>OX383940.1:8750000-10000000 GCA_947532085.1 Elegia similella
GACCATGAGCTCGACAGCTATCCTCATACGACTCGGAGCACCTGCGAAAATTCAGGGAATAACTTCATTCGATTTCGGCGTAGCGTCTAATGATTTTGAAATACGAGACCATGATAAAGAAATGAAAGAAAGGGAAAAGGTATGAAGATGTGAAAAGGATAGCTTCGGAGAAAGAATTGTTGATTGGAGATAAATTATATGAAAATATTATAAAAGAAAATAAACTTACCGTTCCGTTCCATTCGGTACCACACACGGTGGTAAGCGACAACGGTGAAGAATATGAAGTAAGAAACGACAAGACTGAACAAAAGTAAAAGGGGAATATTATTCTATTATTCACTTGAAGAAAGTAAAGGGGCAATGAAGAATATGTGGTCTTGACAATAATATATACACACAGACAGCAGTGGTTCGACTACAGAGTGAGTCAGATGAAAACAATTTAAAAGATATCAGTGATGATTAAAATACATTTTTGATTTAATTATCTGGTCGGTTTATTTGTATTTGTGTTAAATAATCAGAATTAGAATAAATGTTCAAATATATAAAATTTGAAAATTATGTTCTCTTAATTAAGTATCTTATGATTTGTGATGAGTTGAGCAAAATAGTGCAATGTATTGTTAAACTGATGAATGTGCATAAATGTAAAATTAAGGATAATATCTTATTTCTTTATGGAAAAAGAGAGGTGTGACGTATTGGAATAAAGGCAATGTAAGTTGCGTATGCACCGCGCGGGGTGGGAGGCGCGGCAGTCGGCCGACGTCCGCCACTGCGAGCGGACATGCACAACCTGTCATTGAAAACTGACTGTGGTTGTTTCATTACCTACGAGTGGACGTCACAATGGACTTTGATGTTTGTTGTGTTTTTTTTCACAGTTTTTAGAGTAGAGAAGGCCCTAGTATTTTCCAGACGACGGAGAACGAAGTGAGGAAGTCCTATAAGGGCTGTTTTGACCTTTATGTTACGGAACTCTTAAAATGTTTAAAATCATAAAAAGCGGCAGTTTGACATTGAATAAAAACCTAACCTATAGCTTTTGGCTAAAATGCTCACCAGAAGTGCAAAGTACTGACAGACTTCATAATCCCCCGTCCTCATAGATTGTTACTCAGACACTTTATATCATCATCATCAGGTTTGTTTAGTCTCCACTGCAGATGCATCACCCTCTCTGTACTACCGGAGTTATCCTCTGTCTGCTCTGGCCAGACACTTTACATAAAGCATGATAAATATTGACTTGACTTCAGTTTAGAGTTATTTAATTATGTGTGTCCTGTAGTGCGGATGCGGACTCGTGCAGTGCACAGTACTTAATTAGAGAGACCACAGACAGGGTCTGGTGACAAGAAATAGCGATTTCTAATAACAATTATCTATACCTCTATGAATGCTATCATTTATCACAGCGGGCCATGTATGGGGTGTCCAATCTCTTTCAATTATTTGGGACAGGTATGAAAATTTTTAAATGATAGAAATCTTTGCTTCTCAGACACGTGATATCAATCAAGTTTGGCTTTTATCTAATTATTTTTAATATATTAAAATAATATTACAGAAATAAATACTATCCACTACCTAGAACTTTTTTTTACCACTATATGCGTTTTTTTAAATTATCAGTAAACCATACAAACTTAAAATAAAACTAATATGCTAACCTACCATAAATTATTTATCATTTTGATATCATTGTTAACGCACTATTATTTTTTAACCAGCTTCGAAAAAAAGAGCAACATATCAATTCGGTTGTGTGTTTATAAAGTTTGTTACCATAATTCTGTAATTTATGAACTAATAAAATGTTTGTATGGGTATGATTTTGATGATATAATCAAAGGGTATGCTTTCAAATTCGTCTCATTTAATTTTATCAAAATTGGTTCAGTAGTTTGATTGAAGTCGGCCTTTTGTTAATATGAAAGACTATGTATTTAAATTACAAAACATGTTTCTTTAACGCGTTGATGTCTTTTAAATGACATCTCTCATGCTGCTTAATATTAAGTCCCTAAGTGCAAATAAGCAGATACTTATTTTAATTGTATTATTAGATACATTTCACACATTTTTAGTCATAAATGGTATGCGTTTCTTTAGGATATTTTCTTCTATAGAGGTTAAAGTTACAGTAAACTTACTAATACAAGTTTAAAATTTACAAAATCGATTAGTTGTATCTGTTGATATTTTGATAACAATTAAGTTTATTCTCACTTAGTCAAGTCGTTTTAAATTTATCTCATAGTGTCTCATTATCTCAAGTCGTTTTAAATTTATCTCATGATACCTTTATTAATTATCATTAAGTGCAATTATGTATTAGTAAAATCTTTGTGTAGATATTCGCGAGTCACGTGCGTTTCGAATTTTCATAACACAGATCAGTGAAAAAATCAACTGTGTATGTACCTTTTATCCTGGTAAAATACCGTTCCCGGAGGTTTCATATTAAAGGAAGCGGAGCCGTATATGTGTGACATCTCCTCTCATTCTCTCATTAGAATGCGTGAACGATAGAAGGCGACTCTTGCAGTTTGGCTGACCCGAATATGAAGGCTTCGATTGCGTTTTGATGATCTCTATGGCTCAGTGGTGTCACAAGTGCCTTTGAATCGCACCTTCTGGGTTCGATCCCCGATCAGGTTAAGATGGAAAACTATAATTTTCAGATTGACCTGGGTCTTGGATGATCATCTTTATATGTATCTAATATATCTATGTATCTAATATAAAATATAGTATTTTTGAGTTAGTATCCCACGATACAAGCTCAAAACTTAATGTGGGGCTGGTTCAATCTGTGTGATTTATCTCTATATGTTTATTTATTTGTGTATATACCTCGAAGGGCTTCTACGACTAAAACATATTAAAAGAATAAAAACATGGCCACCATAGTGACGTGCGGCCAGCGGGGCGCAGGCCTAGTACTAGTGTGAGAAAAATGTCCTAACCCTCACCTAGATCCGTATGTGTTCGCCGGCGGCGCCTAGCGCTTCGCTCACGAGCGCTCACAGCGAGACCTGCCGGTCTTATTAATGGGACAATTCCTCACGCTTGTCGATAAATAAATCAATACCTACTTACTAATGGACTTAACATAGTATATATACCGCTAAGTATCTTTCAAGGACTGTAGAATTTTAGTTTTAGTTTAATAGAATAGAGGAAATAATAATTCTTTTTATGATTCGTTATAATATAGAGCGGTGTGAGTAAAATTTTCATCACTCAAATAACTAATTTCGCTTCGTAGCACAGCTTACAGAGAGATACGTTTAAATTTTTATAGATTAAGAGGTCACCCTTTAGGTGTTATCAGGTCAGGGGTGTCATCCTCAACTGCTTCGCCGGTGGTTGTAGGTATGGCATCGGAAACGCGCGCTCGGTCTCCCGACCTGCTTGGTTTAACCCCATTCATTCGAGTGAGTGAGAAAGAATAGGAATTAGTTGGATTTGGATAGGATGCTCTATCTAAATTCAAATAATTTATATCCTTTACCAGCTTTAAAATGCTTCCAATGGACAGCAGCGTCGGAAGCATAAGAAGCCAAAGAAACTGCACTCACCAACTCGTCTGCCAAGTGTGGCGAGAATGCCAATTTCTCCCATGAAACGAAGAATCCTTGGGAGAGGCCTTTGTCCAGCTGTGGACGACGCTGAGATGATGATGATGTACCCATACCAATATTACTGCCTAAATAAGTAATGTACTTGTCGCGAGAAACCTGAGTTCTTACACGTCCTACAGCCGAATTTCCCACGCCTCAAACACTTCAACGATTTCTTTTCCAGTAAAAATTACTACGTGTCTAATTGTCGGTCCATTATGTCCTAGTATATGGTCATGCGCTCATTTTTGAGAGCGTTTATATAGAAATACAATGTAGACTATTGATTCGTGAGCTTTTGCACACGACGTGTCATTTTATGAATAAATTACAGCGTATTTACTAGAGTAAATACGATGTAGTGTGCGAATTAGTGCCATGAATTTTAAATACTAAGAAATAAGGATGTATTTCCTTTGCTTTTTACTGTACGAGTGAACATTATGATTGTCAAATTACGATGTTTGTCCACCTGACATTTTTCGTATTAGGACTGGTGAACGTGATACACACACACCATACGACAATGTCGAACGTAGAACATCTTTACTCTCACCGGCCTGCATGGGCAATACTTTTTTGGTTGAAGCTAGACTCGATTGACTGAAGATATCAAATGGCATCCAACTTAAAAAGAAGAGGATAGAAGAGGCATAAAGCCACATCTCTTTCTGAGAGCCTGGCTATATCGTGATATAGCTGTAAAGATACAGTTCTACGTTATCCTAGTATGTACGTTCTACTGTACATTCGTGATGTACAGATATATTTTGCATTTAAAAAGAGTAAATAAATAAAAAGAGTAAATAAAAATTAATATCGTACTTTCAAGGTTTTCATATTGATATGAAAACCTTGAAAGTACGATATTAATTTTTATTCCACAATAGAGCTCAATCAATCAAATGAAATATCATTTATTCATCACTAGCTGTTGCCCGCGGCTCCGCCCGCGATAAAGTCGTTCCCTTGGGAACAGTAGAAATGATAAAAATTCCATACAAACCCCTGCCCCTTTGCTTTTTCCCCTTAAGGGGGAATTTAATACATTTCACCTGCATAGATCTTTAGCCCTTAAGGAGGGGATTTTGCCCATTTCACCTACACAGATATTTTTTTATTGTAATGGAGAACTTCATATTGTCATATTTCTAAGTAAATAAAAAAAATCCATACAAACTTTACCCCACCTATTCTACCCCTTCAAGGGGAAATTTCGACTATTTTAACTACACAGATCTTTTTAATTGTAATGTAAACATATATATTTTTATACTTCTATGTCCAGAAATGAGTAAATTTCCATACAATTGTAACCTAGAAAGTATATACTTATTTTCATACCTCTAAGTCTAGAAATGGAAAAATTCCATACAAACTTTACCCCCTATTTACCCCTTCAAGGGAGAATGTTGTCTGGTTCACCTAAACAGATCTTTTTTAATTTTAATTGAGATCTTGCGTACCTACTTTCAAACTTCTAAGTCCAGAAATGAGAAAATTCCATAAAACTTCAACCCCTTTGATTTTCTAAAAATCCTTTCTTAGTGCTCATTTACATCATAAAAAGAATCCCTGTGTCAAATTTCAAGTTTCTGCGCACAGTAGTTTCGGCTGTGCGTTGATATATAAGTCAGGTTTGCCGATTTCTCGCGTAAGTGTCGATTTCTCAGGAACAGTAGAATTACCCGGAATACATTAGTTTATGACTTTCAATGAAACACCTTAATATTGAATTTCAATTGAATAACTTCAAAAACGGAAAGTTTCATACTAACTTTGCATCCCCGTTATATTAACCCCTTAAGGGATGATTTTTGAGTAAAATATTTTACTTGTGTTTCATACCTTTCAGTTAAGAACCTTCATGCTGAATTTCATTCGAATAACTTCAAAAACAACAAAGTTTCATACTAACTTTGCAACCCGTTTTTCCCCCTAAGGAGATGAATTTCCAAAAATCCTTTCTTAGTGCTTCCTTACGTTATAAAAGGAACCCCTGTGCAAAATTTCAAGTTCCTAACCCTTATAGTTTAGGCCCTGCGTTGATATGTCAGTCAGTCAGTCAGTCAGCTTCTCCTTTTTTTTTAGTATGGATTACTATGGATAGTATGGATGCTGTCGTATAATGATGATGAATTGACTTTGGATTTTAATTTTCTTATGTCACTTATTATTTTATTTTATTTTTGCTATATGTTTGCAGGCAAACTCATGTCTTGAGTTCATTCAAATGACGATAACTTTTTTTTTAATGAACCGATTTTGATGAAACAAACTTTAAATGTTAAACTGAGTTAAAACAAAGCAATTGGTGAAAGTTTGAAGTAAATCGGTTCAGTATTTTCGGAGATAATGTGTTCATGATAAACGTGATCATACATACAGACAGACAGACAGACAGACAGACAGACAGACAAGAAATTCCAAAAAATATTTTTGCTTTCTATTATTCTTTTTAAGTGTCCCTCTATCCATTTCAGTCAAAAATTCGAAATGTACAGACAAAATAATTTTACTGTTTTATTATATGTATAGATATAGAGAAGATACTTTGGTACATATCATTTGTTTAAATAAGTTAACTATACCCTACTAAATTTACCCTCGAAATTCCCTTGAAGGAGATACTCAGTTCGTTAAAATGAACAACTTTTCCTATAGGATTAATGCTGGGATCTAAAATGAATTTTATATATGCCAATTTGTATTGAAATAAACCTGGTTACACAGAAAGTTGTATTGATGGGCTGGGTCACCCCTTTAAGGGAAATTCGAGGGCAAATTTACACGCAAAATACTTTGTTTCTTTTAAATCGAATTTCAAATTAAATAAATACCAATGTTCTTATATTAAGAAGCGGTTGCACATATGATGAAAAACTCAAGGCAAGTAGAGGAATATCTAACTTGGTCTGAATGTTAAAAATTCCATCATGATATTTTCCCGATAATACCTCCGAAGAGTATTACACATCAAGCCATTTATAGATATTACTAGAATCGGCCAGTAAATAAATAAAATTGGAGACTGCCGTGAGCAGTGACTCAAGTGATGCGGTCACGTTTGACACAGTAGCCTGCGCCTACGCCGAATATGGTATTTGGCTGTTTGGCGCGGAGTTGACTGTGCTGATATTATGCGATTTTATGACGACTGGTTTGTTGATAGAGCACCTTAAGAAGACCGCCTATAACCGTAAGGTCACCAGTTAAACTAGTGATGTATCAAGTAAGTGTATGTGCCTGGCCGGACCCCTCTCCTCTTATTTCAGCGTATATGCGGTTACATCTGCCCTGATGTTTCGGAGCGTAGGGTCTATAAAAAAATAAATAAATAGGGACAAATCGCACAGATTTAGCTAGCCCCAAAAGTAAGTTTGAGACTTGTGTTATGGGATACCTACTAACACAACTGTACTTTATAACAAACTAGTGACTGCAACATGGGGTTCTTGAAAAGATTTCTTCAGGGTCGCAATACTAGCTTTTGCCCGCGCCTCCGCTCGCGTAACAACGTTTTTCCGGGATGAAAGGTACCCTATGTCCTTCTCCGTACCCCACACAATGAGCATGCAAAATTTCATTATGATCGGTTTAGTAGATAGGGCGTGAAAGAGTAACAGACAGATATACAAACTCTTTCGCATTTATATTAGTTGGGATTACGATACATACAAATATAAATATCCAAGAAAGACCCAGGTCAATCTGAAAAAAGATCATTTTACATCTTGACCTGACCGAGGATAGAACTCGGGAACTCTTGATGCGGCAGCCTGGCATGGTAACCACTAGGCCACAAAGCTCGTCTAAATATCAAATATGGCTCGTCAAATAGAATGATAAGTACCTAATGCATATACACATTATCAAGACCATGGATTTTTTTTTTAAATCTATGATCAAGACCTTACCAACCAATGATATAACAATGTAAGTAGGTTTTATTGTAAGGTCTAGCTATTGCTGACAGACAAATCATCAGATTATAATCTAGCTGTAGAGAAACGCTTGCATTCAAAGATCTTGCTTGCATTAACCTCGAGCTTACGTATTCATTCATAGGTAACGATGACGTCATAAACAGTTTTATTCAACTGCAATAGACTGGATAAATCGCCGTTAAAGCCTACTCTCAATTCACAAGTATACATTATGTAATTTAATGAAGTACTTTCCGCCCACGGCACTGCTCGCGTAGATTTGATGATTGCCAGTATAATTATAAAATGAAGAACCGCTACATTTGACTCTACTCGAGCTTTTAATTTACTCCTTCATTATCACCTTATAATATTATGGAAATATTTGGTGTTGAAAAAACCTGAAGTACTTTCCGCCCATGGTTTTTCCCGTGTAGATTTCATGACCACGTCGTGCATTTCATAATGAGTGTCTGCTAGTTTGCCAGTATAATTATAAAATGAAGAACCGCGACGAAGGTATTTTAACGGGCTAGGTATATCTTTCATTATTTTTTAATATAAATTTAATATTTTTATGCGCCTCCTATTAAATCGGCTTTGTAAATGGGGCATTCAGGTAAGCTAGTATCCCAAATACCATTTCGAAACGAAAATAAGAAATCGCTGCTTGCTACAACACGTACATTGTAAAAAAAAATTAAGGTCTTTGTTATGCTTACAGGAGCGTGACCGACATGCTCGTTAATAGGACATTAATACTGCTTTGCTCATGAATGCGCACCAACTCGTTCTATATGTTTTAATTTGAGAAATAATTGCTCTATGGATGTAGATAAAACGAAAGAGATTGATGTGGTTCGTAGCAAGTGTTCGTACTTCGTACCTACCCCCATATAGGAGAGGATTGATAATATGTATGTACTTACGTATTGCTTTACTTTTGTTTATATACATGTTTCCATTTTTTCTAACTTTAACTTTAATTCAAACGGGAAGGTATTCCTAACGAGAGAAAAAAATATTTATAAATATATCACAAAACGGTTTAACTCACGTATTTTTAGTCGGAAAAATGCCGACAGTTTCAGCCTAGTCAGTAGGCCATCCTCAGGGCGAGTGTCAAGGACGTCCCGGCGCGGCCGTCAGCTGATCACTGATAAATATTTAATTTTGATTGATAATGATAAATATTTATAAAATTTATCTCACTTAAGAAATAAAATATGGTTATAAAAGCTACGCGGGCAGGGTTTTAACCAGCATCGTACATACTCGTAGGTCTACGGTCGCAGGTTTAAATCATATAGGTACTGATCGGGATTGTGAAAATGGACGTGTTTTCAAATCACTAGTACTATGCGCTGAATTAATTAAATACATCAAAAGTATTTGTATCATTTAGGTCGATCCTTACACGAGATCACCCTTTTATTGGAATTTGAAATAAATACATATGAAATTTTTCATTGTTCTTTGAAAAGTTTGTAAATTTTCTCACATGATAATATTTATATTTACTCGCAGGTGTCTGCATATTTGCATCTCCTTTCTTAATATTTTTATTAAAATATAAGTATCAAATTATTAGTACTTTTAATGTTTTACTTAATTGCCTACTGGTTTTTCGTAGCCTAATGGCTTGCGCAGAGGCGACGTTTTTCGTTAGCGTGGCACCATTATCTAAATAGCATTGTTAATGCAAAAAAAAGTTCGTCTTAAAAAAATTAAGCAATATATACTTTCTACAAATTATACCTAAGCCTATTAATCTTCTAATTTATAAAAAAAAGGTTTTTTTATAAATTGGGATAGTATATTCAATTGAATCCAATTTTTTTTATGAGTATAGACTGTATAGGAGATCCCATATACAAACGACTGCAGTGAATTCTGACCTCCGGGTCAGATTTCTCTGCAGCCGTCTGTACCTTACTAAAGGCACCCGACTTGCTGAAAAAGTGTTTGATAGATAACATTCACCGCAACAAGTACAAAAAGTATGTAGGTCAGTGTTTTATCAAAATAAACCTGTCACCAAAGCAAGGCTATCATCAATCATAGATTGCGTTCAGCCACGTAACTTTGAGTCCTAACTTTATCGCCCTCCAGAGCGCATGTGAATGATGCAGGTTTCCCATATAAAGGATGGAACCTACCTCCGACACACATAGCTTCACATACACACATAACATAAAGCCAAGCGAGTGAAATCCTTATAGTAACTGTGTTAAGAATGTAAACAACATCTGACGATGGAAAAATACTATATTGTAATATATACTGGCCCCTGTCTTAACTAAGAAACTGCGTACATTAATACTAACGACTACACCAACTATTCATTGTAACTTTATACTCTAACGCGAAGGAATAAAATCTAAAATAGACAGGGATCTAATAAAATGTTAAAAGGGGTTTGTGTACATATATTTGAAGAATGGACTCAATTACATACGTTTATTCGTGAAGGTGATATGTCGCTAATTACATATACTTGTAGGGATATGGTGTGTGAAACCAAAATGCAAATAAAATTTTATAGCACCACAACAACGATATTAAATGAATTGTTTGCACTTACAAGTCGATATATACTAATTGCATTAGAATGGAGAACACTTAACCGTCTGTAATGTACAGTAAGTATAATTGGAGCTAAGTCTAAAAACTATTGAGCCTAGAGAGAACTTTATTTGACTTAGTGACTTACGTCTCTGGATAGGATACTGATGAATTCAAAAAGGCTTAACCACAAAACTCTTTTGAGAAAGCTTCAATAGAGGCTAAGTCAGTGGTTTTCATTCCGGACACTTTCGAATGTAACTTACTTCGTTGACTCAGGTACCCGAAGTGGATCTTGGCCTCCGAAATGAAAGCGCCACAATTTTCTGTTCAGATCGATATCTTGCCAGCTGACCATTTCCATCTCCCGCAGATCAGCCTGCACAGTACCGCTCCAACGATATCATGGTTGGCTCACTGGTCTTCGACCTGATATTTTCCCCATATAGGCTGCCTTGACGCCACGATCCTCCTTAATTTTTTCCAAATGCCGAAGCCATTTATATTTTAGTAACACCGATTATATTCGGCCTTTACCAACTCCTCAATCTCCACATTTCTTTAGACTCTTCAGCATTTTATATTTTTGAAATGAAACTTACCTAATAATTGTATCATTATCTTGCAATGAGCTACCAAATACTAACAAACAAAGAATTCAAAGGTTTCTGTGATGAACATTCACTAAAATTAAACACATGTGTACTTAATAGGATTAATAAGTAGGTAGGCGCTCATTAGTATTGCGGCAGGCAGCAGGCGACTTCATTCATGAGTTCATTAGTAGCAAAACCAGTCGCAACAGAAAAACAAAATATGCAGTTGTAAGTAACAGAAAATCTCTGTTCATTGAAGAAAAGCCTAGTGTTTGCACTAATTGGACATTAGTTCACGAACGGCATCATAATCGAGCAGTTTCCAGAAAACCATTTCACCCTTGCCGCCCAAGAGATAAGATACAATCTACTATAAAAAGTTGTCGTCGAACTACAGTGCAATTCAAAAAATTCCAGCAAAAACTTGTCGAGCTAACGTTAAGAACGTACGCTATTGGTCATTTATCATATTTTCTCTAGTTAATGGTATATTTGATTCATATACTTTTTAGACACATTCAAGAACCACGTGTCATTTCCTGCTACTTTGTAGGCTACAAACTCTAGTCCTAAGAAACAAGACACCATTTGCTCTATATCAGATAAACTTTTTGGCAAAGTTGTCTACGAAGTAACTTGGCAATGCCCCAAAAGACTAAATCAACATGTAGATTTTTCCTTCTTTCATTAATGACAGATGCTGCTGGTGTGTGTACGTCGTTTCTCCTACAAGGGACAATCAATACGTCTCTAGGACATAAAAAAACAGAAAATTGACACTTCTAACTAATATTATAAATGCGAAAGTGAGTTTGTTTGTGATGCCTTCACGCCCTATCTACTGAACCGATTTTCATGAAATGTTGCATACCCGTTGTCTGGGGTGCGGAGAAGGACATAAGGTACATTTTATCCCGGGTAAAAGTACGTAAAAGTAAAAGTAAAAGTAGTAAGTTTCCGAGGGATCGACATTGACGCGGGCAGAGCCGCGGGCGAAAGCTAGTACTTCAATAAATGTCTGCCTTTTCCTCAAAAAGGGGTATCTAAGAAACAAACAACGAATCGAACAGTAAAGTTCGTTCCACTTTAATAAGATAATTGCGGTTGCTGGCCCCAATTAAATAATTAGTTGTTAAATGTGCGTCTGATCTGTGGTGCCTCGTTTACTTCCGCATTCGAAATTTTAGACAATTAAGTATTTAAGAAAAGAGGTCTAGACTGGAACACTATTTTTGAGCAATCTATTTAGCTAATTATACATTTTTATAAAGACAAATCGATTCTCTCTCTCTCTTCCATATCTTATTGTACTGCATGCATATAGCTAGACCGAGGTCGCCAAGTATTTTGACTGGGGTCCCGTTATAGTTAAATTTTAAAAAATTTATCCGAAAATCCTTAGTATTTTTATTTCCCCTTCAAGTAAGTTGTAAAATGAATGCGAAGATTAACAAGACAGACTTGAGCCAGTTTTTTATAGTTTGAGTCATGATTGGAACAGTAAATGCGCAAAAGAAAATATTTTTTTGTATAATGATTCACAAAGATATGTCGAACCAAGCTGAATTGAAAACTAGTTTGTATAAGAATAATAAAACTGGACAAGTGCGAGTTACTGAAAGAGCTACTGGAAGGAATTGATGAAGGGCACCCTTCCAATCACGCTCAAATGTAACCTCCTTGACATGTGTATGCTGCCTATCTTAACTTACGGCTCACATACCTGTTCTTTGACTGAGGCTCAAAAGTCCAAACTCAAGGTCTGCCAATGAGCAATGGAGCGGAGCATATTAGGCCTCCGCCTAATAGATAAAGTACATAATACCGAACTGCGCTCCATGACAGTCATTGCAGATGTGGGTGCAAAAACTTCTAGTATGAAGTCGAATTGGGCGGGACATGTTTGCCGCATGCGGCCAGAAAGATGGGCTAAAATAACATCCTTTTGACGATTTAGCAAAGTTCTTGCCGGTTTTTTTTTTGTTTTATCTTCATACTAGTCTCTATATCTGATGCTGTGCAGCTGAGGATGCTGTTTAATTATATTGTAATTATTGTCCGTATTATATAATATAATATAATATATACAGACAAATCACACAGGTTGAGCTAGCCCCAAAGTAAGTTCGAGACTTGTGTTATGGGATACTAACTCAACGATACTATATTTTATAACAAATACATATATAGATAAACATCCAAGACCCAGGCCAATCTGAAAAAGATCATTTTCCATCTTGACCTGGCCGGGGATCGAACCCGGTCACTCCGTGTCGCAGGCTGGCGTGTTGACCGCTACGCCACGGAGCTAGTCAATACTATATATAACAAATACTTACTGGAGTTTTAATTAACACTCTACTTATCTCTCGATTATGCCACAAGTAGATACATGGTTTTTTTTCACCTCTGTGACATAAGTATAATTATTTTGCAGTAAACACGTGCGCATATTAAATACCTGAGATGCTGTAAAAATAAAATATTGTGATGACGCAGTTTAAATACATTGCAGTATGTCCATGAACTTGGATTATAGTTATTCACATTTTTTATGGAGGTAATTTTTGTTGCTATAGCTAGCCGTCACGGTTTAGTCACAGTAACTACCTTCGTTAATTTACTGAGCAGAAGATTAAAATTATTTTTTACCAGGCATGTCTGAAATGAGGATGAGCTACCACACCTAATTAGGGTGGAGAACCAGCATTTTATATTAATTTCTAAAGAGTAAAAAAACATAATAGCCTATGTTTTGGTAACTAACTCCCAAAAACACTACAGACTCTACAATCTCTACATTGAATATAAAGTCTTTTTTACTAAATTTACGAAATGTGGTGTCATCTTGGCTTAGACCTTTAGAAATAAATAACCCCTAAAAGTAGGCTCGTATTTAGCGCGTCTTGTAATGTAAGGTATATTTTTCTGTTTTTCAAGTGTTCCAATACAACCATTTAGCTTGCAGGGGAGGGGGACTCGTGTCTGGGTTTGCTTTATGATTTATGTGCGTGTGGTGTGAGTAATCCTTTTAATAGTTCATTATACGTTTACAAATTTAAGGAAACATTTAGTAAATAATTGTGAAAACTTCATGGCGCAGGAAAAAGAATGTGAAATCTATGTTGAGAAAGTAGACTCAATCAAAGAATTTTTCAGACTGCAGTCTGCACACCTGAAACTTCGATATCTCAAAATATACTAGATTTATGAATAACATTTTTATGTGGAAAAAATGTGAATTTGGAAAACTATTCACAATTACTCAATTGATTTTAACGTTTCATTCGGGTTTTACAAACGTTTCTTTAGAACACTTGACGAAATGAAGAACATAAATACATGTAAAGCCAACAGCCAACCCATAAACTTTGTAACGTCTGTATAGTAATCTCTTTAGTTAGATTGTGATAGGATTGGTCATCATCATTTCGAGTAGGTGACACGGTCAAACGACCATGCACACCCTGGTCTCAGAGTTCTTCGGGACCGCCTCTCGGCCTCTGACGTAGTTCCTTTAACGACTACCAGATGGCAGCCGGGATCATCGGTTTAACATACCTTCCGAAGCAGGAAATCATCTTAATTATCAGACAATCAGGTGATTCAACCTGCAATGTCCTAACCAAACTGGAAACAACTAAACAAAGTATGCTTCCCGTGGAAATCGAACTCACGACCCCCGGGTCTACAGGCATATGTCTTAACCACTGGACCACAGAGGCAGTTAAATATAAATAAATAAATATATACGGACAAATCACACAGATTGAGCTAGCCCCAAGGTAAGTTCAAGACTTGGGTTATGGGATACTAACTCAACGATACTATATTTTATGACAAATACATAAATGATAAACATCCAAGACCCAGGCCAATCTGAAAAAGATCATTTTCCAACTTGCTTGACCTGACCGGGGATCGAACCCGGGCACTCCGTGTCGCAGGCTGGCGTGTTAACCACTGCGCCACGGAGCTGTCAATATAGAATTGGTATAGAGTCAGGGGTGCCGTCCTCAACTGCTTGGCCAGTGGTTGCCTCTCTAGCTTCTACTTGGTTTCCTCCATCCGAGTGAGTATCCTTATACCTTCATTCCCTTTCCAGATCCAATGAATTCCTATCCCCAGCTTAAATGGACGACGGGCAGAAACGTCGGAAGCACAAGAAGCCAAAGAATATGTGCTCACCAACCGCCTGCCGACCGTGGCGAGTATGGCAATGTCCTCCCAAGGAACAACAAATTTTTACAGAAGCCTTTGTCCAGCAGTGGACTTCTTACAGCTGAAATGATGAATGATGGTACATGATTTTGTCATATAGCGTAATTGCTAAGGCCCCTCTATGCCACCTGAGAAACAGAATTTGGATTACCATCACTGGAGCGCATTATAACGTGTATAATATGAAAAAAAAACTGAGAACAAGTACGACAACAAATGTACTTAGGTATTCGATAATCGCTGGTCCTATTAAGGTTTTAATTTTCACAACGCAATCTCAACATTTTTATGTGTAATTCTACAAGATTCTGGCGCCAAGACTGGATCAAGAATCCATAAATTAAATTCATAGGTTTTTATACTGCAAGTTTTTGCAAGGTAAACACTTGACGAAGTTGCTAAATAAATGTGTTCGAATCTATAAAAATAAGAGTAAAATGAAAAGTTCATTTATCACTAAAATATAGTCGTCAAAATCAATGTTTGGGGAAAACCGGTAAATAAGTATTTAACTAAATCAATGACACCTTATACAATATGTAAAGAAAACCCCGTACGATCCTTAAAGGGGCAATACAGCCCGTCGATATGAACAACTTTTCCTATGCGACCAATGCTAGGAACTCATAAAGCTTCAAGGATCGGACAGGGTTTTCTTTACCTACATATTGCGTATAGTGATGTACATGAGAATAATTCTCTGTTCTCATGAATTCTTTTATTACGGAAATTTGCAGGAAATTTCCAATAATTCTAGAGAATTGCTCTATAATTCCCGCACTCGAGAGAAAGAAGAGATTCTCGGGAAAAGTTCCCGATCCGTTCTCACCGTTTGTAGGAAATTTCGAGAACGGCACAACACTAATTGCGTATGGCACTAATACTTATGTGTGATTGCCGCATTGCCAATTATAATGTAAAAAAAAAGTTGTCTGTTAAATCGGTTTACGGATGATAATGTTACGGTTACGTGATAACGGTAGAATATGGATAGATGCGTCACAAGTCACAAGCCGAACGCCCAGGCCAAACTATCGCTATCGCTTGTTCCGCTCTTTCGCTTGCACACGGAACATTAGGTACACTTTTTGTCGTGCAACCGGCGTGCATCGATTTATAAAACGTTATCACGTTAAAAAGACTGTATATACTCTTTTCGGACAATATAACATATGGCTGTCGCATGCATTTTACCTCGCACTCAAACTTTTACTTTACCTTACAACTCCGAAAGACACTCATAATACATAGATTTTTCCTTCTTCCAATAATGAAACTAAATGCTGCTGGTGAGTGTAAATCGTCCTCCTACTAGGGACAATCAATACGTCTCTGGGTCATCAAATAAAAACAGCAGCAAATTGGCGATACCTCTAGTGCAGATGAAGATGTTCGTGGGAAATTATACTTCATACTTAAATAAATGTCTGCCTTTTCCTCAAAAAGGGGTAACTAAGAAACTACCAACGAAACGAATATCGCATTTACCTTGCCTAAACAACATTATAAAATTATGGTGATAATTGGATAGACTGGAACAATTTTACTGGCTCTATATGGGGATGCCGGCTTCGGTATTTATATTTTAATATGTATAAGACACTAAACATAGCTAATAGTGCATATAACTGCGAAATTATAAACTAGTTATACTGACATTAGAACATGTATGAGTATGCAGCGTATTTCGTAAATAAAGACACATATTCGATATCGAATAATTTTTGGATAGCAAAGAATTGCAGTTTAGCAAGTACAGTACAGCAGGAGTTCAGAAAACAGTAACAGAAAACGAATCACGCAGGAAATTTATATTCGTACAATATCTACAAAGGTAATGAAAAATGGAATGAAAAATATTTAATTGCAGAAACACTAATAAAATAAAATTACAAAAAACAATAACAATTTACAACTAATATAATTTGTGTACAATAGGTGACGTATAGTGTTAGGTACGCTGGGCACATTCACTGATTTTCAGCCTCAATATCGAATAACGATATGTCACTTCATCATCATCATCATGCACACCATCAGGGTGTGCATGGTTGATTGACCGTGACACCTACACGAAATGAATGAATGAATGATCATCATCATCATCAGGTGTTTTTAGTCTCTACTGCAGGAGCATGACCCTCTCTGTACTACCGGAGCCATACTTGGCCACAGCAGACAGAGGATTTGGCCAACAGTCTCGTCGCTGGTTGGAGAGGTCTCATTGATGTTTATGAGCTTTGTTTAGCTTGAAGGTATTTCCTAAGTCGCCTCTTACGACCTCCATGGGAAGACTAGGAGTGGTCCTATTCTACTCTGCCGGAAACCACACGGCTATATCTCATTTAGTTCTTAGAAAATTAACTTGTATAGGTAACCACATGGTTTAAATGAGGACTTTATATAGTTTACGTATAGCAAAACAAAACGTAGTACCTTAACTACCTACTTATGATCTCATGTTTAAAAACTTCGTTTGATACAAGTATTACGAGTAGGTAAAGTATATAGCGACAAAATAAGATATGAAAGAAAACTTTTTGAATGCCAAGTACCAATTTAAATTGTTGATTGCGTATACGCACTCTACTATAGGTAGAGCGTCTCTTGAACTGGAAATCCTGACCTCAGCCGTATGAATCATGCGACCTGATACAACGCAGCCTCTTGTAACCACTAAGACTTCAAACTTGAGTACAATTTATCTGACTTACCTACAGATAGATGAAATTGCTTAAAAAAGAAAAACAACGGGTTGCTCTCTGAGATTGCCGGCAGAAGTGAAAACTCGCCTTTGCGGCGGTCTCAGGTCACGATGTGAGTTTGACATTTTTTAACCATCCCAAAAAGAGCACAACGCCGCTAAAGAAGTATCAAGATGTTCAAAATATATTTTTTTTAAACTGAAACTTGTTCTGGTTTGATTAGTAAACACTGAGTTATAAACGACATTCTACAAATACGTAGGTAAAGTATTTTGTCGTAGTCGTAGGTCGTTTTATTGCGCGTGTATTAGTTGTAATGTAATCTCTGCTAAAGGCATCTAGCGCCGCTTAAGGGCCCGAACTACCTCACACTGCTTTGCATGATTGTCTGTAATATCAATAATAATGAAATACTCAAGTTGAAATAAAAATGGAGCAAAGTTCAGGACTAACTCTGGAAACTATCTGACTCAAAAGCACGATTGCGTTAAATTTTCTCTATAGAAAAAAATTGCAAAGTTGCCTCCAAATCGCGTCTTATTTACTCTGTATACAGCATTATTCACCAAATACATTAAAATTAACCTTGAAATGAACCTTGATTATAATTGCATTACAGATAAGGCATCCATCATGTATTTTTCTTTATCTAATAACCCTTGAATATTCCTAAAAAACGAAAATATCCAAAGTAGCTAACGCGTTTAGACCATTCACGTTAGTACCGCCACGCCGCCTGGCCTATGGCGGGTCCTTAACGACTGACAGCCAGGTTTTTTTTTTTGAAATGACTATGTAGCTAGCTCCAAGTGAGCTTTCGCTACTTCACCGGGCGTTTGAGGCGAGGGCAGAGTGCCCTCGGACTTTATAAGCAACATCACCAAAGGGCCCCCAGGAGGGACGGACCTCGGCTTTGGGCGATGCCTGTGTGCGCAAGGCTTGGAGAGACAGCAAACTCTCATATTGCCTGATGGGCCGCGTATGCGTGCATGCAAGCCTGAAGGGCTAATCTGAGAATTAATGGCAAAAGCCTTTGGAGAGCAGCAACTCTCATCTTTTGCCTTATGGGCCGAAAGCTACGTTGCCAGAAGGGCCTATCCTGGGTGCAAGTCACCCGGGACCGCCGGGTGGTCACCAGTAATCGGAGCTAATCCTACTCTACGCACTCTGTTCCGGTGTCGAGTGCGACGGGGTCGGATAGTGGGATTCCTCCGGCTATTCGGAGCTGGAGAGGGGTCGGGGCGGGGACAGCCAGGACGATGTAAGTTTACTTTATACCCGTCTTTTGGCCAAGGACAAAAAAGATTCGCTAACTGACAATAGAGAAAAACCAATATCTTATTGTTGTTGTGTTTTCTTCGTTACGATAGATCTTCGAGAAATAGGTACATCAGTAACATCAGTAAGTATATCCCGTTTTAGTTCAAATATTCTTTGAGATACCTATAAAAGTTACAAAGTCTAATTATATGGGCGAGTCCATTACAACCCTTTTATAAGACCAGACATGTGACACGTGTTATGAGAACTTTGTTCGGCAGCCACCTAATACTGCGTTTATGGGAATGGCCTTATCGTAAAAGTTACTATAAATTTTAAGAGATATCTAATGGTAAAATATATTTTTTTAAATTCATTATTTTAAAATGGACTTGCCCAATCATCTCAAACTAATCAAATTAATAAAAAAGTCTGGTAGGTCTAGCACTGCGCCATGGAGCCGTCTTACCATTACCTAGGTACTATCATACTAAGTCTATATTGAATTTAAAATCTCAAGTGTCCAAATGCAATGACCATTGCCATTGCTAAGAATGGCCAAGAATTAATGAATTAAATTAATCTCAATAAGCTTTGACCACTCAAATTAGAAGTTTGGTAAAGCACTGCGCCATGGAGGCCGTCTTACCATTACCTACCTACCATCATACTAAAAGCCTACTTAAATGAATTTTAAAAACTCAAGTTCCCAAATGCAATGTCCACTGCCAAGAACCCAATCAAATTACAAGTCTGGTAAAGCACTGCGTCACGGAGGCCGTCTTACTATTACCACAGATTACTAAATAGTTACTACTACCATTACTATCATAGGTATATATTGAATTTAAAATCTCAAGTCCCCAAAGACCGTAGCTCTTACCAGCGGCGCCAGACGGTTACACCATACAGATTTCATCTGCGTGAATTTGGCGGCAACAATACGTGACTCCCTTTTTTGGGCGCTCTTTATGCTTTTTTTAGCGTGCTTTTTGCTGAAACCCCGATATGGTGACATTTATGTGCCTATTGTTTGCAGCTTGAGCGTTTAATGTCGGTGATTGTGGGGTTAATTTCTTAACTTGTATAAGTAAGTACCACTTTCAACAAAACAATTAAGTGCATTTTTTTGCTAAATATATTTAACTAGCTTTCACCCACAGCTTTACTCGCGTCAACATCGTTCCCACGGGAACAGAACTTTATTCCGAGACGAAAAATAGCCTATGTCTTTCTCCGTACTCAAAAAAAAAACAAAAAAAAAATATACAATACAATACAATACAAGAACGCTTTATTGCACCAAAAATAAAATACAAAATACAAAGGAACACAAAAACAAAATATGGTATACAACCGGCGGCCTTATCACTTAAAGCGATCTCTTCCAGGCAACCGTTTAATGATAGAGAGAAGATTATATGATCAAAGGGGTGGCGCAGAAATTTTTGGTATTTTCAAATTGTTATACATACAATAATATACCTACATAAGACTAAAATAATTTACTCACATACACTTACATACAAATATACATAGACTTAAATATATGCAGTATATCTCTAAAACACAATAAGAGGGAGAAAATGGACGAACAAGGAAAGGAAAATAATAATAATAATATGTAGAAAATGTAAGAAAAGGATAGTGAGAACCTTTAAGAAGAAAGAAAATGCGATTTGGTCATATTTTTAAAACTATGAAGACTTTGAGCGCGTCGGATAAGGGGTGGCAGGGCGTTCCATAGACGAACTGCTTGAACAGAAAAAGATTTAGCATAGAAGTCTGAAGAGTGAGCTGGAGTTCTAAGTAGGAGATTATCTGAGCTGCGAAGTAAATGAGTATGTCCATCGCTAAGGAATACGAAACGCTCTTTAAGATAGGCAGGGTAGGTGGGATTGAAAAGGATGGAATAAAGAAGTGAGAGGATATGCCAATCACGGCGACGTTGAATTGGGAGCCACTTGAGGTCTGAACGAAATTGAGAGATATGGTCATATTTGCGAAGACCAAATATAAACCGTATGCAGAGATTTTGAAGGCGCTCAAGTTTATTAATTTGCTCCTGTGTTATATCTAAGTAGCAAGTGTCGGCATAATCTAGGATGGGAAATAAAAGCGATTGTACAAGCGCAATTTTGGTGCGTATAGGAAGAAAATTTAGCAATCTTCGAAGAGACCTTGACGCAACGAAGATCTTTCTGCTTATCTCAGATATCTGAGGAGACCAAGAAAGTGAGAAATCAAATATAATTCCGAGGTTTTTGACCTTATCCTTAAATTCAATTGTTTCCCCGTCAAACAGTATATTTGGGGCGGAATTCCAATCAATTTTGGTGGTGAGACGGGAACTACCGATAACGATGGCCTGTGTTTTTTTAGGATTGACCAAAAGGCCGTGACATTTACTCCAGGTTGATATAATCTCCAGGTCTTCATTTATTGTGTTAATAGCAATGGGAAGCTGCTCAATGCTGGACTGTGTGTAAATTTGAAGATCATCGGCGTACAGGTGGTAGGAAGAGCGAAGTTGTAAAGATATTGAATTAATAAATAAAGAAAATAATAAAGGAGATAAGACGCCACCCTGTGGTACCCCGACGTCTGTGAAGCACCATGACGAGTAAGAATCGTCAACACGCACTCGTTGTCGGCGTCCATACAGGTAAGTACGAAACCAGTCAATTACTTCAGGAGATACGTTGACTGAACGCAATACCTCCAATAGGATATCAAAATCTACGGTGTTAAAAGCATTGCTGAAGTCCAACAATGTTAACACCGTGACCCGCCTATCGTCCATGCCATGGCGAATGTCGTCTGTTATTTTGACGAGAGCAGTAGTCGTACTATGACCAGGGCGGAAACCGGACTGAAGAGGATTTAAGAGATTATTTCTTACAAGAAATGAGTTCAGTTGTTGGTTTACTAGACGCTCGAGGACTTTTGATAAGAAAGGGAGAATGGATCAGTTCAATAGTTACGGCGTGAAAGGGTAACAAACAAACTTATTTTACTATTGTTAGAGGGGTCAGTTTTATCTGCACCCGACTGTACCTATATTTAATGCCATACATGATATTGGTAGGGGTTTAAATCAAAATCATATGTTTAAAAAAAAACATTAGATAGCTATTGAAAGTAAATATCAACAAGCTGCGATATTTAAAAATTCTATTCCGCCCCCGGCTTAACCTGGTTTGACTACAGACCCTGGACGTATACTTAGTAAATTTGATTTTTCTCCTCTCTCAAAGATATTCTACCTACTTTGATTGTGGCTTCACAGTGTGGCCCAACTTCCACATTTTTTTTATTGTATAGGACGGCAAACGAGCAAGTGAATCACCTGATGGTAAGCGATCAGCACTGTCCATTGACAAGTGCAACACCAGGGTGTGACAGAAGCGTTGCCGGCCTTTCAAGGAGTTGGGGGGAGGAAATGGGAGAAGAATGGGCCTCCAGCTCTCTCACTCTCCGAATGAACCATAGAAGCGGTTAAAGATTCTACTAAAACGCCGATTTTCTGTGAGTGTGGTACGTCCCCGGACTAGGCGGCCCCATTTATGCTACTAACAAAAATAATTTATGCCGGTAGCGTGGCTCTACCACAACTAACAACTTACACCAGCCCGCTAAATCTAGTTTCAAATACAGAAAACCGCATTTTAATTCGTCCACCCGTTTGGCGGCGGCGACGATGCCACTGAGCACAGACATCTTTCTGTAAACACACATAGTCACAGACATATTAACGTGTGAAACATATAACACCCCTCTTTTTGGTCGGTGGTTAAAATAATATAGGCATGTGGCGTATGTCTTTTCCATTCTGCGAAACACGATAAGCCGGAGATAAAAATAAAAGATATGAACCCTAAAATTAATTACAATCCCCTGACACAAGCAATTTACGCCTGAAGCTCCCAACATCTCATCTTGCCATATTAGGAACCTGACCAGTTGTTTACCTACTCTTTTTGGGCTTTCGAAAACATTGGAAAGTACCTAAATGAAATTACGTGCCTACTTATTAAAATTTACATTTTTTCGTATGGTGTGCATGATTAACCACAAGACGGGTGAGTGGCCAACACTGGTGTAAGATTTTTCAAGCTGCCAAGGCGGGTAAGGATTACCTACGGGCATCGCGCGGCTGCGACACGAGTTAGAGGCAAGCGTACGCGGCAGAGGTGACATAGAAAATCAATGTCAACAAAGATGTCCGCTGGGACCAACGGGTTAACATGCCTTCCGAAGCAAGGAGGAGCTTGAGATATTTTTATGCCACTTGCGGTCAACCGGGATGGTTGAGTAGGGACCGCGCCCGGGGTTACTTGACTTACATAAACGCTATTATTGCTCACATCCACTGGACCATCAGGCTCATCAATCTCCTCCTAAAAGAAGGAGTGGACAGAAAAAGGAACACAGGATGATCCCTACGAAGTGATAAATAAACCGTGTAAAATAATACGACTCCACATTCTGATGTAAAATAAAACCGGTAAAGTGCGAGTCGGACTCGCGCACGGAGGGTTCCGCACCATTATCTATAAAAACGGCAAAAAAATCATTCCTGATGGATGGTAGCCCCATCCAACAGGAGTTTTTTTTTTAATATTTATTTTAATTTAATGATTTATTTTTAAAGTGAATGATATACCTACCTAACTCAATATTCAGTGAATATTTCAAGTGTTTACCGGTTGCCGTCAATCGAGCAAAAAAAATCACGTTTGTTGCAAGGGAGTCCCTTTAAATATTCGTTTTATTCTGATGTAGGATTTGTTGTTATAGCGGCAACAGAAATACATCTGTGAAAATTTTAACTGTCTAACTATCACGGTTCATGAGATGCCGGGTGACAGACGGACAGCTAAGCCATAATAATAGGATCCCGTTTTTACCCTTTGGGTACGGATAAAGAAAATCAGTGTCTCAAAGAATACGATTAAATGACATTCTGATTATATTATGTGTATTGGTGGTAGTTGAACCCCGCCGCTTCCGAATGCTTCTTGGTTCAGTTCGAAAGACATCTGCAAAATATACGAACGAAACATTGCTATTATTATTGGACAAGGGTGCCATATGCCATATTTAATATTAATTGACTATGTACCTAGCTGCAAGATTATCTTATCTCTAAGGCTGCAAGTGAGCTTTTCACTACTTCCCCTTTCAGGCGAAGACAGTGCCCTCGACCTGTATAGGCAATATCACCAAAGGGCGTCCAGAAGGGACTGACATTGGCTTTAAAACTGGTTAGAGGCAGCAAACTCTCATGATTCTTAAAGGGGCGCTGTCATATGTACCTGAAGGGCCGATATGAGAAGCAATTGCAAATGCCTTTGAAATTAGCTTATTAAGAATATATTAAAACATTAACTGGACAGCCCATCCTGGGTACAAGTCAGCCCACCGGGACCGTCGGGCGGTCACCAGTAATTATCCTACTCTACTCCCTATTCCGTTGATCAGTGCGATTTGCTATTCGGAGCCAGAGACAGATCGGACTGGCTGCAACATAGGGCAAATATCGGGTTGCCAGTTGCCAGACAAGGTAGTGAGAGTACTTAATCAATAATATACTTTTCTACTGTTTTATGTCTGTTTGATCGTCTGGCGTGTTTAATCTTGTGTCTAAGATATACACGTTTGTAGTAAGTATGTATGTATGGAATTTGTATGCATAAGTTGAAAAAAAAACGCTCTTGTTTTTAAAATACTTGTATTTGGCAGAATAATTACTTAAGTACTATTTTCTTCTTATTCAAAAAATAAATAGCACTCTTGAGCTTATAATTAATACAACAATTCAACTCAATCATCTCTTGTACTTATAACTAATTCAACAAATAAACTCAGTCGTCTCTTTTACTTATAATTAATTCAACAATTTATCTCAATTGTCCTCCACAGTACGCTAATTATGCTTTTTCCTATGCCAGGATATAAAATAATACCTGCAGTACTTTTGCTTGTGGTGCAGTGAAATCCTTAAATATTCTTTGCCAACTGTCTCATGCATGTTTATATATGACTCTTTTTGCACCAAATATTTTAATAAAATATGTCATTTAACTTTAGGATTATTAGATGAACCAAAATGAAATATTCTGACCTCTGGTTTTACCAGTAGATACATTAAAACATAAGCCCGTATAAAATAGATCCATCACATTCTTCTAGCTATTCTACTATTTAAACTTAATATCCATAATCAGTTTCCAAATACCACTTTTGAATTGCATCTTCTGTTTTGGAGTCATTGATTGAATTTCTGGTAAGAGACTCAATAAGAAAGTCATGTCTGAGTCATTATTAATAGTATTTTTAGGGGTAGGCTGGTCATCTTGTGTAGTATCTTCTTTTGATTGTTCTGTTGTTGACAGTGGCCGATTGGCAACCCAGACTGGTACTAAGATCTGGGTATCTTGGGATTCAGTCTTCAAGGTTGTGATAGAGTCATTGGCTGATATCTTGTCATTTATAGATATTTTTTTTAATGGAGTTTCATCTTCATCAGGTAACTGAAAAATAAGCAATTTCCTATTAAGGATTTTCTTTGAGGAAGAAACAATTTACCCTTATTCATAGATCCTTGTAGGACAGTACCATACCCAAAGGCACAGTGTTGCCCCCATTTATTTTGGAACACTCATTCGCAAGCTACACTTATCAATTTGTCAATGACAAAGTTGATGTGACCTTTACGTAGTTTGTATTATACTCAGGTCTTGATAAGGATAAGTGCACTCATCATCAAACCCTTTTAGAGGAAAGCAGTATTCTCTTTCTGCAGTATCATTATAAGCATCAAGATCGTCTAAATCTATATTCACATAACAGATAAGAAACCACTTAGCAAATTTTCAGATAACATGTCTGCACTTTTCAGGCCGATCTATACTATAATGTCAGCAGAAAGCTACAGTACTTACAGAGAGTGGGTCCGCTTTTTCTTGGGATGTTGCTTCCCAGTCCTCTGCTACGAGCATGTTACGCAATCGCTTCTGAAGAGGAGTCAGTATTATTTTTCTGGGAGGATTATCTTTAAAACAAAGTAATATAATTTATTGTGACAGCTAGCCAATATTTTATTGTTCTTATATTCAAACTAACTATTACACAACTCATACTATATGGATTGTAGCTGCTTTAGTAGAGAGAAGAGATATTCTATAATATTTAAACTATACATGCCTTTTGCGGCCTGTTTCTTAGCTCTTATTCTTTTGTAAAGTTTATGCTTGTATTCATTGTAAAACTGAAATTAATATATAACATAAAATTTATAGAGTTAATTATTCACATTAAAATTTATGTCAACACAAATTTATTAACAAAACATATATTTGGAGTAAAGCTCTTTATAGATGAGTAAATGAGATAGTGAGGCAAGCCTCACTATCTCATTTACTGTTAATGTAATGTTAATTCAATGTTCAAGAACCATGAATAAGAAGGATAGAGAATGATTGGAAGCATTTGAGATGTGGTGTTGGATGCGCATGGAAAAGATAAGCTGGACAGACCGAAAGACAACCAAGAACTACAATGTGTTAATGAGAAGAGAATGCTTCCATATTCAATAGGGTATAAAGCAGGTAAGGATTGGTCATCTTATATAACACAATGATTTCATCTAAACCATTTTGGAAGGGAAGATCATTAGGAGAGGGTAGGGAAGGCCGAGAAGGGCTGTCATAAACAAAGTAAAAGAGAAGGCCAAAGTAAAAAAGATAGTGGAGGATCGAGAAACATGGAAACTACTCCACTGACAACAACAGTTATTAAAATAATGATAATGAAGAAATTTACTAACAAATATTAGTCATTAACAGATTCTGACTAATATAATATTGACTTATAAAAAATAAGATAAATATTGACTCTTTCTCATCCAAGAGCTTGCCCAGTGAATCCTCAGCCATGAAGCTTCGGAGCCGTGTCTACTAATATCTTTGTGCTTAACCCTTTGAATGCTGCAAGAAAAACTGACAAGCTTGCTTGCTACACTGCGGTCAGTTTGAATGACATACTAATTTGGACAACTTATGTAGTCATTAGTGTTTCAGTGCAGTTTTCGATGGTTGTCTGTCTGAACCTGTCAAAGGTTTCCACGGGATTAAAGGTTTAAGCAAATAGTCGAATTTCTTTCTTTTTACTAAAAACAATATAGTATTGCAAAATTGAGAATAAAATAAAGTATGTTACCGAACGCCAGCCCTGTGCAGATTTCGTGGGGCATGTTTCATTGACGGAATTTAAAATAACGGCGCATTCTGACCACAGCCGAGCTGATGCATTTCGGCCTTCCGAGCTTCGATTGAAGTGGCCTTGTACAAGGTCTGGTTGGCCTTGAAGGAAATCGAGCAAAGCCTCTACTTGCTCTGGAATAACCATCATCTGTAACCATATAAAAGTAATTATCGATACAATGATTTAAACTGCATTTTGATCCTTCATTTAGACGACTATTGAATTGTGTTACCTGTCACTTGCTTGTATGTTACTTAAAAAGACTATTATTATTTAGGAGATTAAAAACACGTTAAAACATCCCAGCTAATATTTTTACAAAGCAATGTCTGAATCTGAACCACGAACGAATCAATCAAACAAAACCAACAGTAAAAATTTTCTATGAACATAACTGACTGGACTGAAAAGCAAATAAAAAAATAAAATGTAAACAATACAGAATGTCAGTGTCACATTGACATTGCATAGTTTTTTCGTAGATTTTATTCTATGCAACAAACATCATACAGCTTCTGCCTCAGTTAACCCATATTTACATGAACTTCGTAACTGTCATAAACACGAATACACACACACACAATCACAACACCACAGACATTATAGTAGGGGAGCCCAAGAGGGGATTTTGGGATTTACTCGAGCGCGTCAGATTAAGATATGAGGGATACTTCGGACACAGTATAACTACCTCTACCACTTATCCGACTTTAATAATGAGGGGTTATGTTTTTTGTTATTTTTTTTGCTACAACATATTCATATCGTCAGATTAATTATGTTCCTAATTATTCTCGAATTATTTCGTTCCTAATAAAAAATAGCCGACCACGACCGAGGATACATTTGTGACCTTTTTCGACTCTTTTTGTCTGCACTTTTGTTTGCCTCCCACACCCTAACGTCATGGTCAAATCATCAGATTATTGCTAATACACAATTTTTGGCATGTGATAAAGCCAGCTTGTATTAATTAGACTATTATTTTTGTTTTGAATTTTTGAAACAAATATCATATCACCTTTTTTCCTTTCTACCATCTAATCTTTAAAGTCTAATGGGTCCCCACTACTATCGATTAAATACCCATTTAGCATCATGGGCCTCCCTACTATTAACATTTTTTATTGAAATATAACATTAAATTTATTCTACAAACCTCAAGCTACAAACTAAGTAGTACTAACGTAGATATTTAGGTATAAATTGGTATTTTTTTAAACTCTATGGAATATAGACATGGATTTAAGTCGCAGTGACCTTATCAGAAACGTGGTTTTATATTTCTAGTACAAATTATTCTTATAACGCCTGATATACCGGATGATTTTCATCCTAGCTCAGGCACTCTTAGTTCATGTATCCCTAAATGTATTTATAAAGTATTGTAACATGTGTGTCTGAGGACAACGGAACAGCTGACCGAGAAAATGATAGTCCTGTTCAAAATGGGACGAATGGTCACTTTATGTATGTATCATCATGAGGTTATGACTTCCGCTCCGGATGGTACCTGGTTCAAAGGTTATCCATAGCCATTCAGAGAGGCAATGCAGCTAGCATGCCTGGAACGATTCGGGGTGGCATTTTTGATTGACTTTAATTAAGATTTATTTTACCTACTTATTTTATTTTAATTTTCAATTTTTATTTTCGCTTTAATTTAGGTTTAATTTTTAATTATAGGTTTCTAAGTTGTACATCAATCAAATGTTTGTAATTTGTAAATATAATAAAATTATTCATCATCATCATCAGGTCTTTTGAGTCTCCACTACAGGAGCATGACCCTCTCTGTACTACCGGAGCCAAATTTGGCCAGAGCAGACGGAAGATTTGGCCTACACTCTCCTCGCTGGCCAGACGGGTTGGAGAGGTCTCATTGATGTTTATGAGCTTTGTTTAGCTTGTATTTCCTATGTAAAAGTTTTGATAGTCACTTCAAAATACATTGCGACCTTCGTATGATTGACTATTTTTATTTATGATGTATAAAACGTATTGTATTTTGAGGCGACTATCAAACCGCTGTACACTAAGTTAGCAAATAGGCTGGCTGGGCTTTTACAGTACGGCATCGGTAATCAATCATTTATTCAAAGACACTGATATGGAAAAGTTTTGGCTCTGCATACGAGTTTAACTGTGTTCAAAGCTAGGTTCAAAGAGTAAGTATATCATATAACTAGCTGTTGCCCGCGGCTCCGCCCGCGTTAGTGTCGATCCTTCGGTCCTTCCCCGGGCCTCAAAATACCTCCATACCAAATTTCATCCAAATCAGTTCAATGGTTGAAGCGTAAAAAGTCGACAGACGGAGTTACTTTCGCATTTATAATATTAGTATGGATAGGTATAATGCTGTCGTGGTATGATAGTAGGTGGTATGATGAATTGACTTTGGATTGTTCTCACTCCACTCTCACTCTCACTCCATTATTTCCTGCCTAAAATACTAATTCTGTGCGTTTCTTTCCATCATCAGAACAAGGATAAAGCACACACACAAGGACACCGACAAGAGCCTAGCTCTCAAATATCAGAGAGACGATGAAAGAGGGTAGACCAATACGGTTTCACTTGACAGTTCCAACATCCACCGTAGCTTTTGAGTCAGTCTGTAAAGATGGCAGCTGCAATGTTGTCGAAATATTAGACGAAACTTAAATTCAGTCGCGGTAAGTTCGGTAGTAAATTAATTGTCGATATTTAACTGTCCATTAATCTACGTAGTCTTTGGATGGTGACCACCATAGATATCAAAATACACTGTGGTGACCACGTAGTAACCATGCGTTTTTTTTTTATAATATAGGGCGGCAAACGAGCAAGTGGGTCACCTGATGGTAAGTGATCACCGCCGCCCATGGACAACTGCAACACCAGGGTGTGACAGGTGCGTTGTCGGCCTTTCAAGGAGTTGGGGGAAGGATGGGCTTCCGGCTCTCTCACTCGCCGAACGAAGCATAGAAGCGGTAAAGCTTCTACATTTATGGAAAATTCACAATAAGTTTTTCAGACTTTTTTTTTGCATGCTTTTTACATTCAGTGTTAAATCATTACGACTGTAATGCCATTTCGGGCTTCGCAGATATTTTTAAATAGGTAAGTCTAATTTACTTCAGCATCAATCATCAAACAATATCTACTAATAATTAATCTGTAAGGCTTGGTCATGAAGTAAGTTACTTTGTTTTCAGAGATATCGTGTTTATAAGCTCTTCTATATCATGATATCGAAACTAACTTGATAATTTATAGAATGTTTTTCTGTATGTATGTATGTTTCTCTTTAACGTTTAGGTAACTGAATTTTATGAAACTTGGTAGATAGACATTTACAGGTATTACAAAGGATGTGGGATTTTTTGCCAAATTACTACGAGAGAGAACAGTCGTTGAAGTTTAGCTTAATTTGAAAAAGCTGAAAGTGAAACCAGAAGAACACTAGTCTTACGCAAGGAAGTGTTCTCGCGCCGGCTCTTTACAATATTTACACTTACGAGCTGAGGTTTGGTAAAGACCAAGCCTCAGCACACCGAGCACTTCGTGGATGCTGATGACCGATAGCATTCATTTTTAAATTACAAATTCTAAAATCAGTGACTGCTGCCTTGAATCAATGTTATTGGCTAATACGCATGGACTTTAATGAAATAAAAAAACTAAAGTGTGTCTAACACCTTTGTAACCGAGAAACTTACTTAAACTACTTCATCGTCACTTACCATCAGGTGAGATGGGAGACAAAGAAGCAAACCGGGAGTTGTCTGTCACCTAGCAGGGTACAAAATTAGAACAATCCCCAACGTCAAAGTATGTCGGTGTAACTTAAGACAGAACCACAAGTTCATTCACTTGGAATCGCCAACTGGTATGTTATGAAGATCATCATCAAACCGTATTTCTATACTTTATTTTTATTATAATTTATCTCGCATAAGTTTTAATTATCATCATTTCGAGTAGCTGTCACGGTCAATCGACCATGCACACTCTGGTGTCAGAGTTCTTTGGACCGCCTCTCGGCCTCTAACGTGGTTCCTTTAACGACTACCAGATGGCAGCCTGGACCACTGGCTTAACGTGCCTTCCTAAGCACGGAATCATCTTTATTATCAGACAATCAGGTGATTCAAGCCTGCAATGTCCTAACCAAACTGGAAACAACTAAGTTTTAATACTATTAGAACTTCAAGCTTTAAATCTCTCTATCATAAAAAAAAAAACAAAGTTGATACACGGAAGAATTTGTTGCGTTGATTACTACCACCAATTGGGGGCGCCGCCAGAAGTTCTACGCACGACGGGATTAGCGCTGGCACTGTACTCAGCTGGCAGATTTTCATGTCAGGTTTGTCACTGCAGCGTACACGTTAAGCAAGATGACGTAGCTTTAACTGACTCATGCCGTGTCATCACTGCAGTGATGCTTAAAAGCAACCACGGTTGCTTTTAAAACCAACTCCACTACCTATCTTGTTCCCATTGCCTGGAATAGAACTTTCTTCTGTTCGCCGAGATGTCACTTGTTGAAGTGGAAACTTCTTTAGCGGCGTTGTGCACTTTTTGGGATGGGTAAAAAATGTTAAACTCGCGTCAGGACACGTGACCTCATCGAAAATTCGTAAAACGGACACGTGACCTGAGACCGCCGCAAAAGCGAGTTTTCACTTCTGCAGACACTCCCGGAGTGCAACCCGTTGCTTTTTTTACCAAAGAGAAGCACGAACAGGAGTCACCACACCCAAATTGAAAGCCAAAAACGCTTCTTACAAACTGTAATAGCCGCCCAGACAAGCTGGAATACAAAGTTTGAGAAACAAATTTTCCCACCAATACAATTTTTTTACAATTTCAAACCAAAAAGTCACAATCAATAAAAATTTCCGCATGCTTACATTACACTACAAATTCTGAGGTAGGTGGTGGTCGAGACAGGCGGACACCGAACCCGAAATCTTTCGATTATGAGTTATTAACAAAACATTAGGTAACCTATTGAAAACAAATCGTTTGCACTTCAATTGTATCCTTACTAATATAATAAATACGTAAGTGAGTTTGTTTGTTACGCTTTCACGCCGTAACTATTGAACCGATCAGCATGAAATTTCGCATACAAGTTCTCTGGAGTACGGAGAAAGACATAGGTTACCGTTCATCCCGGGAAAAAGTACTATTCTCTCGAGGGATCGACATTGACGCGGGCGGAGCCGCGGCGAAAGCTAGTTTTAATATAAGAGGTATACTTTAATTCATCAATTTTTTATAAGGTTTTTTTGCATTTACAATGATATTCTTATATGGGTAAGTACTCTTATTAAAATAAGGTATAAGATAATGGTAAAAAAATTAACTATAGGTCGTACATAGACCTAAGGTCGCTTGTTCAAACCTGGTCTAAAGGATCATCCAGCGTGAAGGACCATATTAATTTTAGCTTAATGTTTTTGTATTTATTACCCACTGTTTCTTTCGGATATAAAATCATCATTAAGGTGGCATTAGAATTTAAATTGGACAAGATTTCTCCGTAGTCGCTGTATGTAGATCATGATCATGAATTCACGGCCGTCGACCAGAAGACAGATCTGGGTAATAGGTGAACGTCTGACATGGTTACCAAGGGTGCCTCTGTAGGTAAAGCTGGATACGTCGCGTGTACACGAAGAGCTATAGATATAGCGGCTACTGACGTCACAAGAAGAAACATGGCCGGCTGCTGAAAGCGCGCGCGTGTCGAAGCCGCAGGTAGTGTGCTCCATCCACGAGTACTCGCCTCGACTCGATCGACTCGAGTTCAGTACCCGGTTGACAGCCGGCGAGGCGGCGGCGGCGACGGAGCCCTATCGTTAAATACGCGCACGCCGCCTCTGCGCGATTTTCTATCTGTAAATATTTTTTGTACACAAATGCCTATCGTGATCTGTGTTAAACCACTCCATACGAGCCTGGACTATATTAATATTAATCGTGTTTTATGAAACATCTACTGCAATATCTTTGATATGATCTTTACCAATGAATAAACAATAATGGAAGTAAATATTAATACTTAAAACCTACGTGTATTTGCGGACAATGACGTTACCTTATAAAACTGTAGAAGCTGTGTTTCCTAAATTGGTGTAAACTGACGATCACATATGGCCAAACAGGAGTGTTACGTTTGAGTTATAATATACTGATTTGGCCAGTTTCTGGTGTGGTTTAGTGTAGAGATTCTATGTCGGATCTGGTGAGCAAAAAGCCGGCGATGGCGGACCGTGAACGTCCTTCTAAAACCCCCATTAGGGTGGGCTTTTATGACATCGAGAGGACCATTGGCAAGGGGAATTTTGCCGTCGTTAAACTAGCACGACATCGAATAACGAAGACTGAGGTAAGTGTTTTAGATATTCTTTTATACTTGGATCTTACCTAATAGATCCTGTAATTATGTATATAAATGGGACTTTGCATTTTTTAAATCATGGGCACCAACGCACCCTTTGTATACCCTAACCCACGAACCTTTTTATTATTTGTTTTCGTTGAATATTGAAAAGAGTTACGTTCATCGTGCGACCACGACGATGGATGTAACTAGACTGGAAACAAATTATAAAAAGGTTCGTGGTAAGTCCCATTTATATACCTAAGTATACGGTTAAAATGCGAAAGTTACCTAATTCTTCAATATTCCCGGAGAAATCCTTATATAATATATAATGATGAAAACAGCATTAGGTAAGTAGGCCCTATGTCATCCAAATAAACAAGCATCGGGGTATTTTAATGTAGGTACATAATATATTGATTTAACAAAATAATAATTGGCAATGAGTACCTATTTACATACAACATGCAAATAAGGAAAATCAAGTAAAATCAAACAAAACAAATAATAATATGTATGTACTCGTATTACGGTATCTAATGAGTATTGATGGATAAACAAATATAATATCTGTTTTTTTTAACTTTATTCACATCCTGACTGATAAAGGCGAGCATGTGTAAAATAAAGGCAACATGAAATTCCACCTAAGACACAGAATTAATATTAAGTACTCCTAAGACCTAGATTAATGTGATGCTAGATATAGAAACAATTAATTTGATAAATGAATTAAACAAAAAAGACGTTGCATACAAAAATAAAGTCGTTTTTCAATCTTCAGTTTAGAATTTTTAAATATGACAACGTTATAAAGTGTGGCTTTTACTAATGCAGAGTCCAATTTTTTTGCAATTTTAAAATAATGTAAATGGAAAGAAACTCCCATTTCAAAGAATAATTATATAAATTTCCAAATTCTGATGCATTACGAAGGTACAGAGTGAAATTAGAGACAACATAAATGATCGGAATAGAGGGATATAGAATACGAGACATATTACAATACGAATCGTTCCAGTCTACTAAACTACTCTCATAAACAGAGGTAGAACAGTTACAAACCCATTAGACAAGAAACAAAGAAGACCTAATACTCGAAACAGTCACAATTATCTATAAAGTATAATAATCCCATAAGTTCCCATATGACAAACTGATGAAGAAGTATTAGTACCTATTGTACCTTTAAATAGACGACACAATATTAACGTTTTTATACTACAACATATTTTTGAAGAATTCATGAATAAAACTAACGATGGAAATTAGTTAATTACTGCTAATAGCATTATTAACGCTAAAGGTAAAAATTACATTGTCGAAAGTTTAACAATTGGAAGTCTAATTTATCGTCTACCAATAGTGTTTGTATTTGATGTTAAATGACTAGCATGACGTTGCAAGAGGAAACAGTTGTGGGAAAACACCTTGGGTTTTATTTGACAGAGCCACGATTATAAATGAACCCGTGCTATCCGGTAGACAACTTTTTGGGTCAACTAAATATTAATTTAGAAGTGTTCGGTGGGAGCCATGCCCTTTGTCACGTGCACCGGCATTCCAAACAACGAGGACGCGAGATAACGATGACAAAACGAGATTCTAAACAACCGAAACTATTAAGGGAAACCTGTCTTTGTTACGCGTAGGTGCATCTTTGATTAATGAATTTCAACAGAATTTACATCTAGAAAACTTTGTAAAATGCATTGGAATTCGTATTTTACGTTAGTATTGTTTGTATGGATTTATAGTATAGATGAAATTATTGGTAGTGCAATTCAATAATCTGTTATAGAACTGGAAGTTCAAGATGAAATTCATAACTTGAAATTTTGAGGAGTAAAGTTTAGGAAAGTATGTCTATTAGGTACCTATATTCACAAATAAGCATTTTACCGCAAAGGAAGAGAGCAAGGAACATAAAACATGGTTTTACGAATTTAATAAACTAAGACCGTCTATCCAAATTTAAATAAGGTACATACCTAAATAAGTACATACCTAATAATAATAAGTCGAAAACTGGCAGCAGGTGGTGCGGGACAGATCGGAATGGAAAAAAATATTATCGGAGGTCAAAACTCACTTTGGGTTGCTGCGCCATGCTAGTTAGTTTTACATACCTAAAATCGGGATATCTATGGTGTCCTATTAATTGATTCCTCCTTGTTAGATGATTTCCTTTTTATACTGGTGTATGAATTATAACAATACAAGATTCTTTTAAATTAAGATATTAAAGGACGCCGAGAGACGTATATCTATCTATGAACGAGAAATATGGATTAGAATAATCTATGGAGTAATAGATTCAAAGTTTCGTAGATTTATTCAGAAAATAGGCCTTTTCACTCTTTTCAGGGACTTTTTCACGTCAATTCACACTTTAAATAATTAATTATTGTTTAAAAGCTACAAACTACTAGCGTTTCGGAACCGACCACTGCAGAGAAGAAGACACCGAAAGAAACTCTTTTCAACAGTATTGGTCGCCTACTTGCCTGAAGGGCTTTGTATGATATTTTATATTTTTATATTTTATAATAAATAACATTACATCACACAAAAATAAATAACTGAATCTGAGTTTTTGCAAAATTACGTAGTTCACGATGATTAAGCGCAGGTGTTACGCTGTGACATGAATTGGCGTTTGGAGACAATGCAATCATTTCCTAATTGCAGTGTTGTTTGCACGTGTATTGTTTATTCAGTTTGATCAGTGCTTATAAGGTTGTCCGTTATAGGCTATTGAATTATCGAAAAGGAAGGATCAGTTTTGCAATCAGTAGTGTATGTACGATGATTTAATTTATGAACGTGCTACATGCTTATGTTGATTATCTATCCCGTAAACATCCTATGAAAATTTATCATGAGGACAAGCAAATTAAAATCTTTGTTGATATGCGAAGAAGGCTAGTTAAATGGAACAGGTGTAAAGAACTATTAATCCTTTAGAACACAAGAGCGAAAAAGGATAGTGTGGAAGAAAGCAAGGATCGGCTGCTCTGGTATAAGGATAAGGCATTAAGTTAATATAGTAATTTAGGAGGAGAAAATAACTTTATTTCGTCACGTTAAATATATCTTTTAAACTCTCAAAATTGACTTGGTAGCTACAGGTAGGTATTGGAAGGGTGGTAAAGAGAACAATAAACATGAGTAGGCTCATAATTACTATACTGCGAGTCCACGACACCAAAGTAGGTCATTGGCCGAATACTGAGCCGGCGGCGTTGTGACTCACTGCTTGCGTTTGTATGAACGACTTTCTAACACCTGACTGTATTGATTTCGTTCGTTGCATCTCAGTTCTGATCGAATGCACAATGCACTTAGCTTGAAGAATAATTGTCTCCAATGAAGTATGAAGTGTGGCACGAGGAATACATTATTATCACTCATACATTACGTTTGTTTAGGAATCTCGCAAAGTAGACTGAAATTTTGAGAATTTATTATTAAATGAATAAATTCTCTAAATAGATTAGGTATCTTTGGAAAAATCTGTGTAGATACTCGTAACACATCCCACAGGCAAGCAGCAAATTTTATATTATTTAAATTAAACATTATTTTGACGGGATAACGTCTTAAAAATCGATGACGTCAGCTGCACGTATGAAAAAGTGTCACGTTCTGTGAATAAGCGAGCGACAGCACGATTGACCTAAGGGTTCGGATTGTTACGCATCTATCTCTCTTCCACCGTTAGCACGTAAAATCATCGTCCGCAAACCGACTTTACAGAAAACTATATTTTTAGGATTCCGTACAGTCGAGTCACAAAACAGAACCCTTATAACTCACTCGTGGGTCTGTCTGTCCGCCTGTTACAGCCAATTTGCTCCGAATCCACTAGACTGATTAGGTTGGAATTTGGTACACTTATAGATTTATGTGAATCAAACACGAAAATGCAGTTAATGCAAATAAAAACAATTGCGTCAGGGGGCACCGTAAGGGGTCTCAAAGAGATATACATATCGTTTTAAAGTTATTCACCAAATTAATGAAAATTGACAATTCCCCCTCTGTAATCTTCAAAACCAGGGATCAAAAAAAAAAAAAATAACGTTATATATAGGTTTTTGTATCTACAGGAAAATGTATTATAAACATATGGTTTAATTATGGGTGTACAATTGGGGCCCAAATCAGATTAAATTTATCGTACGGAAAACTTTCGCGAATTCGACTTACACTTAACCGGATTTTTATTCATAAACTAAATGCTTTCCGGCCAGCCACATTCGATAAAAAGTAAGTGTCAGCATTTGTTACCTGCCAAATTATTAATCGGGTCAGCAGGTATACAATGTTTTGAATGAATTAATGAAAATTGACAATTCCCCCTCTGTAATCTTCAAAACCAGGGATCAAAAAAAAAAAAAAAAGTTATATATAGGTTTTTGTATCTACAGGAAAATGTATTATAAACATATGGTTTAATTATGGGTGTACAATTGGGGCCCAAATCAGATTAAATTTATCGTACGGAAAACTTTCGCGAGTTCGACTTACACTTAACCGGATTTTTATTCATAAACTAAATGCTTTCCGGCCAGCCACATTCGATAAAAAGTAAGTGTCAGCATTTGTTACCTGCCAAATTATTAATCGGGTCAGCAGGTATACAATGTTTTGAATGTCACTTCAAAATACATTGCGGCTTTTGTATGATTGTCTATTATTATTTAAGATATATAAACCGTAATAAATGGTGACGTGACCATCAAAACGTTGTCACCGTTGTTATTAAAAGTTAGCAAGTAGGCAGGCAGATTCCGGTGTGTAGAAAATAAAACATGTTGAAGATAATCAGAGAATGAAATAAGAGACACAAATGAAGATGGCCGAACTAAATACGACTTTGTTTCGTTGAATGAATGCACCAAGATACCGGAATGGATGCCCTCGGCCTTCACTGACGTGCTTCTGTCTGCGCTGTTGATGTGATGATAGAAGGTGTTGGCTAAAAAGAAAATATACCCAAGCCTTTTTTACCTTTCCATACAAACATACATAAATAGCTAGATTTTAATAATTATAACAGCTCCTATAAACGTTAATAACCCAGCTATAATGTTTTACATCAAATTAACAATGGTTTCGTCACATTTCTAGTTAAGAAGCGTACCGTGAATAAGTAGAGTATGTATTACTTAAGTACTGGGTGTTATTTATTGCAGTTTCTTGGTAAGCCCGTTTGTCCGCATTTTGTATTGGGTAAATGATATCAAGTTACGTGTTCATCATTAACCCCCTACTTTGACCGATTGCATTTGCTAGTGTCACATTCTCTATTCGTGTTTTACAAACTCATTCAGAATGAAATTGCTTTATGTATAAGTTTGTAGACCTAGAAGGAGATGGCGCGATGAGTATGATGCATATATATAAGTGGCTGGCAAATTTTTGCCCGCGATTGCGAATAACTGGAGACAAAAAGGGGAGGCCTTTGTCCAGCAGTAGGACACGCAAATAGGCTATTATAAAAGTTTGTAAATAAGTACCTAAGAACACCTCCTTTGGCCTACGTTGGGGAAATAGGATTCAAAATAAGCCAATTACTTCAACAATTAGGCCTGCGGAGGAGGAGAATCAAGAATCACATGGCTCATTGTACTTTTCTCTGTTTAAATACCAGCGCAAAGGACAAACTGAGTTGTATTTCGCTTCAAAACATTCATAGCTAAGTTTATTATTATAGTAAACGAGCGAGATTTTGTTTTCTATTTTCTGACTAAGAACACGCGCCCGCGCTTTCGATGTGAATGGCGCCGAGACGTTCGCAGCGATCGTTCAACAATTCGGCATGGATGCTTGAGGTCGAGTCGAGCGCGCTGCCGCGTACAGAAATACCTCAGCATCGACCTTGCCTCCGGATGCACGCATCTTGTTTTTATTGCTTCACATTTTTCCCGGCGAACCGTTACCAAGGTGATGGCCAGTCATTTTCCCTAAATCTTTCTATAAAAAGTGCAGCGAACGCAAAGGTCGCTTGAATTTACCAATTTTTACGCAATAAAAAACTTGTTTTTATAGAGTCAATAAAATAAATGACGTTAATTATAAATACTGCTAGTAATAAGTATTATTTTTAGAAGATAATTCCAAAGGAATGACGTAAGAGCGTAGGATATTTCAGAAATGTAATGCTGCCCTGTCATGCAAACGTAAATCCGGCGACAGTTCATTGATCATCGCGTATCACGGCATTCCAATCTCTTATCTAGGTATTTAAGATTTGTCGTTATGTGTTTTGTAAGCATTTGGTCTAAAAAAAGAAAGCAGCGGGAAGATGCGTGATCAGCACATATAGTATAGCGAAAATTTTGCCAGGAAATCATTTCGTATAGCACGCGCGCGTTTACACTGGGCAGCTTGAAAAATGTACGTTTGACGCCATCTTGACGCAAATGCGTTATCTATTTTGGAGCTCTGCGTCAGAGTATCGTTATCTGCGCTTTGCAGTCTGGCGGTCACTCTTATTACCTTTTTTGGTGGAATTCACATTTCACCATCTTTATCTGCTATGAGATTTGAAGACAGATATGTATTGAAGAAAGTTATCTCTCTGTATGAGAGTAAGTTGACTTTTATCAAGTTATTGGTGTGTTGCCTCATCTAGAATAACGTTTCTTGGTGTAAATGACGCATTTACTCTAACTTGTTTTTGATGTGATAATGTCTTATAATTCAATGAACGCTGGCTGCACGCAGGAAATAGTGTCACGTTCCATGTGCAAGCGTGAGCGCGGAACAAGCGATAGAAAGGCACGATCGGCCTAAGTGCACGGCTTGTGATGTGACGCATCTATCTCTCTTCCACCGTTGTCACTAAAATTAATGTAAAATTATAAACTTTACCGATAATCAATTTATATTAGACATAGTTTTGACTGAGTACTAAATAGTTTTAAAAATAATACCATACGCAAATTTAATTCAACCATGCTTAAGACATAAATATCTACATATTTATGTCTTATTCATATATAATTATTGGGTCTAGGTGCTTACCTACCTAGTATATGTATTCATGTTCTATACAATACAAAGAAATAGTAGACAGTTTACATATTTGTATCTACTTTATAACCTGTAATATGTGGAACATTTTATCTAAAGATCGTGCAATATTTGTCTCATTTGTTTGATAAATAAAGGAACAGATAATTTTGTCATGTTGTTGTCAGACATGACGTCAATACCTACGTTCTTTCTTGTTAATTAGGCAGAAACTCAAAATATATCACAGGTCCAGAAAAAAAAATTGGGTAAATAATAATTTAGTATCCAGATAATGGTTTTTACCATGCTCGTTTATTTAACCGTTATACACGATGAAATTTTTAACGTTCTGGACCCTTAAAGGGATGATTCAGCCCGTTGATATAAACACTTTTCCTACGATACCAATGCTGGGAACTCAAACAATTTTTTTGCGTTCCCATACAAATTGACCAGGCGGCCGAAATTTTTTGTATGGAACTGCCCATTTTTTTTAAATTTCCCAGCATTGGTCCCATAGGAAAAGTAGTTCATATCAATAGGCTGAATCACCCCTTTAAGGGTCCAGAACGATCAAAATTTCACCGTTATTGCACGAAATTAGTATCTTTAATTGAAATATTTTAAATAGGTCATGCACCTCTCCAACCCGTCTGGCCAGCGTGGAGAGTGTAGGCCAAGCCCTCTGGCTGCTCTGGCCAAGTATGGCCCTAGTAGTACAGAGAGGGTCGTGCTCCTGTAGTGGAGACTAAAAAGGACATGATGATTGAAATAGGTCATGCTCCGCAGTGGAGACTAAAAAGACCTGATAATGATGAAAAGGTCAGGTCAGGGTTTCATCCTCAACTGCTTGACTGGTGGTTGCAGGTAGGCATCGGGTACGCGCACCCGGCCTCCCGAAATTTGCTACTTGATACTTTTGGTACTTGCCATTTATCCGTGTGAGCAATATCCCAATACCTTCTTTCCCTTCCCAATACAACAAATTCCTATCCTTCCCTAGCTTAAAAACGCTTTCGACGGGCAGCAGTGTCGAAGGTACAAGAAGCCGAGGAAATTATGCTCGCCAACCCGCCTGCTGCATGGTGATTATGGCAATATCCTCCCATTGACGAAGAATCCTGGGGAGAGGCTTTTGTCGCCTTTGTTAAAGTGGATGAACTTATAGCGTCGGGTCGTGCAGCGGCCACCTGATGCAATAGGCTAGTTTCCTGGGTCGTAATAATAACATAACAATTAGTCCATCAGCTAGATAATAAAAAAAAATTTGGACACGTATTTTTTCTTTTGTCAAATAAACAATAAATAAAAAAGATAAAGCGCGTCAAAGTTCAGGAGTGGGGGCCCGTGACGTCAAAGTTTGCTAAAAATTGTAGCAAACTATGACGTCACACGGAACTTCAAAGGGCTATATCTTTATAGTTTTTTGTTTAATCGATAAAAGAAAAAATACGTGTCCAATACTTTTTGAATATCTAACTGACGGACTAATTATATTTTGATAGGAAACTAGCGTATTGTCACGTTTAAATTCGAAACTCTGTAATTAACGGGGCTCGTGCGTCATCAAGCGCGTAATAGCTAAACCTACGCCCTAGATCGCATAACCCTAGACCGCAGGCAGAAAAAAGGCTTTGTGTAACACGTTCCAAACGAAATAATTAATATACATATGTATTTAAACTGTAGCAGACAGCTACGACGGCTTAGTCGCGTTTCGTTAGAATCGCAATTCGCCCAGTCTCATAATATAAATAAAGATATACTCGTATAACTCCTTTTTAAGTTTGGTACTACGAGTTTGTTTAAAAGCAGGCACAAGCCTGTATATTATTAGAAGATATTATATATTCAATATGATATCAAATGAAAGATTTCTCACTAAGGAGTTGCTATTCAAATTCTAAATTACCAAGATGCAGATATTCTACATTTCACATGTGTGGTTTCGTTTACTACCTAGTTGTTATTAAGACTCTAAATCGTCTACAATTTAGACGAGTCGCAACGGTGACAAGGTTATTTTGTAACCACTAGCGATTTGGATATTTTGCGTTGAACGGGCAACAACCTCCGAGGTGAATGGATCGACCTACAATTGCGTAAGGTTAGGTTAGGACGTCTTATATTCTGTTTCAGAATCCTCGCCGTCTGACTAGTTTTTGTGTGCGTCAAAGTTTAATGTATTTAAGTATGCTCAGTGTTTTTTCACTGCTAGCGTCACAGATCTTAGGTACTTATTACCTACCACCTACAATACAAGGGTAATTAGTGTCGAATAGTTGCTATTGCTATGCATTGACATATGTACATAGTTAGGAACAACGTACGTATTTACGTGGGAATAGGTACATTAAAAAACAAAGTGTGACTCTAAAGACTTGTGTAAGTCACTTTTCTAAATCCTTATTTAGCAGATAAATGCATACAAATATGTAGACAAATAACAATAAAAAAGAACTTTTGGTTTGCCATATCATAAAAAAGAAAAACTTAATTTAACACAATACCGACTTTATTGTTTTATTGACTTTACCAGGTATTTATGATTATAATTAACTCATATAAATTAAGTTTCTATTTGAATTATATCTAATGTCTTGTATAGGTGTACTGTATAGGTATATTTCCTCATCTGTGGCCGTGTACGCTAGATTATTCGAGTGCTAAATGACGTTTCCATTACGGCAATCGCGATAAGCAGCCTCATGTTTTCCCTAACTCATGCACCTTTAACGCAAACTGATTTCAGTTATCGATATGTGAATTGGTTAATTGACTCGATTATCGATCTTGAAGGATGACCTGCATCCTTCAAGATCGATAATCGAGTCAATATATCAATCTCAGGTCAATATAAAGGTATAGTACCAAAGTTTGATTTTACATATCTTTTTAATCCACGCTTTCTCATTGCTGGGAATTTTATGGATGGAATGGGGAGACCTTTGCCAGCCAGGTGTGGACTAAAATCCACTGCGTTTGTCCAATGCGTATTGGCGGCTGTTCTAAATATACAAAAACAAATTAACAAGAAAACTTAGTAATAACCTTTATATAACTAATGACCTAGTATAACCTACCTGAGCAGTTTTAGCGGGAGCAACATTTTACATTATTTTATCGACAGGCCTGTACTGTTTGATCCAAAAGGTCTGGGGTAACACCCGCGATTGCCAAGGGGATACAAACCAGTTTTAAAAGAAAAGAAAGCATTTATTAGTACACCATAAATTTACAGTATTCACAAAAAAATAAACATTATACAAAAAGAACAAAAACAAAATAAAGTAAATCTACGATGACAAAATGGTCTTCGCTCAGCATAATGTTGCAGCGTGAGCCACAACCCTGGTCATCCGCAGTCGCCATACTTAAAACTTAAATATTTTTTACTTAAAACGACATCCATGTATCATATGCATATCCAGTTATATTAATGACACTCCCTGGCGCTATTATGTATATCTTTAAAAAAAGCAATCGAACCCGGCGAATTATTTACAGTGGTTAGAATCGAAAGGCGCATAGTGACGGCTCAAGCCAAGTAGCAGAATATTCTTTCAGCTCGATAAAAGCTTTACATGAAAATGAATGACACAGTTAAATATTCAGATAATAGGCTAGTTTCCTAAAAAAATATAATTAGTCCGTCAGTTAGATATTCAAAAAATATAGGACACGTATTTTTTCTTTTGTCGATTAAACAAAAAATGATAAAGATATAGGCCTTTGAAGTTTCGTGTGACGTCATAGTTTGCTACAATTTTTAGCAAACTTTGACGTCACGAGCCCCCACTCCTGAACTTTGACGCGCTTTATCTTTATTATTATTTGTTTATTTGACAAAAGAAAAAATACGTGTCCAATATTTTTTGATTATCTAACTGACGGACTAATTGTTATGTTATAATTACGACCCAGGAAACTAGCCTATTGATATTTCTGAAAATATGTAAGCCTTACACATATTTCCAGAACTAGTTTTTAAGGCAAATGCATAGGTATATATCTATTTATAGAATAATCATACTGGTATAGAAACGTAATAATAACGTAAAAAGTTATTTTATCACGTTCACTAAATCACAACTGAGAAGAGTGTTCATGATTATGCTTAAATCTTAGTTATATTGTAATGATACATCTTTCAGCGGCATAAGACAGAAACAACGCATTCTTCATAGAAACACAACAACTTATGTACCAAATTCAAGCAATATAAAACGTTCAACATACATCCATAGACCTTTGAGCAAATTGTATACAACCGTGATATCCTGCTTTTATCCTTGAAAAGTCTGAAGTAGAGGAGGTGATGGGAGGGGGGCACTAGAATGGAGGGTTCTACGTGGCTTCGTGACACTTTGCCGGGATCCGTGGAGGGATTACCTACTCCGCTCCCCATGCGCTAGCTGAAAGCGTGTAGCATTTATCGTACTTTTAGTAGGTCTATATACAGCGTTTGCCTTATATATTGTTGCTATAATCAGTATCCTTATGATACACTATTAGGATATTCATATTTATTGCCATAGTCATATATATCTAATAGCTTATTGAGAATCATGAATTACAAATTTTAACAAATACTTTCTTTACTTAGATGCTTAGTAACATTATCGAATATTACTATTTGAAATCAGCAAATCAAAATGTTAAAACTAGACCATTTTGATGTAATAGATAATTCATGCCATGTTTATGATATAAACACAGGTAACAAAGGTAGGTTTTTAGTTTTACATCGCAAGTTACTTGCTGAATATTTTCAGCAAGTAACTTGCGATGTAAAACTAGTTTAGGTAAAAAATAATATTCTCTCTAATCTAAAGAAATATACAAATAAAATTTGTTATTATTGACGGTTTGAGTCACCCCTTCAAGGATCGGACAGGGTTTTCTTTACATACTAAATTAATATATCTGTGCAAATATTCAATTATATAACCTACATTACATATACATTTTACTCGTACTATAGTGAAATCTGCCAGCTCATGACATACAGTAGAGTTAACACAGTGAAATTGCAACTGTAGGAAAAACGTGAAACCCCTCACACTGTCTTTGTCACACTCAGCCCTCTCGCTCCCCCTACTATATTGATCGTCGTCTAGACTTGTTGATCGTCACCCGAGTGCCCGAGGGCTTTGTGCCCCTGAATTCGGTCGAGGAATACCCGCTTATCAAGCAAAGAGATTGAATTTTTTAGATCAACGATTGCCTTTTTTGTCAACTGCCCTAAAAGGGTCTTCGGGTGTAGCATATGTGAATTTCTTTGGGACTGTCTGATAGGTATTAAAAATTCCTAACACAGTAGGCAATTCATAAATATTTTACAAGACTTAGTGAAATAATGTACGTAAAAGCTTGTTTTTAAAAAGCTTTTTTACTTTTAATTTATATTGTAATAGTTCGCGTAAGTCTGCATTTCACGGCTAGAACTGAGACTTGCGTTCCTGGAAACTACGACCATCTACGGCGTGTAGACGTAGCTTGCTACGAAGTTTCTAGGTTACGCTTGTAGACTTTTAATAACACTTACTTGTTTTTTTAATGTTCTTTTGTAGCAGATTTTGTTTAAATGCTCACAATTATTATATATCTGGTTGACTATATAAGCAATAACTGGAACAGTATTTAACCCTACTACAGGTTTATAGTGTACCAAAAGTGTTTTAAAGTATTAACTATAATCAAATATTCACATATTAAGTGCGTTATAAATTTAGAATAGTACTAACAAGTTTAATGTAGGTCTATTAGAACATTGCTCTTGCTTCAAAATGCAACTTCAGTTTCAGAGGTGACTTTGAAAGGTTACCTTAAACATATCTCGTAACATGAACGCACACTTTATTCTTTACATAAGTGTTAACTTTATCATAATATATGATAAGAATTGACGCAAATATATTCTTACAAATGTACAATCTTCACTTGTACAATATACCTACCAATCTAAAATACCTACTGAAACGACGCGTTTCTTCAAAACAAATATTGAAATATATATATGATGATGATGATCCAGGTAATATTAGCACAAAAAATGGCGTGATCTCCTTTTTAAGCAAATTAAGTTTTAAAGTTTGTTCATGGTTGACGTCTTTAGGTATTTAGCAAGTAGGTGTGAAAGGATAAAGGATTATGAAACTCGTGTATGATTCGAATGATCGTAGATGGTCACCTATCTTAAATACGAATTTGTGTTGTTCTATTATTATTTGGACAAATCCTTTCCTATTTTTTGTTTTGTAGATTTTCATTTCACAGAAAGTACAACTAAAAGATTACAGGAAGTTCGTCTTTTTTAAAAATCTATATGTTTTGTTATCTCACTCAACGTTACTTTGAAACTTTAAATGTTAGATGATTTGCTTTCTAAAAACATGTTTTCAATAATATCGAAAGAGAACACAAATCTTGCTTTATTCATGACAAAGTTATATTAAATAGTTAAGGATGATTGAATCCAATTTCACGAAAAGCGAGACGAAACATTTGTAATATAATTAAGTTTATGGCTTACGAAAGTATGTGAAATAAAGAATCTAATATTAAAAATAATTTAATATATTTTTTTCGTTTTCAACAATTGAATACGCCACTGACAGATTCAAACAACTACATACGAAAATACATTTTTGAAAATATGACAGTGGTTCATCTAGGGTTATCACGATAGTTTGAATCCGTCAGGAAATCTACCTATGATTTGAATATTGCTTTTTTAGATGTAGATACCCTATTATTTTAAATACTCATATTTACTCTTCATTCAAAAATGAGTTGTTCACCTGAACAAATTCTAAGCCAGAGAATCTTAAATGTAACAAATTTGAAAGGCATCTGCCACTAATTGGAATTGACTTAGGATATATGATACATTGACAAACATAGCGTTAAGGAAATTAATGACGATGATAATATTTTGTAGTGAAATAAATGTCTCAATGTGTAATAAGTGTCTTCTGATGAATAAATGATGTTTGAATTGAATCAAATTGATAATACACAAACAAGATCTTTTTGCAGCTTCTACGGTGCAGTGGTTAACGCGCCAGCAGACAAGTGGGCACCGGGTTCGGTTCTCGGCGTTTCGTCTGTGGATGATTAGCTACCTGTGGAGGGTAGACGTTAGTTTTTATTTTTATTCTTTTTTAAAATATTTGTCCCCGGACTCCGTTTTGCGCATCACAGTTAAAGATATAACTGAAAAAAATGCTCGGATGAAAACACTTTTTTTCAGACAAAATAATGTAGAAATGTGCGTCACAATAGCAAGATTTACAAGTCATCGTACTTTTCAAACAAAACCAGATTCGCATTTGACGTAACAATTTTTTTCTCGTTGTAGACGCTGTTTGTTGGAAGCCTAGTAACTGTTTATGTTATGTCATTATTATGTCATTTACATTATACAAATCATGAGAGACCTTTGGAAACCAGAGAATTTAGAAATAATTCTATCTAAATTGCCTATTTTGATATAACTAACAGAACAATTTTACTCATATAATATAATGAAATGAGAATATGATTTTGGTTCATGCTTGAGTACACAGCTGTTGGGTGTAACATTTTGAAAACCTATCCATCTACGTAATTTATTAGAGGGGCTCGCTTGCCCAGTGGCCGTAAGCATTTAAAGCGCTTACATATTTAATTACAAGATTAAGTAACCCTAGGAGCAGTCTCCATTGTGATGGGTGACCGCAAGTGGCATAAAAATATCTCGAGCTCACCCATGCTTCGCAAGGCACGTTAAGCTGTTGGTCCCAGCTGCCGTCATTCATGGCAGTCGTTGGGCTATGTCTTTGGGCAGCTTGAAAAATCTGACACCAGTGTTGGCCACTTACACGAAAAACGAAACAACAACTTTATTTATTTAGATCTCAAATAGATGTTACTACTGGTTCTGTAAGCTGTAGACCTCGCAAGAGTTACTCGTATCACAGGGAATTCCAACGGCGCTTAGATCCTTTGTGCTAATTCTTCCATTTTGAAAAATTCCAAAAATTGAATCTACAAAAATATTCTATATAGGTAATTATTGAACTGTTTTACGAAATCGTACGAGAATAGTTTGAGATATGTATGCGACCTGTAGAGGCGAACAACCGGACAGCGAGACATACAAACGACTTTTTGCCCAAGCCGAAACGGAGACGCTTCGCTCGCGCTTCGAGCTCACTCGGTCAATAATTCTGAATCGTAAGTGATGGACTGCAAAAAATGGGCTTTTCCTCGAGTTCTGCCTTCGGGAAAAGACCTGAAAAACCCAAAGTTTTGCAAGTGTTACAGAAAAAACTAGGTTCAAATAAAAAATACAGATAAATAACGTATTATATTGTTTATCTTGATGGATAGACAAAGCCCAACGCCGCAAGTTTCAAGGGAATATTTAGGAACTTAGATAACAGCATACATACTTATTAATCGCGTTTTCATTCCTTACGGGGTAGGCAGTGGGTCTCCAAACGCCAATTAAGCGCGTTGGCGCGTATAGGTGTAAAACGGAATCATAATCATCTGAAAAAATATAACAACATTCTTTTAGTTTCGCCAAAGGTATTTCAATTATTTCATGTTTTCAATTTTTCTTATTTTCAAATATGCAGAAGTTTATAGTAGCATGTCTAAAGAGTAGAGCACCTGTAACACAAGTTTTTAACTTAGCACAGGGCTCTACCTATGGTTACCATCCGTCCGGATTAGTCCGGACATATCCGGACTTTTAAACTCTTGTCCGGACTTTGTCCGGCCCTTTAATTTGTCCGAATTTAGGGAATACGAGTATAAAAACTTTTTTTATGTATCAAATCGCCTCAGAGCGTCTGCCTGTCTATTATGTTCACCATAGCACTGAAGAAACTAAGTGGTTAATGTTTCGTCCGGACTTTTATCGAAATATCCGGCTTTTTGTCGCCCTATCCCTTTAACAGCAATCTGTTTAAAATATCATAACATACTTGACGAGTACGTTCGGTCAGAGAGCTCTAGCAGCGCGTGTATTATCGGATCTCTCCGCAGCCAGCCGTGAAATTAGCAGCCATTAATTTAATACACGTATTAGCGGAATCGGAACGGTGCTGTCAACAGACTGCCGCAGGCAATTTATACATATGTTTATACATATGTATTATTAACTGCATGCCGTGTACCTTCCTCAGTTATCTGGTAATAATAAGCTAGCCGTAGCGACTTCGGTGGATTTACCCATGGAGATAAAATAATATTCACATTGTTTCAAATGTATCTATATACTTAAATTGTCGTAGGCGATATAGTAAAGACAGATTTAAAAATCGAGCCCCTTTAAAAGATTGTAAAATGAATATTATTTAAATTTCCCTAAAATCTGGGTAAAATTACATTATGTTATACTGGATCAACGGGTCTACTTCAGTCACCGAATTGTAGACTAGTTTTAGCATTCTCAGAAGTCCTTCTGAGCGAATTCCAATGAATAGAATGAGAATAATATTTGATAAATACTTTTTAACTATTCAGCGTGATTTTGAACTCCCTAGCTATATTGAAATCTGGGAATCAGAATCCCTTATGGAATACAGAATTGTAAGAAAAAAAGGTAAAAAACGAAAAAAATAAATTTAACCTTTCATAGAAATTCGTCCAGCTGATCGGCGACTTTGTATGGGAAACCCAATCTTCTTTTTCGTTTTTTACCTTTTTTTATTGCAATTCTGTGTTCCATTAGGGATTCTGATTCCCAGATTTCAATAAAGCTAGGGGTTCAAAATCACGTTGTATAGAAGAAAATGATGACACCCACCAAAGCCTCGCACTTTAATTTCAGAGAGAGGTAGAAGAAAACTGAAAAGAGAATCTTGTTATTAAACATACATACATACATACAACTTCCTTTTCCTTTGCGGGGTAGACAGAGTTGATGGTATGGAAAAAAGAATCAAAATAGTGATGGTTTACTAGCTGCCACCCCAACTAACATCATTCATTAGATTTTTGCCCATTCCCTTGATCGGCTTGTACGATCTGCGCGGGAAGAGAAGCAGCCGGTATAGTCTAGGTTTTTTCTTTTCTCCCAGATCAGTATGCTAGAAATATACTGCATCATTTTTCATTACCATTTTGATATAGTTAATATAATATGCCTATCAGAGAATTTATCTGGATTTGTTTGTACAGGCGCGTCACACATCAGGTGGCTTTAATAATTTTATCGACGTCGATAAGCAATCGCGACAGGTGGATATATACTGAACGATTTAGTTCTTATCTCTGACTTACCCTACTCAATGACGACAAACAGAAATATTTGCTACTTGTAAGCTAAGCTTGAAACTTACAAGGTTTACTTAACTTTGCAAATAAACCTTAACACCTGCTTAGCTTTAGGCTTTAGTAAACGTGTAAAGTAAGGAAGTTAATCTCATATTGCTCAAGGAATATTTAAGAGCCCGCCATAGGCCAGGCGGCGTGGCGATACAAACGCGGATGGTCTAAACGCGTTGGCTACTTTGGATATTTTCGTTTTTTAGGAATATTCAAGAGTTATTCGAAAAAGAAAAACATATGATGGCTGCCTTATCTGTAATGCAATAATAATCAAAAGTTTCAAGGTTAATTTTAATGTATTTGGTGAATAATGCTAGATACCGAGTAAATTAGACGTGATTTGGAGGCAACTTTGCAATTTTTTTCTATCGAGAAAATTTAACGCAATCGTGTTTTTAAAGCATATTTCTGCATTTGCTGCATTTTTATTTCAACTTGAGTATTTAATTATTATTGATATAACAGTCAATCATGCAAAGCAGTGTGAGGTAGTACGGGCCCTTAAGAGTGTGCCGCGCGAACGAAGAACGCAATTTCTGCGCAAGCCATTAGGCTGCGCAAAATCATTAGACGATTATGTAAAAAGAAAGTCTTAATATTTTCATATTTATATTTTTATGAAAAAAAAAAAACAACAAAGGGTCGACCTCCGAGATGTAAATATAAATATTGTCATGTGATAATTATTGTATTAGACGAAGAAAAATGTTTTAAGATATCGTAACATATAATATCGTTTTTAAATTTCATATGTATCTGTTTCAAATTCCAATAAGGGGGCGATGTAAGGATCGACTTAAATTATACGAATGTATAATGTATTTTAGCGCATAGTAGTTATTAGTAATTTGAAAACACGTCATTTCCACACTTTCGTGCAGTACCTTCTTAAGGATAGGAATTTGTATGTTTTGCATTGGAATTAAGGTATTAGAAATAACTTACTCGGATGAATGGATTTTTAATTCTGTGAGTATAAAATTAGGAGGAATATTTTATCCCGGGAAAAAGTAGTAGATATTGACGCGGGCGGAGCTGCGAGTGAAACCTAGTAAGTATATACATACACAATCACATAATACAAAGGGCACTCAAATAATTGAAAGTGTTACTCGTACAGGATATAAACATGTATATCACATCACTCCGTCTGGGAATGACTGCACTGATAGCAGACCTACATACGAATTCATGTCAGACAATGCTGCCCAGTGACCTCCCAGCCTGGCAACTGGAAGGTTATCGTTAATCGTTACGTCTCTTGTTTGTCTGTTAGAAGACTGTTCTGAAAGCGAATAGATAGATAACGTGTTTATTTGATTTCCACAAACACAAAGTAGGCGAATGCAAACAATTCTATATTTAAACACGATCAAATATGTTATTTATGTGCTGCAGCAATGCAAAAAGGTATGGCCTTTTCTCTCTCAGCATTTTTAACGGGTTAACTCAAAGTTCGACTAAGCAAAGAAATGCCTGAATCAATTCATTAATGCTATATATTTTTACGTAACAACAGATTCGGAAGTTTTCCGATTAAATGTAATTTCAGTTGAGTCTCTTAAACTTAAGTAAGTAATGAAAAATGATGAGCAGAGTTTAACCAGCTAGACTGACATTTTCTAGACTCTTTAAATTACTTTTCAGAAATCTTTAATATATGACAAACTGATTATTTATTGACCAAGAGATATATTTTTTTAGTCAATGATTTAATGTCAAGGTTAAAAGTAATTTTGAATACACATCTGTTTGACTGATCTAAAACCCTGTACTACTTGAATTACTTTTGTGCATTTTTAAAGGTTTCATGATAGACAATGTAGCCCAGTGACCCATCAGCTAAGCCACTGTAAAGGATAACGTCAATGGACGGACGTTCGTTTGTGTTCACGTTTGTCTGTTTAACAGACCGTGCCTTCCGGAGTAGCCAGACAGATCCACTTTAGTCTGAAATCTAACTATCTACTTCCATTCCTTTTGTACGGAATATAATTTTTGTATTTTTCGTGCTTTTGTTATGATTTTAAACAGGCCCTTCTACAATTTATTATTCCTAACTCTGATTATTTCACGAATAAATCTCGACCTCTATTGCTCAGTGGTACCCCAAGTGCCTTTTAATTTGAATCGCAGGGTCCTGGGTTGCAGGGTGATGGAAAACGATCTTTTTCAGATTGGCCTGGGTTTTGGATGTTTATCTATAATGTATTAATTATAAAATATACTATCGTTGAGTTAGTGTTAACGCAAGTTCACAACTCAATGCTGGGAAATCTCAAACGGTGTGATTTGTCCCTATATATTTATTATAAATAAAGCAAGAGCTTGAATGCATGAAATTATAATCGATTTAAGAGTCTGTTCAAATCAACTGTAAGTTAAATACATTTTAATAACATAGAACGACAACGTATCGATTTCGAAAAAAAAGAAGTCCGCTTTGTCTAGTGATTTACCTCAATGAATTTTAAAATAGCTAAGTATTTACTATTATGTACCAATAAATGAAAACTTTTCCCACATCGATGAAGCTGCATCCACTCCATTCTTAGATCCATGCCACTCCATCAAGTACTATCTTCTGATTACAAACGCCATCATATGAGCCCACAACTATATTATAATTGGTAATCGAGGTTTCTCATTGACCTACTTTTATCAAGAGGGAGGATCAACAAGATGGTTGGAGCACGTTAATAGCATGAAGTACCCATTGTAAAATTTTATATACGCGTTTATACCGGCTTTGTTTACTAAAGATAAGTACTACGTAGTTGTGACGTTTTCTCGGAACTTCCTCTTGTGTTTTCTAGATAAAATATTCTCATATTCAATTGCAGATACTTTGAGAGGCTTTTACGTAGCAAAACTACGCACGCTTATACTAATATGACCATAATATGAGAACGCATTTAAAAAAAAAATTTCATTGTGTTATAGAAATACACGACCACACTAAAATGCACAGAACCTGTTATTTCAAAAACTCTTGAGATAAAAGTACAAGGTCACATTTTTGGGAGAGTCTAAAAAGTTCCTTTAAAAATATTAGACAGCTGTGACGTCACATTATATAGCTTCTGTGATGAATTCTAAACAATGCTCCCAGCATTGTTTAAAATTAATGTTATATTGCAGGAATGGCTTCATAGCAAAGTTTCGCTTAAATTTTAAGGGATCTTATGGTAATATTTTTTTCATTAATTCATATTAAGATAGAGGACTATTGGAATGGATTTGCCCAACCAACTTGTACCAAACATAGCTATCAATATCAAATTAAAGGTATGATTAACAGTCTTTTATAAAGAAATATTTTTCAAATTCATCATGCAAGCTCTATGATTGATACAGTAAACGACGAAATAGGTATCTATCTACTTTATAGTCATCCATTATGAATTGTGATAAATGCACGTGGTGTTTCATGTGTTATTTTTAAAATATGCACGCCATTGACACGTGTTTTTTTTTACGTTATAGAAGACAAGATTTAGAAAAAAAAACCTAATTTTCTCATTGAAATTCATCATCATGTATTTTATTACTCATTGTTATTGATTTATTTTGCGTTCAGTTACGTTTTCAGTAATAGCGTCTTTAAAAATACACAAGAAAAAGGCGATATACTGTTATACTGAGGCTTAAACGAAAACAAATGCCATGATTGCGTGCTGCGAAGGTTTTTTTACAAGTATGTTCTAATGATTACAATTGGCGTAAGGAGATATCTTGTGCCTATAATGAAAATAAGAAAATTTTATTAAATTATTGTAACTCTCCGGATCTCCAAAATCATATAACTAAAAGTAAAAACCAAGAAAAAAATACCGTTTGTCTCATTTTTACGTCAACAGTAACACCTGTAGTAACGAGATTCAACCCAAGAGCCATTATCTCTTGGGTTGAATCTCGTTACCACAGGTACCCTCGTATCTGAAAATATAATAGAAGAAGAGATCATAATTACTTGCGAATTTCAAAACTAAAAGCTAAAAACAACATTAGGAAAAAGCTAATAACTTTTATGGGTTATCCTTTTAAAATTATATCTGACTTTTGAATATAAGTTGGCATGGAGTCTCTGAATATGGCTACAATAAAAAATAAATAATTTTTCCCATTTAAAAATCACATGGCTTAAAGTCAATCATATAGGTAGTTAAAAAATATTATAAGGAAGCAGGCAGTAACTTCTATCTAACACTTTATTGAAATTATAACAATTACTAGGCATGATGGGTCGTTACAACTCGCTCGCGTTTAAAAAAATAACAGAAATTGGAAATACCTAGTAATACGAATTTACAAAATCACATGGCTAAAAGTTAAGTAAGAAGGCAGTAATTTTTAAATGATACAATTTTGAAATGATAACAATTGGTGCGAGGGGTCTCGGCTCGCGTCTGTGACGTAAAGACGTGCGTAATTCTGCTATCGCAACAATAGGGTCAATGTCGGCAGCTGACCGCTCACACTGCAATTACATCTATCTGTATCCTGTTCCTATCAAATACAAAACATTCGTGAGCATCAACCGTAGATATAGTTCTCAGAACATTGCGAATTGCGCGCTTTCGTCAACCGGTTCCCATCTTTGAGTTCTCACTATTGTATCGCTAATTGTGGTTGCAACTTTCTGTTAATGATCTGGTATTTGATACTTTGTTAAAGTACCTAGCTGTTCTAAGTATTTCGTTCTTATGTGAGTTTTATATAAAGTAACGCGGACAGAAAACTTTTTAATATACATATTAACTTTTTAATCATATTTCCTTACCGTGCAGCGAAAGAGAGCTCAGAACTTCAGAATACGGCCCGTTTAAATGTCAACTCTATTTCCTCGTATAAATGTTGGAATTACTTGAAATATATGCAGTAGTGCTATAATTTAGGCTGATTTCAGAGTGATGTCGGCGTGACGCGCCGCCGTTGACCAGCTGACCGGTTGACGCTGGAACGAGTTTTGGTATCGCGCATTTCATTACGGTTAGCCGTGTGGTTTCCGGCAGAGTAGAATAGGACCACTCCTAGTTTTCTCATGGAGGTCGTAAGAGACGACTTAGGAAATACAAGCTAGACAAAGCTCATAAACATCAATGAGACCTCTACCCGTCTGGCCAGCGAGGAGAGTGTAGGCCAAATCCTCTGTCTGCTCTGGCCAAGTATGGCTCCGGTAGTATAGAGAGGCTCATGCTCCTGCAGTGGAGACTAAAAAGAATGATTTCGTTATAACAGGATTAGCTGTTTATATGCTATGGAAAAGAGTGGAACAGAGACGTCGTAAAACAATGCAAATTGATTGCGCGCTTCGGCAGCACTGGCTGCGGCACGCGTCTCACAAATAGCGCGTTTGAACTGCTTGTCTATGAAACGCTACTTGTTAGAGTATTAGAACCTTATTTTTAGATTTACGAATAAACTTCTATGACGATGAAAACGAGTAATATGTCAAATATTTTTACTGTCAGAAAAACTATGTCACTAAGAAATATGAAATAAAATGGATTAAGTTGTAAAAGCTATAATTTATTTGGAAATAAGTCTCAGAATAAAAATACATACAGTCCACGTTATAACAGGGTCCATAATAGCCGGATAAATTGGAACTAGTACCTATGATCACCTGGAGACATGATGTAGATAATAGAGTACAGAGGAATATAGCATTGAATTTAATGGAAACAAGGTATCCAAAAGGTCCAGGTAAAAAAGGCGAATGTAACGTTTGATTATAACATGTGTCCAGAGGTAACTGTATAAGCATTTGTTTGCTAAATAGAATTGCCCACGTTGAAAGTCTCCTTTAGATAGTCAAGATGGAGAGCTGCTTAAATGTTCTAATCGACATTTACGAAAGAATATGTAAGGCCTTTGCAAAGTTTAAAATATTACCCAAAGAGATGGTCGGAAATATTTTTGGAGATAAAACTAGCTAATTTGGAAGATTCATGGATTACATTTAAAACCACTCACAGACAATTATTTAAGGAATACAAACGAGAAGAAGTACAAATGACTTCATATGCCAAAGAAGATCATTACGAAAAAATGGAAGAGGTATATATTGAATATAAGACATTGATAAATAATCACTTGAAAATATTTAAAAGAAATAATGAGATTTTTAAAGAAACTTCAGTGAAACTTCCAAAAATAAATATACCAATTTTTTCAGGCAGTTATTCAGAATGGATATCATTTCGACAAATGTTTATTTCGTTGGTTCACTCGAACACGTCATTAGATGACATCCAAAAATTATATTATTTAAAAGCACATTTGAGAGGAGAAGCAGAGCAATTAATACGTCATATTCCAATAGCAGCAGCGAATTACATTCATTGTTGGGAAAAACTAGAAACCCGATTTAATAACAAAAAATATTTGGTCAACTGCATATTGGACAGACTTTTGAACCAATCCAGGATCTGTGTTGAGTCAGCAGCATCGATACGGAACATTTTAGACACAACATCAGACTGTTTGTTTGCATTAAAAAATCTAGATGTAGACAAAAATACTTGGGACGTTATTATAGTGCACATTATTAGTAGTAAATTAGATAGAGAAACAAGAAAAAATTGGGAACTAAATATATCATCAAACACGAATGAATTACCAAAATATGTACAATTTTCCGAGTTTGTTCAAAGAAGGTTTAGGGCACTAGAAAATGTAGAAGCAAATTCAAAACAAGTGCCAATTTTAGAAACAAGAAAGTTAATTAGTTGTAAGTTATGTTATGAAGATCATAAACTATTCTCATGTAAGAAATTCAGCGACTTAGTGGAGAGTAAACGTTATGAATTTGTTTTAAAAAATAGTGTTTGTATCAATTGTTTGGGAAATGGTCATTCTAAAAAGTATTGTCGTGTGGAACCTTGTTGTAAATTATGTAACGGAAAACACCACACATTGCTGCATTCTTCATTGGTAAGTCCTTATGTTAGATATGCCAAGGGTTCTAGCAAGTTTCAAAATTCAAATTCAATAAATAAACTAATTTCGACTAAATCCCATTTTGTAAATAGAAATATTCAGGGTCAGGTATTGCTACCTACAGCTATGGTTAATGTTGAATCTAGCAATGGCAACGTAGAAAATTTGCGATCGTTACTAGATCAAGGATCTGAAGACAGTTTCATCACGGAAGCTGCTCTTAGATCTCTTGGATTAAAAAGGTATAAAGGCAAAAATGTAATATTTGGTGTTGGAGGTCGGTATCATGCAACTTGTAAATATTTTGTTCTTTTTTATTTGAGATCTTTGCACAGTTCATTTGTTATGAAAATAAAGGCCTATGTTTTACCTAAAATTACGTCAAATTTACCGAATAAAAATTGTATTATTTCTCATTTACCAGAGTTTTACAAGATTAAATTGGCGGATCCAGGATTTAATATTACAAGCAAAATTGACATTTTACTTGGAGTTGAGGTTTTTGCTCATATTATTAAACAAGGTGTATTTAAGAATGGTTCCACAGATTCTCTTTTAGTACAAAATACTCATCTCGGTTGGGTAGTATCAGGTAGGGTTTTTAATAGAGATAGTAATGGTTTACAATGTAAGAATAACATAACAAATGTTGCAAGATCTGCTATGAGATCTTGTAGTCTTCAGTGCAAAATGTTCAAAGAGCGTTATTGTAAGCCGAATATTTTTGAGTCCCGAGTTTGATGTAGGATATACTTGATTAGTTTTATGTTTGAATGATTTTGTGTTAAAGAGTAAGTTTTGTGTTTGTTTAAAACTAATTTATTTTTAGGAAATATAATTGTATATAATGGTTATTTTCATAAAAAATAATTTGTACCTTTTGTACAATTTACGTTGTTTAAGGGGATTTCTAAGATATTTGTTCGTTAGATGTGGTGCAATTAATTTATTTTCATTATTATTATATTTTCATTTTTACAAGAAGTAAAGGGCAAACTGTGCCCTTTCGGGGGGAGTATGTTAGAGTATTAGAACCTTATTTTTAGATTTACGAATAAACTTCTATGACGATGAAAACGAGTAATATGTCAAATATTTTTACTGTCAGAAAAACTATGTCACTAAGAAATATGAAATAAAATGGATTAAGTTGTAAAAGCTATAATTTATTTGGAAATAAGTCTCAGAATAAAAATACATACAGTCCACGTTATAACACTACTACTATCTAGTGTAACTGCCGCGCGTGTGACCGGCGCTGATCAAACGCGTGACTCTGAAATATCACAGCTGGTACTGCTGATAAATAAAATGTGCTATCTATTCAATTTAAAAAGTTATTTGAACTGTGCTAAATAAATAAACAATAGTACTTATAATATTGATTTTAAGTTTCAAAACAAGAACTTACAACTGCTATTCTTGTTCAGTTACAAATGTCTTATTTTTTACACGACTGCTGAAAAAGAGTGTACTTATCGTTTTTTGAGTTTCTTTATTCGTCCTAAACTTGTAAATGTCTCAACGGATGGACTCAAGGGGTATCATTAGAATGAAATAGTCTATTTTTTTTTGAGAAGGTAATCGATTTTGATATTAAAAAAAAAACTTGTTTGTGCTATCTTTATATTTTATCCATATTAAACAAAAAAGAAACTACCTATTTTTCTAATTTCGCTTCCGTAGCCCTACAGTATTTTTGTTCATTGCACTTGGGTTGCACTGCTACGCACTACAACTGGGAGTTTACTTACTGTTAGGTTTATTTGTATTTTTTTACACAAATGCAAAAAATTCTGAATTTGGCAATAAAAAAGCAGTATAATAGACTCAATGCCTAAGCCCTTTAATAGATTTTTTGATAGCAATGTGGCTACACGCGTTGCTATAAATTTAAATGTGAACCAACACGATCTTACTAAGAAACTGGGATTAAAGTTAGAACTTCATTAAAAACATTGTCTGTAAGACATTGTTAATTCGTTATAGCAACAAATACTAAAAAACAGAATAAAATAAACATTAGTTATGGTTGGAAACAATGTGAAGCAGGGCAGGCCTTCATTTTGCAGATTTTATAAGTTGTCTTAAAACCTTTAGATCGATACAGAGTCATCATTAATTATTATATCCATCCATTGTCTTCAAATAAATTTAAAAGTAGTTTTAAGTGGGAGAGTAAAATATTTTATTCAAATTAGAATTGTCATACGTCTTATTGCGCTGTTACTTGTAGCTATTTTCTTCGGAAGGCTCAGTCAAAAGACTGCCACGTGTCTACAAACGCATAATTATTTCTACAGAAAATTAAATTCATTTAAAATGGATGTAAAAGTGCAATGCTATTTTACAGGAGTCCAAAAGTGACAGCATGTATGTACGGAATCTTTTAAAATTCTTTCTAGTAATTGCGATTTTTTTCTTAGGACCGTTAGAAAATCCGGATAAGATTTATATCAGTATTTAGGTCTCATTACTGTCTATCGAATAGTCTCATAGTTCTTGTATAATGCCGAAAGATCTGTTTGAAATTGATAACTCTGAAACTAAATGAAATTTACACATAAGTACATAATAAAAGTAAAATGTTTAAGTTTTATGTCCAACCAGGACATCAAAATTGGTTTAGTAGTTTCTTATAAGATATTCAAATACATGTTCGCGAGATACAAGTTCACGGCGAACTATCATAAACTAGGTACCAGTACTATTCTAACTAATGTTATAAATGCGAAAGTGAATTTGTTTGTTTGTTACGCTTTCACGTTGTAACTACTGACCGATCATCATAAATTTTTTCATACACGTTATCTGGGGTACGGAGAAGGACATAGAGTACATTTTATCCCGGGCAAAAGTACTGTTCCCGAGGGAACGACAGTGACGCGGGCTGAGCCGCGGGTGAAAGCTAATTCAGATATAATACAAAGCAGACAACTCTATTATCCTAAAGTGACCCTCACAGTACATAGAGCAGTAGGTACATATTTTTTCAGCACTCACAACGGAACAATGCCGTTAGATTTCCAGACAGACAAAGAGGCTATGACGTCAAGCCGAGCGTCATTTCTGAACGATTGAGCCAATTGACGTGATTGGATCGGTCGACCGCCGTCGCTGTAGCGACCCCGTTGAAAGGTTTAACCAAAGAAAGGACATTTCCATGAATTATCTCTTAGAATTCATGGAAATGTCCTTTATATATATTAATAATATTTGTGTGTGGGCAGAGGTCATGATTAAGTTTTTTTTACATATAATGACTGTCTTTGTCGTCGTTTGAATATTCAATTTGAGGCTAGCTGACCCGGCGATCTAGGTTCTACTAAAAAACCGGCCAAGTGCGAGTCGGACTCGCGCATTAGGGCTCCGTACCGTTATCTATAAAAAGGGCAAAAATATCATGTCTGTTATATGGGAACCCCTTTTAATATTATTTTTTTTTATTTAATTGTTTATTTTTAAATTAAATATTTAACTAAATATTTTGTCAATATTTCAACCTGTTGCCGTTATCAATATCGAGCAGAAACAAGCAAAAAAATCACGTTTGTTGTATGTGAGCCACCTTAAATATTAATATTAGTATTTGTTGTTAGCGGTAACAGAAGTACATTAACTGTGAAAATTTTAACTGTCTAACTATCACGATTCATGAGATACAGCTTGGGGACAGACGGACAGACAGACATACAGACAGACGGACAGCAGAGCGATATTAATAGGGTCCCGTTTTTACCCTTAGGGTACGGAACCCTAAAAAGTCATCATTATTTACTTACTGTTGTGATTTTTTAAAGATAATAAATACTCGGCTGGCAGTTATCGACTTATTTATATAGTTTTTGAAATATAGACCGATTAAACTAAAATACAGAAGGTTTTATATCAAATAAAATTCATCTTTTCTCATCTTTTCCTTTTTATGTCGGACTAAAATAGTATAATGAACATGAAATGAATTTTGAATTAAATAGAGCAATGGAACACGACTAACTTTTCGCTAGCGAGCGCAGCAATCAATGTCGAAGTAAAATTTTAACAAGTAGATGTATCACTAGTTTCATGAGTAGCGCTGAAGTTGCTGTGCAACCGTGGAACGTAAAATCCCGTGTGAATTTAAATTGGGTTTCTCTAATTAACAAAAAAAGCAGTTGCAGGAAAGTCACACAGAAATCTTAGTGTCTAATTATTGACCTGTGTTATGATTTCACAACTTAACGTAAATGTTTTGTTAAAAATAACACAATTAAAGATTCATTTTGGTGTGCCTAATATTATTTGATCAATTACAATCGTGTTTTATTTCTATGATAAAAATCTAAGATCATTGTGTATGGTATTTTCAAATTGAATCCCGCTTTATAGAAACTTTGTTTTAAAGTTGATATTAACATTATTCGAAATTTCCAATTTATATATTTTTATGTTTAATTGATCATTAAAATTATGGAAAAAATATGCTTGAATTAATTAACTTATCTAGGTATATACAGTAATTTTCCTCAATTTGCTATAAGTACCAACAAGTAAATGAATTAGGTATAATTTGCATGTTAATTATTTATATTTTTACATCTCTAAGCTTTCTCTTTCTTTGTTGCAGGTAGCAATTAAGATAATAGATAAATCACAATTAGACGCCAGCAACCTTCAGAAGGTTTACAGGGAGGTGGACATCATGAAGAGGCTGGATCATCCTCACATAATTAAGCTTTATCAGGTTAGTATAAATCATTAACTTTTTATTAGCTTTATCATAACTTATTTGCACTTAGTTTTGTTAAAAATTATTTTAATTTTTCCTTTATTTATTTTTGTTAAATAAAAGCAGTATTTAGTTAAGTAACATAAATATTTAAGACAACGCTGCTTAAGACTGATGATTTAAGACAGAAATAAGATGATGTATATTGTTTAACTAGCTTTTCGTTTCCGTACTTTTTTCCGAGATAAAAGATACCCTACATGCCACCAGCATTTTTTTTCATTTCGAATTGTAATTTATGTGATAAAATAGAAGATATATAATATATCACTTGCTAGTGGACTGTGTACGGAATGATAGGGACAGACATTTACTGTTGAGCAGGCTGAAGTTGAATAAATGGGATATTGGCATTATCTTCATCCAATGTTTTTTATCAGAGCCATCTTCGGATGAAGCTGACAAGATACACGAACTCGCAGCGACTGCGCAACAGTACCTACTTTAAGTACCCTTTTGAGTTTTGAGATATAGTTTAGGTAACGATAAGGCTGGCATGTTTTATGAACAATAGCCTTAGAAAAAAATAGGAGTTTAAAAAAAAAGGATATTCCATGTCCTTTTCCACACCCTAAAAAACAGATAATACTAAATTTGACGATGATTGGTTCTGTAGTTAAGGCATGAAAGCGTTATTAAACAATGATTCGATCGAGATATCCATTGTATAATATTATTTTTTAAACAAAGTTAATACAATACCACAGTTACTTATTTCTTCTTAATCCTTTATGGGTACCTACTTACCCATACATTGTATTTTGCTTATTGTATTTTTATACAAAGGTACCTCAGTTGCGGGAATATTTTTTCATCTGGCTTTTTTGTATTATGTAATAATTGTTTCTGTATTCTTCTAAGATTGTATCGGATAACATGTATGAGAATGTTTTCATAATGATTGAGAAACTTGATTTTTCAATCAGTGATACATTAAAATTATATAATGCCATGATTTCCTTTTTCTGTCGATTACTCACCATGAAATAGATACCACATATTCAATAATATATAACTTTACTTACTAAAAGTTAAATTATAGCCATGTAATACTTTTAAATTGAAATCCGGATAGTGAACATAATGAAATAATATACAACTGAAAACATATGCATTGTTAAAAACTAATCTATAATTTTCATTTCTTGTAACGGACTTATATGGTATTTTCCGATAATACATCAAACTAGTAAATGTAAATCTTGTTTACTTCACGTAATTTGAATGCGGTAACGATCCATCATTCACGCAAATGTGATTATGTGGTTTGCGTGTCTTCATCGAACGTCACTCCGCTCGCCTCGTGGGTTCGGGGACATCGTCACCACCTGTCAATCACTTTTTTCTTAGACATGATTCACATTAGTCGAGTGATAATGATATATGTTTTGCGTATAATCTTTAAGCATGACTTGCACTCGCTTTACGAGTCTGGTGATATGGTCACCTCACCCCTTCATAGGGTAAAAGCGGGTAATCCCAGTCAGGCGACAATTCCGGTCAGCACACTAACTCACAAAATATTTGGTTTACGGGCACCCACACGTGCAGAGACGGTGGCGTGATTGTTCCCCGCCCGACGCACCGACCCCCGTTCAGTTCCGACCGCGCAGCGCTGAGAGCGAGACGAGTGTTTGTTTCGAGGCATTTTCTTACAACTTTTTGGTCGTAGATTATAAGACGTGAGTATCAAAATATTCATATTTCATTAAGTGTTTATATTTTTTGTTATGAATTAGTCATCTAGCTATCCATGTGATTAGATATTTAAAGCAATTTGCAATAAGTTTTATCTTAAATTATTATTAACCTCAAATAATCATAGCTGGGTAATGCCGGTCACGCTGACCGGTATTATCCGCAAGGCAGTTGTACAAGTAGATGATATATTTTGTAAAAAAAGAAAAGATTAATTGTAATTTGATCGTCACATGCATATTCTTTGTCTTATACATAAACAATTCTTATTCAATTCTAGAATGCCACGGAATAGAAGCCAAGGATTGAAGGTGAAATGGAGCCAAATTGAATTAATCAGGGCATTCCAACTCGTCGATGAAGGGACACCGGTAAGAGAAGCAGCACGTTTAGATTGAGATTCCCTTTTCAACCCTCCAAGAAAGACTGAAAAAGAGAAACTCTGACTCCCCGTCTCTGGGAAGGAATCCAGTATTCACAAAAGAACAGGAAACGGAAATGGCAGATCAAGTAAAATATCTCGGTAAAATATTTTATGGCTGTACTTCGATTCAAATCAGAAAGATGGCTTATGAATATGCTGTTAAAAATAATTTGAAACACAACTTTAATAAAGAACAGAGAATGGCTGGCAAAGATTGGCTTATGGGTTTTATGAAAAGAAACAATTTATCTGTCCGTAAAGCAGAAGGTACAAGTTAAACAGAGCAACCGCTTTTAATAAAGATGAAGTCAATATATTTTTCACGCTGCTTGGGGAGTTGATGGAAAAATACAATTTTTTACCGAGAAATATTTACAACGTGGATGAAACTGGGATCACCACAGTACCAGAGCCAGGTAAGGTTATTACTGAGACGGGACAAAAACGTGTGGGGTCCATAACATCTGGTGAAAGAGGTAAAAATGTAACAGTTGTTTGTGCAGTAAGTGCAACGGGTGTGTACCTGCCCCCCATGTTTATATAACCCCGTCAAAGGAATTCACCAGCTCTAGAAAATGACGGTCCACGTGGCGCTATATATCGCTGCTCAAAAAAGGGATGGATTAACAAAGACCTTTTCTTAGAGTGGCTAAAACATTTCGCCACTTTAACTAAATCTTCGGAGAATGACCCCATACTGCTCATATTAGATAATCATTCTAGTCACATCTCTTTAAAGGCGTAGGAATTTTTAAAATAAACAACATTACAATGCTGTCGTTACCACCGCATGGATCTCATCGGATTCAGCCTTTGGACGTATCTATCTTTGGTCCTTTTAAATTTGCATATAAACAAGAGTGTAACATTTTAATGAAATCTGAATTGAAACGAACGATCGGTCAAAATGATGTTGCCTCTCTATTTAGAAAAGCTTTTCAAAAGATTGTCACCATTCCAAAGGCTGAAGCAGGATTTGCTGCTACCGGAATATATCCTCTTAACCCAGATATATTTACTGACGAAGACTTTCTGGCTGCTGAAGTATTAAACAACTGTGAGTCAGCAGTGGCAGTGGATGAGAGGCGTCGCATGGACAATAAGACACCGGATCAAATGATTCCATTAACCACAGACCTTCATAGATCAGTACCAAATTCACCATCCATTCTTGAAGATCATAGCCAAAGAACTCCTACAAAATCGCTCCAAGTTTTGGAAAAAATAACCCATGATATACCTGATATACCTTCAACTTCAGCAGTCACCTCAAACAATACTCTTCAGCCCCAATCACCAGCTTGTTCTACTCCAGGAACCAGTGCAGTGACATCTGACCGAGATCTGCGAACGTATGTAGAAGATTCTGAACCCTCAACTTCAGGAGTCAAAGATCTTCTTCCGGTTCCGAAAAAGATTGAAATGAATAAGAAAGCCTGTCGAAGACAGCACGCAAAAATTCTTACTAGCACTCCTTATAAAGCTGCTTTGATAGAGAAAGAAGAACGAAGAGCAAAAAGAGAAAAGAAGAAAGAAAGCAAATCCAAAGAGACTAAAAGGAATCCAGGAACAAAGACAGCTAAGAAAAGACCAGCGAAAGCATCTATAAGGAAGGTGAAAAAAAGGGTGCTACTGGAGAAAATAATGAAAGTTCATCTAATTCAGAAGTTGAAATGACTGACGTACAGGATGATAACGACACCGATATTGACGATATGGAAAACAAGTGTCTCATTTGCGATGATTACGGTCGTAACAATGAATTGTGGTATAGGTGCGTTCGGTGTGGGCTCTGGGCTCATGCTGAGTGTTCGGGCTGTGATTCACCTGAAGGCTACACCTGCGATTTGTGTCGCTAAAGGCTTGACCGGCATTGCCGTCCTACTGACCGACATTACCCGCCAGGGTTGGTAATAGCGGTCAAAGCCCTTTTTTTTCAAATGTTTATTGTTATTTGATTTTTAAACATATTGATCTCGTTGATTGTGATAATTATAGAAGGATACTTAAAGTTATGTTTTTTTAATAGTTTTGAAATAAAAGGTTGATTTTTCTATATTTTTTGTGTTATTTGCCTTAGGTGACCGGCAATACCCATCCTTATCCTACTTCTTTCCAAGACAAGATTCACATACTAGTCTAGTCTTCATGACGGCTAGTGATTATTATCAAATGATCTTAATCAATAATTGTCTTGTGTTGTCGCTTATCTTCAATAATCGTCAAACTTCAAACACCGCCTCACACTTCTGTCCAAACATTACATTAGTTTTCACATTAGTTGAGTAGAAGGCTACTATGTCTAGTGGATATGATTATGTGATTTCGGGTCTTCATCAACTCTGACTCTGCTTGTCTCACGGGTTCGGTGTTGTCACCACCCGCTGTCAGTAAAACTTTTCAAGACAAAATTCAATAGCGAAAAGAGCTCTCCTTGTACTGTCGATGGCATAAGTCTTTGGGTAAGTAATATAACATATAAACACAAAATATATATCTTTTAAGATATATATCAAAGAAATACATAATTTTGGTCAGTATAATTATCAAGTAATATATAAATCGAAAGAAATAAGTTTAGAAACCTAAAATCTTTTATAATAACAATTATTTAACATATCAAACCTTTATTATACCGTTTTATTATTATAAAATTTAAAAAATCGATTAGTTGTTATGTATAATAAACTTTATATATACATATTATTACGGATAATAATCATTGGTTATACGAATTAATTGGTAGAAGATTCTCAATACATAACTAATAAAAAATAATAAAAAAAACAGAATTCAATTTTATTTTAGGAGTTTCTTCCATATTTCCAAAGTTCTTCATCATATCTTCACCAAATTAAAATGGGGCCAACTTGGTAGTAAAGGTTTTCATATAAAAAAAGAAACATAAATTCGGTTTACAATTGGCGAAGATATCGTATACTTATTGTACTTAAAATAGTTATAATGTAAAGTGTTAAAATATTATTTAAACAAAAAGAAAGACTGCAATATATTTAACGAAAACCTGAATATACCGAATGTAAATTTCTTCGACCGATGGCCTCTAATATAAGTTTAAAAAAAATAAGATAAAATGGGTATTATTAAAAATAATTGTAAAACATTATTATTATATAAAAAAAAATATAGTAAGTTATCCTTCTACTTGAAAAAAATTGTGATACATACAAAATGCGCGCGCATTTTGTATGTATCACAATTTTTTTATTTCTTTAATACGTACTTTGTCTTAATATTTACATACAATTAAATATTCTAAAAGTTATCGTTCTATTTTAAAAAAATGTGATACATACAAAATGCGCGCGCATTTTGTATGTATCACATTTTTTTATTATTTATTTTATACTTTGTCCTAAAATTTACATAAAATAAAATATTGTTATCATTTTTTTTGTTGGTTATAGTTTTTTTTTTATCCTGTGAGGTTAATTAATTCTTGGTTTGCTTTACTAATAAAATCGATTACCTACATCTAAGTTTAAATGATGCACGTTTTGCTGGCTACTCCGCATTATTTTCAAGAAAATGAAGTTATGAGCTTGCGCGAATTATTTTGTAAGTATTACTGAAATTATTCAAATTCGCAAAATAGACATGGGTCTAGGTATACTAATTAGCTGGTATATTTTCTCAGTTTTATATTTTTAATACGTTAACATTTTGATTTCTATAGATTTTGATTGATATTTATTTTAAATAGTATACTTTTTGATTGGTATACATTTTGGCTTTCCAACTGGAACTCTCGAATCGCTTCGATTGCTTGAAAGATTGCGTATCTGTGGACGAGTTAAATAATGGGTTCGTAGACACTGTCCAGGCGGTGGGATCGAAGTTTTTTAAGTCCCGCCCGAAACAAAAGCCTCAAAAAATCTCGCCCCAGACCCTAAAATTGATGGCCACGCGACGATCTATGCCGCTGCAGACCTCCGAAGACGCGAACGTACATCGGCAGCTCAATAGACAAATCCAGAAGGCCTTGCGACACGACATTCGTTCCTTTAATACCAAGCGTATTAAGGAGACGATAGAGCAAAATAAAGGCTCCAAAGTGTTCGCAAGAGTGGAGTCTATTGGGCAGAACCGATTGACTAAGCTGAAGAAGGAGGACGGCGGCGTGGTAACGTCAAAAGCCGAGGTGCTGGGCGAGATCGAGAGGTTTTATGGACAGCTGTTTACCTCCGTAGCCAAACCCATTATAAGTTTGGCCAAAGATCCTAGAGCCAAACTTACCCGACACTATACCGAAGATATCCCGGACATCAGCCTGTACGAGATTAGGATTGCTCTCAAACAGCTCAAGAATAACAAGGCACCGGGCGAGGACGGGATCACAGCAGAGCTTCTGAAAGCGGGCGGAACGCCGGTACTGAAAGTCCTTCAGAGGCTCTTCAATTCCGTTCTGCTCGAGGGCGTGACGCCAGAGGCGTGGAACAGGGGCGTGGTGGTACTGTTCTTCAAGAAGGGCGACAATACCCTACTGAAGAACTATAGACCCATCACGCTCCTGAGCCACGTCTATAAGCTGTTTTCGAGGGTAATCACGAACCGTCTCGCGAACAGGCTCGATGCCTTCCAGCCTCCCGAACAAGCCGGTTTCCGAAAAGGCTATAGTACCATAGACCACATCCATACGCTGCGGCAGGTTATACAGAAGACCAGAGAGTATAACCGGCCATTATGCTTAGCGTTTGTGGACTATGAGAAGGCCTTTGATTCGATCGAAACATGGGCCGTACTTAGGTCTCTCCAGCGATGCCGCATCGATCATCGGTATATCGAAGTGTTGAAGTGCTTATACAGCAACGCCATAATGTCAGTCCGAGTACAGGAGCAGAGTACGAGGGCTATCCGACCACAGAGAGGTGTGAGACAGGGAGATGTGATATCTCCAAAACTGTTCACCGCTGCTCTGGAGGATGCCTTCAAGCTGCTGGAATGGAAAGGACTTGGCATTAATATTAACGGCGAGTATATCACTCACCTTCGATTTGCTGATGACATTGTTATAATGACGGAGTCGCTGGAGGATCTGAGTGCCATGCTCAATGACCTCAATGAAGTTTCCCAACAAGTGGGCCTTAAAATGAACATGGACAAGACGAAAATAATGTCGAATGTCCATGTTGCGCCTTCTCCAGTGCTTGTTGGGAGCTCCATACTTGAAGCTGTTGACCAATATATCTACCTGGGTCAGTTGATCCAGGTTGGAAGTTCCAGCTTCAAGGATGAGGTCTTTCGACGAATCCGACTCGGCTGGGCAGCGTTCGGGAAACTCCGAAGTGTCTTCTCGTCCAAAATACCTCAGTGCCTCAAGTCGAAAGTATTCGACCAATGTGTGTTGCCAGTGATGACTTACGGGTCCGAAACGTGGTCGTTTACTATGGGCCTCATAAGAAAGCTCAAGGTCGCTCAAAGAGCTATGGAGAGGGCTATGCTCGGTGTTTCTCTGCGAGATCGAATCAGAAACGAGGAGATCCGTAGAAGAACAAAGGTCACCGACATAGCCCAGCGGATTAGCTCTTTGAAGTGGCAGTGGGCGGGGCACATAGCTCGAAGAACCGATGGCCGATGGGGCAGAAAGGTGCTCGAATGGCGACCACGTACCGGCAAGCGCAGCGTTGGACACCCACCGACAAGGTGGTCGGACGACCTAACCAAGGTCGCAGGAAGACGCTGGATGCAGGCCGCTTCCAACCGGTCATATTGGAAATCCTTGGGGGAGGCCTATGTCCAGCAGTGGACTTCTTGCGGCTGAGATGATGATGATGATGATACATTTTGGCATGTATACTGCACAAGTTGTATAACAGATGATATTTAGTGTTCATAAACGTTATAAATAATGGGTTTATGCTTTTCAAATTGAAAATGTTATGTATATTATAGCTTTTAAGAATATAATCGGTAATGATTATTTCAAGTAATCATTATATCTTTTGAACTTTATTGAAATGAAAATATAGAATTTGTTATTATATCAAACAATACGCACCCAAGTCTTTCGAACCGTTTTGAAAGACAGTATTCACATTTTTCGAGTAAGTGATAAATATGCGATTGCGAATTATGTTTAAGCTTGATAAGTTATTTTTTAACACGTCTATGGTGTCCGAGTTTGCGAGGCACAAACGTAATTAAAAGTGGTTTATGTCTCTTCAATCAAGCGGTTTAAGCGTCACTCGGCCCCGCGTCATGGTTTCGGTGACATTGCCAACGTCTGTCACTCGCACTTCGTTCATCAACATTCACATGAGTCAAGTGATGACAAATTGTTATTACCTTTAATTGACGTCGTATCGGATAATTTGTTGCATTGAGGAGTCAAAGAGACTATAGAGTGTATAGAACTTTGGAGACAATAAGCCAAACCTCAAGACGTACCGAATAGATTTTTTGTCCTTGTAAAATTGTATTTCTTTTTATATCCTTGTGAAATTGTACCGCAATGAAACAGTATTTTATTTTTCATTTCAGTGATTGATCAAACCAACCTCTACTATTGGAATTACTTAAATTTTCAGTCACTTTTGTGTAATTATCCTTTACTTAATTCACTTAACTTATTCGTAGTTAATTCCATCTTTTCTCAACTCTCTGATTATCAACTCGACCACTGTATTCACAGGATTATTCGTTAACATGACTATAACAAAAACTTAGAGAAACTTATTAAATTACTAACTTTTTATCCAATAAAATGTCCGACTCTCGAATGTAATCATCAATTACTTTTTGGAAATGAGCAACGGGTTACGTCACGGCCTTCACATGCCACTTTTAGTATTTAATAAATATATCTCCATGCAGTTCTTGCGTTATTACTGGTTATTAATGATTAATTATGTTTAGTCGAAGCTACATTTATTACTGTTCATAGTTTATTTTTTAATATTTTAACTAACTTGTATAATTCTGTCTCTATAACGAACTCTACGGTACTTTTGAGTTTCTACATACAATTTGGGGTCAAAAACACGGCAGTGTTACTGCAAATACTTGAAGCATAACAGTACACAAACAAAGGCAATGACTCGATCAGGAGGTCATCGGTCGCAGAAACTGTGAGCACCCGTTACCAGTGGAACAAATCGCAGGAATTAGTAGTGACTTGCTTGATGGAACATACTAAGTGCTGAGCCATAACAGCATGTGAGCAGTGGTGTACCTATTTACTGGATCGTCAAATGTCATTGTGGGGTAGTGATAAGGGGACGCGAGAACAAATGCCCAAAACGAAACCGTGTGATCAGAATATAATATAGGTCGACCGCGAAGTGCTGAGGCGCAAAGTACTGATGCGAAGAACTGAGGCGTAATGATCTGATGTACGAAAGCTGTACTGCATGTCATCATCATCATCATCATCAGGTCTTTTTAGTCTCCACTGCAGGAGCATGACCCTCTCTGTACTACCAGATATACCACACTTGGCCAGAGCAGACAGAGGATTTGGCTTACACTCCCCTCGCTGGCCAGACGGATTGGAGAGGTCTCATCGATGTTTATGAGCTTTGCTTAGCTTGTATTTCCTAAGTCGCCTCGTACGACCTCCATGGGAAGACTTGGAGTGGTCCTATTCTACTCTGTCGGAAACCACACGGCTAATACTGCGTGTGAAGCCTCTCAATTGTTATCTTTTATGTAAAACTTGGGACATAGCAGGAGCAGGTCTCCCTTGTTTTAAAAACACATACGAAAGACATTCAATTGGTGCACGAGATTATTCCTACAACTTTGCTGTATTTAATGTGAAAATATGGGGCTTAAACTGCAGCTGCAGCGCAGGGTTACGAATATCTTAATACGCCACTGCACACGACTATGACGACAATAATGTTGTTATCCCGTTAACCCTGCGAAAATGAGCTACTGGGACGGAATGCACCGTTCTTACGAGGTACGGTTATGTTTACTCACTAACAATAACGATTAAGTGTCCTTCAACGGCTATGCGAGGTTGCTTATACGGACGAAGTATTTGTAATTTGTTTCCTGAACTCATGAAGCAGCATTCGTATTCATCGGACGCTGTTGTTCGTACTTTTTATTATAGGTGGTAAATAATGCAAGAAAGTAAATGTGGTCTTGTTACCAATGTTTCACACATTCATTCAATGTCATTTAGCTTTCAATAATTAAGTAAGTTAAAAGACCTTCTACATATTTTTTAGCGAAATACCTGTTAAATTTTGGCAATATGCATCTACAAAACATATTTATCTTTTGTCGCCTCGATTACCGCAGGTCCATACATGCTTGAATAAAATAAATAAATATATAAGGAACTTGTGCCTACTAGTCCTGTAGGATACTAACTCAACGATACTGTATTTTATATACATAAACATCCAAACCCTAGGTCAATCTAAAAAAGATCGTTTTCCATCATGACCCTATACCGGCAATCGAACCCGGGCCCACTCGTGTGGCAGGCTGGTGTGTTGACCACTGCGCCACGGAGCTCACCTAATAAAGTTGGAATTTTATCGACCACAGAAATATAAGGAGAATCATCTTTTTTGTTTCCCTTTTGTGGTAAGTGTAACTTTCATTTTGTATCTACCAACATTCACATTTAATTTCGTTAATAATACCTACAAATCTTGGGCAATGCCTAACAATAGTGGCTGACGAACACAAAATCCCATTATTTTTTATATCTTCTAATGTTTCCTTTAAAATTAAATATTCCAATATGTACAAAGTAATTTCTAGATCTGACACAGTGTTGTCAAAACTACCTACATGTTTTGAGGTCCGATAAAAGGGTTATTCATGGCTGCGATTGTTTAGCATAGGTATAACAAGCACAATTCAAGGCTAATGGAAACAAAACGTTGATTAGCGAGTGGATTTTACAAAGAGGCCTAACATTACCGTGCCTACGTTATACATACATACTAACAAACATATGTTGTTTATGGTTTTCCTTGCTAGTTTGGCAGCAAACAATAAACTTTTTTTTATTTGGTATGATTGAAAATTAAAGAATAATAAATATAAAGAACAAAATCATAATGCAGTTTGGTAATCATTATTTTCAAATTCATGTAGGCAGAGAAATGTGACAGTTTGTTTGGTAGAACAACAAGCATTTAATAAAATACTGCCTTGGAAAAAAAATATAGATGTCTCTCGGGAGGGTGTAATAATTCTAACGGTACCGCATACTTTCAATTCCGTTGAGTCAAATAGATTAAAACTTATGGTGGAATAAACACTATGTATTTATTTATTTAAAATTATATATTTGTACAAATTCTGGACATAATGTCTATGCCTCTGCTAGTTGGTCATAGCACCAAACAGAGAAATTGAGTTCGGGTGGTATGTACTCTACATATGATATTTAAATGTATGTGAGTTTCTATATTCCATCATAACTTTATTCATGTTTCGTTCATACTTATATACATACATGATACACCTATTACATCTTTAGACAATATTTCTGAGCCGTATAAAAAAAAAAATTCAAAACTCGTACACTCGTACCGTATGCACCCTTGACCTGCACCATCAAATACCACAGATGAGACTAATTAGTTTCGATTGCAATATTACTGTATTGGCTGAGCATATTGTACAAATATAAAAGTTTAATAATATAATTAATATTTACGATTATTTTTTTTACGGTTGTGTTTTGATTGTATCTGCCCGCCCGGATGTCATATGATATCAGGTAACAAAAATAATATGTAAGGAATATATACAGATGCACGATATCTACGTATAAATTCATTGTATATCATTTTTAACACATGGAAAACAGTTTTTGAGGAACCATTGTTATGACTGTAAGTGCCAAAGAAAAACTATTGAACCAGCTCCTGGTACACAAGAATAAGTTTGCTTACAATAGCGACAAGTTTTTTTGTAAGCCAGTAATGCCACTGTTATGAAAGTTCTAGTCAAACCCTTTCTGCTATTCGTAATTTTGATAATTTATATGACTTTTGGGCAGAATTTCAATTAGATCACTAGAATGAAAAATATTCATTCAGAAAAATGTCCAGTCCGAAAAATTTACTATTCTACAAATGTCCAGTCAACATGCATTGATTTCGAAACAAATGGCATTCTGATTGTTGAAATTTAGGAAAAAGAAATAGTTACTATAACTCTTCAAATTAATATTTAAATACTTACATATTATCACGCCTTTATCCCTTACGGAGTAGACACAGTCTATCGCCATAAGAGCGGAAGGCCACGTTTAGCGTGTACAGGTTGAAAGGAATCAAAATATTACTGTTGACATGAGTGACACAATTTGGATTATATTATCTCTATGGTTATACATGCCTAAGTATATCAATGAAGTAATCAATGAGTCACTTCCTTGTTTTACGGTGTGACGATTTAGCTTAAGCAACGCGACTTCTCTCCGTCTCTCCGCTTGCGCATTTTCCTATTTTGTTGCTGATAGTTTCAAGTAATAGTTTTAAACCAGGGCGCAAATCGTGCTGAAAGCTTTACAGCCGTATATTTCACTTCAAGCGTTATTTTCACACCGTTTCATCTAACCAGAGACAAACGACAGTAAAATCTAATTACTCATCTCGAAACGCGACGGGACCAATTTAACTAGAGCAAATATCCTTTCATGTTTGTTTTTCAAATAGAAAATTAATTACTGCTTCAAGTAAACCGAGCATTTTAATTATGTTAAATCGGTGTTATTGCTTCAGATTTATTGTTACCTACCGTATCTGTTGATATTACACAATATTTTTCCGAAATTCACAAAGTTGTGTTTTACTAAGGGTGAGAAATCGAATACGTATAGTAGCAACCACAGAAAAAGATCAATTCTATTTCTTTTGGTAGCAACGAATCCAAATGGGATTCCGCTATATACATAATGCCTACTAACATGCTAAACATGGCTTTTATGTATTGAAGACTTGGGCTCTATCTACCCCGCATGGGAGAAGACGTGATAGTATGTTTGTATTTTGTATATATGTCAATGCGATTGCCGATACCTTAGTGCTTCTAATGTCTACGAGCGATAGTAACCCTTACCGCCAGTTATTTTGTACTTCCACTACAGTGCAGATTTGTTCAAAATGTTTTCCTCCGTAAGATCCAAATGGCAGCAACGAAATTGGTCAAGTATGTCGACTACAGATACTCGGATTTATTATACGCAAACTAAATGAGTTACTACAATATTATGTTAGTAATTTGTGTGTAAGAAGTGATTTATTATTCTAAGTTACACGAGGTTATCTGTTATGTTACAATTTGTCTCAAATGTGACTGAAGTAAATTAAGATATGGCTATGAATCAATGCTGTGCTGAGTAGTATTCGTAATAACATTCACAATATAATATATATATTTTTATGGTATAGGACGGCAAACTAGCAAGCAGGTCACCTGATGGTAAGTGATCACCGCTGCCCATGGACAACTGCAACACTAGGGTGTGACAGGTACTTTCAAGGAGTTGGGGGAAGGAAATGGGTAAGGGAGAGGGAAGGATGGCTCTCACTCACCGAACGAACCATAGAAGCGGTAAAGCTTCTACTCAGACGTCGATTTTCTGTGAGAGTGTGGTACTTCCCCAGACAAGCCGGCCCAATCATGCTACTAGCAATTCATTTTGCCGGTTGCGTGGCTCTACCACGACTTATATATAATATAATAACGATAATAATAATTGATACTATAAAAGTGCATTGAGCAGATTGATTGTACTATTGTAGATGGCAGAAGTGAAGTAGGGTCAGGATTGTTATCCTCAAGTGTTTTATTTTTTAATTATTTTGGTACGTAAAACAGGTTAAAATATAGTATAATCACTAGATTGTACCCAAAAACATACGCACACAAATAATGATGTAATAGGTAACACAAACACATTAACAAACACGCAGCCAAAGAGAAAAAAACAAACAAAAAGCAAATGCTACTAATAATTACCACAAAATTACATAAAAATTCATAATTATTAGGTACTACCAAACAGACACAGAAGAAGAAGAAAAGAAGGAAGAAGTAAATATAAATAGCAAAGAGTAAGACTAACCGTTGAGGAGTGTCAAAACTGCCGATTTAAAACTACCGACACCTGAGCCGTAGATATCCAGATCATTCTTAATAGCGATATTGTTGTATGACCTACACATACGAGTGACAGGACTGTAAAATGATGTGTTGTTTTTATACGCTTTTGCCCCATTCATCCGCGTCAGTAGTCCCAATACCTTCATTCCCTTCCCTGCTACAAATTCCTTTCCTTTTTCAGCTTAAAAAGGCTTCCCATGGACAGCAGCGTCGGAAGCTTCGGGCTTCTTACATCTGAAATGAACGGAATTCAGAAAGATTAAGAGGAAAGGATGCAGCTTTATTCATTTAAGCCTACGAAATTAAAGCGTATTAAATTGAGCGCAGAGATGGATCACATTTGCTGCTTCCCATATCGACTTCTACGGAGTATACTCCCACATATGATCTCAAACATTGGCCAAGTGCGATTCGGACTCACGCACGAAGGGTTATACCATCATCTATACAACATTAGACACAATATTATAAAAAACACGTTTATTGTATGTGAGCCGCCCTTAAGTATTTATATTAATTTAAGTACTTATTTTAACATTGAATATACTACTAAATAATATGTGAATATTTGAAGCGTCTACCTATGTTGCCGTTATTAATATCGAGCAAAACACGGCAAAAAAACACGTTTATTGTATGGGAGCCCCACTTAAATATTTATTTTATTCTGTTTTTAGTATTTGTTGTTATAGCGGCAACAGAAATACATCAGCTGTGAAAATGTTAACTGTCTAGCTATCACGGTTCATGAGATACCTTGTGACAGACGGACAGTGGAGTCTTAGAAATAGGGTCCCGTTTTTACCTTTGTGTACGGAACCCTAAAAAACGAGTCGACGTTAATCAATGTCCCACCCATCTTCGCACGTTTTGTCCATCGTACCTACACGAGACTTGAAGTTCACCCTCCACGTGCTATCTTTCTAAATTTAACTCTCCCCTGGACTGAATTTTTCGCATTTTATCCGCTTTTTATTTTCAGAAATAGCTTCTTTGATTCTTTTTAAACGGGAGAAGTTTTTAAAATTGTTTGTGCGAATAGTATGTTTGGAATTAATTAGTCCCATTTTTATATTTCATTAAATATTCTTATAACTATAGCCAGTACCATATGACAGAATATATATGATAATTAAACGGTGGATCTAAAGAAACGTATTCATTACATAAACAGTTATTCCAAATATTTTTAATATTTTTACTTTGCTATTATTAAACATCACTGATTTAGATATTTAAATATGTTTAAAAGCTTTATTTTAAACATATTTAAATCTGTGATGTCTACTTTTTATTATATAATTTTTTATTGCAAGATGAAAGAGTCAATTAAATTGGGATTTGCTTGATAGACAGCTGCCAGGAGGGTTGATCACTAAATTCTATTGTACTTGCTTCAATTTACTCTTTTATGTTTCAAATTGGGTTTAGAACTCTACGTTTATACTCAAATGTAGAGTTTGCTGGATAAATATGTAACCAAAATATGTAAACAATATAAACTTAACCCGTAGCCTTATGCTTTTTAGCATACTTATAATAAGAACAATATACAGTTGCTAGAATAATAAATAATAGAAATTAATTCTTCTATCTCATAAAAACTCGTGACTGTATGCTAGCTATTAGCTATAGACCCCACGAGACTTATCATAGCAAATACAACCTGTTTAGCAATGCTACCAAGCTGAAATTTAGACGTTTAGGGCGTGCTTAGCGCTCGCTCGGTCAATTTAGGCTTATTAACTTCGTTAAAACTAAATTTAATCAGCAAGATCCTACGGTGCTTGATTCTTACATATCTAGGCATAACAATTAAGGCAAATTAAGCAAAAGTAAATTTAGTATAGTTCTAATAATATCATACAAATAATAATATTTTATATTAGGGCCTGTAATATTTTATAAGTATTCTGTTGCCTGATGCAAATAAATAAATAAAAAATAAATAATGGCTATCCACACAGCCCCGTGCCAAATTGCACACATACTTGCACAGAAATGTACACATGTGCATTATAGGTAAATTAATGTTCATATATATATATCTGTGGAAATGGCCCGTCAATAACGATATGTTCCTTTATATTGTATCAAATAAACATTTTTTCTTTCCTTATTTCAAAATTAAATTTAGTATAGTTCTACTAATATCATACAAATAATAATGGCTATCCACACAGCCACGTGCCAAATTGCACACATACTTGCATAGGAATGTACACATGTGCATTGTAGGTAAATTAATGTTCATAAATATATCTGTGGAAATGGCCTGTCCGACGATAGAATGTAATGTTCTGACGTACTTGAAATAAATCCTTGATTCGCCTGAGGTTGCGAAGTGTAAATGTAAGTAAACCAACGTTACTCGGAATCATTGGTTTGCGAAAGAATGAAACATTTATAATTTTCTTAATGGAGTGTTTAGTTATATTACTTAAGAGATAAAAATAATGATTAAGTACAGAGAAACAATAAAATTGTTTCTCTGTACTTAACACATAACATAACAGTTTTATTTTTATTCTGAGAAGAAATACGCAAAATTAGTCCAGTTTATGCCGATAACTATGGTCTAATTTTTCACAAATTTGCTATACCTCCTACATTATTAGTTAAAGTACCATTTAGAGAAGACACAATAAAAATCGAAGCTAACGCTACTTACATAATTCAAGTACCGTATATCCATAATTGCAAGTTGCATATAATTGACGACCTTGAATAACGTTGTTACAGTATTATAATAGTGGTATAAAATTCCTGTTATTGATTTATTAGTAAATTAATCGGTGCATAAAACCATAAATTAGAAACAACTGTAACATATATTATTATTAATGAAATTGCAATGCTCGGCATATTATTAAAATTGAAAATATGTGATGAAAAAGAGCTAGGCCACAGGTAGGATTCGAACCACGTCCCTTAGGTTTACGCCCTAAGTGTAATACCAGTACAGCACGAGCTATTTTTCATCACATATTTCAATTTTATTAATTGTTATCACATATCACATTTTTTCATTTTTAATAATAAATATTATCTTTGCATTATAGTCACGGTTGAGTTGACACGTATTAAGTCCTAATTGTTGAATACTAAAACAATGCGTTGCAAAACGTCCCACGATTCAATCGCATGAATGGATTGGATACTATTAAAAGCTTCTATGGACCTGTGCGAGACTATGTATACAAACATTTCTGTCATCTTGAATGGACCCGACTGTTTTGTCCTCAGGCCACGGGAAAGGAACGTTTCCGTTCATTCAGAACAATTAAACATCCATATCCGTTGTTTCTAACTGTAATTAAGACGGTTAATTAAGAGGCTAACAAGAGTCTCCTAAAAAAATATAAAAAATGTTGGTATTACTTCTCCTTATTATGAATTTTATAAATTAAGAGCATTGTTTACTTATTTAAAAAAACTACTGACCAATACTACTTTAAGAGAAGAAATTAAAATAATAAAAATAAATAACCTACCTAAAAATATATATTTAGAAATCGTACAGTCCAGGTGCTCACCCCTGGCCCCTGGGCATCGTATCCAAGAGGCTGGCGGCAGGCATTGCTTAATTGAAAGAAAATAACTAATTAAAAGAGCATTGTTGACTGCCGCTATAAGGGCTTTTTAATCAACTGTTATGCCCCGGAATACGAGTCCTTAAGAGCCTTTCTTCATTTACTACGCTAATTTGCGAGTTATTCTTGTTTATCGACGAAATTATGGTGTGATTCATAATGTTGATTCGACGAAGTCCCTGGCGACAATTCTTTACTAATCCACTGGTTTTATATACTACTTGTCCGCCTTGCTGCTTGCAAGACGCAATTACCAGCCCGCTATGTTAATCTCACTACAGCCGCACTATTACAGTTTATTTGAGTTATTCCACATATTGTTCATAAACATGAATATATGAAATATACTTTATTGCACCAAAGAGGATACTTATAAAATAATTAATTATATACAAATGAAGTACAAGAGACGGCCTTACTGCTAATCTGTTCCAGACAACCCTTGAAGAGATGGAGACAGTGAAATAAACATAGACAGGTATAAACATGGGCGTTTATAATACCAAATTACACCGATTTACACATTATAAAATCCACTAGAGGCAATTCGCAAAACAACCCAAAACAAAAACCGTTCAGTCCGTCGTAATTCCTGCCAAGAACTCCGCCATAAGTTTGTAGCCATTTTATCGATTTTTTCATTTGATTTGGATTTAGCAGTAAACTAAATAAAATGATGGATGTAATTTGTCTATATTGCTACGACTCTAATGCAAACGTCAAATAACTGAACAAAAAACCCTTGTGATCGAGATGACCCTCAATGACCCTCAAAGACCCACTGAGATTCAATTCTAGCCGACCGTATCTCGAGCTTGCCTTTTAGTCAGAATATAAAAAATAAGAAAGCTCAATAAAATCTTTACACAGTGACTGAAATAAAGCGAAAAGAGCGAATGTTTGTAAAATATTATATTTTATAATTGCTAAGAAGGTTGCCGTGATCGTGACCCAGACGAATGCGTTATCCAACGCACGATCATTCCAGAAGGATTTCAGTTGACATTGTTCTGAATATTACGTATTTGAGCTCAACTGATTGCATAATGAGCGTCACCATGAATGACAAGTAAAATCAGACAAGCGATTGAATAGAAAACAACGGCAGACTTGGCATCTAATTCCGAGTTACGAAACAACAAATACTAAAGTAAAATAATTCGTGTTCTTCCGCGATGCGGAATGTTTTGAAGTAGCCTCAGACAGACAGACAGAAACAGTGAGTCACGAACATTCAGAGATATTTATAGTAATGGTTTACATTTTTACATCGGCCGAGGTCGGTTCACGGGCACGGGAGCTTATGCTATGAAGAATGCGAGTTTGCGAGCACCACTGCGTTACGGAAAGGGTTTTTTTAACATGCACTTATTATATCATCATCATCATCATCATTACTCGTACAGCCATAAGAAGTTCACTGTTGGACAAAGGCTCTCTCCCAACACTTCTTCGTTCTATGGGAAGATATTGCCATTAGGATTGTAAAAAATTCGAGTCCGGGAGTCTCAATATTCTGATTCGACTGTAAATTATAAGACTCAACTCATAAATAGAGACTCCACTGTAATAGACTCGAGTTCGGTATAAATGTTTGAGTCCGAATGTGGAATGAGTCGGGCCGAGTCTGGTAAGTAGCTATTAGGGGTTGTGTGAAATAGTAATTTATAGTGTACTACCTATCATTAATATTAAATAAACTTTTAAATTATTGCAATGCTTTGCATAACTTTTTGCACACCGGTACAACAATACAAGCAACTCAAATTCTACTCAACAAACTCTGGAGAGTTTTTTTATTTGAACGCAAGTAAAATCTGCGACTCAAGTTCTTAGTCGACTTGAGTCCGTGCTCTGACGACTCGTGCTCGACTCGACTCTGACTTAGAAATGACTAAGTCTACCAGTTATGCAAAATTAGTCAAGATTCCCGGACTCGAGTTTTTTACAACACTAATTCCCATACTCACTACGCTAGGCGAGCACAGTTTCTTTCGCTTTTTGTGCTACCCATCAAAAGCATCGAGTCAAGTAGTATAGTTTTGTATGAACGGTGACCTTATAATGTAGGTACAATAAATAATTAAAATAAAAACTTAAAGATAAAAATAAAAGAAAACAGCGGCGTCGCTTGACTTAATTAAAATACCTGTTTACAATGTGAAGACTCTTTAGTCTTGACATGAAATTTAATGTCGTCGAGCTTAGCTTCTCAGGGCCTAAATAGCTAAGTCTAGTCGTTACTTGTGGCTTACTATATGATGCAGGCTTTACTATCACTATATAAATTAAACAAAGTCGCCTCCCGATGTCTGTCTATATGTGGCAAACTATAGAGCTCACGGATTGTAGGTCTCGTTGATAATCGAGTAAAGGTTCTCGACCAATTTGATGTTTGATCAAACGGCATTCGATTTTAAGTAGATCCGGCTGTCCCTATGTATGCTTAGATCTTTGAAACTACGCAACGGATTTTGATGCGGTTTATTTTATTAGATAGAGTGATTTAAGAGGAAGGTTTATATCTACATTGCATAAGCTACATTTATAGCTACATTGCGGGGTCCAGATCGCTAGTACAAAATAAACTTGCTTATAGAGGCTGTTGTCGATCGTATCGTGAATGGCTCTTCTTGGTGAAGGTTTATTATACGTGAAAGCAGTACGTTTATAGGCTCATCGGCTTATAATAAAGAATGACATTACATTTTCTACGGTGTGTGTTATTGGTAATAATGTCAAATGTTCAGATATTTTTTTGTTTGTTTGTTTGTACCGTACTGCTAAGGAATTGGTTATTAAACTCATACCAATAGAAATATATATTATTTTTATTATCACTTTAGATAGTGATATGACATAGTCTATATTTTTAAAAGGTTCGCTGGTTCATTTTATATTATTGTTAAGATTACTTAAAGCAAGCCCATATTTCAAATTTGTTTCAAATCTACTTGACGCAGCGAATAAATTCTTTTGAAAGTTTGAATGGCTTTGAGTTTAGAAACGTCTGTTGTTTAATTTCTACTTAAAACTTTTTCATTACAGTCATCAAAAGATAACTCTGAGCAATTAAGTATTTTGAAAATATCTTAAGTACTTATCTAAACTTTGAGGAGCCTGATGACCCACCATAAGGCGTGAGCATTATTAACGCATACGCATGTTAAGCAACCCCGGGTGCGGTCGACACTTGGATGGGTGACCGCAAGTGGCATAAAAATATCTCAAGCTCCATAGTGCTTCGGAAGGCACGTATATCCATTGGTCCCGGCTGTCATAATTGATGGCAGTCGTTAAGCTATTCCAGATGCTTGAAAAATATGACACCAATGTTGGCCACTTGCACACACGTAAAACAACATCCAACATTGTATTTTGGAATTGCCTAATAAATGTTATAAATTATTATCAAAGCTGGTTTTTACGATGCTGTTGTAACGTTAAAGTTATTCAAGTCAACATAATCTTTTTCTTTTTTCTTTGAATAAAATAAATAACAAAAAATATATATTTCAACTCTACAACATGCACTTGATTATAACATGATGTGTATAAATAATATAATTTAACGTATACGTCACATTTAATGTTTACGATACAACGTCAAAAGAGGAAGTTATTATTTATAAATATTCCGGTGTGTAGTGCCACATAACCGGTGTGTACATACATTGAAGCAAACAAATAAATATTTACTACTTCCTCGTCAATATTTATTTAATCTATTTAGGCCTTAAGAAACTGGATTTTGCGGAAGTCAATATACCTACTTTAAAAATGAAAAGCCTTGTATTATATTGGTGATGTTATACAGCGTGATATTAAATACAGAGTTGTAAGAAAATAAGGTAAAAAACGAAAAAAAAATGAATTCCCATAGAAATTCGGCGATCGGCAGCTTTGTATGGGAGGTTTAATTTTATAATGGAAAGTAATTAGTTTATTAGAAAAAAAACATTTGGATAAGCTTTGGTTTTCCACCTGGCACGACTTAGGGCAGAAAACAAGTTAGGTTCAACTTATTTTTTTTATGACCACCCGCAACGACTGAGGGCAGAAAAGAAGTTTTGCTGGCCATACTAGCTATTTTAGCTGACAGATTACATTTTTTTGCTCCCAAAAATGCGAATATTCTCCTAACCGTTTAAATAACTTTTATAATTCTGTGTTCTATTAGATCCATAGGTACAAAATCACGCTGTATAGCCATTTTATACATTCTAAATGAACACAATATTAGCTAACTTACAACTGTTCCTCAGCCAATTTATCAAATAACAAGAACTAATTAATCAATATTAATTGTGCGTGAGTTTCATTTGCCCGTAGTATTAATAAAGGAAATAAAATTTCGTTTCTTTTCAGGTCATGGAGACGAAGAATATGATTTACATAGTTTCTGAATACGCGAGTAAAGGAGAAATTTTTGGTGAGTTCTTATCATATTTATAATTTTATCTCTATCAGGTTTACCAAACGTAGTTTAAATATACATTCAATATGTAAAGAACATCCTGTCCGATCCTTAGAGGGTGATTTGGCCCGTCGATATGAACAACTTTTTCTATGGGATCACAGGTGGGAACTCAAAATAAAAATAAACATTTTTAATCAAAAATTCCCCCGGTCAATTTGTATGGATACGTCAAAAAATGTTCAGTTCCCAGCATTGATCCTATTGGAAAAGTTGTTAATATCAACGGGCTGGATCACCCCTTTAAGGATCAGAGTTTTATTTACACATGGTAATGGTATAGTGGAACATAGAACCACTTATTACGTCTTTCTCGCGTTCATTACATTATTGTTACACCTAACGTTTCGAAAACTTTAATTTAAATGTGTAACAATCGCGAAGACATTAGAAAAAATTATAGAACCTCCTCCTTTTTTGAAGTTAGTTAAATACAACAATAATAACAGCAAAGCCTTATTAACTGTCGAAGATAATGTCAAATTCGTATTTGAAATAATACTGTTATTAATATTTGCTATAAAAAAAGTCCATCAACTATCTATTGGCTTTGCTACAAAAAAGTCACGAATATTACATACTGTATTTTACATACTGTTATTAATATTTGCTATATAAAAAAGGCCATCAACTATCTATCGGCTTTGCTATAAAAAAAAGGTTACGAACACGTCCACTGGTTGAAATTTATTTAGATACGGAAAATACTACAAGTTGTAACGTTGAGTTATTTATGCTATTTCTCATCAATACTAATATTTAACCTGTAAATGGCGATCATGGAGTATGTTACTTTGTTTTCAAAGATATCGTGTTTATAAACTCTATACATGATACTGAAACTATAAGTTGATGATTTTTAGAATTATTTTTCTGTATGCATGTATGTGCCTTCATAACTCTTAAAGGAACTAACAGAATTTTTTTGAAACTTGGTAGATCAACATTTAGACGTCCACACTACACACACAGGACAAAGGATAGGCCACATATTTTTTTTTTCAAAAAAAAAAGATACATATGTATGCTATTCCTTTACGGAACTACCAACTCTATACCACGATATACTAAACCTCGTTAAATCGTAACTCCAAAAAACGCATTCGACTTCAACCCACATATTGATTAAGGGCCGTGAGTTCAGGCCCGCTTGGTCTATGACGTCAGCAGCTGGGAATGACGTCACTAAGCTGAACGCTGGGCCATTGAGGGGAGCGGGGAAAGTAATTTCGCGCACAGCTGACTACATTCGCCCCAAAAGCCCCGAAAAGTGGCATTTTCATGAATATGTACCATTAGAAATTATTTCGGCTTGATTATTTTACTTTATATTGCAAGGTACTCATTTTTATAATTAAAAGGGTTCTGAACTTCGTTAATTTATATTTCAAAGTCGCCCTTAGGTAAGGTTTTGTAATATATTAGCAGTAATCTGAGTAGTTTGTAGCTCTTGGACAATAATTAATAATTTGAATATAAGTTTAATAAGTATTATTTAAAATATGAATTGACGAAAAGGCCTATTTTCTGAATAAATCTTTGAATCTTTGTGATATTAGGACACCTGGAATCCAGACGCTATACTATATCTACAGTTATTTGTGTCAAATGATTTTTGTGTCAGTTATAAGTATAACACAGAGTAAAAAATACTGTTATAATAACGCAATGAAAGCGAGCTCCGATGAACGATTAATATGGGCGGCCAGTGTTTCCTGCAAATAAAAGACATATCAATACAATTTTACTTAAAACTAAAATGATGAAACCATAAAAATCCTGCAAGGTATCATATATCTCCATGATAATCCAGAGGGCAAATATAGCGTCCATTTGACACTTCCAGACAATACTCTTCTATCGGTCCAAGATCAAAACATTGATTTTAAAAAAATGGCGTCTTTAAGTTAACAGTCTATTATTCAAATTAAGAGCGATTTTCATTTGTTTCCTTGATGTTTATTAGATTTCGCTATATTCATTTATGTTTACTTGTTTTCATATATTCATTAATTGCGATGTTCAATTGTTTTCAGTATGAGATGTGATTGGTCATCATCATCTCATCATCTCAGCCCGATGTGATTGGTAGTAAACTAAAATATTTTTCCTAACCAAAGAGCTGTTGTACCTATACAGAGTCTAAAATACGTTTTTATTATTTCATAATTCAAAATTTTTTTTTTCCCTTGGTGGTATGTAATGAAAACACGAATATTGATTTTCTCATAGAGGAAGATGAAAAGCAGACTGTGTCTTCTCGGGACTAACGAAATACTTTTATTTCGGGCAACATATGTACTTTGAATTCCTCGCTACGGTTGGGATTCTACGCTAGACTCCTACGTTCTGCTCTGAATTCAAAATATTGCCCTCACCGATCACGAGTATGTAGGCCCTGGCATCACAATCAACTATTGGTTTTAGTAGGGATAAGAACACTAGAGTTTCCACTTCTCAAGGATAATTTGGTGGAGATAAGTGTACCAACCGGAATATTTTACATCCTTCGTTACCTACTTAATTTTCGAATTCAAACAAAATCTAGTTAAGACTCAGTAACAATAAGCAGCCAAAGTAACAACGAGTAGGAAGTTTATGGCTTTGAGTGTAGCTTTACCGAATCACCTCTTTCAATATTTGCTTATAACTTGGCTTTTGAGTGGCTAACCCTAAACTTTATACAGCTTCTGCCAATCGAGATGTTTGCTGCCGTCCTTTCGAACAATTATAATAGTGGTATTAAAGGTCGTGAAATCTATACATACATATATACAATATGTAAAGAAAACATTGTTCGATCCCTGATCCTTGAAGTTAATTTAGCCAGTCGATATGAACAACTTTTACTATGTGACCAAAAATATTGCGTTCCCTGAACACAAAATTATATTTGACGTTTCCATACAAATAGACTACACAAACAAATAAATTAAAAATAAACAAAAACTTGTTCGGGCTGCCGAACATTTTTGTTTGGAAAAGTTAATTTTTTGAGTTCTCAGCTTTGGCTCTAATGGGAAAGTAGTTCATATCAACGGGCTGAATCAAACCTTCAAGGATCAGACAGGATTTTCTTTATATATTCCATGGAAGGATATTATCCACGCTTACCATGCTTAGCAGACAGGTTAACGGGCGTAGGTAGTTTCTTTGGCTTCTTTTGCATTACACGCTGCTGCCCATCGGAAGCATTTATAAGCTGGGTAAGAATAGGACTTTGTTGGATCTGTGAATGGAATGAAGGTATTGGGATATTACTCGCGAGGATGAATGGGGGAAAGCAAGTAGCAGCTCGGGAGACCGGCTGCGCGTACCCAATGCCATACTGCATTGCATATTGCATTAAGGTTCTGAGAGGTTCGGTCGACTGTATTCTTTTACAAAATCTTCTGTGCGTGCTGTCTGTGCCTAACGAACTTGAGATCCCGGTGGACAGGCATGGTCGTAGCCGACCACATAACATATTTCATGTAGAGAGTGGCCTCACGACATCGCGCGCAATGTCGCCATTAGTACGGTCACTGGATAATCTCAATGCACTTCGTCGCGCCAATACCGATTTCGATTTTAATTTTGACAACTGTTCAGCTATTGCAAAGGCTGTATTGACTTATTGTGAAAGTTTGTGTGACCAGTGGTTTAACACCAATAACGCTGATAGTGACGATAATGAATACTAAGTGACATTAGGTACGGACGGACTGACATGTACTCTTGACATATTTGTGTAATTTTTAATTTTTGTTATTTTGACTTTTATTTTTATTTTTGATAGTTATTTTTACGTACATATATCTTGGAATGTGTGATAAATGTAATTGATGTTTGTCGTTTTTATCACAATAAATAAATACTGCAATCAGCGGCCTTGCAGTTGCGAATGACACCCCTGACCCTAATACATCAACCACTGTTGTGGTCTGCATGTGGTGACTGCTAAATAGATGTAGTCGTATATTTATTTATTTATTTAGACACACATTACAGATCATGACATTGACATATAAACAATTTTGTAGAACCATATAAAAGCACTAGTCATTTTCCTAAATTATGTGTGTACAACATGATTGAGTGTTAGCATTAACAAATATAGTAATGTTACTATATATGTTAGTATAGTAATGTTACTAACACTAGGTTTTAAGTTCCCTGTTTACTAACAAAATATGTATGAGTCCGGTTGCTCGAAAATAAAGATTTATTATTATTATTATTATAGCTAATAACCAAACAAAGACAAGACAAATCAAGATCATTGGATACGTATGTACAGTCAGGGACAGAGATATCTGACCAGGCCCTCTATCTATATCTTGAATTTTCTCTTAAACTATATAAATAATATTAACATAAAAATTGATATTCAGAAAGACTTCATTAAAATCTTTCTGTATATACATTTTCATGCTATTATTTTATGAAGTTTAAGAGAAAATTCAAGATATAGGTATAGGACGTCAGGTAGTAGTCCTTAACTGTAAATTTCTTGTTTATGCTGTGTTTACATTACCAGCTGTCACAAATGACGTAAACTGCAGTACTGCTGCTGCACCTGTGGCAGGTGATTTCATAGGTCACATGCGCACTCCGTTTAAAAATTAATGACATGACGTAAAGCTTTTGAGTAAACTGTTGTAAGAAGCCCGCTGCAACATTCTTTGTTATGCCAGTGTATACATACAATACATAAAGAAACAAGAACTCGCGGTCTGTACGTTGAATGTATTTGCCAGAATTTATTTGCAAGCGAATAAAGTTGAAGAACCCAAAAACAATTGCCTATCTGTCTGCTTCAAAACAATTAAACGGAACGGATTTTTGTGCAGTTTTCTGTAATGAATGGTAAAGTGACCATCAGAACGATGTAAACCATAACTTATTTAGCTCGGATTATAGTTTAAACCGGGTACTAAAAGTAAGTCTTTGTTTTGAAATAAGATGGAAAGAAAATATTAAAAAGAATACGAGACATTTTAACAACATAAATATTTTAGTAAGCCTCTTAGTTTTTTTACAAATACATAAATAAGATACGAGTAAATATTAAGCTTAAAGAATTTTTTGCTGACGATGTTCTTTGGTTGATGCCTTCAGCCCCTATTAATTTTAGAGATTGCGTTGTTTCATCGTTGTTTTAAGGACATCCTGATTGAAAAGGACGAAATTTAATCAATCTTTGAAGCTAGTATCTACACATTGAACATACTTTGTTTCTATATAGAAATAATAAAAAATCCTGCCAGTGTAATAAACAAGAAAGGTAATAAAAAAGAAAAAAATTAAAAGAAAAAAGAAAAGGTAGTAAAAAAGAAAAAGTGGAAGAGATTGATGCGTCACAAGCCGAAAGCTTTGACCGATCTTGCCTCTCTATCGCTTGTTCCGCGCTCTCCCTTGCACGTGAAACGTGACACTTTTTCGTGCGTGCAGTCGGCGTTCATCACCTTTATACCTTTGTATAGAATGTCGATTTTATGACGACGAACGATCGACATTGTATACAAAGGTATAGAATGTCGACTTTTTGATTTGATAACGTAATATATAGTAAAAATTAGTAAAAAAAAAATCGATGAACGCCGGCTGCACGCACTAAAAAGTGTCCGGATAATTTGTATTAAAAAGTCGAAAAATGTCCCGGCATCGGCCCTACATAACAAGTTTCATATTGCTCAAATGAGTGACGCCTTCAAGGCTATGTGGAGGATACTCTTACACCTGGGTGTGAATATTTACTCATCCTATGCTATTTATTAACAATATATTTTGTGTTGACGCAGATTATATCGCCCGGTACGGACGGATGGCGGAGCAGGCAGCCCGGAGGAAATTCTGGCAGATACTCTCGGCCGTCGAGTACTGCCACGAAAGGCGGATCGTGCACAGAGACCTCAAGGTAATTTTTGGTTACGATGCTGCTGCCCATCGCAAGTATTTTAAGCTAAGGAAGGATTGGAATATGTTGGATTTGGAATGGGAATGACAAGTATTAATAATGGGGGAAACACAATAGGCTAGTTTCCTGGTTTAAAATAATATCATTACAATTAGTCCGTAACTTAGATAATCAAAAATATATTGGATACGTATTTTTTCTTTTGTCAATTAAATAAAAAATTATAAAGATATAGCACGTCAAAGTTTGCTAAAAAGAGTAGCAAACTATGTACTAATTTCAAAGGGCTCTAACTTTACAATTGTTTGATAAATCGACGAAAGAAAAAATACTTATCCAAAGTTTTATAATTATCTAACTAACGGACTAATTATATTTTTTAGGAAACTAGCCTATAGTAGCAGATCGGAAGGCCGGGCGCGCGTTCCCGATGTTATACCTGCAACCACCGGACAGGCAGTTGAGGATGATACCCTTGATCTATCCTCCTATATCTATTGATGTATTATATTCATATTTACGTAAGATATCCTTACTTCCTTATCCTTATCCTTACTAATATTATAAATGCGAAAGTGAGTTTGTTTGTTTGTTTATTTGTTTGTTTGTTACGCTTTCACGCCGTAACTACTAAACGGATCATCATTAAAATTTGCATACAAGTTCTCTGGAGTACGGAGAAGGACATAGGCTACCTTTTATCCCGAAAAAAATTACTATTCCCGAGGGATCGACATTGATGCGGGCGAAGCCGCGGGCGAAAGCTAGTTTAACAATAAATATACAAACTTAACACCGAGATTAGTAAAACATTTTTTTTTTGTACTATGTAGCTCCAAGTGAGCTTTCGCTACTTCACCGGGCCTTTGAGGCGAGGGCAGAGTTTTACATAACTTATTTTTATACACGTTACGTTTTTCTGCTTTTCCATTACTAGACGTAAACAAAAAAAAATTAAGTAACAGCGGAATGTATTATCATGTTTATAAATATTAGATTAATTATGTTGATTAAAATTAGGCCACTTCGTACAAGTCATGTGATAATTTACGTAGGTTGCCGATAATAATCGTCTGTGATGAGATGACTGTGATAAGCTTCTAGATAAGATACTGTCATAAACAGTCCTAATATCAGTTTATTTTGTCTTGTTACTATCAGTGACATGCACAGACATTTATCATAGGGAAGACATAATTATAAAACTTACCTTATGAATAACGGCTCGTAGGCAAGAGATTTTTTTTATTATATAGTTTACTATAGTGTTTCGATCTTCGACAACAACAGTCGGTCCAGGTATTTAAACAAACGAAAGATAAAAGATATGATTACAAACTGCGAGCCACGTACATGTATTACATGGTTTAGGATTACAGTTTTTATTTAACTAATCGGTGTCTTGAACTATCTAAGTATGTCTATCTGTGGTTAAGGTTATTTTTTCAAAAGCGTGTTCTTAAAATACTTTATATTTCGGCATGCAAACACATAGCAACACAACTTTCAAACAAAAATATTTTTGTCACAAATGAAATTAAAGCAATTAATTGCAAAACTTTACTCATAACTGGGTCGCAAACACGTAAACTCAATTATATTGTTTGTGTCTTGTGTGTAGTTAAAGAACTAGTGACCGCCGGCTTCGATAAATTATACATATAAACCTTCCGCTTGAATCACTCTATCTCCGTGGCGGCTCCGTGGCGCAGCGGTCGACACGCCAGCCTGCGACACGGAGTGCCCGGGTTCGATCCCCGGCCAGGTCAAGATGGAAAATGATCTTTTTCAGATTGGCCTGGGTCTTGGATGTTTATCTATATATGTATTTATTATAAAATATAGTATCGTTGAGTTAGTATCCCATAACACAAGTCTCGAACTTACCTTGGGGCTAGCTCAATCTGTGTGATTTGTCCCTATATATTTATTTATTTATTATTATCTATTAAAAAAAACGCATCAAAATCCGTTGCGTAGTTTTAAAGATCTAAGCGGACAGACAGCGGGAAGATACTTTGTTTTATACTATGTAGTGATGGCAGGTGTAAGCAAGGTGGTTTTAACACCTTGATTAACTTAGCTAAACGAACCACATAAATATACTTACTTAAAATCAAACAACAAGACTGTACGATAAAATAGAAGCACAATCTGAAAAAGGCACAATTCCCGACAAAACTACGATTTCAGTCTAAATCTATTCGCGAAAATCGCAATAAAATCATACGCCCCCACAATATAGAGCGAGGGAACGAAGCACATCATTTGGGATTTGACAGAATACTCGAATACGACGATTTCATTACATTTCATGGCAAAACAAATTTTGCTTGAGCATTGATTCGATCTCAAGCTGATCAGGTTTTGAACTGTAAAAAGATATTATTTATTGGTGTTTTGTAACGTTCTCGCGATTTTTATAAATTTAAATTGATTGATCCGGTTTTAATTGACTTCTATAGCTTCCTTTTTATCTAAAATACCTTGAATTTTTCAGAATCAAAAAGTTTACGTATTTTCCACATATTTATCCCTTACGGGGGAGCCTGGGACCAAGAAACCCTAAGACTACGTTTAGCATGCTGGTGGAAAACGAAAATTGAAATAATTAACATAATAATCTTTCATATAAAACAACGGACTACAATCCAACTACTCTACATATTAAGAAATTTCAATGGGACCGATTTATAAATAAAACGTTTCAAACAAAAACAAGAATTTTAAAATCGGTTCATAAATGACGCAGTTGAGGTTACAAACATTAAGGTTTAGAATAACTTTATTTCTCACAAGAATTACATAAATTAATTCACTTACTGAGAAAAACAATGTGACTTACAATAAATACAATGGGCATGCTTTTATATACTATGCAAACTATTAGCTTCGATGTTCGATACAATATAAGTGCAAGTGAGTAGCAATAAAACTAATGGGTAATACATATGTCAATTTGTGACGTCCTCTTGTTATCGATCGCGCACTACGATCTCGCCCCGCAAAACGGATTAAGAATGTTAAAAAAATTAAAAAAATACAACCGAAATTTTGACATCCTCCTTCTTTTTTGAAGTCGGTTGAAAATATGACCTTCAAAAAAGTTTGCATACCTATTTGAAGAACTAATTCCCAGACTACCTATCTGAGCTATATTGGACGTTTCATTCAACACGCTTCACGTGGTCGAACTCCCGCAATATTTCACTGGGCAACTGGCAGATTTAATTCCGATGTCTAGAATCTAGATGGCAAAGTTACGAGCACAGGGCAAACTAGACTAAAACAACGGTTTTGTGAGACAGTTTGCTAGAATTAAACTAATTCCAAACTTTATCATATCAACTAACTAGTACACAGTTCAAAGCAAGCTTTTAGTGGCATTCGGATGAACTGCGTTTTGCCATTAGTTTAAATAGAATGCGTTGCTAACTTAGCCTTTTAGGCAAAAACATTTTCATGATTTTAATGGTGTATAACATCATGAAAGCATATCTTTAGGACCTTGTGATATAATAGGTCTGGTTACACTGTTACTATGAATAGGGGTGGTTCTATTAGTCCTTTATTAAAAAAAAATATAAATAAAATAAAGTATATTCAACAGTTGACAAAACTATACCTATTTATAATTAAATATAGCCACGTTCACGCATTGATATACGTGGCCATACTTTGAACAGATTTTCCTTGCCAAAGTATCAATATCGAAAAAGTTTCTCATCGGCAAGTCATCGAGTTTCTTTCTATACAAGCAAACTTTTCCCATTTAGGCGGAGAACTTATTACTGGACGCGAACATGAATATCAAGATTGCAGACTTCGGCTTCAGCAACTACTACGCAACCGGAGAACTCCTGGCTACGTGGTGTGGCTCCCCGCCCTACGCCGCCCCCGAAGTCTTCGAAGGAAAGCGCTACACCGGCCCAGAAATTGACATATGGGTACGATATTACATTTTTGCATTTCTAGTCCCGATATTAGACAGCTCAGAATAGCTGCGGCATTTATATAAGCCAATATAAATATCGAAATGTAATTCGACGGCTTCGTATAAACCAGTGACGTAATAGACTTGAATCTTGAATGAATGATCTAATTGAATAGCTAGACTTTTGGCATGCGCCGCTTTGAAATCTTCGCGTGTTTGCTAAGTTTTTATAGGCATATGTGTAATAAATATAAACGTTTTGCGTGTTCACAGAGCCTCGGGGTGGTACTGTACGTGTTGGTGTGCGGAGCACTGCCCTTCGATGGCTCCACCCTCCAGTCATTAAGGGATCGAGTGCTATCAGGAAGATTTAGGATACCTTATTTTATGAGCGAAGGTAAGTGCGTTAGTTAAATGGAAGATAAAATGTTCTCCCTAACGATACGTGTAACGAAACAATTTCTCTGAGTAGATTTTGGTACCTACTTCTCTACGAACTTAGTAGAGGATTCATTCATTAAAAATAATTACGTAATTATTTACAGCTGAAAATTCTTGGTACAATGCCAAGTCTACATGATTGTACAGCTTTCGAAGCAACGTCGGACCGTAGCCACTCCATCTGACAAAAACATTTATTTTCACCATTACTTTCATTTCTGTTATAATAACGAGTTCAGCAGACCTGAAAATATACTATATTCCAGGCTTAATAATGTTACTTAATACAATTCGGAACTGTCAGTCTTTCGAAGTCTCGAAGCGAAAGAAAAGTGGACAGCGAATAGCTTCGGGAGATTACATGGGTCAGTTCTTCAACTTCACTAATTTTCCTTCCAATTAAGATTCTCGAAGATTGGCTCGATCCTTTAATTTGTTTGAAAGCAAAATGATGCGAAGTTTGAGAAAAATGGCTCACAAGTTTTACGCCCTCTAAGAGCATTTAATTACTTTCACAAGTTATAAAATACGTCTTACAAATCTTTCTTCCATGCTGGTCTGGGAGAACAGTACCACCGGTCAATTTGTATGAGAACGCCAAAAAATATTTTGCGTTCCCAGCTTTGATCTGATAGGAAAAGTTGTTCATAGTGATGACGGGCTGAATCACCCCTTCAACGATCGGACAGGGTTTTCTTAACATATTGTATGGCTTGGAAGATTTTTTAATATAGCGTAATAATGTTGATCGATAATAATAACCTATTAACTAATACTGTGTATTTAGATTTTATCTCATAAGTCACTAAATTGTATCTTTAGTAAATTAATATTTTACGTATAAAACTTGACGTGTAGATAGGAATTATCTATAATTTTTATGATTATGACTACCTATTAAGATAAGATAGTACTTTGCGTTATCATGCACAATAAGAGATACATGTATACGTCAACCATCTCATCCGTGAGTTAGAACATATCGCCAAGTGTTTATGTGCATAAAAACAGTTTTATCGTAAGCCTGGGAAATTCTTGACAGAGAGGCACAAGCTGGGTGTACACAATTAGCGCTTCATATTCGGCTATAAAAATTACGAATCCTGGTGGTAAGTATTTTTTAAGCACAAGCTTTTGCCCGCGGCTCCTCATTAGTGTCGATCCCTCGGAAACAGAAGAATTTCCCGGAGTTGAACCCAATGTCCTTCCCCGGTCCTCAAACTACCTCCATACCTAATTTCATCCAAATTGGTTTAATGGTTGAAGCGTTAAAAGAAGAGAGACAGCTCTACTTTCGCATTTATAATATTAGTACGGATATAATAAAGTATGGATTAATATGGATAAAGCTTTATACAAGTAAGCTACAACAACTGAACAAAATGAAACACTGTTATAACTATTACAGGTACAAACTAACTAAAAGTAAACTTAAAAATTAAGAAATAAAAAACATCAAATTATATAAAAAATATGGATTCAAAAATATATTCGTAATATTTTACCTATCTGTTCATTACATATACTCAATTTCATGTAATGAACACATAAATGAAATACGCAAACTTTATCGTGTATCCAAAAACAAACAAAAAACCACGGATAAATAAAATATCTGTGAAAATTATTACAACTTGGCAAGTAGGTAATTATTTACAAAAAGCCAGAACCTCTAGATGAACGAGATGAAAGTACATAAAATATAGCTATTTTGTTAAAAAGATTCCCAAAACGACTTCAAAGAATTTCAGATTTGCTTACAGAACAGACGGCTCTCTTTCAAAGAGAAAATTCCAAAATATCTATTAACATTTTGTTTTAAGGAAAAGTTTTTTACGCCGTTTGTGAGGTTTTATGTCAACAAGTTGGAAATTCTGGAAACACTTCATTCCTACTGAATAAACATTGAAGCCGCATTCAAAGTAACTCGAAGAGCTTGATTATGAAAAGTTGTGTTGTGTCAAAGATGTCTTCTTATACGAATGACGTAAAGTTTAAACGTGACGTATTTTCCTATTGATACTGAAAATAATAAGGTACTCATTTACATGGTTTTGAGTATGTTATAATGGATATATGTAGGGCTAAAAGGCGCAGAAATCTAAATGCCGTAAAACAAATAGAAAAAATATAGTCAACAGCACAGTATAGTGTGCAAGTGTGTTTATGATACTTTCTTTAACCGGAAGCAGGTAGTTGATAAAAATACCGTACCTGAATCAGAGGTACAGGTCTAAACCTGGGACTTTTTAGTTAATAGTCGCTCTCTTGGGTTGGTCCACTGATGCACTACTGCTGCATCCTCTAATCTCTCTCTCAGTGGGCGTATTCCCGAAGAGAAATCTTGCAAGCACAACAGCATAGACTTTTCAAGCAGAAAGTTTCTGTACTGCGTTTGACGCAAATGTAGACTTTGTCAATTGATTTTATTGATTATTCTACAACTAGGCTAGAAAGGCGGATGAGGAAGATAAAAATTAATGAAATCGATAAGGGGACGGCCGCTTGCGTCACTCCGCGCTCAATCATGCATCCCGCGCTAACCACAATTTTCTTTGCAACATTGACTCTGTAATCGGCATTATTAAGCATATTGTTCGATAACTTTCGCATCACGTAATGTGTGCACGTCGCGTCTCAAATGTGCAAATCGTCTATTCACCGGTCATTAAGTTTGTTTTTTATTCGTCACTACATAGTATAAAACAAAGTCGCTTTCCGTTGTCTGTCTGCTTAGAGTATGTATGTATGCTCTATCATCATCAGGTCTTTTTAGTCTTCACATTGTATAGGTCCTGACGTGTGCAGATCGTAGGACACGCAGGGCAAGACAAGAGGTGTGCCATGGTCTGAGGAGTTGCACTACATGGACAGGAAATATCAGAGCTGTAACCCCACCTATTCATGTTCTCCTTGCTTCGGCCGACTTGAGTCCGAAGTCTGTTCAAGGACTTCCATGTAGCCCAAGGTAGATCATGACCAGGGGGTAGATGCTCCGTCAGCGGGATGATAGACGCTGTTGGATATCTCTCCTTCCAGATATTAAGCCTTGATTTAGAGATCTCTGTACTACCGGAGCCATACTTGGCCAGAGAAGACAAAGGATTTGGCCTACACTCTCCTCGCTAGCCAGACGGGTTGGAGAGGTCTCATTGATGTTTATGAGCTTTGATTAGCTTGTATTTCACAATGCTTAGAGTTAGTATGTATGCTTAGAGTTTTGAAACAACGCAACGAATTTTAATGCGGTTTATTTTTGTAAGAATGATTCAAGAAAAAGTTTATATGTACATTGTACCCGTGCGAAGCCGGGGTCCGGGTCGTTAGTTTACAAATAAGTTTTTTTATACTGATAAGGCTGTTGCAAAAAAGTGAAAATCTGCTAAAAATAAATTAAAAGTGGATTGTCGATACAGTATTAATGATATCTGAACGATCAATCGAATCTGTATTTGAATATTTTAAAAGACCATCGAATCATCATCATCTGATTGTTTTTCCAGTTGTATCGTCATCTTTGGTGCATTGGAGCCCGAGGCCCACTACGACAGCGTTTATGCTGTAAAATATTCAAACGAAGTAAAAAAAATTAAATAAATGGCGACGGATATTTAGGCCTCTATACAATTGATAGCTTAAATTCAAATATTATTTAATCACTACCAAGCCTATTTCATTTTGTAAATGTATATTTTATTTACATAAAAAAATCTCTTAACAAATAATAACAAATTTAATTTAAAGTGATTTTTCACTTTAAATTAAAATTGTATTTATTCACCATACATACTTTACATAATATCATTCGGTGGACGTTAACAATAAAATATTGTTGACGTCAATAATTTATAGCTAAATTTGACTAGCTCCGTGGCGCAGCGGTCAACACGCCAACCTGCGACACGGAGTGACCGGGTTCGATCCCCGGCCAGGTCAAGATCGTTGAGTTAGTATCCCATAACACAAGTCTCGAACTTACTTTGGGGCTAGCTCAATCTGTGTGATTTATCCGTATATATTTATTTAAATTATGTGCCTAATAGCAGTTAGTATATGTACAATACCTACTTAATTACCAAAACGTCAACGGGCGTATTGTAATCTCCGAAATTACTTGCAATGATATTATCTTAGTTGTAATTTAAATGTTAATATGACGCAAATAGGATTATGATAATGGAATTAGAAGATATGAAACTTCATAATATTTGTGCTTTATATTTTTGTGCGATCAGTCAGTTACTAGGCAATACCGCGTTAATACAAAATCGTCATTTCCAAGTATTCGGCTGGCCTAGCAATTTGTATGGAAATTACTTTTTTCAGTCGCCACCATTGGTCCCATGGAAAAAGTTGTTCATTTTTACAGCCCGATATACTCTTTCGACGGAATGTCGGTGGTAAATGTAGCCGTAATTTGGTTATTTATACCGATAAATGGCAAACATCTTTGAACATACTACAAACATAGGTACTATCACGTATTTTTCCCTTGCGGGGTAGATAGAGCCCAGGTAAGTCGGTAAGCTTAAGTCCTTAAGTCACACAGCTGGTAAATTCTACGTTTAAAAATTTTCTCCCAGACCAGCATGGCTTAGAGGAAAATCAATATTAATTGACGAGTAAGTTCTATGGAAAAAATACCTGGTAACAATAATGTAAGAATTTTGTCTAAGATATCATAACTTTATTACAAGGAACGTGGTAATCAAGATTCTTGTAGGGTGCTAATTATCAGAGGTCTTCTACCTAGAGACAAATGCGTAATGTAGGTACCTACAAGACTTATTTGAAAGCACGGAACTTGTAGATTAAAAGATGGATTAAAAGGTTAACAGGCCTTTTAAGCTAAATGCCTTCATTTATTTTTATCTTTTCTTATTGATATATAATTATATTAAGTGATCTTTCAAATTAAAACCAACTTCAACCGATCAGTTGAAATAATAATTCATCAAAATGGGTTGAGTAGATTTACTCAACCTATTTTAATGAAATTTAAAGGAGAACAACTGGAAAGTAAACAATACGAAATAAAAAAAAAAATGTGCTATATTTACTTTTCTAGTTTCATAAAAAAATATTGACAAATTGAGAATCCCAAACATCGATTAATTACTATATAGATAATACAGAGATGACTCGCTTTAGTTTGAGTTTTGAACATTCCTCGAAAAATAGTTTTGAGATTTGAGATAAAACAAAGTATGTGTCATTGTCTGGTGCTACAGGGTGCTACGGAGAGTTACATTAAAAATCACTTTGACTCTCTCTGAAACGTAAAATGACATCGTAAAAGATAACAAGAGGACCATTTTTTCATCCAAAGTAGTACAGCTATGTTTTAAAACATGTATTCTGAGGGTTTTATTATTAAATTCTGCGCTTCAAAAATAGCGTGCCCTGTTGAAAGTTTAATGTAAACTTCTTAAAGTTTCGGCACCGACGTCACGTGCGACCTACAACCCCTGGTTTGTTTAGCTGTGACGTAGGTAATGTACCTTACGATTGGAAGCTCGATAAGAACGTTGCGATGACGGTGGAGCCAGAAATAGTGCTAGGTGTACCGCCGCTTATAGCACTTCTACGTCGATACTAATCTAGTTTGACGCAGCCAATGCCAAACCTCTAATGTAAAATCAAAACGAGGATTTTTTTAAATAGATGCATTAGTTACTTTCTAACGAGTACGTTATTGGCGTATAGCTCATGATAATATCATTGAAACGAACGTGAGAGAAATATATCGGGAAGGTTTGTCTATCCTTTACACATATTTTATTATCTCTATTACTCATGCCTAGTGGTCATAATGCCAGGTTGTCACACCGGTGGCCCGGGTTCGATCCCCGGTCAAGTCAAGATGGAAAACGATCCTTTTAAGATTGGCCTGGGTCTTGGATGTTTATCTATATATGTATCTATTGAGTCAGTATCCCACGACACAAATTAATAACTTATAGTGGGGCTAGCTCAATCTGTGTGTTTTGTCTCTATATATTTATTAACATATAAGAACGGGCCATTCACATGCTATTTCGTCGTAAATGCCGACTGTAGTTTTATACTCGTCAGGACTCGATATTCATGGCAAGTTACCTCAAAAAGAGTAATCCTTCCCACCATTCTAATATTACCTTGCTTATTTTAACAAAAATAAAATGACTTAATCATTGGTATGCATTATTACGTCACACTGTTGCAAAAAAGAGAATAACACGAACCACTCATAGTCACTGTGATTATTTAGAAGTGGCAGTGAAGTTTAGCAGACCAGTTGAGAGCTGTTAAAACTTTTCCTTTGGAAAAACTGACTACATTCAGCAAAATATTTTCAAGTAGGCTATGGTAACGACTGTTCGAATAAAACCGCGCGCTTAAACAAAAATACAAATTGTGTATTAACTGATTAAGTAATTCACAGAAGCTGTTCTAGTTTTCATATTTCTCTCCGCTATTGTCACGTTTTTTATTTCATTTTGTTTTATCATAATTGGCTCTCCGGTTGATTGTGGAACCTCTTAATATAATCATTACCAGGAACATTCTTGCCGGCGACCTTATGCGCAACTCGTAACAGTTCTTATTTTATTCAAGAAGGTTAGGTTAGACATTACAGGCCCCTTGTGCCGTTCTCTCATTTGGGTAATAGCCGGAGGAGGGTTCCACGTGACACGGGTAGAAAACGGTATAATTGAACCAATTTAAGTAACCACAAAACTATATACGTTATAAATGTAGGCACAAAAGGAACATTTATTGCCAAGGTACCAGTACAGACTGAGATGATAAAAGATTCGTAATGGTGTCGTAAAAAGTGAATGTAACGATGATGGTTAAATTCCATTTGTGCCGAAGTTAGATAACTTAAGTTCCTGGATTTCCTAATGAAAAGTTGGTTCATTTTACAAAACTTTTTCTCGAAACGTCCAATTTGTAGCATTACTTTATTTTGCCTTTCTGAAAACTGTGAGAAGAATACATTAAAATTTATGTTAACACTAGCTGTGTCCGCGACTCCATTCGCGTACGTTACGATTTTTAAAATAAATAAAAACGAAAAAAAATAAGAAACCTGTCCTGTGTCCTGTATGTCTAAATGTTTACCTACCAAGTTTAATAAAATTCAGTTAATTCGTTGAAGAGTTATTGAGAAACATACATACATACATACAGAAAAAATCTAAAAATATAATGTATAGAGCTTATAAACACAATATCAAAGTAACTTACTCCATGACCAACTCTTACAGATTTATTATTATTATTATCAATCAATCAATCAATATATTTATTTGTCAAACATAGGTTGTCAAACATTGATGATGATACCTAAGTCATGAAAATGTTTCTACGTTTAATTACCATAAAGATTTCGTTTACTGATAGAATGTGAGCGTTATGTTTCGCAAATACATTGTATCCATTGCAAAAAAGTTTTGAAATTGTGCGATTCTTAAAAAATAAGTGAGCTATAAAGTAATCGGACTTTTCAAAGGTTGAAGTGACGTAGCTATACCGAGTTGGCTGTGTCCTTTTTGTCCATGAATTTTTGAATGCCCTTAGTCTGTCCGTCGTTCTTTCAGTAACTCTCCGGTAATTCTGTTTCCATCCACAACAACAACATAAAATTAACTAATTAACTAAAGTTAGTGAAAATGTATGCAAAATATAACAGTTCTAGTAGACATGACATTAGTGGGGACATTATAGTGTAGGTGTACAGGGTTGTTGTGGAAGACTGGTGTCTGTATTAAGTATCCTAAGGTCACCAACGCTGGACAAGACGTAAATAGTACGTAGTGTAAGGTTTGAGCGATAAAGGAAGCCACAAATCCCGAAAAGTTTCAAACGCCAAAAGCCAAAGTCCGTCACTCCTGGGGGCCCTTTGGTGATGATGTCTATATAAGCTGAGGGCACTCTGCCCTCGCCTCAAACGCTCGGTGAAGTAGCGAAAGCTCCCTTGGAGCTAGCTACATAGTACTTCCAAAAAAAAAGACATGCGCAGCTGTGGAATTAATGTCTCGTACAAATGCTTATACTACTTACTAATCATATACATATTTAGAAGCATGGGAAAAATCATATTTATTCTAGCTGACCCACCGAACTTCGTACCGCTTCTTTTCGGTAGTCCAGTGAAAAGTAGCCTATATATGTAAATCCAAAACCTACCTCCATACTTCTTCTCATCAAAATCTGTCCAGCCGTTCTTGAGTTATAAGTGGTGGAAATAACCCAACTTTATTTTTGATGTCTTTAATGAAATAGGTTCCGCCCATCTAGTTATACTATCAATTATACAATATAACAGAACGGGCGAAAAAAGTCATATTAGTTATACTGCTCAATCTAGTTATACATATAGGCATCTCATAAGACTATGTATATCTTAACTAGCTCGTAATTAAAAGGTACTCGAAATTCACTGAATTGGGACTAATGCAGATGTGACTAACGAAGGGATTATTCCAACTTGTTCTGTTCTACCCGAGCCAAGCATGTAGGGATTAAGGTCAGCAGAAGGACGCTTATCCCTAGATATATTTTGTTGACTGCCTGCTTGTATAACGTCGGCCGTACAAAATTTATAAGATTCCATAAAATTTTCACACCAATAACAAGCTTATACATTATTACAGCTTATATATTTATTTATTATAACATTGGCCCGAAGAATAATTCAGATTCGTAATAGAAAATTCGTCTCGCATAAAATTTGTTCGATTCTTGGAAGTTCTGCGTGCCAATTATAAAGAGTCTTTGCTGAATTCAAAAGGAATCCAAACAAGTTTCGGTAACTCAGTTCTCAAAGTTTATTTGAATATGGTACGGATTAAACACCTATGTCTTCTCTCTCTCTCTGTCACACCCTGGTGTTGCAGTTGTCCATGAGCAGCGGTGATCGCTTACCATCAGGTAACTTGCCTGTTTGCAGTCCTATATCGTAAAAAAAAAATAGAAAACACGTAGGTTTGGAGCATATTTTTTAAAAGTGTACGACAAAATGGAATCTACTAAAGATGATATCATCACACTTTCAAATGAAAGTTTGAGATATTTACAAACGGGCACATCTTACAAGCGGCTTGTGATAAATGGTGATTGCTAAAAGACATTTCATGTTCGCTGTGGATACCGATCCTCACACGCAACCATTATTACAGATAGCCAGAAACAAATTGTCTGAAGCTAAATTTCTCACCTGCAGTTTTAGACATGATAACGTCTTTAATCTGTGGGGAAAATAAATATATTAATATCGTGAGGCGAGAGGTACTTACTTTAATTAATTCGTTTTGTAGTAACACTACACATGCACAAGGTGCTTAATTTATTCTATAACTAGATTTCGCCCGCGGCTCCGCCCGCGTCATAGTCGATCCCTCGGGAACAGTACTTTTTCCCGGGATAAAAGGTAGCCTATGTCCTTCTCCGTACTCCAGAGAACTTGTATGCAAAATTTTATGATGATCGGTTCAGTAGTTACGGCGTGAAAGCGTAACAAACAAACAAACAAACAAACTCACTTTCGCATTTATAATATTAGTTAGGATTAGGATTAAGATTAACGTATCCTTATCCTTACTAATATTATGAATGTGAACGTTAGTTTGTAATTTTGTATTGCTTCGCTTTGTAACTTTAACTATTGAACCGTATATCATGAAATTTCACATTAGTACACGTTCCCAGGGGTACTGAACTGTGAACCTATTACATGACGTTATTTTTATCATCATCATCATCATCAGGTCTTCTTAGTCTCCACTACAGGAGCATGGTCTACACTCTCCTCGCTGGCCAGACGGGTTGGAAAGGTCTCATTGATGTTTATGAGCTAATATTTTTATCACGATAGAAACATGTTTTCAATAATGATAATGTTAACGATGTAAGTAATATGTTGTGAATACCTCATGTGTACAATCCACATCGCGTGTTTGTATTAACGCTTATTTAAGGTGTGTATAATTTATTTTCCGTTATGCTCATGTACGTTGACTATTTCCTTTCCGTTGCGAAATTAATTGGCCCGCTCGCATGTTCTGACGGAGCGGATTAACACGAACATAATAAATAATTTAGACAAAACTACATGAAATACATTAAAATACTTTGTTATACATTAAAAGCGCGTCTCTTCAGTTATGCGATGTCATTCATTTGCCCTCTAATTATACATACGTAGTATCACGTCTTTTTCCCTTGCGGGGTAGACAGGGCTCACGTCTTTAAGACCTAGAAGCCACATGTAGGTAGCATGTTGGTGGACGTTAGGTGGAAAACCTCTAATTATACTGACTTAAATGACGTTCATTAGTTTCAATCGTTAAAAATATGTCGTTGCTAAAATTTTAACGAGTTTGAGCGGCGTGTGACACAGGCAAGTCCTAAAATAAATATAAATCTATATAGCTCACCCGAAAATGGCAAGCCTTTACGCTCTTGTGTTGTCAGGCCGCATATATGAACAGCTTATAAAAAATGTATTTTCTTTCTGCGGCGCGTTCGGTCGCATGACGTCAGGAATTCTCACAGTGGAGCATTAGCGTTTCATATCAATGCTAAACAGAATCTTAAACTCGCTTACTGAATGTTTATTGCGCTGATAAAGGTCACAATGACTTAATAACGACGCTGTTCTTGCTGAATGTCGAAGAGAATCAAGAAATTTTAACTTAGATTACGCAATTCGGGCTATATGTTCAGATAAGTACCTATAAGTACTAATGATTCGAAAGAAAGTACATGGCTGTTCAAAGCAAATAGGAGATAAAGTGTAAGGGTATGAAGTAGAGCCGGCTTTATGTTTGACGTGATAAGGTCTTATAAATCGATGAACGCCGGCTGCACGTACGAAAAAATGTAACGTCCCGTGTGCAAGCGTGAGCGCGGAGCAAGTGACGAAGAGACACAATCGGCCTAATTGTTCGGCTTGTCCGTAAACCGACTTTACAGACAACTAATCTTTTCCTAAATGAACTTTTTTCTTGTGAACTTTCAAGTACCGTCCCTATTTCTATTTTATTTTTTAATTATTTATTCATCAAACACATAATCTTAAATTATATAAAAGATGTACAAAAACCTTAAAAGATTTGTCCGCACATCCGATTTGACTCGCATATTATATAACACATTTACATATACCTACTTTTTTTTTTTTTTTTTTATTTATATCCGACGGCAAACGAGCAGACGAGCCACCTGATGGAAAGTGGTCACCGTCGCCCATGGACATCTGCAACACCAGAGGAGCTGCTGATGCGTTGCCGACTCTTAAGATACCTATAAACACGCCTTTTGAAGGACCTCAAGTCATAAAACACAGGGAAAACCTCGGGAGGGAGTCCATTCCACAATCTTGCTGTACGAGGAAAAAAACCACGTGACGCTCTGACATTTTTGGAGACCCAAGTGTCAAGGATGTGGGGATGGACTTTACTCCTGTGGCGAGCGGTGCGGTGGTAGAAAGGTGACGGTGGCACCAATTCAAAAAGTTCTTCAGAACACTCCCCATAGTATAGACGGTAAAATACACACAGAGAGCCAACGTCTCTCCGTAGACCGAGGGTGTCTAAATCGTCTGTGAGTGTGGGATCGTCGATAATACACATTGCCCGGCGTTGGATGGAATCAAGAGGAAGGAGTTGGTATTGAGGTGCACCAGACCAGATATGAGAGCAGTACTCCATGTGGGGCCGGACTTGAGCTTTATATAACAAAAGTCTATGACCCGGAGTAAAGTACTGCCTCGCTCTATTGAGCACCCCAAGTTTTTTAGAAGCCATTTTGGCTTTACCTTCCAGATGACTCCGGAATTGGACCTCCTTCGTAATATCGACGCCAAGGATCCCAATACTCTTAGAAATGGTAAGAGAGGTGTCCCGGAACTTCGGTGCTATGTTAAATGGGGTCTTCTTAGCGGAAAACACGCAGACTTGTGTCTTAGTAGGGTTGAATTGAACTAGGTTTAGTTTACCCCATTCAGAGACCTGCTCCAGAGAGGTCTCAATGTCAGACACAAGTCTCTTTCTGTTCTCCTCCACCTGTGTTTGAGGGATATTTGCACGACCTGCATAATATGCATCACCCGTACTGTCGTCTGCATAGCAATGGATGCTACTAGTGTTAAGCATGTCGTTGATGTGCAGAAGAAACAGCGTAGGTGATAAAACAGATCCTTGGGGGACGCCAGCATTGATGGGCATGATATCGGAGCATAATCCGTCTACAACGACCTGAATGCTTCGCCCAGATAAGAAACTAGCGACCCACAAGCATAGTCCCTCAGGAAGCCCGAAAGATGGTAACTTCGCGAGAAGAGCCTTATGCCAGACCCGGTCAAAAGCCTTTGTGACATCTAGACTAAATGCCAGTGCTTCTCCCTTGCTCTCGATGGCGGCTGCCCATCGGTGCGTTAAGTACACAAGAAGATCACCAGCACTACGCCCGTGGCGGAACCCGTATTGACGGTCACTAATTAGCTGATGATCTTCAAGGTAACCAAGGAGCTGGATGTTTATCACACGCTCCATCACCTTAGAGAGCAGGGAGGTTATCGCAATAGGCCGATAGTTAGACGGGTCTGTGCGGTCACCCTTTTTAGGAATAGGGTGAACGTAGGCTACTTTCCACGAAGACGGGACTTTTCTTGAGGTGTAAGACAGCGAGAATAGGCGTGCTAACACCGGAGCCAACTCAGGGGCGCATGTTTTGAGCACAATTGCTGGAATGCCATCAGGCCCGCTGGACTTCCTGACGTCGAGGGAAAATAGAGCACGTCGCACTGCACTTTGAGTGAAGCGAATTTCCCGCATTGAGTGCTCGCATCGCGGTAAAAAGGGCGGCGATGCTCCTCCGTCGTCAAGGGTAGAATTTGACCCAAAGAGAGTAGCCAAGAGATCGGCCTTCTCTTTTGCGGAGTGAGCCAGCGAGTCCTGACGATTGTGCAGAGATGGAAGTGAAGGGCGACAGAAATTCCCCTGCGCTGCCTTAGCAAGAGACCAGAATGCTCTACTCCCGGAGGGATAGCCAACCAGTCTCCTACCAATGCGCGCAGTGTGCGCAAACTTTGCTGCAGTGATCTGCTTCTTGTAGGCTCTTGAAGCTGCGTTGAACCGCTTCTTCAAATCAGAAGTATTACGATCCTTGACATTTCGCGCAGCAACCCAGGCTTCGTGGGCTTCGCGCTTGAGGTGGGCGGCACGCAAAGACGAGCAACGAAACCAAGGTTGAGACCGCCCTCCGATACGAACCGCCGAGCTGGGAATGTAGCACTCCATGCCCAGCAGTATCGCCTCGGCGACAGCTTTCGCATAAATGTCAGGATTTTCTGATGAGAAGCACAACCGTCTCCAATGGTAGGATGCATAAAACTCTCGCAATCCATCCCAATCTGCTGACCTATAATGCCACACACGACGCATACCAGGTGGTCTGGATTGCGTGGTGTCGTGGCGCTGACCGGATGGAACCACAGCACGTACCAGGCAATGATCCGAGGTTCCTAGAGGGGCATCACGGAATACCTGGTAATCGTTTGGATGTGAGGTCAGCAGAAGATCCAACAAAGCAGGGTTGTGTCATTCAATATCAGGTATTCTGGTAGGACCATCAACTAACTGGTTGAGGTCATTTGTTACAGCAAAGTTGTATGCAGCCTTCCCAGCGTAGTCGGTCTTCAGTGATCCTAGCCACTCAAAGTGGTGAGCGTTGAAGTCCCCTAGGATCACTACCTCCGCCGATGGGTGCTGCTGGAGAATTTCGTCTATGCCCTTCTGTACATGCCCGAGAAGTCGGTCTGTTTCGGCATCACCGCTATGGGACCTGTAAAGGCACGCATAGAACCGGATGCGGTCACCGTGATCTACGCGCGCCCATAACTATGACAGGTTTCTGTCTTCAAGGCTGCTGAGACGTCGACAACATACATCCTCCCGTACGTACATACACACCCCAGCATTGGGCATAAACTTGTGCTCCAAGCTGAAACCGGGATACAAGAGATATGTGACGTCGGTCGGAGAGGATATTTGTGTCTCAGTCAGGAAAAATAGAGCCGGCTTAGTCGTCTCCAAGTGATGATGGACGACATTGAGGTTGGAATGCATTCCTCTGACGTTGAAGAAGTCCACATTGAATGTGGAAGGGGGTGCCGCTGTAGAAACATGTTTTCTATTTTTCGATCTTGCCATAAAAAAGGTGGTTAACAGGGAAAAAATTGAGGATTTACTACCTACCTAAGTCGCATTATATTTTTTTAAACTAAACAACCGAATACAAATATGCTTAAAAGTATGTTTCACTATTGCCCTCAAGATCGCTATCAATGAAGCCTACGCAAATACAGACTTATACTTGTTACCTACGTATTAGTTTTCGTGTCAAGACAGTAAAAAATGTATTGCTTATTTACTGAAGTTGTCACGTAACGCGATGAAATAAGTTGAGCGGAGCGGAGACGCCGCCGGAACGAACATTATCGATATCAATGACAGATTTGTTATTGTATATTGCTATAAAGTTTACGTCTCTCTGTAAACGACATCGCAAATGCGTCAGCTAGTGTGTGGCGTGTTTACACGAGTTTTATGGCTGTAATTAGCCGTTGGCAGCGGCTGTCGGGCGGGCGGCGAGCGGTGACGCCGCCTCGTAAAGCAACCAAGTTCACGGAGCTCGCATGACCGCCGTCGGGGCGCCCACCCGACTTTCCACCGTTTTATAATAACTCCCGCACATTTTTCACGCGATTGCGTCAATGGTCAAGTGAAACGCGCGATATTTGCGTCGGAAATTATAAATAGAATCGCCTGTCAGAAAGTCTACTCATCGGATTTATTTTAGAAAGAACTGAAGGAAGGTAAATAACATAGTATTCGCAGAATTACTCTGGATGCGCGCTGTTTTGTTTGCGCGAAGGGTTATTCACTTACTGGACGAATCTGAAAGTTACATAGGCATTATTCAACTCATGAAAGAAATGAATTTTCTTTTCATAAGTATCTACTTGTTTTAAATTAAATTAGGAGATATAAAATGTTACGATGAGATATAGTTGTTGATACTCTTATTTAATTAATTAAGATACGGTGAAAAAAATTCATCTTGTAGATGTATTGTGAACGGAAAAAAACCCTTATAAAAATATAGTCGTTGAACTGTAAGTGTAGGGGACTAAAGCCAAGTTCATACAGGTTTAAATTATGTATGAAAGCTAAAATTCGACGTAGGTATGTGGATCAGTAAATCCGGTAACCGAATAGCCCACGTGAAGTACCAATTTGAATGCGCGTCGACTATTTTGAGCTTTTAGCGCACTGAGGTTAAACGAATATTTATAATCGGATTCGTCACTGGAATCGAAGTCGAATGTTTTGCTAAGGGTAAGTAAAGATCGAGTGCTGCGAATGAAATATTTACTTAAGATTATTTTCGGAATTCGACGGGCGTCAGTCTCTTTCTGCATATGAAAGCAATTACTCGTATTTTCGATGAAATGACGCATGGCCTCGATATTTTCTCTGGAGAGACGAATTGGGAAAGACCAATAGTTATTATATCTTATTAATACTAGGTATAAGAAAATTCGGCTGATTATGGGATCGACGTCGCTAAATGTTAGTTAGTTGATTGTCTAACCGAAGCACAAAGAACAAAAAGCCACGTCATTTTTCTGTGTCATAAATTGAGAAATACTGCTAAGTTCTTGTTCTTTAAAGTTCTTTTGTCTTAATGATCACGCTCCGCCGAAATGATAGTTGTTTTTGATGACGATGCTATACAATATTTAAATCATTGATTTTTCTCTGCACTTTTAAAACTGTTCGGATAAAAATCCGGCTCCAATGACGCTCCAATTTAACTGAATTTTTAATGCTCTCTCTTGTTGATATTGGCTTCATATTAAGGCATTTATAAAAAAAATAAATCCATTATGAAACACGTAAATTTCACACGGAAGAGGAATAAAAATACTTGACAGTATCTCACGCAGAAGTAACTTCGCAGGTATCAATACCCTATATCAGATTTATGTAATAATTTATTAAGGTGTATCTAACAAAGAATGTGTTACCTACTAAGCTAGTTCAACTACTAACTGTAGGCAAAGTGGCTGCGGTTTTTTCGGGGTGTTTCCATTCAATCCACACAATCCATTACGAATAAAAACGGTTTACAAGTAAATTTTTAAGCTACAATCTTATTTAAAAAGGGTCTTATATCAAGCTGAAAGAGGTTCAAGTATAGTACAATATCTTGATGCGATCTTGAGGGATCGTGGTAACTTGTAGGAACGTCGGAGAGTCAGAGAAACTCTATTGAACACACTGTACCTACGTTTATTATTCTTTTACAAGCGTAACAAAGTAAAGAGGGAGAGCTTAACCTAATTTATACTACAAATAATCTTAAGTCAGTAATACATAAGAATGTTGCAGTGCATAAAGGCATGTCGCGGTAATATTTTAAATTAGACATCGATAAAAAATTGTCAGTTTAATACATTAAACTTGCTGTAAAAATAACATGCTGGAAATCATTGATTATAGTGGGTTCTTTAGACTAAATTGCGTCCTTAATAGAAAGAAGAAGAAAGGAAATGCTAACTAATATTATAAATGCGAAAATGAGTTTGTTTGTTTGTTTGTTTGTTACGCTTTCACGTTGTAACTACTGAATTGATCATCATGAAATTTTGCATACCCGTTATCTGGGGTACGGAGAAAGACATAGAGTACATTTTATCCCGGGAAAAAGTACTGTTCCCGTGGGATCGACATTGACGCGAGCGGAGCCGCGGGCGAAAGCTAGTAGATTATAATAAAGCCTGCCTTTTTACTAGTGAATCATAAAATCTCTTTTATCGGCTTGCTGTTAGAGCACTGCTAGCGGTTCGTCTGTTTTAAACCGGGATCTTAAACCACAGAGTTTGAGCTTTATCCGATTATACCGCAAATGCCTTAATCTCTTTTTTTTTATTTCGCCCATAGACCAGGGCATCAGTTCCTAAGCTTAGAAAAACTCCTTGATTTTATGTCTAGATTTGTACAACGTATCGTATCATTTCGAATCTAGATTCGGTTTGCTTTCGCAATACTAGAAAAGTTTAGGATTTATTTTTGGACTTTATAGATGATATTTATAGTAGCCTTACAAATCAAAATTACGCTCAGAATATGTTCGATGTTTCTGTGTTAAACAAACCTTTATAAAACCTATATATGTTTTTCTTTAGCACTCTTTATAATACAGAATTAGGCCTTCATGTAGGTTGAGGCAGTGACGTAAGTAATCCTCTTAAGGAATTCGAACAAACGACGGTAATGAGTTTGAACAAATGACGGAAACCTATATCCTCATTATCAGGTATTGCGATATTTTGGGATAAATAATGCCAAATTTATTTTCGTATTGAATTCTTTACTAACATGTATTACAATAAGCAGTGACGATGTTACACTTGTCCCTACAAGACGAACGAAACGAAACCTAATACATAATGGTCATTCTCATTACAATCATGCGTAGGTCAAGCTCATTACATAGTCTATCTCTGTAAGAGGTATACTTATGTAAAAAATATTATCTAGCAAGGAGACGAAATAATGAACTGCTGAAACAAATGCTTTCACTAACATATATATAGCCAAATCTTAGTGGCGTAGCCAGGATTTGTAGAGCTAGCTTTTGTTGGCTAGCAGAATAGCCACGTTTTGATTTGCAATAAAATCGGTTGCTATATTTTTCGATACACATTCGTAAGCAGTGTCCAACAATCAATGTTTAAACGTAACATAAGCAAGCGAGTGCATAGGTACAATATTTTAACTAACTATGATGTCACCATTCTATTTAAAAAAAATGATTTAAGCACTTGACAAGAAATTAGAAGTTTTAATTTATTGTATTTGATTTTACTGATGATTGTATTTGATGACTGAAAGCCACATACTTGGGAGGTATACGTCACCCTCACCCGTATACCCCTCTCTGTCTAAGCTCCTGATTGAACTTATGTAAATAATACTGATTTTTATTTACTACATAGTATAAAAATAGTCCCTATGTATGCTTAAAGCTTTAAAACTACGCAACGGATTTTGATGCTGTTTTTTAAATCATCATTCTGATCAGGTCTTTTTAGTCTCTACTGCAGGAGCATGACCCTCTCTGTACTACCGGAGTAGACAGTTGGCCAGTGTAGACAGAGGATTTAGCCTATACTCTCCTCGCTGGCTAGCCGGGTTGAAACCTTCATTGATGGTATGAGCTTTTTTTAGCTTGTATTTCCTAAGTCGCCTCTTACGACATCCACGGGAAGACTTGGAGTGGTCCTATTCTGCTCTGCCGGACCACACGACTTTTTTTTAAATAGAGTGATTCAAGAGGAAGGTATAGGTATATGTATAATTTATCGCACCCGTGCGAAGTCGGGGCGAGTCGCTAGTATAAAAATTAATAAAAATAGATACGGCATGCCACTTCTGATATCTCAATTCCAGATAAAGATGTTATGTAACAGTACATCCGCTGTTTTTCTAACAAGATAATTTTACAAAAGAAGCCATTGTTCCAGCGTCCTGTACAAAATCGTGACCCTATACTTATTGCTAAGTCAAACATGTATTCACGGCGGCCCCTGACCTTTCAGTACTTTCTGCCTCGCGAAGCCTCCGCCGTGCGTCACGTTATAAGTACCTAGTACTAGGTGACCCGATACTAGTAGGTACGTAATCACGTGGAAATCGAAGCACATGCTAGTATTGTTCGTACGTACTATATTTATTGACGATTGTTATTGCAATGTTTAATAAGTTTGTGTATTACAATACTGAGCTTAGACTTGCATAATTTTTTAATATCGTGTTATAATGTGATATAATACAAACATCAATTATTTTCAAAACTGGCGGCTCGCCCCGGCTTCGCCTTATTCTATAGCCTTAGACTTGCATAATTTTTTAATATCGTGTTATAATGTGATATAATACAAACATCAATTATTTTCAAAACTGGCGGCTCGCCCCGGCTTCGCCTTATTCTATAGCCTATGTTCAAATGATATAATAATGAAATATTTTTTCAAATCTGTCCAGTTATTTCGGAGTCTATTCAATGCAAACAAACATACAATTAAATCTTTCCGCTTTATATCATTAGTGTAGATGTATTGTCAATCATATTTAATGCGTATGGTTAATATAATCAATAGAACAACTTAACATCAAATAATTTCGTTTTAATTGATATTTACATAATGTATAGTCAATATGTATAGTCAATCTTTTGTTTAAATTGATATTTACATAACGTGTAGCCGTATGGTATCCGGAAAAGTAGAATAGGACCACTCCAAGTCTTCCCGTGGATGTCGTAAAAGGCGCCTTAGGAAATACAAGCTAAACAAAGCTTATAAATATCTATGAGACCTCTCCAACCCGTCTGGCCAGCGTGGAAAATATAGGCCAAGTCCTCTGGCTGCTCTGGCCAAGTATGGCTCTAATAGTACAGAGAGGGTCGTGCTCCTGTAGTGGAGACTAAAAAGAACCTAATGATGATAGTCAATATGCAATTATACTCGTAAATAGCTGCTCACCATTCTTATTCCATAGTTATTAAAAGACTATACTATTACATATAAACACTGAAATGCCTTATCTCTACTCCAAATATACATAATAAATGAAGCATGACACACCTGTTTGTAATTCACACTAATTTATCGATCAGTAGAATTGTTAATTAAAAACACAAAGTTAATTGCGTTTGTTTATCTCATTTTCATACGAGTCATTTACATATACGCGCTCATGCATAATACAATAGGTACACGAGCTGTTAATTTTACTAGAGGCATCGACGTGGTTCAATAACTTCATGCCTTTTCATTATCTTATAAACGATGGCCAACGCGTTGGGCTGACGCATACGAGTATATCCTTATAACCTAACTAGCAGCCTCGGCTTCGCACGAGTTATCTATACTAAATAATACTAATATTATAAAGCTGAAGAGTTTGTTCGTTTGTTTGAACGCTCTAATCTCAGGAACTACTGGTTCAAATTAGAAAATTCTTTTTATGTTGGATAGTCCATTTATTGAGAAAGGCTTTAGGCTATAAAATGTCACGCTGCGACCAATAGGAGCGAAGCATCAATAAAACATGTTTTGAAAACGGGGAATAATTATTCATCTATACTAATTAATCATAATAACAGAAATTGTCGCGGACGAAGTCGCGGGCAAGAGCTAGTAGATGATAAAATGGCGGGTTTGGTCTGACAGTGTACAAAGGCCTTAACATACTAAAATTAAATACATACTCGAACGAGGTTAATGACCACAGCGATTAACTGCCCTCTGCACTGTTAATCGCTCAATTGACCCCGAATACCTATCAATGCATCGCCCGATAAAAATTTAACCATAAAAAAATAATTATGACGTCGCGTCTAGCCACAATGGGACAATGATTGCGCTGACGTTATTATTTACTTATATTACTCAACATTAGTACATGTGTACTTACTAACATATTTGAGTCGTGTGAATAACGAATAAAAATTTTCCGCACAAATGTATTTATATGTGTCGAAGTAATCGGAGCGTAATACGAAATAAGAAAGTGACACATCACCGCATTCGATGGACCATACTGTATGAATGTGATCATAAATTTCACATTTCAGGTGCTGAATACGTCACTAATTGTGCACTGTGTGAATGTGTGCGATTTTAAATGATGTAGGTAGGCATTTGGGATAGACTATTCTCGTTTGAAATCATGATGCTGTTGAGGTTATGTACTTCTATTGTCTTTATAATAATTTTAACTAATTTCTGTTTCTGCATATCCCTTAAATAAAATGTAATCGCTTTTCAATATTTCAAAAGTTGAATCTACCATTTTTGGTTAGAAAGTTAATCAAGTAGGTATGTATTTTGTTTTTTATTCACTAGTAAGTAATTTTGCACAATAACACAAGTATATGACAACATCAGGAATTTAATAACCTTGATTTATACTTAATGAATCATTTATAAATAAAGGTAATTAAATTTCAGATATTTGACAGGGGCACGGTAATGTTAACTAAACATTACCTGCTATGGCGGGTGCAAAAACTAAAATACAGTAGGTACCTACAACAGCTACATCCATAGTATTAAAGTTTGTATAGAACTTTGTACTATACATGGTGTGAAATGTCCTACCAAAAACATTTTGATTTCAAATGATGCCAAGGTATTGATCTTATGGTCTCGCCATAAAACTTCTTCTTCGTCGGTCCCTCAATACTGAGGATCGCGACCACATGAAATGTATTTCCATTGAGTGCGGTCATAAGCTGCGTGGACCGCACGATGTATTCCACCGTTCACCGCCTTCTTCACAGTGTCGCACCATCTTGTAGGTGCTCTGCCTTGGCCCCGTCTGCCTTCCATTTGCCCCATAATAATTTGCTTCTCCAGACAATGCTTTGAAGACCGCATAATGTGTCCAAAAAAACTAAGGGCTCGTTTCCGGCATATTGAGGAGAGCCGCGTGGTGATCTTCAATTCAGCTATTATGGACTCGTTAGTTCTCATAGCGGTCCAGGGAATACGGAGTAATCTTCGCCAACACCACATCTCGAAGGCATCTATCTTGCTGCTATCGCGACTTCTGATGGTCCACGTTTCGGCACCGTACAGAAATATGGAGAATACTAGGGTCCTGACCAAGCGCACTTTAGTTGACCGACGGATGCCTCGGTTCTTCCAGATCTTATCAAGGTTAGTCATAGCACTTTTAGCCATTCCAGCTCTGCGTCGGATTTCATTGGTGCAGCTACCGTCACTAGTAATCAGCGACCCAAGATACACAAACTCCTTGACTTTCTCATATGCGTCTCATATGCGCCATAAAACTAGCACTGTTAAAAAGTTACCAGATCTCATGTAAAGCCAAACTTCTGACTCTACACGCCGTTATACAAGGCCTAACTTACAAACTCTATAGGTACCTTAGTTACATCAAATACGCGCCCCTTACGTCGTCTTATACTTTTATCCTCTTCGCTGTGGAGGTTAGCGAAGCTTGGTGTGCTGAAGCAAGGGTCTTTTTGCGACAACTGGGAAGGTGCTTACGGAATAGTGGTGCTGACAATCGTGCCGAGTCATACCTGACGCAACGAGCGGGGGAATGAATGCTGCAAGTGCTATGGGCACTTTTGTGTCAGGTACGATTGGGGGGGACTTTTTTACTAAAGAAATTTGACATGTATTATTTTAATATTAAATTGACTATGTTAATTGATCTTAGATTAATGGAAATAAAAAGAATTAATGTAGGCATTAGGAGAATAAATACTACAAACTAAAAGGTAACTGTAAAAACTTTATTCAAATCATTATCAGAGCTTGGAATAAATTATCAAACCGAATATGGAAGAAGTAACGATGCGCGTGCCCTTTACTCCGACAAATGGTAGCGCGCTCACGAACAATGCAAAAAATATGGAAAAAGTTGAATAAGAAATACTGCAGGTCGATTTATCTTTTTCTTTGCATTGTAAATGTAACCTTCTATTATAAGAGCAGATGCCACGGTCCGACGGCTTTGTGCTTTGAATAACTAGTTAAAGTACTTAGTGGAGAATATTTTGATTTATCTTATCGTCACAAGTTTAAACGTATAAAGCCATGCTTTCCCTCACCTGAGAGTTTTACCGGTTGGTTTCCCAACACGGTGCATGGCTGGACATCCGAAATAATCACAGCTTTTATGCTGCATGATTTTGCAAATTGTTTACTCCTTAGGAAGTTCCAGACCTGTACATGTGTTTGTTTTTCGTGTGTGTAGATGGCCAATACTGGTGCAGATTTTTTAAGCTGCCTAAAGGCATCTGACATACATAACGACTGCCATCTATGATTATATCCGGGACCCACGGCTTAACGTCCGAAGCACGGAGGTGCTCGAATTGTTGTTTTTCCACTTGCGGTCCACCCATCGCAGTGGGGACTGCGCCCAGGGTTGTTTAACCTTCGTAAGTGCTTATTATTATTACGCCTGCTAGGCTATCACGCTCCTCAGATAAGACAAATACCTGTAAAAATAAACCATAACTACACGCAGGCAATACCTGCGCTGGAAGTCGAATCAAACCCCCTGGTGTAGCAGATAAGCAAACACCACGCTACAGAGGCCGTCTGATACATATATGCTTATGGAAAAATCAAAAGATTTCTCAAAACAATTTTGTTTCAATTTCAGACTGTGAATCATTGATCCGCAAGATGTTGGTTTTGGAGCCAATGAAGCGGTATACGATCGAGCAGATCAAAAAGCACCGGTGGATGGCAGCGGAGCCATACGTGGTGCCGTCGGTAGCTGCGGTAGATCCAGCCAGGAGCCCTGCGCATACTCCGGCACACCACGAGCCTAATGAACAAGTGTTGCGGCTGATGCAGAGTCTGGGGATCGACCCTGTGAAGACCAAAGAGGTAAACCTTCAAAATGATGTAAATTCAAAGCAAATCTCAGCGTCAGAACGCAGCACGTTTTAGTTTAAATACAGCAAGTATATTTTATACTTATAGCTCTGAACAAAAGAATCATAATTCGTTGAAGTCGGTGAACACATATGACCAAACGCGCGTCGTTCCTACCGGATTTGTTCGGTTTTCCCCTTCGAAGGGGTCGCCATCGCCAGGCGTAGGTATGTTTTTAATACCGACACGGGGGTGAGACTGACCTGGCCAAACTCAGACCTGCGGACCCTTACGTGATACCGTGCTTGTGGTTTCTCATGCCCAAATTGAGAATTGAGTATCAGCAAAGAGTATCACTTATAGAGTTGAGCGCAGTTGATGAATCATACACTAATAAAGCTGTGTACCTATCTACGGCATTACAAATACCATTTTTTTTGTTAGTGGGAGAGCCTTTTATAATAATTTCACTGATACTGAATATAAATTATTACTTAGCTTTCTTCTTTTCTACGGGTACTCATTCGTCTTTTACAATATTTTCAGAGCCTACGCTCCAACAGCTACGACCACCATGCAGCAATCTACCTCTTGTTACTGGAGCGGCTACGAGCGCGGGCAGCCATTGGCGCCAATGTGCCCAGCACTGAAGCTCGAAGGCCTTCCAGACGACCCTCGTCAGTGGCCGACCAGGCTCTGTCTAGGGACGTCCACGATAGAAGAGAACATCATACTAGGTAAGGTTTTAAGGAGTCACTAAGCATGCTTTTACTTTTAATAAGTTTTTTTTACTTTTGTCATCCCGGTGTGTGTCGGTATGTGCTCAATCAAATCTTGGAAGTTAAATAAAGTTAAAGTATCTGAATGTATACGAATGTAAATCGGAATGATAATGCAAAAATGCTGTCTTAGTCTTTAGTGATGGAAACCTCCTTTTGAAAGCTTTTAATGTAATTATATAATACTTGTGTCTTGTGTCCCATATTATTTCTACCACTTTAAGGCATCTGACATATTTAACGACAGACACTTAGCTACAACAACATCCCAATATATATAAAAATATAAGCCTAAGAAGAATTTATTCAATTTCAGATTGCTGCATTCCGGCGATTCTCAATCAAGGGAATACAGTAGGGCGACTCCTACTATATCAGCTGCACCAGCCGACTCTTCGTCTGCTGAAACGCAGCGGTTACTCTCCCTTGCGGGTGTGAACATGACTGAACAAAGACTGCTCCAGCGAAATTCCGACCCCTCGGACACGCATCGGAGCTTTCTCGTCGGGAACCTCGACGTCGCATCCAGGAACCACGAAGCTGAGTCCACTAGGCTATTGTCAATGAGAAACATTGATGTATCGCAATCCACCCAAAGGCTAGGAAATAAACTAAATGAAGGCATCGTCCCAACTCACAGACTGCTGACATCAACGTATGAACAGCAGCAGAATATTTTAAAACAATCGAGCGAAGACTGCAGACGACTGCTGCAACAGTCGACCACAGTTGGACCCGAGACAAACAAAAGTACGATCGACGGAACCAGATTGTTAACGTCGTCTAGTTTCGATTCCAAATGTGCGATCGACGGTGGAAGAAGTTCTTCGGCTAACGATCACAATGTCATTGCAAATTTTCTGCAAAATTCTGCTTCAGCGACAAATTTCAACGTGGAAACCGTTAAGTTGCCAAACTCCACGACGTTCACGATGTGTTCTGAAGCAGCTAAACTAATGAATACTTTGCAACAGTCTCCTCTGCCATTGAAAGGAACTGTTAACTTAAGCACTAGTCCAATACCGTCGCAGTTAACCGAAACCAAACTAAGTAGTGTGTTAGAGCAACCAAAGCCACTAGAGTCAACTAGATTAGTTTCGCAAGCACAGCAACAGGATTTAAGCCGTCTACAAACCAGTACACCTCCATTCAAAGACTATATGAACCATCACCTGCCAGCCTATTCATATTTGCAAAATACAGTCTTACCGCCCATTTCTAATACAAATGAAACAAATTTTTGTACGACATCTACGGCCACCGGTGATTTATTTCCGAATACATTGTACAGACCGGATAGTAAATTTTCGTTAAATAGATATACTACAGGCCAGACTTTTACGCAAGGACTCCAAGGTAATACAACTGAGGCGACAAAATTTCAACAACAGTATTCATCGTCGACCGACGAAGGTTGCGAGACCGATATGGAGGACGTGGCGAGCGTGCCCAGCGGTGTCCAAAACAGACTAAGCTCATGCGCTAGCTCTAGCTCTAGCAGCGGAGTCATCACTTTTTTTAACAATAAAAGCCTGAGTCAAAACCTAAGCTGTGATTCGTCGCAAAGTAATTTTTCAACATTTGAAAGCCTAGATTATCAGCTGTCGGACTGTTCTAGTGAATTAGCCAGCAGTCTGCCGAGCTGCACGTCCAATGATGACAAGGTAGCTTATGAAAATAGTTCTCTAGTGAATACCAGCCCCATGCACCCTTGCGTTTATATATCGTCATACAATAGTAAAACTCCGGGAACTGGGTTTATAGCACGACATAACCCACTTAACTATCAAACAGCTAATAAAAACTGTCCGCGAGCAATCAATCGTAGCCCGGTCGACTTCAGGGAAGGTCGGCGAGCAAGCGACGGTCTGGTAGCACAACAGGCAGCACAATCTAATGAATCACAAAAAAATAATTTGGCCTTCAATAGTCAGCGACTGAATGAAAATTGCAAGGCAAAAGGAGTATTGGAACTTCACCTGGTTCAAAAAGAAGCACAAAAGTTAAAAACTCAGTATCAATCGACGATCCCTGCCGAAGAAATGACCCAGAGGCAATTGCAACACAATCAATTCGCAGCTAGCTTCAGTCCTCATTATTTAGATTCGAAGAATCCTACTAAACGAATTAGTCTTCCGGAAACCTTCAATTATTCAAGTACGTCGCCGCCTATGCCTGCAAGTCCTAAAATGGTGGCTCAATTACAAGAGCCTACAGATTTACCTCACGGAGCTACGGTATCGCAAGTTAGTAAACCTCCGCTACAGCAACAGTTGATGCAACATAGACTGTTCCAGCAAAAACGACAACTACTACAGAAGCAGATGACTCCTCCTAATATGCCACCTCATGATATGGGCCCTTTGCATAATCTTACAGTCTCCGGACTTAGCAGAAGACAAATGCTCCGTCAACAGAGTTACAAAATAGCCCAACAGCAGCAAATCTTGCCTCCATTGCCTCTCACCGAAACTGAGAATAGAGACCTCCTCGCGTTCCAAGCCATCGTCGAAGGACCACATCGTTCGCCAAAGTCGAAAGAGGAGAGCCAAGAAGACGTATCGAAGTTTGCGTACCAAGGTTCGATGGAGATAAGTATAATGAACAAAGACAGGCTCGGCAACGAGAACTGGTCCAACTTGCCGTCCAGCCTGCAGAGCGCGTGCCAGATCTCGGAGCTGGCGGGGCGGCGGGAGGCGCGCGAGGGGGAGGCGGAGGGCGCGCCGGCGGCGGTGGACGCGCCGCTGTGGCCCGCGCAGTGGAACGCCGGCCTGTTCCAGCCGCAGCCCTGCTTCCAGGTATTCCAACAGATCAACTAGTAGAGGTAGATCTCCACGTTTGCGTAGAGCCGTAGATTTGATAGTATCGATTGTGTGCACGCAGCGTAAGGTCGTGTAGCTTTAAACATTTCGATCCGGAGCGTTCCCTAGATCATTGTTTGGTCTCATGTAGTTTGTATTCGTTAGGCATCGTATTATGAGCAAAATGTTGACGTTGCATACTATTAGTTCACCAATACGAATTTTAGAGTGCATGACAATAACTAGTGCTTTAAAATTATGTATTACGTTACACAGTAATATTACGTATTCTATATCATATTGATTTTAAAAAAGAATGTTGATAATTGCCATTATAAATTGGTTTACGAAATTAATAGTAATAATTACATAATAATTAAGGCAGCATCAATATGTCAATATATAAACATGACTAATATTAGCATGAGAACATTTAAAATACTAAATAAACTACTCAGAGTACTTTTAGACTGTTCATTCCTAATTATGTATGATTAAATCAATTCATTGTTTACTTATTTTGTTTGAAATACTTGCCAATGTATTATTTTATAGAGACTTTACATTTTAAAATGCATTTTATGATTTGCAAATACGACTTCAATGTTCCTAAGTACGTAATTCATTACTCTACTCCATGGTACATTATAAATTACTAGTTACATATTTATTATAATTATTCTAAGTTATTTAGCAATTTCTCTATGGAAGTCTGTATAGATTTTTTGTTATAATTCACTAATTTGCAGTTTATATATATTATGTAAGATGTGATAGCTTTACTTAGAAGCAAGTTTTATTTAATATACAAGTAAATATAAAATGTATAATAGTCCTTTGTTTTATTTCGCCACCTTATGATTTCGCAATAGCATAGACTACACCAGTGCATGATCACTAGATGACTAGAACTACACCAGTGTGAAACACGTAGGTAACTTAATGTAAAGGCTCCTACACACTACGTCAGCGGCCTCGCAGCCAGTATATGGCGCTGCCCAGCGTCGCACGGCCCACATAATGTGCCTTCATCATCATCATCAGGTCTTTTTAGTCTCCACTTACCCGTCCCTCTGAACTACCGGAGCTATACTTGGCCAGAGCATAGAATAGATTCGGCCCTATACAGGGTGATTTTGAAATCCTTGTCAATGTTTTAATGTCGGAATTAGAACTCCTAATAGGTCTGCAAGAAAAGAGGTAAAAAATGAAAAATAATATGGGAAGTATACATTTTAGACGTGATAATGCCTTATAAATCGAGCAACGCAGGCTGCACGCACGAAAAAGTGACACGTTTCGCATGCAAGCAAGAGCACGGAACAAGCGATAGAGAGGCACGATTGAACTAAACGTTCGGCTTGTGACGCATCTATCTCTCTTCCACGATTATCATCGTAAAATTATCGTCTACAAACCGACTTTACACCATTTTTTTTATGAAATAATAGGGATTCCATCATTAAAATATTGCCAGGGACTTCAAAATCAACCTATATAGACTGGATAAAACACAGTAGCCCAGCAAAAGTACGAGCCGCTCGGTTATCCATGTCACCGCGGCGTTGTGTGTAGGAGGGGCAATTGCAGTTCACAACAATGATTTTTCTACTAGTAAAGGTCGAGGAACGCCATAAATTGCCTAATATTGAGACAAACAACTTCGGATTGAGAATAAAAAGACGTTTTCAGTTTGTTACTTTCTTAGAATAAAGTTATTCAGTACAGTCCGCTAGCGGATCTGAGTGGGTGACAAGACGCGTCGCTAAGCTAACTTTGGGCGACATAGCAGGGATCATCTCATACATACACAAAAGAACCATCTTGGCCCAACAAGCACTTTTGAATTCAATGATCGATAACATAACTTATAATCATTTTACTGTACCATGCTATTGAAAAAAAATAATTTTATCGTAAAACAAAGCCATAAATACAACAATTATTGTAATTGATTACATAGAATAAAACCTATATAAGTTCAAATTCGAGCTTACCTTAGATCAGCAACAAGAAATTTTTAATTTTGCTCATAAAAATACACTCGTTACTCAAGCCGCCACCATGAATTGACTGGGGCGCGGGGGCATAGGAAGCTATGTTTTACTAAAGAAAACAGCTAGATGGCGCGAGTAGTATCGTAGAAATTACAAAGGATCCTCTTACCTCAACGGATCATCTCATACTACTTTCCCCTAACATATAAATTCCTATGAAATACAACACGAGCTCAATAAATGATGGTTACAGCTACGGCCTTTAGAATGAACCTTAAATAAATAAGTGATAAATCATACAGATTGAACTACAATTTTGAACGTACATAACTGTATTTTTCAGCAAAATTGGCAAGGGCATAGTCTACCATCAACGGCCGCCATGCTGCCCCTCAGCGAGAGCCCTATTCTGGAGCTGACTGAACAGATGGAGTCGATTTAGCAAGCAATATCTCATCCATTATAAGTCTTTTTATAAAGGATTTGCCCTTGGATGAGTTCCTATTGAAGCAGTAAAAAATTTAAACGCTATTTAGCAATTGTATGTAAATGTAATAACGTCATGTCAACACCAGCTTTATCATTCCCTTATGTGCTATCAAATGCCGTGAATATTTATTTTTATTGAAACGTTTGTGTCCGAAATGATCATAGACATTTCACATGAGGTCAATAGCCGAGCTAGGCGAGTTAGCTAGCAGCACTAATAAGTCAGTTGATTGAATCCGTCGAAATAGAGCTAAACGACAGGAGTTCTCCTATCCTGCCGGCGTATTTGCCTATATTTGCCCTTTTAACTTCGTGTACAACGTTTTGATAGGCACTTCAAAATACATTACGTCCAATGTATTTTCAAGTGACTATCAAAACGTTGTACACTAAGTTAGCAAATAAGCTGGCTAGTCGTTTGGCTCCATTTACACAAGCCTGTCTTAACCTTGTGTGAAAGGTAAATTTGCCAAGGTAGCGTTTCTATCAGACGGAGACAAATATGACTCAATAAAAGTTGTATGTTAATATTTTAAAAGCTATCAAATCTCTTTCAGGAACGCTTCAATAGAAATGGATACGCACTCTTATAACTAAGTATTACTTAATTTATCTAAATTTATTAAATCTACTTTAGCACGAATATCACATTAAATTAATTTGTCAGTTCGCTGTGCATTTTAAACTATTCAGTTCTTTCAGTTTCAGTTTGAAATACATAGGTAATACTAAAATCCTCAGAGCAATAACTTAAAATCAAATATGCAATAATATAAAGCTGCCAAAGGTAAAATAATCTAAAATAATCTGATCTATCATTCAATAAGTACCAACTTAGCAAGAATAATTCCTAATAAAAACATTCCACGTGAAATTATTGTAGCATTTTAAAACATAGCTTTACACATTCCATTACTTTCATAAAACACATAAATTAATCAAAAATAAGGGTTGTTTCATACCAAAATATAATCGACGATGCGTGCGCGTTTATCAGAATAATATTTGTTAGTAGTACTATAATTTCTTTTTTCATTGAGGGTGTCGCAATAACACGAAAATGCATATAGCAGCTTTAGCACATTAAAAATTTTTGGTATATGAACGCGTAGTACAAGCGTTACGTCGTGTTTTGGTGTGAACCGACACTAAGGTAGTAATTTAGAACGTTTGTAATCTAGTCTAGATGCACTACTATAAGTCAGTATAAAAGTAGGAGCGAATAAATTAAGGTAGTGATAAATGATGTGACAATATCAACGTAGGTTAAGCTGAGTATGTTACGAAGTTACGAAATGCATTTTTTACATAAGAGTATTTATGACAGTATCCTACTACGTAAGCCCTCAAAATAAAAACATTACTTACCGATGTATGAAGGTGGATAAATATAATATACTATTACACTCATGGTGCGTGTATCAGTGCTAATAATTTAAGAAAATTAACCATTTACAATTAGATACCTTAAACAGTATTACAAAAAAAAAATTGAATTCACATCCAACGATATTGACTTTGCAAAATGTTTATTGGAAATGGTATATCAAGCTCAAATAGTTCAAATCTCATCAATATGGACAGGGCCTAGAGGACACAAACGACTATTTGCAACGTGTAAGCGATGGTCCAATCTAGTAGTATAAGCATACATCAATTTATGCTTGGTTTCATTCAACATGATAAATATGTAGAGGATGTGCGATTGATTGGATGGCTGAACCAGGCAGACTAGATGGTGCGATAAACTTAACAGCTATATTAAATAATGGTCAAGAAATGCAATACACAGACCGACATGGACACGAGAGTTCTGTGCTCAACACTGGGACATTTGTTAATGACTCGTAATTATAATAATTACGATCGATTGTTATTTGTAAATTTATGTAGCATACACTTGCCATATGTGGTTCAATCCAGTGTTGACCACTCGGTGTAAACGAGTTTTGCTGGCAGGTCTACAATTTGTAACCACACGAATTGAATTTACCTAAATAAATTTTTGATCTATTTTTTTATACTTTGTTTCACAAAACTAAGGAAATACTCGTACATACACAATATAACAAGATTCAGACATTTAAACATAAGAAAGTGTGAAGTCTTCTTGATGTGAACACAACATAGGTACACTGTTAAATATGCCACAAAAGTACACCGTACTAATTAAAAGAACAAACACAAACTTTGAAAAATATGGACAATTGAAATTTTTTTAACAGTTTTCCTAGTTACCAAGATAACATTATTTTGTTGGCCGATGCACTGACCAATCTGACCATGTCAGAATCCACTGAAAGATCATTCTATGCGGAGGACATGCGCGTAATCGGCGAGTTTCCTAGATATAAAGTTCGAATGAAGGGAATGCTGATCGTTTTTCTATTATGAAAGCGGCTGCTTGAACGCGGGACTGAAATGTTTATTTGCTCTAGCAATTCGGGAATATCAACCAAACCAATTATCAGCCTTCGGAGTAGAAAGAGATTCCAAAGTTTCTCCTCGAATCATAAGATTGCAAAGTACGACATACATTTTTGGCGTAAGGAAGATGATAGAGGATTTTTTTTTGAATCCTTTCTTATCTAGTGGAATAAACTTGTAATAGAGTATTCCAAATCATACTGCAATCTTACCAAATAATTGAATAATAGAATAGATGTATCTGGATCATTGAAAAACTTAGTTTTCCGCACCACAAAACCAGCAATCTCGCGCCCTTTTTAGCAATGTAATCAATCAATCCTTCCCACCACTTTCAATTTGTGAGTTTATCCACCTTCATGCCCAGTATTAATAATATAATGAGCTTTCAAATAAGTACACTACGAAAATGAACTGTTTGAGTGGCAATCGTATGTAGACATTGAGTTCCCTGTAAATAAACTACCTCCTAATTATCGTTGAAAACAAGACTGAATTCAGTGTCAATTCAGGTAACGTGGAGTTACATTCACGATGTTTGGATGTTCCATATGGTGGCGTATATATTAAGGTTAATTTCAAAGTTGAGCGAACGCTGTCGCTACGACCGGCGGCAGAAATCGCGCGACATTGTCGTTCGATAGGCTTTTAGAATACAGCATTGTCGCGTGACGTATTTTACGTCAAATATTGCAGAACGAATGCGGCAACTAGGTACTACCCGGTCGTGTGAACTATATTCCATATTTTATTCTATCACCAAAATGATTTGTTAACATTTAAATTTTTATTTATTGAAGTGGGATAGACTGACAAAAGTCGCAAGCCGCCGCGACAGCTGCCGCTGCCGCCGGACTTCAACGTCATTCCATACAAATCCATAGTAACTAATTGTGTCGTCGGCCGCCATGACATCAGTCTCGCGCGACCCTTGCCTTTTTAAGTTAAGCAATAGCGACACCATATATACGCGATATGTGTCTCTCAACTTCAAAGTCATTAAGTCTGAGCTTTAAGTGGCGACATTGACGCATGCCGAGCATATACAGACACAGAGGTGTGTGTGAAACTTCTCAGGATTTCTAAAACAGTCCAATTTTTTGGTAAACATTGGCATACGGGGCATACGCAACCAAATGGAAAGTAAGAGTTCGTTAATGATTTGGAAAATGAGCGTTTGTTGTCTAAAATGTTATTTTATCGGTGAAATGATTAGACATATCAGAATACGGATACAATAAGTTGTGTACGTGAATTGTTCGATGGAATGTGAATGAATGTAGAGATTGTGTAATACGTGAGGGTTTGAATATTAATTTTACATTTTCCGGACGATTTTAACTATTAAATAGAACTAACCGATTTTAAAAACTGTTGGTAGTAAAAGTAAGTATGCTAATTAAATACTAAGTAAGAAGTAACGTTCAATTAAAGTGGTTAAATATATCAACAGGATGGCTATTCAACCATTATAAACGTTCACAACATTGAAATTAACATAAAAGCATAAAACTATGCAATCAAAATGTTTTCATTCTTCCGTTTACATTTATCCACTTTAAGCCTTTCTAAAAAAATTGCGTGCTTTGAATGTATAAAATAAAATAAACAAGTTTTATTTTGCAAAAAAGCTCATTATAAACGAATCCACACTATAAAGTGCTTTCCAAGACAAATCAAATGAGCTCCAACACGATTGGTGTACCTTGTTTAGTATAAGAGTTCCTATGGACACCTCCCAACTCCATCATCTGACCATAACGATTCCATAGTATTGCATTGTCATCCGATTTACACATGTGCAAAATAGTTCAATCGGTAACTGGGAAGTGTATTAAATTTAACATGCACGATTTGATTACAAACAATCATCGGGACAGGGTAAATAATAAAAGCCTGTAAAGATGTCTGACCGACAATGTGACGTTTACTAGGTATCGCAAAAGTCAAAGGTTTCATCGTAGAACATGGTACGACGTAGTAGAGCTACGATATAGGAGACCGACAACGTTGCATCAGCTACGCCGTAGCACTTGTAGCACATAGCTCGCCTTTTTTAACCTACTTATGTTATCAAATAGTAGGGACCGACCGCTAGTTCGGTTTCGGTTCCGGCAAGGTAATAAAATATGTATTATCAGTGTCAATTTTGGTTTCGGCAAATCGGCCGAACCTTCACCAAACTTACGAGGGGAGGCTGATAAGTAATCTACCTAACTATGAAAGAAAATACTTTGATGGCTAGTTTTTTTTTATTTTTCTATATAGTCTCCTGCAAGTGAAATACACTTATGACATTTGCAAATAAGTGACATCATGCCGTTATAATAGTAATTTTTATTTTGCTCGTCAAAATGGTCAGTCACAGCCTCCTTCATTTCTTCGTCCGTCGAAAATCTGCGACCCCTCAATTTTTTCTTTAAATCTTTGAATAAGAAATAGTCACAGGGAGCCAGATCTGGACTATAAGGTGGATGGTTAATTTCTGTGAAGCCGTTTTTGCTCAGGGCTGACCTCGCCGTTAAGGCTGTGTGTACAGGAGCATTGTCTTGTAAAATCAGAACACCTTTGCTGAGTTTGCCTCTCCGCTTTTCTTTGATTTGTTCACGAAGCTGGTCAAGCAAGTTTGCATAATATTCAGCATTCATTGTTGTATTTTTAGGCAAATAATCAATCATCAAAATCCCTTCGACATCCCAAAATACGGTGGCCATTAGTTTTCCAGCCGACGGCCGAACCTTGAACTTCCTTGGCGGCTTTTCTCCTTTAAATTTCCATTGCATTGACTCTTGTTTGCTTTCCGGATCCCACTGGCGAATCCAAGTTTCATCACAGGTCACAATTCGAGAGATAGTCTCTTCTTCTTTACCTTTGACCAGGTCTAGAAATGCCTGACAACATTCTACTCGCCTTTGTTTGTCAAAGGGGGTCAACATTCTAGGGACCCAACGCGCGCTCACCTTGGACATGCCCAAATGTTCGTGAATAATTTCATGAACTCGTTCCTTGCTAATGCCCACATCTCTGGCTATCTCCCACTGCTTGATTCGCCGATCTGCAAGAATCAGGTTCTTCACCTTTTCAACATTATCTGCGGTAACAGCAGAAATTGGCCTTCCACTACGTGGGTCGTCTTCCAGGCTCTCACGGCCATGTTTAAATTGCTTCGACCAAAACTTTATAACGAATTCAGAAGGACTTGAATCACCAAACACCTTTAACATGCGCTCTCTGATCTGCGTAGGCGTATTTCCTTCTTTACTTAGGAATTTAATCACTGCTCGATGCTCAAATTTCATCATTTTGCAATTTTCTTTCGACATGGTGAAATCAAAGCCGCGCCAAAAAAACAAAAGCAAGCGAAAAAAAATAAGCGTCATAATTTTGAAAAAGGAATAAATATAGAATATGATTTTGCAGTGGCCAGTTCGATTTTCAAAACTTTCTTTAACAAAGTAGATTTTATATCAGCCACCCCTCGTACGTGTTCGTGTGAATTGGTTGATGAAACTGTTACTTTTTTGGCTTTCATTCCCAAAGAGAACGTCTTAACTTAAATCCACTATATTTTGTCAAGGTAAATCATGTAATTTATAAAACTGGCCAAGTGCGAGCCAGTAGGACGCACGCACTTTTTCGCACCGCGGTTTAATATTTATTTACAAAAACGCTACAAAAACCTCATTACTTGTATGAATGAGGCCATTAATTTATTAAGTTATGCCTCTATGGGGCATCCTAATAAGTACGTATGAATCTTCTTCCATGCGACGTCTCATAAGATTAATCTTATGAGAACAATACGTACACGAAATTCTTTCGTGTTTTGTTCCTAATTATCAATAGTGTAAACCGTCAAAAAAACGTTTTTTGTATGGGACGCACTTTTTTTTTTGTTTTGTTTTGTTTTTATTATTTGTTGTTACAGCGGCAATAGAAACACATTCTGTAAACAAATCAAGTGTCTAAAACTATTACGGTTCAAGAGATACAGCCCTGTGACAGATGGTCGGACGGATGACATCGGAGGCTTAGTATATGATTCCTTTTTTGGCAGCCTTTGGTACGGAACCCTGAACAAAGCACGCAATTTACTTAATCGATTGGAAACTGCTACCCGTGACTATATTACGAATATGATGTATTCTAGGTGTTACTTGTTATAGATCAACGCGCCGATCACTAAAAAGCTTTACCAAACAGTAACAATAACATACGTAAGTTTATAATAATATTGGATAACTGTCATACGACGTAACTATAGAGAATGTAGAATAGGTGTTTTGAGGCTTTTACACTTTTAGTAATATTGTCAATATCATTGTATTATACCGGCATATTTTAGCATCATTAACCGCAATTTAATCAAACAACTAGACAATTATAGTAGTCAATTTTATATAAAAGACAAATTAGTTCGTAGACGAGCAATATGAACGTATTCGACATGTACACGGCTTTCAATCGGCTTTACTAATTTAACTAGAATTTTAAACATTTTTTTACGTTATTGAAAAGTTGTTTTGGTTGTGACGATGGCTGATTGTTAATCAATGTATAGAACAGTCAATACAAAATCTTTAAAACAAACTGTTTTTTATTATCCCCCATTATTTATATTATTTTTTTATTATAAATAATAATAAAATAAATATATACTGGGTGGCGCAAAAGTACTGGCACTAAAGAAAATACTTTTATTTTTTTTATATGACATTTTCTGTCATTCTGTTTTTGAAAATTGTGTAGTGAACAAATGTAAAATACACTGAAAATAAACAAGACGGCGCTACGGCACACACAGCGCGCGACACTATGGACTTAGTGAGGGACGCTTTTCCAGGCCGAGTTATCTCTCGTTTTGGCGATTTGCCTTGGCCTGCAAGATCACCCGATCTGACCAGTCCAGACTTCTTTCTTTGGGGTTTTTTGAAATCTCGGGTGTATGTGAACAAGCCACAGACTCTCGCAGCTCTAAAAGAAAACATTCGTCAAGAAATAACGAACATATCGCAGGAAGTGTTACGGCAAGTTATGCAAAATGTCATAAATAGGGCTCAAATGTGTATCAACTCTGGAGGTCACCATTTAAAAGACATCATCTTTAAATCCTAATGGTACGAAATTTAATGGCACAAATATACATTTAAAAAAACCTAAATCTAGTTTTCTAATTTAGAAAAAATGTTATAGCTGAACCAAATAGGGTCTTTACTTTTGCGCCACCCGTTATTAACAATTCATATATGGTCAGGGGTGTCGTCAAATTTCTATCCTTCCCTAGCTTAAAAATGCTTCCGATGGGCAGCAGCGTCGGAAACACAACAAGCCAAAGAAACTGCGCTCGCCTTAGGCGCTCACCAACCCGCCTGCCAAGCGTAGTGAGTATGACAATATGTCCTCATGACAATATGTCCTCCCATGGAACGAAAAATCGGTGTAAAAGGCCGCTGTCCAGCAACTTCTAACGGCTGTAATAATGATGAACTCTTCACGTGGATCGAGCTAACCCCAAATTAAGTTACCTAGGTAATATGTTTTTTAACAAAATATAGGCAGCAATATTTATCTACCTAATCATAGATAATAAATGCATTATTTTCACAACGGTTTTTCAGGTCTGGTTTGGCAGATATTGTCACTTTTCCTAGAAGATGATAGATGACCTCTAGATGACATAAGTAGATGATAATATTTTTTCTTATAACGAATATAATTTTAATGCTTAGAATAAAATGTTTTAGTCCGTTTGTTTTTCAGTGTTCTGAGTTTTAATGACTCGAAACTAGACGAAGCAATAAAGATACTATTATCGCAAGACGTCATAAAGTGAATTCTTATCTATCAATTGAGTCCGAGACCGCAAAACACAACAACGTTGTCGGTTTCTCTGTTTTGATAACGTAAACAAAGCAAGGTGAGTTTATATTTTCTCAATATTTACTTGATTCATCCTTTTAAGCGTTCGCGGTCATAATTATTAAGGTATAGTCGTATCTACACTACATGACTTACCGCTTTAATTTTGACTCTAGCCCATAAAGATAAAATTATTTATGTTTAGCCTGATATTTCGATGTCATTGTACCTAGTCATAGTGGATCCAAGTAGATCTATCCTACGGTAGGATCGCAGATTAACTCTTTCAGTAGATTGCAACTTTTAAAAAGTAGCCCTACTTATAATATCGCATTTAGAATAAATACTTTATCGTTACTTGTATTCCATTTTAACATTAGATAAATCTATACCTAATAATAACATATTTGATAATGTATTATTATCATAGGGTAAAATATTTAATTGTAAACAAAAAATATTATAGCACTAAATTCAAATGAAGTAACTAGTGTTGTTAGATGTTGTGAAGTCAGTTGTGAGCGTATTCGAAGTTTATCAAGCTATCCAACTTTGGGTTCTGAAGAGGAATCTTTGTCCATAACCTTTATACATACATACTGAGATGAATATACTCTTGCAAGCTCGATCTTTACTTCCGCGATAATATTGATGTTTTTTTCTTCTCAATAAGTAGATTGTAGTGCTGAGTGCTATTTTTGAAATTATGCCGATCGTAAACGTGCGATTTTTCCATACAATAATCGCTCGAAGACGAGTGTCACATTTTCAAAAATAGTACCCCTGAGCTGATACATAACGATAAGATCCATAATCAATAAGGAATGGGAAGATTTTGTAATTCATTTAAATTACGATCATCTAGTAGGTAGATATTTAACGGCATTTTTTTAAAATGATTTTCTAGATGGCCAAAATAACAGACCTCATCAAAAACAATAAGGAATTTTCGTTCTCCTTCGAAGTGACTCCTGGGCTAAAAGAAGAAAGCCTGGAGCATCTTAAAGTAGAGCCATTATTTTATTCCATAACCTGGCATGCAAGAACGCATAAGAACAAAGACTTGAACATTGGTCCTTTGGATATGGCTCGGAAACTTAAGAAAAAAGAGAAGAATGTGCTGCTGCATTTGTCCTGTGACCTGCTGCGAAAGGACTTCTTAGACAAAATGTTGAAGATGCTTCAAGAGAATAATATTCTTAATTTGTTCGTGATGTTGGGTGGTAAGTGACTAAAAATTCCTGCAAAGCATTAATAAGAGTTCTTATTCTTTTATTTTTCGATATTTTTTATAATATATTTCGATGAAGGGAAATAGGTAGGTACCTACCTTATCCACGTTCTATGCCTTTGTTGCCCATGCTAGTACCACAAGGGAAAATATTACGATGGTAGGTACTGCCTACTACCCTAGTACCACGGAAAAAATAACACCCTTTATTCAAAAATCGAGAACTAAAAATCAAAAGATAAGTAATTGCATAAAAAAAAGAAAATCACGCAAAACAAAACAGAATCACAAAGTCAATGTTGCTACATACAATATTTAATCAAATGAGTGCATTCAAACTTGGACGCACTAGTGTGGTTTAGATAACTTTCACCGAATAAAGCTAAAAACTTAATACGTAAATCTAGTTGTATATTAAATAAAACTGCATTTTAATCCATCTATCTGTTAGTGGCTACGATGCTACAGACAGACAGCCAAATACGACGAGTATTTGCACCCGGTGAAGGAGCGAAAGCTCACTTGGAGCTAGATACGTAGTCAAAAAAAAATAAAGACGAGTATTTGGCTGTTTGTCTGTAGCATCGGACATCCACAAATTGGTGAAACATGGAGACGCAAGACAAGACTGGTTTCTCAAGAAATTTGTATAGTAGTTAACACTAGTACCACGGGTTAATTTAAAAGGTGCACCCTTTTAGCATAGTATAATAATGAAACATGTTTTTCTTTTTTACAGAACAATATGAATCTACTATGTCAGACTTTCCAACTACCTTGGACCTCATAAAGTACATAAAAGGAAAAACAGGCGAATCATTTTGCATAGGCGTGGTTGGCTTCCCAGACTGTACTGACCAAAGACTTCAAGACTTAAAAGGAAAAATTGACTCTGGGGCAGATTTTGTAATCACACAAGCATTCTTTGATCCGAAACTGTATAAATCATTCGTGGACAGATGTAGAAAAATTGGAATTACGGTGCCTATTATGCCAGGAATATTTTATTTCGAGACAACTAAAGAGTTGAAAAGTTTTGCAAATATGTGTGGCATTAAACTGTCTGACAATTTTACGGAACGCATTAAAAAAGATCAACATTCACATAATGGTAAAAATGTTACTAAGGATTTAATAGACTTCATAAAACAAGAACTGTTTCATCATTTTCACTTTTTTACAATGAATAAGTTAGATATTGTTTGCATTTTTATAAAAGAAAATATTGTAAAATAGCTAAAGATATTGATGCACGAGTACTACTGTACGAACGAGTACCTACTGTTCATGGAATGTTGGCACTTACTTAGTTTTCTACAACAGCGTGCCTATTAGGTTTTTTAAATGTCCTATAGTTTGTACTATAAAGAAGTAGAATGGTAAGTTTAATTTGTAATAAAAGCATATTTTATTAATTACTTAATGAATTTTGATAACCATTGCCAGGTTTAAGATTATATCTTGCAAAAGTGAGTGAAAAGCAAGCAAGCAATGCTTAGCCTTATATGCTTTGGTTTCCAAGCAAGTTTTTCGACGACGGCCGCTGACGGCGACTAATTATCGAGGAAACCAAAGCATCACAGATTACAGTGCGCTGGCGACGGCGACGTCTTGGCGCCCACCAACAGACTGCGGTTGTTGCGCCTCGCAAATAAGTTTTAATTTAGTTACTATTAATATCGTAAACAATTACACGTCGTAGAACAAATTCATTACCATTCATTACAGTATCAATACAGGTATCATTTTCGTAATGCCTTAGTTCCATGCTGTGCCATGTGCCACACAGGCCGTACTTGACGTCCGCCTGAGCAGGACAGACCTTTAGACTTAAAAAATAAAGTTGTAAGGGTTTCTATTTTACATAATAGGTCTGCCTTACTCGGTCTGACATACAAGTGCGGCGGCACTGCAATGAGAAAACCAAGGCTTAACGTGTGTTATAATCGTTTAGGTTCAAAATGTCCAAATCCAAAAATGTCCAGAGGGTGCAAAATGTCCATATCCCATAATGTCCAAATACTAAAAGGTCCAAATCCCAAAATGTCCAGATCCCAGAATGTCCACATTCCAAAATCTCTCTGTCGCTCATTGTAAGTTTATTTTACAAAAATACGAGTACATTTTTGTTACATTTCCGATGTTATTACATTACTAAGATTATTTTTAGTTTTTTTTATTAATAGTTAAATTGGCTAGTTGCTCCTATATATTTTTTAATAAACATTAATACTGCTTCAAACTTTTCTCTAGAGTGTATTTGGACATTTTGAGATTTGGGCATTTTAGGATATGGACATTCTGGGATCTGGACATTTTGGGATTTGGACATTCTGGGATTTGACCATTCTGGGATATGGACGTTTTGCACCCTCTGGACATTTTGGGATTTGGACATTTTGAACCTAAATGGTTATAATCTAGCCGTATGGCAACATTATCAATATTAGGTTCTTTGGGTAATTCCATGTGCAACATTCGGAGAATCCCTGAATCTTTTATGAAATTTATTATTTGTACAGTAATGGTTTCTGATGTTTTCGCGATTGTTACACAAAATAGGTAATATTCTGATGCGAGCTTCAATCAAGACAAGCCGCACAAGAAAATAAACCAACTTTTAACCCTTTAACGGGCAGAAATTTTTTTGTGTGATTTTGAAATTTTTTACTTTGGCTTTTGTTAAGGACCTTAAATGGATCTTAAAACATGGAAAATTTACTACTTGTGTTTTCCGGTTTTGTCTGTAGGCCGTGGTTACGTATGTAACCGTGACCGTTAAGGGAATAAGACAAGTGGTTACATATGTGTCTATGACCATCTAAGGAATAAGTTAAGTATTTTTTAGTAAGCATGGGTATTTAGGGTCATGAAATTAATTAAAATAATAAGATAAGTTTTTAAATGTTTATTAGTTTTACAATAATAAAATAAATGTTTATTAATTTTACAAGAGTATATCACATGCAAAATCAACAAAGAACTTTTGCATTAGGCAGTCTTGAGTTTTTCATTCCGGTGGAATTACTTTTCAGTCTCATATTTTCATACTTAAATGCCTATGAATAAATGTCTAAAACTAAGTCATACAGACTATTTAAGCTTAATAAAGTAACATGCAAAATCAACAAACTTTAGAAAATCTCAAAAATGAAACAAATATAAATCTTTCTTCCCCAAAAAACACACCTTAGTCTAGTATGAACTCTTTTTTGGCAGTCATTATAATGGTACCTAGTCTTTGAAGCATCCGATACATAGACTTACTTCGCAAATATCGCATCCTACCCTGCTGCGTATGGGTTTAGCCCTAGTGCTGCAATAAGCACAACGTCTGGAAGTAGTTTTTATAGGGTGCTGGTGAAATCGGAATAGGAGAATTACCCTGAAGTGGACTATTATGAAACTCGTGTATTTCTCTCGGCTCATCAAATTCGTGTCTATTCACAGACACATCCTGGTCATCTGATTCGTCAGAACCTGTTACCGCTTGCTGAACTGCTGCTCTACTTCTTCCTAGGGATCTTCCTCTGTAATTTCTTCTTCACCTGACACGAAGTACTGGATTATCAATTGTATACTGCCATCACGCTGCAAATGAGCAGAGGAAGATGAAGCAGCAGGAGATTCTTCTCGTGGGAGAGGAGCAGGAGACAAAGAAACTCTAGAAGTCTGCACGTTGAGATTCAACTCTTTTTCTAGGTTTTTGTCGAGTTTTTGTGTTCGGCTACAAGGCATAAATGTACCCTGAGGAAGAAGGTCCTCAGGGTCTGAGTCACCACCAATATCGGAATCTTCAGCCTGACTATCGTCGATTCCCATCATCATGGCTTCGAACTCCTCTTCATCCATTGCATCCAAATCCAGTATAGTTTTTCTAGACATCTAAAACAAACAAAAATAATCGTAGTATGGTATAAAACTAGGTATGAGTATGTTTTCCCCATACTACACATAAATATTTTTATGACCAAAATTGTCTCTGAAAAAATGACCGACTTTGCAGGGTAATAACATCTTTACCCAAAAACCTCTAGCTTCAGTAGTATTATTATCGTATAAACATTAAACATACTATACAAAGACAATAAACACATAGTCGAAATAATATAATTGAGAAAAGATATGAATTAATTTATTATGAGAGTAAAAAATTAACCTAAAAGTTGGCGACACGTGGTCGTAATATTTAACTCGTTGTAAAACTTTATATAACAATGGTACATGAAAGATTTTTGTGTCAAATTAATGTTAAAATTATAAATTAATGATATACATACCTTTCATTACCCATTTGCCACTAAATTCGTTTTTATATAATTAAATACTAGGAGAACACTGTACTCGTGAATGCCGGAAACACTAAATGAACGTAAGTCACAAATGTAACCACAATTATTTGGCGCTATTGCGAAAAACTTGTACGAACTTCAGTCCTGTGGTTACGTTTGTGCATTACGCTCGTTCAGAGACTAATCAAAAAATATAAAAAAAATGTTCTAGTGGCCATACTTCAAACAAAATTGACTTTAAGGTAAGACATGTGATGTGGTTACAGCCGCCATACAAATTTTGCTTATGACCTATAAAGGGTTAAGATCTGTAAAATTTAATATCCCATTACAAGATGCAGGAGCATATAAAATTGACTGTGAGTGCGGTTTATCATACAAAGAGAAGCATCGTTACCCGAATTAAATAACATTTTGCTGACATGAAGAATAGACGCTCAACCAAGTCTGCAGCCTGTGAACATGCCTCAAAACAAACCCAACCACTACATGTGTTTTGATAATCCTCAAGTCCTTGCAAAAGAAAACAGATAGGTACATTCCAAGAATGCTGCGTGTCCGTGAGGCTATTGAAATTATAAAAGATCCTAATTTCAATAGAGAGGATGGTTGGCAGTTCCCACCAGCTTGGGATCCTGTCATCAATTTAATAAAATCTCAAGCTCATCACAAGACTGCAAGACCTTCAGACACCTTGAGCCAATACTGCGTACATCCGGAACGTTATCAATAAATATTGAAGGCGGTAGTTTTGTATAGTTCTTATAATACAAAGACAAAATATGTCAACTTAATCTACCTGCGACCATGAAAACGACAGTTTTCGAAACGTTAGGTGTAAAAATAATGTAATATACGCGATAATACCGTATTAAAGTGATTTTATTTAAATTTTTACAGAACTTCAGCCGACAGCATTGTTTTTGCAATTTGTCATTTTGTACACGTTTCTAAGCGGTCTTGTGCGACCATTGGGAAATCACATCCCATTAATGGTTCAAAAATAGAGCCAAGGGATTAAGCCTTTAGGACCAGAAAGTTGAATTTTCAGGATTCACCGCGCGGAAGTCTAACCACCAGTGACGGATTGGTACTACCAGCGGTACTATTTTTGAAAGTGTGACGCTCGTCTTCGAGTGATTTTTGTATGGAAAAATCGCTCGTGTACGTACGGCGTCATTTCAATAATAGCAATCCAGTGTCTTATCTCACATTGTCAAGTAACTTAATTACTAAGTAAACAAATCGAGTACATCAAGGCGTCGAAAACTTCAAGTGACAAGCGCTAGTATTTTTATCAGTGACAAAATTTATATTGTCTGTGGTCAGCCATTTTGGATCGCAAGAAATGAATGATCGAGTTTCAAAAACTTTATTTTCGATCTACCTGTAATGAATTTATAAAATTTATACTCGTGCAACGCGGAGTTATTTCGTATAATTTACCGGAGCTACCGTTGCAAGTACTGTGCCGCCTTATTGCAGGCCAAATTCTGCCTGGACGATCAGCTGTCAGGAACCTTTGACGTGTAGAATACAAACAAATCCTATTTTATCGGTCTGCTATGCTGTTGGCGAGATGAACGGAACCTTTTATGAGCAGCTTTCGGGGATTGCTGGGGTATTTGAGCAATGGGGACCGTGCGAGAGGACAGTGGTGGCGTGTGCGCTGACGAGGCGTGTGCCGTGGCCGGGCCTGAAGCTGGTGCAACGGGCGGTGGAAGCTGCGCTGCAGAACCATGTAGACGACGAGCGGCTGGAGCACGAAGCCAATGATGAGGCGATGCTCGCTAGTCTTCTCACGACTAGAACAGAAGATGACGATAATGAGGGTAAGATACAATATTTTTTCCAATTGGATTTTAAACTTCCAATTTTTAGGGTTTATAAAGTTATTATTGAAGTTTTTTTTGTACAAGTATTGTTCCTTTTTGTAATGAAGTGTTATGAATAGCATGTACCACTAAATATTAATATATATATTTTTCAATTCTTAAAAAGGATTTTTTTTTAATTGAATATGATATCAAAAATAGTTTTTGTATAATGCAATGGGATGACATGGGGTGAAAATTATGATAGTGAGGAAGATTCTATATTTTGACTGAATTATTTGTTAGGGTCCTTGCAAGCCTGTTAGCAACAGATCCCTGGCATCTTGCTTGGATTTATGTAGCATTGTAACCTGTCTCTAGAGATTGTGTTCCAAAACCATAAGATTGTGTTTAGCTTGGTTCATAGTAGGATCACTTTGATGTCCATCTGTCTGTCTGTCAAGATCCCTTCTCTCAGGAATGTGCCGAGGTATCAAGCTGAAATTCATATCAAATACTCAGGTCTGCTGTCCTTTGGAGCTGTGAAAAAATCAAACTCCTACGCCAACCCAATCAAAATTACAGCCGTTTATGCTGAAAATTTTCGACATTTGCAAGGGAATCAAAACTACGGGGTAATTCCCCTGAACTCAGAATCTTGAAATTTTGAATGAAGCTACATCTTATTATTACAGATATAGGAAAAATTGTGAAAAGCATACATTTTTAGTTACATCATTTAATAATATAATAAAAATATTTTTAATAATTTTAAACTTATCACAGATAGTAGTACGGGATTCTTCATGCACAAGTCCGATACACCCGGTTTTTGAGTCCTGTCTCATTAGATGTCTATGATCCTTTTAAAATATCCCTCTTAATTTTAAACTCTCACCTTAAGTACTCAAAAAGGGATGATACCTAATACCAAATTATACTCAAATCCTGATTCAGATGGATATCCCAGCTTGCATTTCTGAAGATGCTAGCAGGCCACAGGCAATAGCTAATATAGAGATAAATATGTAATTTACTATGCAGGAGGATAGACTTAAAAGTAATTTTATTACAAACAGGTGCAGAGCAAATAAGAAGGTTGGTGACATTGCTGCCACTTTTGAGGACAGACAATGAAAGAGCGAAAGATGTCTATGTGACAGCTGCTCAAGCTCTAGTCCAAAGATGCGTGGACGCGCCGCGGCGGTCGTCGACGGCGGCCGACCTCTGCCGGCAGCTGCTTTCGTACCTCCTCGTGCATCCGGCGCTAACACATAATGACCAAAAGTATGTACCTAAAGTCTCACTTGTCACAACTATCATTATGATACTTTAAAGTGCTTTGAAAGACGAAGCAAATGAACCCAAACTTAAAGGGATCTTGCTCATTTGTTTGTTCTAGGAGTTTATACGGCTGCCTTCCTACTCTGAACCAGTTCATTGATCATACTCTTGTATTGTTATCTGAATTAAATTAGGGAAACAAAACCTATAATTATTTTGACATTTTAGATTTTGTTTCGTGGATAGCATTCTCATCCCCTTTGCACACTACTGTGCGATAGCTATTGGTACTTTTACTTTTAGTGATCACATCGCATGGCTATCAGTAGGGGACTTTTAACATGCCCCTATCACCTACTAATATGACTCGACAAAGAAGGGTGGCGGAGCAAAAAAAAAGTAACATATCAAACTGAGACAAATACATACACCAAAAGCGTTACTTATACTTATTTAAAATTTTGTGCTTGACTATAGTTATGTAAATCATAGCTTCAAACAATGTTTGCAAAAATTACATTTCCATGATAGGCATTATTATAAACGAATCCACACTGTAAAGTGCTTTCGAAGAAAAATAAATGAGCTCAAACACCTTCTTTAGTTTAAGAGTTCCTATGGCCACCTTCTGACTCTATTATCAGATCAGCGTAATGATTTCATAATATTTTATTATCATCCGATTTACCACATGCTTGCACATGCATGCAAATTTCAACTTAATCTGTATCCAGGTAGTGGATCAAATTTAACTCGCAAGATTTGCGGAAAAACATTGAGATAGGTGAAACTAAATAAAAGCTTGTAAAAATAGCAAATCAAAGAAGAACTTTAGCACATTGTGTTACCACTTATGTCATACATCGAAATATTTCCATAACATTTCACTATAACAGTTGACAATGATGATGATGATGTCTGGTATGTGCACTAAATACTTGTAAACAGTGCAACAAAAACTCTTTGTTTTGAAGAGATTATATCGGGTTTTTCTTCTGGCTTTGTTCCAATTGTTTTGATATAATTGCTTTTTTTATAGTACTAACCATATTTTGTCACAATGTAGGTGTTGTTTCTTTTAGATAACTAGCTGTTTTTCCCCAATTCATCCGCGTAAATTATAGCCTATGTACTTTTTTAATTAGCAAAGAGTTTTAAATTGTTTCAATTGACTGAGTAACAAATTCAATCAATAGAAACAATTTTTAAAAAATTGCGTTTATATGTATATAACATTACAAACAAATACACAATAAAATAACTCTTTATATTACTATAGACATCAAATGCATGCAGAAACAAAGGCCACAGTGTTGCTGTTTATGTAGAAATTGCAATCAGATGATATATAGGTTATATATAGGTTGGTACCCCATTATTTAGTAAAAACTCTCAGATCAGAAATCAGATTTAACAAACTGCATAGGAATAGAGAGCAGTACCCGTAGTATAGCGCCCACAAAGCCGTTTATATCGCGCTATAAACTACCTCCATCTCGCTCTTTAATATTACGGAAATCAAGATGGCGATAGTCGATAAATGTTGTAGGGCGTGCTATGCTATGGGGGCAAAGACAGACGTTTGAAAAAAAAAAATTGAGTGCATTATGAGAAATGTGAAATAAAATTTATAATTTTGTTTGAATAATCTTTGTTTTCAGAACACTGACACAATGGCTACGTCATCTTGAAAATCATATATCTGGCAACAGAAATACAGAAACTGTTTGGCAACAGAGGATAGAGCCATGTCTATTATCAGACTCCAATATTTGGGGGGTAAATAATACTTTTAGGCGGACAATCGGCAAGAATGTCGAATTTAGAGGCATCGGAGAACCAATAGACACATGTTACACAGATTTACTCCAAGAATCATTCTCAAAAAATGGGCGAGACGTTGATATTAGTTTAGAGGGCGAAAAATTGAATTTTGACGCAGCAATAGCACAGCCAAAGTCGCAAAGATCTAATAGTTTAACTCCGCCTTCAACGAACTTCATGCATATGTCGTCTTCGGCAGAAAATTTGAGCGACGAGCCATTCGTCCAAAAACCACGCAGTTTTTCGTTGTCCAGTGAACACAGTTTAAGTCAGTTACGGCCAATCAGTATAATGTACGGGACGACGGGCAGCGAGACGCGGTTAGATGACCTGCGGTCGCACAACTTCGGCGAGCATCCGGGAATGTCCACAGTGACGCAGTGGCTCAAGAGTTTAAGACTGCACAAATACGTTTGGCTTTTCACGAATATTAGTTACGACCAAATGATGTCTATGGACGACAAGTATTTAGAAAAATTAGGTATGTATTGGATCATTCCTACTTACACTCTGATGCAAAATTTTAGCGGTTCGGAACAGCAGCGGGGAGATGAAAAGACAGCGCGCTGTCTTTTCATCTCCCCGCTGCTGTTCCGAACCGCTAAAATTTTGCCCGACTTCATCATAGCGTAAGTGTGTGAGTTACGGTTTTTATAGTGCACACGCCTGTACTTGTGCCGATCTGCGCTCACATAGCTAGTATCCGAGCCGCCATTAAGTTTGCATCGGAGTGTACTCGGTACCTATGTGGAGTATGAATGAGACCACTGATGAATGTCAAATACGTAAGTAATTTGTTAACACATAATTTAGGTATAAATAAATTTGAATTTAATCAAGGAACGGCGCTCTCATCAAGGCAAAAGATGAAAAATGCGACATTAACTTTACCAACAGCTTGTCAGAACAAGAAGATTCGAAGCCAATTTTATTATTATAACTCTGGACAAACGATTCATGCGCGTGACCAAACGCGCGTCGTTCCTGCCGTATTTTCCCGGGTTTACCGCTTCGAAGTGATCGCCGCGCGTGTGTTTTCGATACGACACGGGGAGTGAGACAAGCCTGCTAGGGGTATAGTTTTTATAGAGAACTTTAATTTATTTCAAAGGAGAAGGAACTGTAGTAATATTTCCAAAAAATAATTAAAATGTTTTCCAGGGGTAACGAAAGGTGCCCGTCACAAACTGCTGCTGTCCATCAAGAAGCTGAGCGAGCGAGCGTCGCTCGTGGAGAGCGTCGAGGCTGAACTGGCGTCTTGCGTGTCGGCGGTAACGTGCGCGCGGGCGCTGGAACGGCTGAGGACAGTGCTACTGAGCCCCATGCCGCTGACTTCCGAGCTGCCGGCGCAGATCGTGCGCGCTTTGAATATTGGTGAGTTAACTTACCTATAAAGTGCCCGCCACCAACTGCTCCTGTTCATCAAGAGTGTGAATAAGGACGCTGGAGCGGCTGCGGACAGTGCTACTGAGCCTCATGCTGCTGACTTCCGAGCTGCCGGCGCAGATCGTGCGCGCTTTGAATATTGGTGAGTTAACTTACCTATAAAGTGCCCGCCACCAACTGCTCCTGTTCATCAAGAGTGTGAATAAGGACGCTGGAGCGGCTGCGGACAGTGCTACTGAGCCCCATGCCGCTGACTTCCGAGCTGCCGGCGCAGATCGTGCGCGCTTTGAATATTGGTGAGTTAACTTACCTATAAAGTGCCCGCCACCAACTGCTCCTGTTCATCAAGAGTGTGAATAAGGACGCTGGAGCGGCTGCGGACAGTGCTACTGAGCCTCATGCTGCTGACTTCCGAGCTGCTGGCGCAGATCGTGCGTGCTTTGAATATTGGTGAGTTAGCTTACCTATAAAGTGCTCGCCACAAACTGCTCCTGTTCATCAAGAGAGTTAATAAGGACGCTGGAGCGGCTGCGGACAGTGCTACTGAGCCCCATGCCGCTGACTTCCGAGCTGCCGGCGCAGATCGTGCGTGCTTTGAATATTGGTGAGTTAGCTTACCTATAAAGTGCTCGCCACAAACTGCTCCTGTTCATCAAGAGAGTTAATAAGGACGCTGGAGCGGCTGCGGACAGTGCTACTGAGCCTCATGCTGCTGACTTCCGAGCTGCCGGCGCAGATCGTGCGTGCTTTGAATATTGGTGAGTTAGCTTACCTATAAAGTGCTCGCCACAAACTGCTCCTGTTCATCAAGAGAGTTAATAAGGACGCTGGAGCGGCTGCGGACAGTGCTACTGAGCCCCATGCCGCTGACTTCCGAGCTGCCGGCGCAGATCGTGCGCGCTTTGAATATTGGTGAGTTAACTTACCTATAAAGTGCCCGCCACCAACTGCTCCTGTTCATCAAGAGTGTGAATAAGGACGCTGGAGCGGCTGCGGACAGTGCTACTGAGCCTCATGCTGCTGACTTCCGAGCTGCCGGCGCAGATCGTGCGTGCTTTGAATATTGGTGAGTTAGCTTACCTATAAAGTGCTCGCCACAAACTGCTCCTGTTCACCAAGAGAGTTAATAAGGACGCTGGAGCGGCTGCGGACAGTGCTACTGAGCCCCATGCCGCTGACTTCCGAGCTGCCGGCGCAGATCGTGCGCGCTTTGAATATTGGTGAGTTAACTTACCTATAAAGTGCCCGCCACAAACTGCTCCTGTTCATCAAGAGAGTTAATAAGGACGCTGGAGCGGCTGCGGACAGTGCTACTGAGCCCCATGCCGCTGACTTCCGAGCTGCCGGCGCAGATCGTGCGTGCTTTGAATATTGGCGAGTTAACTTACCTATAAAGTGCCCGCCACAAACTGCTCCTGTTCATCAAGAGAGTTAATAAGGACGCTGGAGCGGCTGCGGACAGTGCTACTGAGCCCCATGCCGCTGACTTCCGAACTGCCGGCGCAGATCGTGCGCGCTTTGAATATTGGTGAGTTAACTTACCTATAAAGTGCCCGCCACCAACTGCTCCTGTTCATCAAGAGTGTGAATAAGGACGCTGGAGCGGCTGCGGACAGTGCTACTGAGCCTCATGCTGCTGACTTCCGAGCTGCCGGCGCAGATCGTGCGTGCTTTGAATATTGGTGAGTTAGCTTACCTATAAAGTGCTCGCCACAAACTGCTCCTGTTCATCAAGAGAGTTAATAAGGACGCTGGAGCGGCTGCGGACAGTGCTACTGAGCCCCATGCCGCTGACTTCCGAGCTGCCGGCGCAGATCGTGCGCGCTTTGAATATTGGTGAGTTAACTTACCTATAAAGTGCCCGCCACCAACTGCTCCTGTTCATCAAGAGTGTGAATAAGGACGCTGGAGCGGCTGCGGACAGTGCTACTGAGCCTCATGCTGCTGACTTCCGAGCTGCCGGCGCAGATCGTGCGTGCTTTGAATATTGGTGAGTTAGCTTACCTATAAAGTGCTCGCCACAAACTGCTCCTGTTCATCAAGAGAGTTAATAAGGACGCTGGAGCGGCTGCGGACAGTGCTACTGAGCCCCATGCCGCTGACTTCCGAGCTGCCGGCGCAGATCGTGCGCGCTTTGAATATTGGTGAGTTAACTTACCTATAAAGTGCCCGCCACAAACTGCTCCTGTTCATCAAGAGAGTTAATAAGGACGCTGGAGCGGCTGCGGACAGTGCTACTGAGCCCCATGCCGCTGACTTCCGAGCTGCCGGCGCAGATCGTGCGTGCTTTGAATATTGGCGAGTTAACTTACCTATAAAGTGCCCGCCACAAACTGCTCCTGTTCATCAAGAGAGTTAATAAGGACGCTGGAGCGGCTGCGGACAGTGCTACTGAGCCCCATGCCGCTGACTTCCGAGCTGCCGGCGCAGATCGTGCGCGCTTTGAATATTGGTGAGTTAACTTACCTATAAAGTGCCCGCCACCAACTGCTCCTGTTCATCAAGAGTGTGAATAAGGACGCTGGAGCGGCTGCGGACAGTGCTACTGAGCCTCATGCTGCTGACTTCCGAGCTGCCGGCGCAGATCGTGCGTGCTTTGAATATTGGTGAGTTAGCTTACCTATAAAGTGCTCGCCACAAACTGCTCCTGTTCATCAAGAGAGTTAATAAGGACGCTGGAGCGGCTGCGGACAGTGCTACTGAGCCCCATGCCGCTGACTTCCGAGCTGCCGGCGCAGATCGTGCGCGCTTTGAATATTGGTGAGTTAACTTACCTATAAAGTGCCCGCCACCAACTGCTCCTGTTCATCAAGAGTGTGAATAAGGACGCTGGAGCGGCTGCGGACAGTGCTACTGAGCCTCATGCTGCTGACTTCCGAGCTGCCGGCGCAGATCGTGCGTGCTTTGAATATTGGTGAGTTAGCTTACCTATAAAGTGCTCGCCACAAACTGCTCCTGTTCATCAAGAGAGTTAATAAGGACGCTGGAGCGGCTGCGGACAGTGCTACTGAGCCCCATGCCGCTGACTTCCGAGCTGCCGGCGCAGATCGTGCGTGCTTTGAATATTGGTGAGTTAACTTACCTATAAAGTGCCCGCCACAAACTGCTCCTGTTCATCAAGAGGGTGAATAAGGACGCTGGAGCGGCTGCGGACAGTGCTACTGAGCCCCATGTCGCTGACTTTCGAGCTGCCGGATCAGATCATGCGCGCTTTGAACGTTGGTGAGTTAAACTACTTACCTATAAAGCTGTGCGTGCACTGGACCGGAATCGAAGCGGACGGAGCGGACGGATTTGTTGCTTTGTATGGATTTGTATGGCGCTGCGTGCACTGCATCGGCATTTCCGTGCCGGAGACCGGAATTTCTGCCGGTGACGTCACCGGCATCGGCAGTCGTCAGTGTTGCCGTTCATAAGAAGATCTACCCCTTATGGTAGAACTTTTTATATTGGAATATTATTATGAATAACAGAGAATGGTAGAAACCTCATTTCGTAGGAATTCGACTTAGATCATCCATAACTTTTAAATTCATTAGCTAGTCATTCATTGTAGTCTTCCTCAATTACATATGTCGTGAATGAGTAAGACGAAAATACAGAGTGATGAAAATACTGGCATTAAAAACAAAGATATAAATCAATGAACATTGGCTGCACGCACGAAAAATGTCACGTTCCAGACCAGCAACAGCAGCAGCAGCAGGAGTAGTAGTAGTATCTATCACGCATCTATCTCTCCCCGTTATCTCGTAAAATTATTGGCCGTAAACTGACTTTAGAGTCAACCAATTTTCAGAGTTCCGTAGTAAATAGTGAACCCTTACAGTTTCGCCATGTCTGTCCGTCCGTCCGTCTGTCCGTCCGTGGTTTTACTCATAGACTATAAGTACTAAAAAGCTGTAATTTGGTACGGATATGTATATTAATCATGCCGAAAAAGTAGTAAAATAAAATATAAGGTTCAAGAATATAGTGAAGTTCTTCAATTCCCAAAGAATCTATCTTCATCTTTTAATAAATCAGCATATAATGTATGAAACTCTCCATACAGGAGTCTTTTAGAGTTCATATTATGCACCCATATCTTTCTCACTCCAGCCAGAGTAATGATTACCCAGTAAGGTATAGACATCGTGATGATCTAGATCTTAGAATATTTTTTTTTGTGTTTTGGTAAAGACAGACTTAAATATAACATAGACATAATAATGGGACAGGGCAGGTTGGTTCAGGTTTAGGTGGTATCTTCTCTATCTCTATTATTATAAACAAAAGTCACCGCCGGTAAATAAAGCAGAGCGTTATGCTATATGTTAGTGACCACTTTATAGGATAGCGCTGTGTGGAGGGTTATACTCCGACCACAAAAACACGTAAATTAAAAAAATTACAATATTGTAACTTTTGCTGCAAAAATGTAACATTTCAGGAAACGAAACGTAACTTATGACTCAAGGGCCCTGGCAACACTGTAAAAATGCCGGTCCGGAATCCGAATGCAGTGAACGCACCCCACCGGCATTTTGAAAATCCGGCCGCTCCGGCCGCTCCGTCCGCTCCGATTCCGGTCCAGTGCACGCACAGCTTATAGTGCCCGCCACAAATTGCTCCTGTTCATCAAGAGAGTGAATAAGGACGCTGGAGCGGCTGCGGACAGTGCTGCTCAGCCCCATGGCGCTGGCTTCCGAGTTGCCGGCTCAGATCGTGCGCGCTTTATACGCTCTGAACGAGCTAGGGTATTTCCACCTAAACTGTTAGCTGTGATGACAAATGACAACTCCCTCGTTTTATGAAAAAGCGCAGTTCGCAGGTAGTCTAACTGCAAATATTAAAACTAAAGTTTTCTAAACGTTAGGTGTAAGAATAATTTTATAAACGAAACATGTAATTAAAATGTGTAACAGTCGCGAAAATATGAAAGAAAACAACATTTGAAAAAAGGCAAGAATGGTGTCTATGTCATTTGGAGTATCTAACCAAATTACTGACTAAACAAAAAGAAATTATATGAATCAATTGTAGGAAATTAAGAATATAAACAAGAAATGTTTTTTTCTTTTCAGTTTTAACTATACATATATTCCTCCTTAGCTTTCTAGATTCTTCTTCTAAAGATTAGGATGGTAAAATATCGAATAATTTTCAGCATCAAACACGCTAAACAGTGGATGCGGTATGAGTACGCGCGTGCCGGTCCACGTACCGCATGACGATGGAGAGCACGAACCGCCAGTGGATCCGCTGTCGCTACACTGCTGGCTCGTAGAAAAGGTATGGTCATTCGAGAAGTTTTGTCTATACCGCGTGATTTTAAACGTCTGAACTATATTGAAATCGTGGAATCAGAAGAACTAATGAAACACATAATTGCAAAAAAAAAAGCTGAGCATCGAAAAAATAAATAGGTTTCCTGGTGGAATCAGGTGGATTTTTTGATATTATATAAATAATTCTAGTAATGATTTAACTACCCCGCACCCATTGTATTCTAGAGTGATTTTTCATAAAAGGTTGCCTGTAAGAAATTGCTCTGCGATAAGGCCGCCTTTTGCGCAATTTCTAGATTATAAGATGAGAGATGTATCCATTTTGTTTCTCCTTGATGTGCAATAAAGGGTTTCTATCTATGTCCATCTGATTCCACCGGGTGAAAGGTATTTTTTTTTTATAAAAATCAATATATGATATAAACTGAAACTACTGGGCATCGTATCAGCCGAATGTTAAGGCGATTTATACATAAACAAGAGCGTACTAATTAGTATTACAATATACATATTAAATTCCCTTTTATGTGAGATTCGCGATATCGCTCTTCTAAATATGTTTATCGTACTTTGTAGCGGGGTTTTTATATAGTTTTTAACTTGCAGGCGTTACACCACGAAGCGTTCAATCGTCCGGATCTACTGGAGCAGTTGAAACACCTACGGCACCGTCTGCCGCCGCGACAGTTCTTCCACCACGTCAGCGACATGCCGCTCAATAGGCGATGCCCTAAGCCCAGGTCATTATTTTTTCTTCTTTACGTGTCGAATGTACAGATTAATCTTATCATTCCAATAAAGAGCTATATACGTGGTATATACTCACAGAAGAACCTTTGTTTTCATAATTTTGTCGGCATGTACGTGGGCGGTTGCCTAAAATTTGCCAAAACGTTTTATATCATGTATACATGTGCAAAAGCTACAGACAACTAGCGTTTCGGTAACGACCACTGCTGAGAAGAAACGCCGAAAGAAACTCTTTTCAAACGTAATTAGTCGCCTACTCGCCTGAAGGGCTTTTTAATTTTATGATGTCTGCTTTTCTTTTTTTTTTTGCCCAGTAATGTCACAGAATAAGTACTATATAGTTCTTACGTACAGAAATCGCACTCGCAAAGGTATTCAAAAAACAACTCAATGTAGTTAGCGATAAGGTGCAATTTAGCTCGCGTCAGAACGCGGCATCTTTTATTTTAGTTACCTACAATAAACCGATTTGATACTTATAGGTAGCCCTAAACATACGATTAATAATTCGTTGAAGTAGGTGAACACATATGACCAAACGCGCGTCGTTCCTACCGGATTTGTTCGGAGTTCAAGTTCTAAGGTGTCGCCGCGCGTAGGTATGATTTCGATACTTACAAAATTTTTATTATACAGCGTGATTTTGAACCCCCTAGCTATATTGAAATCTTGGAATCAGAATCCCTAATGGAATACAGAATTCCAAGAAAAAAAGGTAAAAACCGAAAAAAAATTGACGTTTCATAGAAATTCGTCCAGCTGATCAGCGACAGAAACTTAGGCTGATGCTTCCTAGGTTCAAAACTTATATTTTGAGTGTTTGTTTGAGATATGACGTTTCATTGAGTGATACGCCGTGGACAACGCGGCAGTGCAGGCGGCGTTGGTAGCGGAGAGGTTAAAGGTTGTAGAGTATTCTGACAATGTCAAATCATGATAAATAAATTTTTTCTCCTAAAACCGACAGGCTAATAGTGGTATAATTTTTTTTATCTCTTTTATTCCAAAAACAAAGAACGGTTCCCGAAAACAGGGTCTTTAATACGTTTTTGTTCCCAAGGAACAATTTTTTTTTATAATCATAATTTAGCCAAGTCCTCTGGCTGCTCTAGTAGTACAAAGAGGGTCGTGCTCTTGTAGTGGAGACTAAAAAGACCTGATGATGATTCATAATTTACTTTGGGAATGAAAACAAAAGTATTGTTTTGAAAATTTCCGTGACCAAAATACTGAATCATAATATATAGGTAGCTACATATGATTAAGATTGAGCGTGTGCCGCATGCTATGCCGCGTTGTCCTCCGTAAAAACGCTCCACACGCCACGCAACGCGACGGTAACGCACCCTTATTTTCTCCCACAGATGGCGCATTGGCCCCAGCAACGGCTACCAGAAGCCACTGCACCGGCGGTCGTGGGCGCCGGCCGCCAATGCCGTGGGCCCCGCCGTGCCGCGCGGCAAGTCGCACTCCTACCCGCCCTTCCCCGCGCCCGCGCCCCGCCCCCCACCCGCGCCCTCCGCCGCGCCCAGCCTCGACTACAGTTCTCTCGATGCGCTCTGCCTGCAGATGACCGAACAGGCCATCAACTAGGCAGCCTCGACTACAGCTCGCTCGACGCTCTGCCTGCAGATGACCGAGCAGGCGATCAAGTAGGCAGCCTCGACTACAGCTCGCCCGACGCTCTGCCTGCAGATGACCGAGCAGGCGATCAACTAGGCAGCCTCGACTATAGCTCGCCCAATACGCTGTGCCTGCAGATCCATCAACTAGGCAGCTTCGATTACAGCTCACTCGACGCGCTTTGCCTGCAGATGACCAAGCATGCCATCAACAAGGCAGCCTGGACTACAGCTCGCTCGACGCTCTGCCTGCAGATGACCGAGCAGGCCAACTAGGCAGCCTCGACTACAGCTCGCTCGACGCTCTGCCTGCAGATGACCGAGCAGGCCAACTAGGCAGCCTCGACTACAGCTCGCTCGACGCTCTGCCTGCAGATGACCGAACAGGCCATCAACTAGGCAGCCTCGACTACAGCTCGCTCCACGCTCTGCCTGCAGATGACCGAACAGGCCATCAACTAGGCAGCCTCGACTACAGCTCGCTCGACGCTCTGCCTGCAGATGACCGAACAGGCCATCAACTAGGCAGCCTCGACTACAGCTCGCCCGACGCTCTGCCTGCAGATGACCGAGCAGGCGATCAACTAGGCAGCCTCGACTATAGCTCGCCCAATACGCTGTGCCTGCAGATCCATCAACTAAGCAGCTTCGAATACAGCTCACTCGACGCGCTTTGCCTGCAGATGACCAAGCATGCCATCAACAAGGCAGCCTGGACTACAGCTCGCTCGACGCTCTGCCTGCAGATGACCGAGCAGGCCAACTAGGCAGCATCGACTACAGCTCGCTCGATGCTCTGCCTGCAGATGACCGAGCATGCCATCAACTAGGCAGCCTCGACTACAGCTCGCTCCACGCTCTGCCTGCAGATGACCGAGCATGCCATCAACTAGGCAGCCTCGACTACAGCTCGCTCCACGCTCTGCCTGCAGATGACCGAGCAGGCCATCAACTAGGCAGCCTCGACTACAGCTCGCTCGACGCTGTGCCTGCAGATGACCGAACAGGCCATCAACTAGGCAGCCTCGACTACAGCTCGCTTCACGCTCTGCCTGCAGATGACCGAGCAAGCTCTTAACTAGGTTGACAGCGAGAATTGCAAATTGTCAGGATTACGTTCGTCGGAAGTTACGTTGTTCCGTCAATTTATTGATCGATATAAGTAACTACTTCTATGAGACAGCGTTGGAGCGACCGTAGTCATAGTTATTGACCCATAGTGCTCTATATGGCTGATTTCTAATTAACGTTGTGACACTGATATTGTTTTGGTGCAATACATCGTATAACTGTCCACAAAGTAAGTTTTACTTTATTAACTGTGAATTTATGTCGAGTTTCGTTGACAACTTTATTCACAGCTATCTTTTTTGGTTCTGATGTGAACTAGGCTTTAGTTTTGACTTTATGAACTCTAAAAAATGTTGCCAGTGACACATTAGAATAACATTAATGAATTGGGACTATCAAGAGCTTTATAATATAGAGAATCACTGAAGTTGTTAAAACAAAGTTCTATTGTTTGCATCCCAGCTGGCTTAGCGAGATTTTTGTATACAAAATCCCTGCTTGCGCCATTATCTATTTGACGTTGCAAATTGCATGTTTTTTATGAATTTATTTATAAGAATTTATTTATATTATCAGAATAATGTGATTATTACAGAATGATGATTGTATCTGTATAAAGGTATATTTATTTTTGACTGGGTTTGCATTGGGCAGAGCCCTATTGATTTAAATGTTTTTATGTATAGTGGTACGCAAGTTTTTTTGCGATGTAGATTCATTTTGTTGTTGACAAGGCATGCGCATGCTTCGGTCTCAAAATATCTCTAGTTAAGAAACACAAATTGAATGAGTATAATAAGTAATAATTAATCGTAATTATTTTTGTGAAATAATGAAATGAGGAGCTAGAGAAATGATGCCTTAATTTAACGAAAATACAAATAATATTCGAGTTTAAGATGCATAAATTTTGCGCGACCACCTGATTCCCAAAGCTATACCTAAATTATGAATGTTTACATGATATAAATAGCTGCATTTTTAAATTTAATTTATTCACCGTATTGTAAATATAAAATTGTAAGTAATTCCTTGAAATTATAGATTAATCGATGACATCGACGCGGCCGGCTCGCCGGTCGTCATACGTATACAAGTACATACCTAAACTTCCTATATTTCTCTGGTGCTAATTTAGCAACTTGATTCAGAGATAGTCAATATTACGAATTTAGATAGGGCTAGAAAATATTAGTATCTCGCCACACCACGGCGTAATTTGCCGCCGAATATTGTTTTTAGTTTTGGCTGATAGTTCGTTTACTTACTCGGATCTGGCCGCTTCTGACACTATCGTGGTGTCTGATGTGGCGTTAGGTTATATTGCGCCATGATGTAGCAAGATTCTTAGTTTTGTTGTGTACAAAACATGTTACTAGCCAAATATTAGTGTCCTGGGAAGGATATTTCGGTTGTGAAGCGGTACCGTTTGTCCAGCACTGCTTGTAGTACGGCACGGCGCCACACGGCCTAACAAACAGTAGATAGTCTTGTTATACGTGACTACGTTTAAATTACGAACGATATGCGGTCAATATGGGTAAATTTAAACAGATTTAATGATAATGTTTGTAATTAGAGTTTCATGAAGCAAAAAGTTTGTCCAATAAAATGTTATTGGAGAACAAGCCAAAATGTTGGTATTGTTAATTATTACCCAATGATATTAGCTCAACAGACCTAACGTTTCAGTGCCTTGGATTTCACCATATACATAAAAGATAAAGTCGTAAGGGTTTCGTTTTTACGTATATAGGTATGTCCTGCTTGAACGGAGTGCGGTGTGCGGAACCACAATGGTAAAAATCAAGGCATTACAGTCCTATAAATTTTATAAGTCGCATCGGCTTCGTTCGGCGGCGCAGAAGGCGACTAGCTCCGTGGCGCAGCGGTCAACACGCCTGCCTGCGACACGGAGTGACCGGGTTCGATCCCCGGCCAGATCAAGATGGAAAATGATCTTTTTCAGATTGGCCTGGGTCTTGGATGTGTATCTATATATGTATTTGTTATAAAATATAGTATCGTTGAGTTAGTATCCCATAACACAAGTCTCGAACTTACTTTGGGGCTAGCTCAATCTGTGTGATTTGTCCGTATATATTTATTTATTAGAATAGCGAAACCCACCGCCTAATAAAACCGAGTGAAAATATCAGCGAAATAACAAACTTAAAGCTACTACATAATATTAAAATCCAAAAACAACTGGACTCGTGCTGTCTCGCTCAAAATACTTGTACTGCGCGGCGCTGCAGCGAATTCCAAGACATGGCGTGTACGCATCAGCCAATAGCGGATGGATATTTTCGCCCCATTAAATTTTTTTATTGCGTACTTAGGTGTAACTTATTAAAAGTGGTACTGTACTGGTGTGCTACAGCTGGTGGTAAGCATTTTAGATAATCCTTAATTCGTTCTCATTGAACAAAATCAAAGCAAATAACATTCAGTGCAATGAATGAGGGCTACCGTGTTTTTTTGCGTTTTTTGCTTACTAGTTGGCACCACTGTTAGTGGTAAGCATATTAGATAATTCTTATTTCGTTTTCATTGAACATAATCCATGAGCTCGCTTATAAATATGATGATTATAAATATTCCTGTGTTTTTACCCCTGTTGAAGTTTACCCATATGACTATATTTGTTGTCTTGTACATGGTGATCATTGTTGACTCGTTACACTTGCACGACGTCTCTGTTTCGAACAATATTAACGTTATTATATTAATTAGATGTAACCTGTTGACTGATGATTTAATTATTTATAATGTTTACGTCCTGTTTATTTATTTAGAGTAAATCTGTGGCGATTTTGACTGGATCAAAAATTTTGCTTGTAAGATGAGCAGTGATTTTTGTTTTTATTTACACACGAGATACGTCTATGATAAATGTTATGAATTTGTGTAAATAATGGTATAGTTTGCAATGTAATTTAATATATTAAAATATTAAGAAAATTATTGTTTTGTACAAATGAGGTGTGTTGATGACAGACCTAAATATATTAGTGCAATGAAATTACTTTGGTTATAAAGAGTAATTGTTTTAATGATTAAATTATGTAATTCACATGATCAATGACGCAGTTCAACAATGGTTAAATTACCTATGAAGTTCAAAATTTTCTATTGCAATATTTTTCTGGTATAATTGAAATATGTACGTAAAATAATTTGTTATTCTCTCTTATCTTATTTTGCACTTTCTTCTTTCACTTCTGTTTACTCTGGACTGTGATATGGTTTATTTTTGGATCACAATATTCATCAGCACCAAAAATAAAGAATATTGTATAGTGTAAATGTATTTTTCTTATCAGTTACCCTTGTACGTCGTCGAGCGATTTTTGTATGGAAAAATCACTCGTTTACGAACGGCGTCATTTCAAAAATAGCACTTCTGGTTGTTATTGCCGTTCGTCAGCTAGCTCCACAGATTAGAGAGTGTGGTTGCTCCACAGAGCAAGCTCCATAGGTTGCTCTTTGGCAAACACCTTCCCGACATGTCAATACCTCCGCTGCATTACGTCAATGCATGGCGCGGGCGCGTCATCCATAGCGGGTGATTATTTCATGTATTTTGCTATGAATAGGATAAGAGATAAACAATAATATATAATTATCTCTTATCTCTATGGTTTGACGCATCTGTCTGAAGCTCGGAAGATTTAGTTATTCTTGTGAGGTCTAAAGCCTTCGGCTTGACGCATCTGTCTGAAGCGTACGGCTAGTGACTCATCATCTCTACCACCCTTATCCTATGAATAAGTAATTACTATTTCGGTCTACAGACAACCAATTTTCTTAAGGTAGCATTCGGATTCCAGCAGCCGCGATCCGGCAGTCGCGACACGGCGGTCGCGACCCTGGCAGTGCGGCACTGCTTTGTAGGGATTTGTACCTATGTGACGCTTTCCGATGCGCGCGTCTGTGCAGCGCCGCCGGGGGGCGTGGCCTGCGCACGACCTCGCCGGTGCAGTACGACAGCGCCACTCGCTCATACAGTAGTCAAAATGGAATTATTTACTAATGAAAATGATGAGTTTTTAGTTGAATTAATTGCTAAAACGCGCCACATGACGATTCTCTATAAATCACTTAGGAGTTAGTTGTAAAAGCCGATCGAGGGAATGAGCCAAACTCCGCGGAATCATGTCAATAGATAGCAAAAAAAGGTCTATAACTTATCAGACATAGTTATGATACACAAAACACGATTACACGACTGAACACACAACTATTCACACTGACTCCTTCTTGACTACTGTACGTGACTGACAGTCGCGGCTCGGGCTGCGGTCGCCGCCAAAAATATACAGACTGTAGGCCTGCCTCAGGGCAGGTAGTAAAGTAATGCCAGTGCTATTTTCAAGAAATAATCTCACTCCATCAGTGGCAAACAAGACTTAAAGGGGTAGTAGTGAAAGAAAAGTTTTAGGAAATAATTTATTTTATTCAGATTAAAAACTTACGAGAGTGACTAGCATGGTTATAAAATAAGTGTAATTAAAACTAATTTAGTCTTTCCTTATGAGTTCCTATCTTATGCCTAGCGAGATCATTTTTCCGATAAAATCCCCTGGAGCATCTGTCACAGGGGAAAGGAATAAGAGTGCTGTGTAATTTTGCTGTGTGAAAATCAAGCATAGGCCGGGAGGGGAAGGCCATCATACATCCTTCAACTAAGCATTTATGTTTGTCTGTCTTATTATGACGGAAGTTCATGTGATGACTCAATGCTTTTAACTCATAGAAACTGCTGGTACAGAGCTCGCACTTCAAGGGCCTTAGTCCATTATGTCTCCACATATGAATCTCAATGTTGGCCACACTTTTTGAACAAACATTACAGAAACCTGATTTCTCAGAGTGTTGCCGGCCTATGTGAATTTTCAAATTGCCCTTGACATTAAAGGTGCGGCCACAGTAATTACAAACAAAGCGATTTGGCTCTGAGTGTAGTCTCATATGCTTCCGGAGATTGTTCCGATATTTAAACATGCCATTACACAGTGTGCAAGAAAATTGTTTCTTGCCAATGTGGACTTGATGATGCGATTTCAACTCCTCTTTGGTACAAAACTTTTTGTTACAAGTAAGACAGTTATAGGCTTTTTCACCTGTATGTCTCTTCTTGTGACGTAACAGAGCACTGATTTGGGTAAACCTTGCTGGGCATTCTGTGCATACATAAGGAGTTTCTCCTGTATGTACTCTCATATGTATTTTAACATCGCTCTTGGAGAAGAACCCCTTGCCACAAGACTCACAAATGAAGTTTCTCTCTCTATTGTCTGAATGGTTTCTATCTATATGCCTCTTCAATGTTCCACTATCCTTGTACTTCTTATCACAAGATGGGCATGCAAAAGGTTTCTCATTGGTGTGAGACCTCATATGTATTGCTAATGATGACGGGTTAGGGCATTTGCGGCCACAAACAGTGCACTTACATGATCCTGATTCTTTGTACTTGATCCGCTTTTTATATTTTCTTTTAGGATATTTTATTTGATCTTTCTTAACCTGTAGTTGAACTTCTTGGGTAAATTCTTCAAGAGCAGCTTGAAACTCTTCAGGTGCGTCGTCAAAAACAAACTCGTCACTGAGCGCTGCAGCGTCTTCTGTTTTTACTTCAATCTTTTGTTTACAGTCAAATTTCCGATCAATATCACTGGTATTGCAATGGGAGCGAAGCGTTTTGTCCGTGGTTTCACATTTGAGGATAAACTGATAAGCGGTAGCTAATTCTGCTTCACAAGGGCTGCAGATATGCTCAGGAAGTCCGTCACCTTCCGCAATACTTAAATTGGCACAACAAAACATAATTTTAGCGCTGAGAAGTATATCACTGCCATAACTGTTGAAAATATAAGAATCTCCTTTGTTCTCGCAGCATATACGACACACTTTTAAATCCATTATACATTAGTAATCCTGATGAATATAATATAAAAGAAAAATATGGTTGACCCCTGATAAAAGCAATTGAGAATAATTTTATGAAATCTTGAACATAGATTTAATACTTGTTTTGTTTTGCTACTGCATTAGAATGACACTGACTGACATTTTGGATGACAGTTACAATATCCAAGAAAATCAATACTATACATCCATGTCCATGTATAGTTGTTGTGATGTGTGTGACCAACAATACATGCGAGTTTTGAAGAAAACAATTTTGGTGGTGCTACTGCTGCTGGCATTCACAGACATGAAAAAATACTCAATGGGGGCTTGGAGTCCAAGCGCTATGAAAATTAAAATAGGTGCGGCGCGGACAGTACGGAACATTTTTGCCTTGGTTTCTACCATTGCGGGGCCGCCGTCTATCTTTTACCTTGTCTTTGTTCTGAGTCTTTTACGTAGCCCTGCTCAGACGGCGTCAAGTGCCAATTTACCCTCGACATTCCCTTACAGAGGCAACTCAGCCTGTTAATATAAAAACTTTTTCTATACAGGACCAATGCTTGGTTCTCATTTCTATTTCAAAAGTTCAATATTTCTTACAAGTGTTCGGCCGCCCGGTCATGTCAAACATTTATATTGTATTGGTTCTAAGTATAGCAAAAGTTGTTCATATTGACAGGCTGAGTTGCCCTTATAAGGGAATATCGAGTGTTCATTTACATCCGGTACCTTTATTGGCCTAAGATAATACTTACTACTATTAAAATCTGCCTTGTAATAATATAGGGCTTAATGAGGATCAGTAAAGTTGTAGCAAATTCAATAGGACTAATATCCACATTATTCTTCATGACATTACAATGATATATCTTTTTGAATTATCCAAATCGGACAATTACTTACGAAGATATTAATCACGGAATGTGATATTCATATTAATAATAAACATAATGCCGTTCCTGCCGCGAAAAGGCATTGAACGCCGGTGCGTGTGACGTCACTGTAACGGACCGAGCGCGGTCGGCAGTCGGCACTCATAGAGCGATCATTCGACTGAGCGACGACGACGCGGATCGTCGCTATATTTAACAATTGAAATAAAGTCTTGTTAGAGTGCAATTTTTATAATATTTACGTATAAAACGTAGCAAAGAAAGAATTTTTATTTTTACTCTTGATTGCTATATAGACAATCTTGTAAATTAACTAAATCACATGCTATCTAATGTTACAATATTATCAAAAAAAAGTATGGAATATGGACATATGCGTGGGGTCCGATCATTTTATAGTCTTTCAACTTCCATATGCTTCTTTCAACGAGAACTCGTATCGCTTATATCAGCGATCGTTTTTGTTTGCAAAACTTCTTCTGCTGTAGGTTTTGGGTTGGAACTGTCCGTACTTAAAACTCATTAAAACTGTTCTATTTCTTATCTTTTCTAAAATCAGGTCTATAATTTTTAGGGTTCCGTACCTCAAAAGGGAAAAACGGAACCCTATAAGGGTTCCATTTCATCACTTGGTTATCCGTCTGTCTGTCTGTCTGTCTGTCAAGATCCTTTTTCTCAAGAACGTAGGAGCATAGAGATATCAAGCTGTAATTCATATCAAATATTCAGTTTATGCCGCAAATTTTCGAGGCCAACGCAATCTAAAGATACAGCTGGTTGTGCCGTAAATTTTCGTGTTTTTTCGATTTCGCAAGGGAATCAATACCTACCGGGGAACTTCCCATTAACTCAGAATCTTAAAATTTGGTACGAAGCAACGTCTTTTAGCACAGATAATGGAAAAATTGCGAAAAACATACATTTTAAGCTACATCATATAAGAAAAATATTTTTAACAATCTTTCGACATTCGCAAGGGAATCAAAACTTCAGGGTACGTCCCGTAAAATCAGAATCTTAGATGTTTGGTATGAAGCGAAAAAATTGCGAAATGCATACATTTTTAGTTACATCATTTAATAAAGATATTTATAATAACTTCAAACTTATACGTGCGCAAGGCCAACTCGCACTTCGCCGGTTTTTTTTAAAGCTTTTGACATTCAAAATAATGAGGCAAAACTCCCTTCTTCAGTTAAACTTAACGTTATTTTCCATGTCTTTTTCCACCTGAAATTATAAATATAAAATAATACCATATTTTAATCGGCCTCACATTTTTGTATGCAAATGTCGATAGGTATTGTTTTCTAGTCCAATCCTGGGTCTCATACGTTGTTCATTTAGACGGGTTGATTTAATGGTTTTAGGTACAACGGTGTTCACCCTTACATCCTGTATTAACTTATTTGCTTACAACAATCAGGCATAGCTGGGGCAGACACATATTATATCATTCATTATTTGATTTTTACTCCAGTACGTCCCTGTGTCATTTGTTTTGACATTGGAATATTACATAGAAATGGAAACGGAAGTATTGGAAGGTAAGTAGGTTTGTCCACCAAACTAGAAAGAACTAAGTAGGTATGTTTTTATTAATACATCAGGCTTATAAAAAGAGAAGGTACTAACTTATTTCCATATCAACTTAATAAAAGGTAAGAATAGTTATGTAGGTACTAACATCGAAATGATATTCACAACAATGTCTACTAGCCGGGGTAGAGGGTGGAGTCTTATAATCATCCCTTTTTACAACGGAATATAATTTTAAATTGTATTCCGTTGTAAAAAGAGATGATATAAAATTCACACAAAACTTCGTGAAAAATTATTAATTTTTCCAGAAGTTTTGTGTCTTACGGCACGTTAAAAGATAGTTTTTCAGGCGTTTTAAAAGAAGTATTTGTATGGTTCGGCACTATACAATATTTGTAAATAGTTAAAAAGATAAATTAGACATAAATAGTTTGTTTTAAAGTCGCAATTACCACGAAAACACTGCGCGCCTTGTCACTGCCAACGGGCAACTAGCGGCGTCCGTCACAGTGACGTCACACACAGGCTACCACGCGGCCGGCCAGTAAATTTTGCTAGTAATTTGGTCATAACTTCGTCAATTTTTATCGTAGAACAATAATTTTTGCACTGTATGTTATGGATTTCTTAGCTCTATAATCCTGCATTCTCAACTAAAAACTTTACGGATCCTCATTTTCATGGCTTTTTTCGGGTACCTACCTAGGTAGGCAATGAAAAGTTTGACGTGCCCGGTATCCCGAATACCGTACTCGTCTCGAGTACGGTATTCGGGATCCTGGTTAAACTGCTAATGTGAGAGCGTTACAAAAAGTACTTTCTCCGGTGATACGACCAGTGCAATCGGTTGAGAAAACTCACTGGGGCAGGATAAGTAGGCTACTATTGCTATTCATGGCATTACCGGCTGTCACAATGAGGCGGGATGGTGGGACAACCCATGGTGGTCAATGAAATAAAGCCTCGAGAATATAAAATACTAGCTTTCGCCCGCGGCTCCGCCCGCTTCAATGTCGATCCCTCGGAAACAGTATTTTTTCCCGGGATAAAAGGTAGCCTATGTCCTTCTCCGTACTCCAAAGAACTTGTATGCAAAATTTCATCATGATTGGTTCAGTAGTTACGGCGTGAAAGCGTAACAAACAAACAAACAAATAAATAAACAAACAAACTCACTTTCTCATTTATAATATTATTTAGAATACGTACTCTAATACCTCTATATCTGTATGATAAGTAGGTATTTATTTATTGTTAAGACATTGCCTCAAATGTTTGGTACCATCGCTCGGCAAAGGACTGATCAAGTGCGCGCAAGGGATAGCGCTTGGCGGTTTAGCCCGTGAATGATGAGATAGGAGATAGTCTCGAGTCGCTCAAACAAAAAACGTAAGCGCCAAATTCGTTATTTCTATTTTATATAAAATCAGACCGGTTAATTGTATTTTCATATTTACATTTTGAATAATTACTAATAACCTATCTTTTAGTCTAAAAATCATTATATCATTCGTCGCATTTGAGCTACAATAACAAAACCTCTGCGAACGAAGACCATTTTTCAAAAAATATTTCTATCGAGAAAATTTTATCAAAACGTGTTTTCATCTTCAATTTTTGGAGATGAAATAGTCAAAAATCATATTACTTAGATTTGAAACTCCTAATTTAAGTATTTTGCGAGATAAATAAGGTTTAGAACGACCTTATTTACAGTGGTATCGCCTTAAGTACTAGCGGTTTACGTTCGGTTGCACTCGTAATGTCGTTATGTAAGTAGGTACTACTATGCTTTACAAGTCAAAGAAAACAACTATACATATCTACGCGTGTATCTGTCATACACGCGTCGGGGGCTTCCACTTTACATAGGTACTAAGTATATAAATAACCCATATACCTAACTTAATGGTTATGAAGCGCTTGGCAATATTTTTTCTGTAGTGAAATGAAAGCAAATAAAAAACCTCATAGAAATACGATATGCTGATCGGTGTTTTTATTTCTTTTTCAACTTTTTAATATAAATAAAAACGACGCCGTTTATTATCGCGCGATAAGCTATTCACATCTCGTTCTTTGATATTACGGAAAACAAGATGGCGAAAGTCGATAAATGTTGTCGCGCGTGCTATGCTACGGGGGGCTTTGAAAAGTTATATTATAAAGAATGGAAATTAAACGTAATTTTTAACCGACTTCAAAGAGACCAAGGTACCTACTCAATTCGCCGGAATCTTTTTTTTTGTGGTACCTCATCATAACACCTTCATTTAACCGATTTTAAAAATATATGCAGTAGAGTATACTTCCCAATTGGTTCCATTTAAATTTTATCAAAATCAGTTCAGTACAGTTTGGTATAAGTCGGTTTTTTATCAGAAGGATCATCAATTTTATAACAAAAGAAAAAATCACAATTGCTTTTACCATTAAGGGTAATAAAAAAGATCATGTCGCTGTTGTCTCGTAGGTACCGGTTCCAAAAAGTAATTGCTTGTAAGGATTAAGTTATTAGGAGTAGATTGTTTATTACTTAATACTTAGTACTTACTGTCTAAGTATTGTTCTAATTTATGCATCACAGTCGTGCCAAGTCTAAGAGAAGCCGCTTTTAAGAAATCGTTTATCCTTAATAATAGTATCTAGATATTAAATAAGTATTACAGAACCTCACTTCCACTCGACAAGAAAATTTACATATTCCTCTATGAAAGCCATTGCACTTATGGTCATGCCATAAGTGCCACCCATGTCACACATCCTAGTGGGTGAACAAAAAAGTGGCTTAAAAAAATATCTCGAGCTTCTCAAGCTATTGGTCCCGGCTGTCATCATTGATGGCAGTCGACCTTTAGGTAGCTTGAAAAATCTGTCACCCAGTGTTGATCACTAACGGATATTAGTTTAAAAAAACACTTATAGGTACAGTTAAGCTAGGCTACTGATTAACACATAGGTCATAGATTTTAAAAAAATTGCGACTTCTATGACTTAGGTGCTTATAATTACGTCTTTATCCATTACGGGGTTGACAGAGCCTAGGATCACAAGGCCAGAGGCCACGTTTAGCGTGTTAGTGGCCGTAAATGTGGAAAACGGAATCAAAATGTTGTGGTTGCTGGCCGCATCGCCTGTCGAAATGATTCCTTACTTTGCCGCCCATTCCCCAGACGGGCTTTTACGGTCGGCGCGGGAAGAGAAGCAACTAGTACATTCTACGTTATTGTTTTTCCCAGATCAGCCGGCCTATTTGCTATCTCAGTGACCAAAGTTTTGATAGTCACTTCAAAATACATTGCGCGTTTCTTATGATTGTCTATTTTTATTAATATTTATATAAAACGTAATGTATTTTGAAATGACTATCAAAACTTTGGTCACTGAGTTAGCAAATAGGCCGGCAGGATAGAATAATCTTGGCACGGGTAAATTGCAGTATTTTTATGAGGGAAGGTTTGGTATAAAATTATATGATGGCCTAAATTAGGTTCAGTACCTATCAGAATTGCTAATGAAAATGGATTTTCACAAAAAAATATTCACGGTAGTGATCATTTATGATAAATTGAACTTCCTGTGTCAGATGAGTAGGTAAATAATGAATGTGTTATAACGAGTGATGCACTTGTTGTTTTTGTAATTTGATATTAATACACCAGTCCATGATGCATGCTTTAACAAAACAATTAATCTAGACATTAGTCTGCAATTTACATTTCTACGGAAACAATAACAAAGAATACATATGCTAAATGTATATGATACTAGATAGAGTAGGTCAATACTCAGTTTATTCACTTATAAAGCATAACGATCTATCTTAATATCCGAATGCACGAGTATATAGCTTATATACAACTAAAAATGTAAGGCAACGTCCGAGACGAAAATCCCTCTTTCTTGTTGATGGACTGATTTAAAAAAAAACATGACTAAGAGTTATCGCTATGAAATCTGGTTTTAAAATATAAAAAGAACCACATTCAAATCAGTTCACACACAAAACACTAACACATTATATATTTTTCCACGATTGAAATAAGGAGTGTAACGTTTTCAGAATTCATGGAAAATGTATTTAAGTAAGTACCTAAGTAATATTATCACTGACTTTCTTTATGCTTACATAACATGTAATGTCTGAACACTGAACATTTGAACACAAAAATCTAAATTTTCTGTGCATTTTCCCATCAATGCCTTATCCCGAGTGACATAGGCTTTAATTTGTTTTAGCAGGGCAGTCGTGTTTGTTTTTCTTTGAAAAACACTTGTAATTGACCTAAGTCACCTGAAAAAAATTGGAGAGCGTAGGTATTTTACACATATGGAAATTCTGAGGTGTCGCTCTCAAATAAACATTCTAAAAACGTTCAAAAATAGACTCTTTCGAGAACTATTGAGAGAAGGTTTAAGTATTTGCAAAAACAAAACAATACCAAATATTTGGCACCCTGGAAGTGTTTGCCAACGCACAATGTTTGGGGTTATAACAAAAAGGTGCTTATTGTATTAGCCCTACGAAATTGTCACTGCGTTGTATTTAAAACTGTACAATATGCAAAATGTAGTAACGTATTGTCTCATCTTGCAAGCTTTATAAAAAAGGGTTGCAATTCTTTCTTGGAGCTAACGGCAAATATTTTTGGCAAGAATGTTGGCGCATAGTAGGTATGTTCATAAAATACTTGGTATAGCCTCCGCCCGCGGCTCCGCTCGCGTTAAACTCGATCCCTCGGAAACAGTACTTTTTGCCGGAATGAAAGGTAGCCTAAGTCCTTCTGCGTATCCCAGACAACGTGTATCCAAAATTTTATTCTAATCGGTTCAGTAACTAAGCCGTGAAAGCTGAATACAAAAATAAACCAACGGGAAAACTAACTTTTGCGTTAATAATATTATTTAGGATATATATTTTGGTGGTATCTAAAACCTTTGATCGTGTGGTCTTACATACCACTAATATATAACGTATTTATCTACTCGAGCTAAAGCCAAAAGATTTATATATGTCATCTTACACTACATACTTATATCTATAAAATGGTTAGGTAAACAGTTAATTCTAAATGAATTTAGGTTGCCATTCCCATCGGTAATTTGCATTTCAAAACGATTTAGGTACTACATTCCTAAATTTAAAAAAACTTTTTTTTACATACCTACATACAAACAAATTAATTAACTAATTGTTATTATTATAGGAGGCGACTTCTTATCTTTAGGATTGAAAAACAAACTCATTAAGAGCATATAAATGAGCTTACATTATAAACGAAACCTACGCAAAATTTATTTGTTCATTTTTAAATACTCATTGAAATGATGCGGTACTTAATCTTTGTAATTATATCTGTAGGCCTAATATTGGTATTTATTTAATCGATATAACTATGCAAAATTTGATGTTCAATGATGAAAAATCCCGTTACAAAGAAGCAGGTAAATAGCGGGTCCGTATACCGCAACCCTTTCTATAATCCGTTGCAAGGGAGTAGTGTTCCCCTACCCTTCGGAAGCTCCGCCCCTTGTTGACAGGGGATCGCTTGGGCAACTTTTAGCGACATTTTGTCAATTGCCATTTACGGACGCAGCGGACAACGTCTTCAAGGATAATTTCCTTAACTATGGCGCTTTGGACACCATATACGCAAGAAACTGCTCTTGACTTGAGCAGATCGACTGTAAAGTCAGATCCAGATTCGCCAAGTAACAGTGTTGAAGTTGGTCACTTTTCGCCACCATTCTCGGATTATCCATATCGACGGTACAGTGTCTCGCCAGTGGAGCAAAGTTTGCCGGCGAGCCAGCCTTACTTCGCGGGCTACCCATACCCTCCGTCGACGTTTAGTACACCATCAGCCCCGATATCTCCAGATTCAGTTGGAAGTGCGTGGTCTGGTACTTTCCGGTCACCGAAGAAGATCAACACCGCTCCATCGCCACCTGCATCTCCGGAATTATACGACGTTGATTCATTATCAGATGACGTGGAATATCAAGCGTTCGAGAGAGATGCCCTGAGAGCCATGGCTGAGAAGAATGGAGGTACCTTGCTGGGGAACAATCCTCGGATGCGCCGCGCTGTGCAGACCAGCCAAGCAGCAGATGATTCCTATAGAAAACAACGGGAGAGAAATAATTTTGCAGCGAAGCAGAGCAGGGACAGAAGAAAGCTTCGAGAGGTTCGGCTAGCATTTCAGGTCACCTTTTTAAAAAAGAAAATGGCGGATCTACGAGCAAGAATAGCGGCTGGTATTTGCATTCGTTGCCAAAAAGTGTGCGAGTGCTGAATATTGTGAAACTGGACCTTTGTGACGAACGTTAAAAGTAAAAAAAAAGAGTTAAAATTCGTCTTTAAGTGCGTTTGCAAAATTGGTATCAAATCGTATTTAGGTATCCCACATGTCTTTAGCGCTTTGTATACTTACATATTTTAGCATAGATTTAAGTTAATTTGTATCATATAAGTATTATTTATTTTCAGTCGTGCAATTTTAATTTACGAAATATCAATTAATAAAGATAAATAAAATACGTATATTGTATGTGCCAAGTTACTTAATAAAACCTATTTCGTGTATGAAGATATTTTTTTTATTTCATTCATTCATTTCTAGTAGGTGACACGGTCAATAGATCATACACACACTGGTGTCACAGTTTTTCGGAACCGCCTCTCGGCCTCATATTTTTTAATACCCTTCGTTTAGTACCCTTACGTCAATTTTTTTTTGATTAGCCATTTAGGTCCCACTGCTGGGCAAAAGCCTCCCCTTCTGTTTTCCACCTTGTTCTATTTATTTTTGCCATCCCTCATTGAAAGCAAACAGCTCGTCTCTCCATCTCGTTCTTGACTTCCCTCTTAAACGTCTTCCATCAGTAAATTCCCATGACGTTATCAGACGTGCCCATCTTTCAGGGCTCATACGGCATACGTGACCCGCCCAATCCCATTTTAGCTTAACGGACTTCTTTCCCACGTCGACTACTTTAGTAATGGAGAAAATAGTCCTTTTAATACCTAACATACTGCGCTCCATCGCTCTTTGGCAAACCTGTAACTTGAGCTTTTGTTTTTTGGTCAATGACCAAGTCTGGGCACCGTATTTAGAATGGGCAAGATACACATGTTAAGCAGTCGCTTTTTAAGGCTAGTTGGTAAGTTACCTTTAAATAGCTCCTTCATCGACCAATAACTTTTTCATGCGTTATCAATCCTCTGTTAATACTTCAATTAGATAATCTATTTTGTTGCAAAAAATATGTCATTTATACATATATCATTCATTTGTCGTGATGAAAGGTATGATCTTCCCCGGGCCTCAATCTATCTCCATACCAAATTTCATCTTAATCGGTTCAGTGATTAGATGGAACATGAAGAGGTAACAAATGGACAGACCGACTTCATTACGCATTTATAATAAATACTAGCTTTCGCCCGCGGCTCCGCCCGCGTCAATGTCGATCCCTCGGGAATAGTACTTTTTCCCGGGATATAAGGTAGCCTATGTCCTTCTCCGTACTCCAGAGAACTTGTATGCAAAATTTCATGATAATCGGTTCAGTAGTTACGGCGTGAAAGCGTAACAAACAAACAAACAAACAGACAAACAAACAAACAAATAAACAAACAAACTCACTTTCGCATTTATAATATTAGTAAGGATAAGGATTATTATAGATTATAGATTCATAATTATAAATGCTAAAGTAATTCTATCTGTCGTTTTTTTACGCTAAATTTGGTATGGAGGTGTGAGGCCCGGGGAAGGACATAGAGTATGTTTGATTCCGGGAAATTCTACTGTTCCCGGGGGATCGACACTAACGCGGGCAGAGCCGCGGGCAACAGCTAGTGTTTAATATAGATTTTCTTATTATATAGTGTCTGAAACTAAAATTCACGTTATAACAACAAAATTTTAAAAAAGTCTCTAAGAGGTTTAGTTAATAATATAATTAATTACTTTCCCTTGTTCCCTTCATTATTTACAGATACTACGAAAATTTTACACAACAGGCAGGTATTACTCACGCTCTCATAGACATGTGTTTCAAAAATAAACAGACATAATAAAATGATACGGAGAACGAGCTTACTCATTGCTCACAATCATATATATCAGAATTTTTTAAATTACGTTATCAATACTAATAATAAATCTGTAAGTGTTGGTCATGGAGTAAGTTACTTTGTTAGAAACTAAATTGACGATTTTTAGATTTTTTTTCTGTATGTACGTATGTTCTCCATAACTCTTAAACGAATTAACCGAATTTTATTAAACTTGGTAGATATACATTTAAGCGTACAGGACACAGGATAGGCTTCTTATTTTTTTTCTCCTGTCATGATAAGACGTGGCCCTCATACAAACATAACAAAATGTACTCGAACGAAGTCGCGGGCACTGCTAGTAGATAAATATAATCGATTTGAACATAAATCGTTCGCACTCGCTACGCCCGCAGGCCCACTCTATACAACTCTGTGCTCGCTATAGACGAGATAGTGGCTCCATTGACATATTTATAGCTTTCATCCATCGCTATAAAAATACAAAGATAATTTAATTCATAGTACATGAATTACGTAATACGTATAATACGTAGACCCTGTTCCGCTACGAAAAGCTTTCGTAGCGATTACTTGTAGAAGCCACTACAACACTTCGTAGCTTCTTATTATTTACCTATAATTATGTTACTCTCAAGTTTTGTTTTATTTGACCCAATTCTCACCAACATGCTAAAAGTGGCTTTAAGGTCTTCTCTTGCGGGATAGACAGAGCCTATTTACTACCTACTATCTACCCCGCAAAGTAAAAAGACGTTTGCATGTTTCTTTTGAAAAATCCATGTTGATCTGGGAGAAAACGAAAAAATGAACAAATCAGCTGCTTCTTTTCCCGCGTAGACCATAGAAGCCGGACGAGGTAATTGGACTAGGGAATCATCATGTCAATAGGCGATGCGGCAAGCAACCAGGACAATTTTGTTTACATTTCTACACCGTAAGGGAATTGATTTTATTAAATATGCACTAGAATATCCAAACTCTGCTCATAGAGTATTAGAAATCTAATATTAGTTTTAGGGAGTAAATGAACCAGCCAAGGAAATGCAATATCTTGCATCCCATCATAGCTCAAAAACATTTGGCACGCGCGTTACCATAACACTTAAGTATTCGGTGACACTTTGGATATTAGATTCGACAATACCTGTCAAAGGATTGTTTGGTTTGCGCACACGCCGGCCATGTGACTGTCTCGATGAGATACTATCACATTTGTCAGCTGCCCATATTATCTTCCATATCCTCTCCGTTTTTGGTGAAAGGATTATCTACTTTGTGACTTTGAAGAAATTCTTGATTTTTATCCAACTGCCATCATCATTTTAGCCACAAAAAGTCCACTGTTGGATATGGGCCTCTCCCAAGGATTCTTCGTTCCATGGGATATTCCATACTCACAACGTTTGGCAGGCAGGTTGGTGAAAAAAAAAACTTTTTTTTTCATAATTTTAAAAACCAACTTTTGGAACTTCAATATCTATCTCTCCACTAATTTTCATGACAATTGGTGTAGTAGCGGCAGAGAACGAGCCCGGGCGGACAGACAGACGAACGGACGGACAGACATGACGAAACTATAAAAGTTCCGTGTGGACTACGGAATCCTAAAAACATACAGGAATTCATGAATAAAACAAACGAAGGATGAAACCGTGGAACCTAAAATGAGGGAAACCTTAAAGCCGGTTCGCAGTTTTATAAATGTTTTCTTGTGGGGTTTCCACTAACGGATACTCAGGTCAAGATGAAAAGCCATTATTCATGGGTCCAACAGTGGGGTCCATCAGGGATTTACTCAAAACCTGTGAGGATTACGCTGCCACCTACGGTCTTGTGTATAACACAAAGAAAATTAAATATCTGTTTTTTAAGGCCTACATAAAAGAAGTGCAGTATGATACGAAAAACGAGTGTCGCATTTTAAATATCCAGGGCGTTATGTTTCTGAGGACCTTAGGGACCACATGGATATTGAGCGAGAGCATAGGGCGTCGGCAAGATGCAATATGTTGGCACACAGGTTCGTAAAGTGACTGATGACTTTTATGCTATGATTAGAAAAAAGACAAATTCATTTCTAACCAGAACGCGCGGTAGCACTAACAGCATTCTGAATTTTTTTATTAATAAAATGGATCGCCAATGTTAGCACACTTCAAAAGTGTACTTGTTAGACAGGGGTAGATAGCAGAAGGTCACCACTAGCCAACTCAAATTTAAAAAGTCAAAAAGAAATGTTACTAACCTTACTAAATGGGCCTCGTTGTTGCCAAAATAAAAATATTATTACTATTGTAGTTTTTTTTTTATTCTCAGCTCAAAGCTGGTTTATTTTTAACACTTACGGGCTAAGGCCAAGTAAGTCTCAAATAAGATTATTTATGTGTTGTTATCTAGATTCATGTGGCCTGACTGTTGATCTGTTCCTTCGATTTGCATGAATTTTCTTACTATGCGGCAATAGGCTAGTTTCCTAAAAAAATATCTATAATAAGTATAAAAAAATAATATATAGTCCGTCAGTTAGATATTCAAAAAATATTGGACACGTATTTTTTCTTTTGTCGATTAAACAAAAAATGATAAAGATATAGCCCTTTGAAAAACGTTTCAATCCTTGAATAACTACGATCTGAATTTTTACATAACAGTATTGATCGGTGTTACATAAGAGAGCGAATAGGGTTGCATGGCGCATTACGTGACGGGGGAGGACCCCACATTGACTCAATTAGAGCTCAGCCCTCGCAATGCAAGGAGGGGAGAACGAAACGCTGATTGTATGATCTAGAGAAAATATACGAATTTTATTGCAGTTTTTCTTAGTGGACTATACTAAAGTTTAATAAGGCAATAAAAAAAACTTCTACCCCCGAGCTGACCTTGATTCTCCGCGTGACTCTTGATACGAAATAAGTAATTTCTTTAATAGTATTAAAACTTACGCGAGACAAATTCATTATAAAAACACGGTTTCACTCACGTTTATTCAGTTTGAATCGCCAACTAATTTCGGTTTGTTACGAAGACCATCATCAGGGCGAAAGTTAGGGGTGGCGACACGGCGGTTTCGCTTCCCTTCTGAGGGAACCGAAACTAGTTGGCGATTCCAACTGAATAAATATGACTGAAACCGTGTTTTTATAATTAGTCGTGTGGTACCCGGCAGAGTAGAATAGGACCACTCCAAGTCTGCCCGTGGATGTCGTAGAAGGCGACTTAGGAAATACAAGCTAAACAAAGCTTATGAACATCTGAGAGACCTCTCCAACCCGTCTGGCCAGCGTCGAGCGTGTAGGCCAAGTCCTCTGACTGCTCTGGCCAAGTATGGTTCTAATAGTACAGAGAGGGTCGTGCTCCTGTAGTGGAGACTAAAAAAAACCTGATGATGATGATAATAAGTAAATTCTTCCACACTCAGGGTGGTCCAATTTACATAAATACTTACACCCCTTTCTTGGCTAGCAGTAAAAATAAAAACCACATAACAAGAAAAGGTCAGGGGTGACATCCTCAATTTCTTGGTCAGTGGCTGCAGGTATGACATTGGATTCAGGCGTCCACCCTCCTGAGCTGTTACTTGTTTTTCTCCGTTCATCCGAGTGAGTAGGTAGTATCGCTTAATACTTTTTCTCAAACATGCTGGGGAATGTAGGCATTATTGTAGTAAAATGAAGCCACGAAGTTTGTAATTCTTGGCTCGTCCATTACTTTACCGGCCTAGGCCAGGAAAGTAAGTATGAAAATTCATTCCTGGCCGCTGCTGAAAACTTTTTAATTAATCTATGCAACTTGTACTTCGTAACTTGTCATACAGCCAATGCCTACCACATTATAAAAAAATTGCTCATCGAGCATATAAGTAACGGGTGGCGCAAAAGTACGGGCACTAAAGAAAATACTTTTATTTTTTTTATATGACATTTTCTGTCATTCTGTTTTTGAAAATTGTGTAGTGAACAAATGTAAAATACACTGAAAATAAACATGGACCGTTTTACTCCCCAAGAACGTGGAATAATTGTGTCAATGTTCTTACGGAATAATTCATCAGTGATAAGAACACAACGTGAATTTCGTCGACGATTTCATGCAAGATCACCCGATCTGACCAGTCCAGACTTCTTTCTTTGGGGTTTTTTGAAATCTCGGGTGTATGTGAACAAGCCACAGACTCTCGCAGCTCTAAAAGAAAACATTCGTCAAGAAATAACGAACATATCGCAGGAAGTGTTACGGCAAGTTATGCAAAATGTCATAAATAGGGCTCAAATGTGTATCAACTCTGGAGGTCACCATTTAAAAGACATCATCTTTAAATCCTAATGGTACGAAATTTAATGGCACAAATATACATTTAAAAAAACCTAAATCTAGTTTTCTAATTTAGAAAAAATGTTATAGCTGAACCAAATAGGGTCTTTACTTTTGCGCCACCCAGTATATGAATATAATATATTTATTAAAACAAAATGTTGTTATAAAATCACACAAAAATATGCCAATAATAAAAAGAAAAAACGCGGGAAAGCAGATTTTTACGGTATTACATTTTTTGGGAAAAATATTAAAGTAAGTCACCGAGCGGGATTCGAACCAGTATCACTTTCTTGCCATCCGCGTCTTAATCCGCTAGACCAGAAAAAATATCGACCATATTCTGCATGGAAACAAAAACGCATGAAAACTCGAAAACACGCGTTTTCCCAAACATAAGACTAATCTAGATCGACTGTTCACCCCTGATAATCCCCATATACCAAATTTCAGTGAAATCGTTAGAACCGCTTCCGAGATCGTAGAAATAAATTTATACATACATACATATAAATATACAAGAACTGCTCGTTTAAAGGTATTATTCAAAGCATTAGTTAGGGTGATATCAAACCCGTACGGGCAATTGTACCTACGATAGCCATTTAATTACTTAGTCCAACGGTAAACAACCATTCCGTAATGTCCACCTTCACCATTAATTAAACGTATTGTTAATTTGTAATTCGTTTTGCATATGTCCTCTACTGCATACTTATTTTATTTATTTATTTAGGAAAACCAAAAGCTTTTACACAGAAGATTAGGTCACAATGGTTATAGTCATTTATACAGCCAATTATATAGGTTTTCACTGTTATACTAAGTGTTAAGTTGTACAATTATTTTGTGACTTTTTAAAAGAGAAAATAAAGAACTATCAATAATCAGCAGATGATTAATTAGATTGAAACAATCAGTGTTGATGAAAAATAGATTAAATTAATGTTCATTGACAAAAAGGTCTCATTTTCATTTTTATATATTTATACAATAATCATGTGTCACTTTTGGGGTAGGGTAGGTACGCAGTCAGGACATAACATCCAAAGGATACAGTGCTGGTGGGTGTATAGGTAAAAACGGAACCCACACATTTTTATTTAAAAAAAAAGACTGCCTTGTCAAAAGCTATATCTTATGTAAGTAATTCTGGGTGTAATAAGGATTCTTACAAGCGATCCAAATTCCTTGAGGCATTTTGAATTCGTGGTAGAATAAAGAAACTTACATACGTATTTACATAAACTCGAAAAATAATACAGGGGTGAGCTTTAGAATGGCGATGCGCGAATTTGTAATAGAACTCGCTAACGTAATTTATATTTGTATAAATTATATTATTATTGTATAAATTATACATACAAAATAGCACTAAAGTATAATTATTTAAGGGGGAAGGGGGAAGGGGCTGCAGGCTTAACATTGATGGCATACTAAAATCATACTTTTCGATATTTGTCCTGTCAAAACTAGCACTCATGTGCTGACGAACTCCTGCAGGAAACGGCGGTGTAAATGTGGGAAATTCTGATTTATGTATTTGCGTCTAGTACTAATAAAAAAAACCGGCCAAGTGAGAGTCGGACTTGCGCACTAAGGGTTCCGTACCGTTGTCTTTAACAACGGAAAAAAAATCATGTCTGTTGTATGGGAGCCCCCCGAGCACAGGAACCCCTTTAATATATATTTTTTTTAATGTGAATATACTGGGTGGCGCAAAAGTACGGGCACTAAAGAAAATACTTTTATTTTTTTTATATGACATTTTCTGTCATTCTGTTTTTGAAAATTGTGTAGTGAACAAATGTAAAATACACTGAAAATAAACATGGACCGTTTTACTCCCCAAGAACGTGGAATAATTGTGTCAATGTTCTTACGGAATAATTCATCAGTGATAAGAACACAACGTGAATTTCGTCGACGATTTCATGCAAGATCACCCGATCTGACCAGTCCAGACTTCTTTCTTTGGGGTTTTTTGAAATCTCGGGTGTATGTGAACAAGCCACAGACTCTCGCAGCTCTAAAAGAAAACATTCGTCAAGAAATAACGAACATATCGCAGGAAGTGTTACGGCAAGTTATGCAAAATGTCATAAATAGGGCTCAAATGTGTATCAACTCTGGAGGTCACCATTTAAAAGACATCATCTTTAAATCCTAATGGTACGAAATTTAATGGCACAAATATACATTTAAAAAAACCTAAATCTAGTTTTCTAATTTAGAAAAAATGTTATAGCTGAACCAAATAGGGTCTTTACTTTTGCGCCACCCCTTATAACGAAATATTTTGTAAATGTTTCAAACCTGTTCCTGTTATCAATATCGAGCAAAAAATAGGCAATAAAAATCACGTTTGTTGTTTGGAAACCCCCTTAAATATTTATTTTATTATAATTTTTGTATTTATTATTATAGCGGCAACAGAAATACATAATATGTGAAAATTTCAACTGTGTAACTATCACGGTCCATGAGATACAGCCTGATGACAGACGGACAGACAGACGGATAGCGGAGCGATATTAATAGGGTCCCGTTTTTACCTTTTAGGTACGGAACCCTAAAAAACGTTAAACCAAATGTTTATTCCACAGGTTTATTCAGTTTTACTGCAAATTGTCGGCAATATACCTAATTAATTCTATGATAATTATGCAGACACATATTTTTGTAGTTTTTATCATTTTTTCGACCAGATGTATGACATTTAATCTGTATAATAAATGTCATACATCTGGTAGAATGTGACATTTTAAAAATAAAACCGGTACAGTGACACTCATCATCATCGTCATCGTATCGAAATTCAACTGGCTAGCTATTACGGATGAGATACAGGCTGGTGACAGACAGATAGACAGTGGAGTCTTAGTAATAGGGTCCCGCTTTTACCCTTTCGGTACGGAACCCTTCAAAAGTAATAAATAAAAGGGTGTGTCATAGCGAGTTCAGTTTATATCTGTAACTGACATACATCAATCTACATACTAACTTTATTTCTTATGAGGTAGGTTTGCAAATTTAGTTAGAAAGTAGTATATGAATCCAAATGAGGAGTTAATGAGGGTCGGTGGCTAAGTTAAGATACCTTTAGGCTTTTTAAATTGTTGGATATCAACACGAACATTAAAAATAAATGATTTCAAATATTTGTGTACTGTGAAACGGCTGATAATGTTTGACATTTTAGAATATTTATTAATACATTTTAGATTAATAGGTACACCGTAAACAAAATTCTTAAAATTACATGTAATTTTTTTTTTTAAATGAGAATTTCCTTTTTCCATTTAATTTGCATTTTCCCGTTAACGTCATAGAATTTGATAGGTACACAAATATTTAAAAAGTGCATAAAAATATTTAATTTATGCAACGCCATTCATTTTCTATAGCTATACAATCATCTTACATCCATACATCCTTTCCCGCTCGCATATTATATTTCATTTTGATGAGTAAAAAATTATAGTATTTACTTATTATGTAATTTGACATCATTCTTTAGAATTTGTTTTAAAGGAGTAACAAAAAAAATGTTTAATATGTTTCTTAATATTTAACAACAGCAATGTGGCAAAGAAACAGTTTCAACTGTTTACAACACATACCTAAGATTTTATAAGTCCGATTTTATATAGGAAATGTTTATATTTTCCTCTCTAATCGTTTATTGTTAGACAGCAGTGTTACACGTGGCCGTAGTAAAACTCCTGGGTATTTTTGGAGCCTCATTTTCACTATTAAAAAGCATTCGTTTAGTGACGTAATTCTTAATTGGACAGAACATAAATATATGCGAGTTATATACCTAGATATTATATACATATCTAAACTTACATTAAGGGTTATATAAACACGATGTACATAACCATTTGGAAAAAAATATTATACAAGTATTAAAAATCTAATTAGTTGAATTAAGTAAACATTTAATTAAGATGGATAAAGTGCAACGAGCTAATTTATCAGGATTGCTTAGGTACTATAGTATTTCTTTTTGTAGTGGGTAGGTATGCATTCAATGTTTTTATATCACGTTTGTTTTAATTTTAATTAATTAATCTTTGTCGTGTGGTTTCCGGCAGAGTAGAATAAGACCACTCCAAGTCTCCCCATGGATATCGTAAGAGGCGACTTATCAAATACAAGCTAAATAAAGCTCATTAACATCAATGAAACCTCTCCAACCCGTCTGGCCATCGAGGAGAGTGTAGGCCAAATCCTCTGTCTGCTCTGGCCAAGTATGGCTCCGGTGGTACAGAGAGGGTCATGCTCCTGCAGTGGAGATAAAAAAGACCTGACGATGATAAATTAATTAATCAGACAGTAACATCTTGTACTTTCAAATCTCAATTATTTCCAGATTCACATATGTATAATGGCACATACATTTATGAAACTCCCGGTCTGTTCTGTAATTAAACCCTTGTCAACCTTGTAGACACTGTCTTAAGGATAGGAGCGCGAAGCTTCGCTCTCATTACCAATATAAATATTATCATTAAAGGTATTGCATGAAATGAATTTAAAACACTTGAAGAAATTGCTAATTTTCTGTTTTTTCCAAGAAATACAACAACAATATCAGTACTTAAAACTTGTAGAACGTTAGCCAGAACTAAAATAAATGCTGCCACTGTCGTTCTTATAATATCTCTTAGATTCCTATTTGGAGTAACTCTCCCTTTACTTTTTGCCACATACAATATTCTTATAAAAAATAACGCGTTTGTTAAAAGAATAATGAATTTAAAACAGTAATATGAGATGAAGTAATACTTTAACGATGACATAAAATGCTTTACCATTATCAGAAAAATAATGGCGATTGGTAAACTTGCGAGCCAGATAATTGCGGTGATTAACATAAAATTTAATTTGCCTAGAATAAACACTGCCGTCACTTTGTCATACAAGTTTTTGGTAAACACAAACATCCATGCAACTAATATGAAATCGGTGCAAAACCCTATTACAAAACTTGCGTCCAAGAGGAATCTTTGTCCAGCTGTTTCGTGCGGAGGATGGTTGAGGAAATAATACTCGCATATGGTGTTCACTATCCTCGTCGCGGTCAAATGTGCCAGGACTTTCACGTCGAATTTCCTGCAGCGTGGTATGAGCAGAAGTAGAAATAATTGTACAAGAAAAGCAAGGCATGATATTACGATTCCGATCAGCCAAGCAATTCGCAAATAGTAGAAGATTATTTCATCGTCTTCTTTTTCGATTGCTGGTCCGTGCGTTGTGTGTCCTTCCATAGCTGATATGTCCGTTTTGTTTTCTTTGTAAAACATGATCTAGGTTTTCATTTATAACTCTGCAGCCCAAATCAGATGGAATGTATTTTCACATGTTTGTCAACACGCAACGCAGACAATCTGAAATAATAAATAATATATATAGCATATGTTACATACCGCTAGTATGTAAACTCTGTGCATACGTAGAGGCAGGTAATTTCAGTGTTATACAAACACGAACTTTATCTTTATTTTCTCTCTCTTTTGCGGTCAGATTCATAGTTCGGATATCAAATTACGTCATTGGATACGTAATTAGACTTCCGGTAAATTTGTGCTAGCGAATCTTTCAATGCGATAAGCATATTTGGCGACGATGCATAAACAGGGGATACACGCCGAAAAAAACAATATTCAAGAAGCTACGACGTGTTTGGGCGACGCTACGGCTCGCACTGAACACTTGCAATAATTTCACGTTTTTATTGTCAAATTACTCGCATCGTTGATAGTTAGGTCACATTAGGTTACGTTACGAAGATTTGGCTTCATATCAATGTTTACTCTTATTTATAGATTTGATAAACGCGGGAAACGGCGTGGCTTTGACGTACGTATACGCCTATGAGCTAGTAATTATTTTCGGCATTTTTTTTCTTTACCACATTTTATCTTGACCCTTCACACATTTGTTTAGGTAGATTAGACAATTTTTACATAAAGAACTCCATTTTCATGTAAAAAATCCAATTGAATCACAAAAATAAATTGTATTAATAAACTCACCTGTATTCTTATCGACCTTCAGACGCGATAGACGGTTATCGATGCACTGCGAAACAAGCCACCCAAAGATACATTTTAATTTTAGTTAAGTACATAATAGCAGTAAGAGTACTTGTTTATACGAGTAGAAGATGCGTAGCCAGACTGAGACTATTGACTGATGCGGCCAAGCCACACGGCGCCTACATTTCTGTGTCGGCTGGCTTGTTATGACGTCACGACAATGTGCGCGTGAAGACTGAAGGATCTTTTTGAATAAGGATGAAATTTTTAGGCGTCCGAGCGAAATAAATAATCGGTCTTTACATATGAAATTGGCGTTTTCCGCTTGCCATTTTGTTCCTAATGACTATGATTTTCAGATACATTTTTTTATTTAAACGTGAATGTGGACTATTTAATTAGCATTCTGCATGCATAAATTTTTTTGTTTTTCTAATTTTATTCATTGAAAAATGCTCATGAAAGGAACGCGGTTCAGATGTAGTCCGTTTTGATCACAAATGTCGTCAGTTTTCTATTCTTTTTCTAACTTTTTGTAAATTTTATAAATACATGTGAAAATTTCACTTTAGTTAAATTTATCAAACCCAAAATGTTAGTGTAAACGTGAGTACGAAAAATTAAATTTACTCGAAATTCTCTATAGAAAACGCCAGTTTCATAGGTAAGGGCCAAATACAATTATGAAAATGAATAATAAATATGAAAATACTTAAATAGTAAACGAGTAGTTTGATCTCTTAGTCCAGTCGGTAGAGCGGACTTAATCTTATGAATAAGATTACCGTGTTATGAAATACAGATATAATATGTCATACTTGCCAGTTGTAAATATGTTTCATAAATTTAATGTTTTCATAAAAAAAAAAGTTACGCTTTACCTCTGTAATACTTAAAAACTGAACACAAAAGTTATTGCATACCAGTGTGCTGCTGAAGATAACTTTGATTTTACTGAATGTCCACAACGGTGTCTCCACCATAATGCTCATCAGAGAAATTACCACCCGCTAGTTCATCATGTGATGTGGACTAATAAATTAATCGAGTAGTCCACCGAAATATATGACGCGTTAAATTAATCTACCCATGTAATTCATTCGAATGTTTTTCTACTAAAGACAATTATCCACTTTGTCGAGTAGTCCAACAAAAAGCTATTTCTCAGTGCTCGCGCTTGGAGGATCGCTCTTGTCTTTTAGCACTGGCTGGAAGGGAATCAGGCTATTGGTTAAACGCGCTTCCGTCTGCACATGTAGGTACCTTGCTGGATAATTGCACCTTTACTTTGGCAGTTGGACTTCGTTTGGGTGCAAATATGGTTCAACCACACACTTGTCATTGTGGTGCTTCCGTGGATGGGTTAGGTTTTCACGGTCTAGCTTGTGTGAAAAGTGCAGGCCGAATCCCCCGTCATGCCATGCTGAACGATATAATTCGTAGAGCTTTGGCTTCAGTCGGGGTACCTTCAATGTTGGAACCTCATGGGATCATCCGCACCGAAGGCAAGCGTCCTGATGGCGTAACCCTGATTCCATGGAGACAAGGCAAGTGTCTGGTTTGGGATGCTACTTGTGTGGACACGTTTGCGCCTTCGCATTTACCGGCTTCTTCAAAAAATGGAGCCAGCGGCAGCCAGCGCCGCAGAGGTAATATGGCGTTTTTTTCTAATATGGCGTGAAGAGAGCAATCATGTGGTTTTTAGCGGGTGTGAGTCCCGCATAACTGCTCTGTATCCCCGTACAGATCAGTATGCATAACGCATTTTCCACATGTAAAAAAAAAAGGTGTAAAATTAATGTAATATATGCGATAATACCGTATTAAAGTGATTTTATTCAAAAGTTAATTTCTGGTTATAAAATAACGAAGGTCGCCGTTTACGAGTGTTTAAGATAAGTTTAAAAATATCATAGAATTCATATCCACTGCTATGATTTATGAATATATCTGTGCAAACAACCGGACGTCATTCATCTCTAAATGTTTTGATTTCTCTGGTAAAATTATTTACGATTATTGATAACTTGATTATTATTAACTTGTGCTCCTGTAGTGGAGACTAAAAAGGACCTGATGATGATGATGATGATGATTGATAACTTTGTCGTTGCCGAATAAACACTTCTAATGAACGGTTGGCTAGACAGCTACAATTATTTTAAATAAATGGTTGATACAGACTATTACTATTATGTCCACAGGGACTTAGTTTTTTCACGTGTAATATGATTAAGCGGGTGCCGCTGCTGCGCGAACGAAAAACGTCGCTAGTGCGCAATCCATTAGGCTGCGCAGATCCATTAGGCGATTAGGAAAGAAGATGAAAAGTCTTCATATTTTCATATTTATATTAAAAAAAATAGGAAAGAAGGCGACCTCCGAGATATAAATATAATTGTTGTCATGTGAAAATTATTGTTTTAGACGTAAAAATCACGAAGTTTTCGAAGAAAAATGTGTTTGGGTATCATAACATATATATATATATATATATATCATTTTTTATTTTCATATGTATCTGTTTCAAATTCCAATAAGGGGGCGATCTTGTGCAAGGATCGACCTAAATTATACAAATACTTTTGATGTATTGAATTAATTCAGCGCATAGTACTAGTGATTTGAAAACACGTAAATTTTCACAATTTCGTGCAGTACCGTCTTAATAGAATTTCGACTGTGATAGGGCGGGAACATCCCGAAAGGGAGTTAGGTATAGTTAAAGTTATATTTATGATAGATGTATATGTAGGTAAGGAAAATTAATTGCGATCCATTAGATATAAATAAGAATATTTTTATAAGTGTTTTATTTTGCATTCACAATGCTGGAATTAGTCCACCAAAGTTGCACAGTTGTTATGATTGGATATCAACAGAGCTTGTAACCGCCCCTTTTCATTGTGCAATGTCGGTACAACTCCATTGGTGAGGTCCATTGCACAATAAGTTTACACATATTTATGTCACATAAAAAACACATAAAAGGTCCAACATAGCTAACGATTCTCACGGACTGATCCGCTTTTGTGATTTTTTTCGCATATATAGGTAGGTAGTAATATAATAATAATACTGTGTTAGTATTCGATACATTGGTAACCACGAATTATATTAAAAAGTCAATGCCCTGAAACTGTACCTTTAGACAGGCATTATTAATTCTATTGAAACCGAACAAGAAAAATGAGAAGTAATATAAATTAATATCTATTTACAAGAATAACTCTTATAGTTACCTACTTGTAGGCGTTTTTTTTCTCCGGTAGTAGTACCGGAGTAGTGCATTTTTAAATGTGACGAAAAAAAAAAGCCGTACTAATATTACATATCCCAGATGAACAAGTTATAAGTGATCGATTTAGAATAGGTACATACATACGAGTGATATCATGTCTTTTTGGTCTTAAAGACCTAAAAGCGACGTTAAACATATTGGAGGGCATTAGGTGAAATCATAATAGTTCGGGGTTGCTAGCCGCCTTGCCTACTAGGTAATAATTCCTCAGATTTACGCCCATTTCCTCATGCGGCTTTTATGATCTGCGCGGGAAGTTATTATTTTCTCCCAGACTAGCATGGCAGCATGGATATGTTTATTTTCTGGCCACATTGAATACTTACAACACAGAGCAGATATTTCTTAAGCGGGAGCCGCGCGAATGAAAATTGTCGCTAGTACTGCGCAAGCCATTTGGCTGCGCAGAAGCATTCGGCGATTAGGAAAAAAGGTGAAAAGTCTTAATATTTTTATATTTATATCTCTACAAAAAATTTAAGAAAGGGGGCGACCTCCGTGCCCTATATATAAATATTGTCATGTAATAATTATTGTTCTAGACATAAAAATTACAAAGTTTTCGAAGAAAAATGTTTTTAGATATCACTAGTTTTCGCCCGCGGCTCCGCCCGCATCAATTTCGATCCCTCGGGATTGGTACTTTTTTCCGGGATAATGGTAGCCTATGTCCTTTTCCGTACTCCAGAGAACTTGTATGCAAAATTTCATGATGATCGGTATAGTAGTTACGGCGTGAAAGCGTAACAAACAAACAAACTCACTTTCGCATTTATAATATTAGTTAGGATAAGGATAACATAATTATATATCATTTTTAAATTTCACATGTAGTTGTTTCGAATACCAACAAGGGGGCGATTTTGTTCAAGGACCGACCTAAATTATACAAATACTTTTGATGTATTTAATTAATTTGGCGCATTATACTAGTGATTAGAAAACACGTAAATTTTCACAATTTCATTTTCACAGTACCGTCTTAAATAACACGAGAAAATCGCTGACAAAAGTACCTCGCTAGCTATCTCTCCAAGCAACAAGCAAGACTAAAACTAACAATAAAAAAAATATGCGGGAATCACTAATCGGATTATTTTATTGGTGTAGACTTTACAATTTTGCGAACGGGCGTATTGAAGAAAGTATTATTGTTTGATGTCCTTTCACAAATTGCATATTAGATAAAAATGCGCCCGCTGCATTGTCCTTATACCGTTGCTTGGGAAATACGACTGTTTTGTTTAGAAAAGGCAACCCTTTGTGTTTTAATCCGCCACGAATGTTGCGAAGAATACTGCGAAATTCACAATTTGCATATTGCGTCTTGTAACGCTAGTTTAAAATGCGATCTTTTACGGTACATTGTCTCTGAGAAGAGAAAGAAAAATTATGAATCATTATTTTGGCGAATTTTTGACGATGTGGTGTTTGTTTATATTTTTAGTTTAACGGTTTTTCTTATTATAATTTACGTATACATTATTCTAACAAAACCTCAATGCCAGTTTTGAGTTCATATTAAGACTGTATTATAAACAAGGCTGTTTATAAACAAATATATTTGTTAATATATTTATTTTACTATTAGCTATGTATCTGATTTGATTGAACCAGTTTATGCATGCTCGCTCGTTTCATAAGTGTATGTATAAGAAAGTAGGATTGAACAATTAATAGTGTTGTGTTGACACTTAATTTATCCTAGGAAATTTGTAGAACAACTATTTTATATTTATCTTTACTTCTATACTAATATAATAAAGAGGAAAGATTTGATTGTTTGTTTGTTTGCATCGAATAGGCTCTGAAACTACTGGACCAATTTTCAACATTCTTTCTCCATTAGAATCCTACATTATCCCTGATGAGCATAGGCTATTTAAATAGCTATATCTTCCCGTGCAAAGCCGGGACGGGCCGCTAGTCTACTAATATGATGACCAAAGCACCTACTCAAGCGTCGAATTTTCTGAGAAATTAGTAAAGGTAGTTAATTATTATAAATAAAAAAAAAAAAAAAGTACGAGTAAGGCAACGATGGCTACGAAATAAGTGCTACGGATTCCTTTGGGTCTACGAAAGGTACCCTACCTATACTATACAGTATACCTATATTAAAAGAATTGGATTAATTTATTTAATTGTCTCTCACTGTTAATGGCCTTTCAGTCAGAGAAATAAATATATGATTGGGTGTTATCAATATAAAAGGCGAAATTTGAATATCTAGGTATACAAATAAAATTATTAAATTTAAACTTGCTTATCTTAAACCATAACCATATCCTTGAAAGGATTAAATCAATATTTTTCGTGGGCTATAAACGACACTAAGTACTCCGAAGGTACCTATCGGAGCTAAGGATTACGTATTTAATCTATTGTATTATACCTGTTCCCCGAAAAAATGCGCAAGCACCAGCTAAAAATCGACAATCATATTTATTATGTGCAATAAAATGATTGGCTACTCTTTTATGCCGTTCGGATAAGGTGCGGGCTTCCTAGAGTAGTTCAAGGCACGTGCCGCCTACCTGAGCCTCGTCGGTGGCCGCAAGGACCACTGATTCCTTTGTCTATTCGCTTCCATAGACTTAATCATTTTTAATCTGCCTTACAATATACCCGCACTGCTAAAAATCGGAAACTACGTGACAGATACTTATATATTAAGTATATCTTTATCCTACACAAACTAAATTGTTATAGTAGAATAGGATAAAGTACAAATAAAGTGTGAAGATACTCATGTATTAATGTACTAAAATGCTGACTCAAATATCTAAAAGGTAAGCTGATTGACTTTAGATTACGTAGGTTTATTACTATAAACAATTAGATAATTCGTCGACTAGATGAAATTGGTATGGACGATAAGTTAAATTGTTGGACCTAACTTATAAGGAATTAAAAGTCAATAGAGAAGAATTATTATATAAAATATTAATATCATGTACTCGGTTGTAATACATAAGTACTTTTGTAGGCATGCGTGTTAATTAGGTACCTATAGATAGATACTTACTCCATTTCAAAAGCTGACAAAGATTAAGCACACAAAAATGAAAATAGGTAGTTACCTAGCTAAGTTTAGCTAATGCATGTATTCAATAAAAGATATTCATGCTTAAAGAAATCTGTATAAGTAACTCCAGTAAACCATAACAAATTACGATTAAGTTATTCATCATAATATCTTTGTCAAAAAGATCTTTTAGAGTGTCCATAGCGATATCCATATTGTCCATCATAAGAAGTGAATCAATTCAGGACAGTCCAACCCGTAGACCTTTTATATGGGACAATCAGACCACCGTGACATCATTATACAAAGTAAAGAGTTGTCTATTTGTCCGACTGTCCGGAAGTATCGGACATAATGGCGGAGATGAATAGTCTGGCGACAGTTGCGTTGCAGTCGCCTCGCCGGTTTCTGTGAAGGGACTGGACATGCGCTTCATTAATTATGCCTGTATTGAGTTTTTGTAGAAACGGGACTTTCTCTAGAGAACTTTTAGAAAAGTTATTACCAGTAATAACTGGGATACGGAAACATTCTTGACTGATTCATCGTGTATTGTTACATACGTACGTATATAGCGTATATCATTTCTAACTTCAACACAGTAAGTCGTTTCACGAGATGGGTCACACGGACTGGGGTTTTATTAAGGTACTAGCTGTTGCCCGCGACTTCGTCTGCGGAAATTTCTGTTATAAGGTATAGATGAATAATTTTACCCCGTTTTCAAAACATTTTTTATTGATGCTTCGCTCCTATTGGTCACATCGTGATGTTTTATAGCCTAAAGCCTTCCTCAATAAATGGACTATCCAACACAAAAATAATTTTTCAATTTGAACCAGTAGGTAGTTTCTGAGATTAGCGCGTTCAAACAAACAAACAAACAAACTCTTCAGCTTTATAATATTAGTATAGATTACAGATACATTAAAGAGGTTTAAAGAAACATGACCCCAATTTTTTTGCGAAATAGACACTGCACACATCATTTTAGACGCTTGAAGGATGGACCAATGCCAACCAAAGGAGGAAGGGACCAATGCCGAAACACAAAAATGTTCGACCGCACGGTCAATTTGGTCAATTTGTATGGAAATGTCAAAAAAGATTTCAGTTCCCGGCTTTGGTCCCCTTTAAGAGTCCAAAACGAATGAAACGATTCTAGAGTTCTAATCGATCAAAATTTTACCGTGTATTTTCATAAAACGCCATAACCGCTCGAACGAAACCCCACCTATCGCACCTTTTCGATTTCGAAAAATAATGGTAATTTTGATGATTAAATGATTCTATTAAACCTGTTATCTGAAATTTATAATCAATCAAAGATTCTAAATGAGTCTCAGTTTTGATTAGAAAAGGGTACTACCAATACTAATTTTGATTGGTAAAATACATCATTTTATTTGAATATCGCATGTAAAGCATACCTATTACCGTCATTTAATTGTTATGACCTGAACTTTTAGTTCAGGTGATAACAATTAAATGATTCAGGCAATAAAATAGATAAACAATATTTATTTTCCGAACCGACAAGGTTTGGTTTTCGGTTAAGGTAATGCAGTTATTTTGTCTCAAAACTCGGTCACTGGACTACAAGTCCATTTGACCACTTTCCTGTATATCACTAATAAAAATTACTCTAATGACTCATGTTCATGATGTATACAGTATATTAATTCTATTAAAATATAATAATAAATAAAAATGCTACAACAATGTATTTTTTTATATTTTTTTTCTGATTTATAGATCCTGTATTTTCTTAACAATATTTTCTATTAAAAAAACAAAACAATCATGGCTAACTATTTTCGTTTTTGTACATTAGTTAATGACCATCACTTAATTGAGTATTTTTAAAAATACACGAGTACTTTTTCGTTGATGATATTAAAACTTAATTGATGATATTACTCTTAAAAACTTTAAGATGTGTCTAGACTAAAACATAACAATTAACAAACTTAGCAAATATGTAATATGCGTAATTTATTATAATTTTGTTATAAAAGTACTAATTGTAGGTTTTAATATTTAGAATAGTTAATGCTAACTTACTAAAATTTTGTAACATAAATTAATTACAACAATACAATATGTACTTACTAATTTATTGGTGCAATATACATACTTTATTAATCTATGTAAATAAAATTATATTTTTTCAGATTCCAGTGCTAGAATACTACATCAGAGATGTTTCTATATAGAATAATTATACTTATATCTTAAAGTATGATGCATCTACCGAGAATAGAAATAAAATTCGTAAAAACTTGATTAACTGAAAATATAACAATTGTGCAAATTCATACGTAACTATGATTGTTACGATATAACTGAAGATACCTTAAAAAAGAACAAAGTTTTCTTTCTTATCAGTTACAATAGAATGGTAGTTGTGTCATTGTTCTCATTTAATTAGGCCCGTTAGAGTTAAGTGCAGGTAGCACATAACCCTTTTCTTATCTACTCCGTAAACGCCGGGGGTAAAATGCACCCCTACCCTTCTGAAGCCCCGCCCCTTCCGAGCCTATAGGGACGCGTGAGCAAGCCAGGGAGGCATTACTTGTGCTCCGCGCTCCTTGCGAACCACACGTTTCTTTCGTCTTAATTTTAAAAACTTAAAGCCATGGCTCTTTGGACACCATACGCTGATGAAGCGGCTTTGGATTTATCGAAGCCGGTCGTGAAGGAAGAACGGTTTTCACCGGAAGTCGTGGCTCCAATTGGAAATTCGGAGCATCTGATGTTTGGGTACCCCTATCCCCAACAAAGTGTTCCGCTGCAAGAGTCGCTGCCTGTGGGCCATCCAGGATATTACGTTGGATATCAGTACCCGCCAACTGCCTACAGTGTGCCGTCAGCCTACAGTGTGCCGTCAGCCCAAATGTCACCAGTGTCTGGAGGCAGTACGTGTTCGGGGTACGACAGCGCACCAGTTCCCGTCCCTTCGATAAGCCCGCACTACGTCATGAGGGCGGCACCCCTGTCTCCACCAGAATCGCCGATGTCACAAGCCCAAACGCGAGCTTTCTTGGAAGTGGACGAGTTGACAGACGATCCTGACTTCCAAGCGTTTGAGAGGAACGCGCTGAGAGTGATGGCTGAAAAAAACGGAGGAGCATTGTTGGGAAATAACCCACGAATGCGCCGTGCTGTGAAATCGACCAACCAGGATGCAGCAAACGATTCGTACAGAAAGCAGAGAGAACGCAACAACTTCGCAGCAAAACAAAGCAGAGACAGGAGGAAGCTGAGGGAAATTCACCTTGCATTAAAGGTTTCCTATCTCAAGAATGAGGTGGCTGGTCTCAAGGCCAAGTTAGCAGCGAAGATGTGCGAACGCTGCCGTCAACAATGCTTATGTTAATCATAACATGACATAGTTATTAAGTTTTGTAAAAATTGTATATAGTAACGTAATTTAGTGTGCAATTTAATGTAAGTTTGTAAAAGTAGTCATTATGATAAGAATTGTATTACTTTTAAGTTGTTAATGTGCAATGTAGCTCTGAAAGACTGGTAGGTTTAGGTATTTATTTTGAGTAAGTAACTAAGATAAAAATATGTTCGATATCGTGTAGGTATACTTATAATACCAACAACAAAGACAAACAATAAATAAGTTGTATTCAATTTATATTTTTCATTTCACACCTATATTTTTATGGATATGTCAATCCCATATCTTTAAAATTATTTTAAAAAAAGGTTTTTTTAAACAATATTAAAAAACCTAAAAAAACAGTATTAAGAAAATCTTTTTATGAAAAATGTTTTAATGTTTACTCGACTGCCCAAAAAAGGAGTGTAATGGTTAGTAAAGTTATTCACATTAAAAAACCTAAAAAAACAGTATTAAGAAAATCTTTTTATGAAAAATGTTTTAATGTTTACTCGACTGCCCAAAAAAGGAGTGTAATGGTTAGTAAAGTTATTCACATATAACACTTACATATTTATAGGCGTTCCGTATCATATCTGTCTCAAATTGAATTTCCATTGCTATACAGCGAGAAAATAGGACCTGTCTAATGGAAACTTTTGTTCTATGATTAAAAAATTGATCATGAAGCATATTAGATAGACATGGACCTAGGAATAGTTGTAGATATTTTTTGTGAATAATCCTTTGAAGTTTGGAGAAGCATAGGTATTGCGGATAATTATCATACGGATGTGAATAATATAATTAATTAACTGTTAATAAAAACTTACATATATAGGTACTCATATTTTAGCTACTTTATTCTCCAATAAGCCGTAAATGCTTGAACACATTAGCTTATTTTAAAAAATAAATAAAAATAAATCACTAGTTTTCTTGTATACAGAATAGCTTGTATTAAATCAAAACATATTTTGAATAAGTCATTATTATTTGGAAAAATAGACCCGTAGAAAGAAATCTTATGAAGATAAAATATAGGAACTTGAAAAAATGCATAGTATAATTCTTATTTCATTATTCTTAAGGGGCTTAGATGAGAGAAACTAGTGCCACTCGTGATTTTATTCTTTTATTTTCCCCAATTATATGAAACTAGTTTTTTTACACTCGCGTGTATTTATTCCTAAATAAAAGATGGCCTATGTCCTTCTCCGTACCTCAGACAACGCATATGCAAATTTTCACGATGATCGGTTCAGAAATTAAGGCGCGAAAATGTAACAAACAAACAAACTCCCATTTGCATTGTGGGATACAAAACCTAAATCTATACTGCGGTAGTAAATTACGCGTAGTATTTTAGTATAACCAAATTTCAAATTAAAATAATTGTTGATTAAGATGATGTTACCGCCAAAAGTGTCCACTTTTAGCGGTATCAACAATTCTCTTAATTTATCCAATGCAAAATGATGAAAAGTAATAATATAAAAAATGGAAGAGAAAAGGATTGAACAATGTACTCGTATCAAAAGAAAGGAATATGTGGAAACAACGAGGGGAGGCTTTTGCTTGATGCCTAGGAAAAAAAAAAACCAAAGTACCTACTGAAATAGACTTTTTTTAATTTGGCCTGAGAAGTAAAAAAAATAAAAAAAATTGGCGGTAGTTTTTTTTTTGCCCCTTAATTTTTTTGTAAGATTATGATATTAAACGCAATATACATTCATAGAGGTAGGTATAAAAACCATGCGAAAGAATAGTATTGATATGGGCACGAAGTGAGATCATTTAAGGTGAGCGCGTTATTGAACCCAGGAGGCCACGTGAGCCACTATGTCGCTGACATATTAATGGATCACTCTCTAGCTGTCACCTGGTAAATACCAGTTAATTTATTAAAAAAACATTTAATAAAATGGTTGACTGTAAAGACGGACGATATTTTTACATGATAACGATGGAAAAGAGATAGATGCGTCACAAGCCGAACGCTTAGGCGGATTGTGTCTCTCTATCGCTTATTCCGCGCTCTCACTTGCACACGGAACGTGACACTTGTTCATGCCTACATTCGGCGTTCATCGATTCATAAGACGTTATCACGTCAAAATGCAATAGCATCGGGAAAGAAAGAATGACGTTTACTATACAACTCATATAATATGCGGAAATAATTAAATTTCGTAGGCTTCTCGTAGCGTTGTAGCTTCGTAGCACATTTGCGTAATCTACAAATAGTAGCTCGTAGGCTGCTACAAATATTATTGTTGGGAAATTGTCGAGGGTACATAATTTACATTTAAAATTAAAATATTTAGGTTAAAATTAAAATATTTATTGATAAATTACATTGTTAGTGGAGTCCAAACTCTGTATCCTAAATTCCTAAGTCTGTCTGGATCAGGTAAAAAATCTTTTCTAAGTGTTTGGCTAGTTTATTGACCGATAAAGCGTCGGCGTATCAGCGTGGTTAAAAATTCTTTCGTATGTCCGCCTATCCGACTGTCCTGCTGTCCAGCTCTTCTCTTCTATAGATCGCATTCTCGAGGAATTTGTGGTCAGGTTCGATAATTTAACTCGTTCACGGATACTGGACCAGACACGCTAGATATAACAATAGAAGTCTCCGTCCAGGAGGGACGTCCCGGAAAGTCTTAACAGTTCTCATCGACTTTTCTTGTTTTTTTTTTATTAAATGTATTCAGATAATTTCAATGCAATGGAAATTGGATTAATAAACCAAAGCGGTAAGGAATATGTGAGTTCGCTGTAATAAGATGCGTGAGGTCTACAGCTCCCAGAGTCACTAGTTAATTTGTTACATAGGTATTACAAGTATGGTATTGTGATATACTTGACCATGCAAGCGTGAAGTGCAATACGCTTCATCTCAACTTGGGCAATTTTTTTTATCTGTCTGGGTGTTCTCGTCTTCAGATCGCATTTTCAACCGATTCTCGCGAAATGTGTGAGAAGGTTTGACAATTACATACAGCGTGTAAATTGACCCTCGACATTCCCTTTACGGGGTGACTCAGACCATCAATATGAACAACTTTTGGGAACCTTGCTGGGAACTCAAAAAAAATTGCGTCATTTCCATACAAAAGAGTCCCGCCGCCCGGCCAGTTTGTATGGGAATGTCGAATTGTTTTTTGAGTTCCCAGCATTGTTCCCATTGAAAAGTTGTTCATATTGATGGGCTGAGTCACCCCGTAAAGGGAATGTCGAGGGTCAATTTACACGCTGTATAATCTTTTTGGCAATTCGGTTATTAGATTTTTTTAAATATGACACCATGGATCTAATCACCGTTTGGGGTCTGTGGCGGCGCTTAGAATCATTGTGAGTTTGCTGTGATAAGACTAACGAGGTTGACTACTTACAGACTCTCGTCCTATTGTTCGAACTATATCCAAAACTTCCCGTTATATGCACAATATGCATCATCATGAAATAGGTGCGTGTGACAAAAATCGCAGGTGCTAGACGCCGTATTGTCACCTCTAGGATTATCCACTGGCGAACTGTAGACACTGCAGCTTTAGATAACCATCTACCGGGTTCTTTTGCATTGGAACCACGCAAAAATTACTCTTATTATCATACGTTAAGATACAAAAAGAAAGCAAGGAAGTTTGTCATTATTGGGAGGCTTGACGAATGGGTTTACCAAAGGGCTAAGAGAATACAGTTAGGCGTGGGTTTCTGTACATCGAATGTATAAAGGCGTTCCCGTAATACATCGATTGTGTCAATTGTATCGATTGTGAAGGGTTTGCGATTAGATTCGCATAACCAGAGGCGTTTGTGTACGTGGATAGCGGGAAATGAAAGGTTGATTGACGTCGCCCGCTGCGAATGATTGAACGGCTTTTTTGGTGCGTTAGTGTGGTCCGAATCATAAAGTTATTGGAGCGAAACTGTACTTATTCGTACGATTATTGATATCCCACGGGAAACGAGTATTTTGTTACGGTTAAAAGTTTATGTGACTATAAATGTATACCCATGAACTTCCTATCAGCAAAGGAAAAGAAGAAATGAATTATCATAAGTAAATTGAAAGGAATTCCTAAATAATTTGATCGGGACTGAGATTGCCATTTTTAAGGAGGTTCTCGATTAGGTTGTATGTTCTTGTATGCTTTCCGTTTGGTACCATTTAATTTCATCAAAATCGATTCAAAAGTTTGGTTGAAGTCGGTATTTTTATATGAAAGATTCTAGTTGGTTGGGTGGTTTACTCATAGCAATGACAACACCGCATCAATTTTAAAAGATTTATAACTTTTATGTCATGATTATATAATAATAATGATTTGTAAATATCACCTAACTGTTGCAAATAAAATAAATAAGTACTTGTAATAACGTTATAAATATTTTTCAAATACTTAAATAGTAAGTACTTAACTAATGATTAATGAAGGACTCTACGCAAAGCACGTAAACAAATCAACTTATGCATCAACAACACCATAATTGCATTTAGATAAACCTTAGAAATTAATAATGTGATGTAGTATCTTTAGCTACAAAAGTAAACAAATGAATCATAAATAAGACATTGTTGGGGCAATATATTTCAAATGAATGTTTTATTTCTACAAGATTGACATATGACATTACTATAAGAAGTGTACATTTAGGCTCCACAACGAAACTGAAGCTGAATAATTTCGAGACAGAAGGAAAATAAAACGTAGAACGCCATAATTTTTTCGTTGATCGAATCCTATTCTCCGAAGCAAACATATTTCTGAACTACTAAAATAACAATGTAACTTTGTTCCATATGAAGGTACCTATACGAATTCTCTACTATATTGTAAGCTTTCGTCAAAATCCATCCAGTAGTTTTTGCGTCAAGGAGTATTTTCTTACATACATAACTCATGATTTTGTTTTTAAACATTATAGTTAAAACTGGGTGTATATGGTGAGATAGGATTGATGATGATTTTATTAATATGTGAAATACGGCGTGCTCACGTATGACACCTACTAAAATGAATGTCAAAATGAATAAATATGTTGACACGTTAATACAAACTTTTTTATTTTTATACCTCTTTATTAGGATGTGTGTAAAGTTGAAATGTTTTATGAGTAATAAAGTTTCTGCGCCAGTGGCACAGAAATAAACTTACTTCGTGTCATATCGTAACTATGTATTTTACGCAGGAATTAGCAACTGTTTATTGCAATAAACCAAAGAATATATACACTACGCGAAACGAAACGTAGGTACCTAAGTAAACCTAATATATTGCTAAACGTTCCTCTTGGCGCATCAGCTTATCTCGGAAAAATAAAATAAATATTACTGTATTTTTGTTTAGTGATTAGAAATCAATCATCGAATGCCAAAATATTTTCTTCGAAGGCTGCTGGGTGAGATTCTCGGAAGCGATAATATTTCAGAAGTTATGGCTAAAATAACAAACGCAACTCCCTGACGATTTCGCAAATGTCACGTCCATGCGTTGTCCGAGATGTTATTGTTTGGGATCATCGGTGACCGCTGATGCTGAAGCGTCCCGTGGGATGACGAACTTGCATCTGCTAGCGCAAGCAAATAACGTACCGTGGTGTTGTAAGTTGCAGGCGACCAGCGGTAAAAGTAAGTAGGAAGACACGTAGCGTAGTACTTCCCATTATTAGTAGGAGGAGCTCGTTTTCTCATTCTCTACTAACTGCATGCTCTTTTATGATATGCATAGACAACTGTTTTCTCGGGCCCTAAAAGTGATGTTTAAAGAACTGTTCAGTTGACAGCATGTAGATTGCTTAGTAGGAAAATAAATTGTAATTGCAGTCCGTATTTCGTTTGATTTTTGATATAATAATTTTCTACCTAAGAATTAAGACTATGTTCTTCTTTATGGTTCTATTTTTCTACGTACTAAATGCAAAACAAAATTAAGAGAATAGAGAAAAGGTTAATCTTTAAGAAATACGTGTCATATAGTATGCTAACTGCTTAGGCAGATTATGCTTATCAATGCAAAATAAGCCTTCTGAAAAATTCAGACTGCAATAAACTTTACTCCAATTGTATATATTTATTACAATACAAGCATTAGCTTTCAAAGTGGTAGGTAATGGTAGGTGCCGACATAAAAATAAGATAAGCTACTAATCCCTATTTCATTTTTATTCAATTTTAATTGTGGCATTTTATTCAACCACCTAGGATTATAGCCCGCATCCTCTTGTGTTTTAGGGCGCCCGCGATTGCACTGTACCTGCTCTTTTTGCGGGTTATAATCCGCTAATAGTGGGCATTGTCCGCAGATGACGGACACACAGATTCAAAATCATTTTTTCTTCATGACAACGGAAAAAATGGTACAGCCAAGCGACAATGGGCAAGAGTTGAGCCACGGGAGCATTGTGCGTTCCCAGAAACGTTGTAAATCATATTTGTGTAAGAATAACATAACTTTATCAGTTTGATAATTCCGAACGGTTGGCTATTGTAAACGTTTCGTTTTCGCAATTGTCGATTCGGTTACTTACAATGCGTTTGGTTATTGCAAATAACAGGAATAAAATAATCCTCGGGAATAATTTTGTTGCTAAATTGTGTTTAGATTTGAGCAAGTCTTGGATTATTCTAAGAATAGTCCACAGATTTACTAATGCTTTTTACATCCAATATTGGTTCAATCCATTATCTACACATTGATTTATTTGCGCACGAAAGAACCTACACTTCAATAGGCACTTTAACACAACGAAGAGGCAATATATACTTTAACGTAGAAAATGTAACAATTTAACGTCTATAATCAAATATTTCTTTTTAAATATTCATTCATTGGTTTAGCGTGTAGATGGCGGGTAGATGAAAAACAAAATCAAAATAGAAAAGGATTTTGCCTATCTATTGACATTGTTTATTTTAGTTTTTGTGTAAGTAGGTATGTAGGTAAGGGGCAAACACTGGTGGCAGACTTTCAACCTATCTGAACATCTGCCATCAATGATGACAGCTAGGACTAACGGCTTAACGTGTCTTCCGAAACTCGAGATATTTAATATGGCAAGTGGCGTATAAAATGTCTCGGCCACTAATCCAAGGCCCAAGAGACCGCGCCTGTCGTTGCTTTACATGCGTAAGCGCTTAGTAATGCCTGCGCCCACAAGGCCATTGAAGCTTCTCGAGCCTCTTGACATAATTCATTACATGTTCGCCCATTCCCTAGGCCTGCTTCTACGATTTGCGCAGGAAGAAAAGCATCTTGAACATTTCCAGTGCTTTTCTTTTCTCCTAGCTCAGTATGGAATACCCCTAACCAATCCACCCAACAACAAGCTAAACGTGGCCTTTCGGTCTTATCCCTTAAGGCTCTGTTTATCCCTTAAGGGATAAAGACGTGATAATATATATACTTATGTATTCAATGGTTTGAAGAAATAAATGTCCATTATTCCATTTGCTGATTCCTGGAGTAGGATGACGTATCGATTTTAAATAGCTTTCTATGAGAAAGTTGGAAGTAAGGCAGTCACACACTTAACACATCGGCAACTGGACGTTTATGTTTAATCATGTTCAACTATTCCTTGCTGTCTTGTGGAATAAAATGTACCTAAATCATACGTCTAAACTTTTATATAGATCTTGGAGTAAAAAATATACTACGTATAAGTAATCACAGGTACTTGTAACTTATATTGACGTTTATAGACTTCAATAAATATATTTAAAGTATCTAATACCTAATAGAATGGATCTCCCAAACATTTTCAACCAAATATCTTCATTAAAGTTCAGTTACAGATTTTCCTCTCGGTCTAAACGGTCCTTTGAAAATACTACTGAGTATATTGTCACATATATTAAGTACTAGCTAATGTCGAGCCCTCGGGAACAGTCAAATTTCCCGGAAGTAAAGGTACAGGGTACCTTGCCCGGGCCTCAAAATACCTCCATACCAAATTTCATCCTAATTGGTTCAATGGTTGAAGCGTGAAAAGCTGACAAAGAGTTACTTTCGCATTTATAATATTAAGTATGCATAGGAATTATGGAATACGCGAGATGTGAAAACAAACCTTTATTCGGCAGCTTTGTAAAATATTGCGTTTATGGGAATCGCTATTTGATTTAAAGTTGCTATAAATTTTAAAGACTAAGTATCTTACTTATATCATCATTATCATCATCAGGTCTTTTTAGTCTCCACTGCAGGAGCATGACCCTCTCTGTACTACCGGAGCCTCACTTGGCCAGAGCAGACAGAGGTTACTTATATATGGATTGTAAATTTATGTTTTACATTTTCTTATTTTGAAATGGACTTTCCTAGCTAATTTTAACTAATCTTATCTATATAAACTAAAAGTGTACTTAACAGTCTTTCTCAGCTTTACATAATCTAAAACATTTTGTAAAATCTATTATTTTTGCTAGTTCTATACACTAACTCTCCAACCCGTTTGGCCAGACCTCTCCAACCCGTTTGGCCAGACCTCTCCAACCCGTTTGGCCAGACCTCTCCAACCCGTTTGGCCAGCGTGGAGAGTGTAGGCCAAGTCCTCTGACTGCTCTGGCCAAGTATGGCTCTAGTAGTACAGAGAGGGTCGTGCTTCTGTAGTGGAGACCAAACAGACCTGATGATGATGATGATACACTAACTCATAATTATGTTGTTCAAATTTAAGATGCTACGACTATTTGTAAGCCATCCTAGCCTCGTAGCGTAACTTTACATGCGTGGACAACGGGGTGGCTTACTATGTAGGTGGTAGGCACTCATTTAAATATACATTTTTTTTCTAGAATATGGCGTAGTTGCAAAAGATGACTACGCAAAGCTAATTATTTAAACTATACAACTTACCTCACCGTACCTATATATGCATAATAATTTCTTTAAAAATACTTATGAATGAAATCTAAAATGGTCAATCTTCCATAGAAACACCATTGCATCTTTACAATTCCTATTCAGTTTCAACAATTCTCGTCCACCGGAGTCAAATTTAAGCTGAAAGGGATGAAAGGCCTCAAAATTGGAGGATGCAATCGCAAATGGAATCTCAAGTCATGCAGAATGTGACAATGTACACAATACACGAGGTGTGAATGACTATGAGATTAGACGTTGCAGTGGTCAGTTCTGCCATTCCGCTGACTCATTTCACCCTTCTATGGATCGGACGGCTCCCTTATTTAAGTAGGCCTTTTGGTATGGTTAGCAAATACACACATCTTAATATATAGGTAAAACAAAGTCGGGTTTCGGTATAAGTGTTCGAAACACTTAAAAACGGGTGAACTGATTCTTATAATCCTTGAGTTGTTGGTTTTGTTGTCACCCCGAATAGCAGAATCACTAATTAAATATACCTAAGTAATGCCTAATACGACTTAGGAAAAGCTAAACAAAGCTCATAAACATCAATGAGACCTCTCCAACCCGTCTGGTCAGCGAGGAGAGTGTAGGCCAAATCCTCTGTCTGCTCTGGCAAGTATGGCTCCGGTAGTACAGAGAGGGTCATGCTCCTGCAGTGGAGACTAAGAAGACCTGATGACTATGATGATGGATACCTAATTACCACAAAAAATAATAGCGAAAAGCAGTTCGCCGGGACAGCTAGTTTCTATGATAAACGAGTGATTATATACATACTCACCATTATCACGTCTTTAACACTTACGGTGTAGACAACCCACCTTTTAAACTTAACGTGGCCAACTTTTGCTGTTGGTGCGTAAAGTTGAAAACGGAATCAATTTAGTGATGGGGTTTCGGTATAAGTGTTCGAAACACTTAAAAACGGGTGAACTGATTCTTATAATCCTTGAGTTGTTGGTTTTGTTGTTACCCCGAATAGCAGAATCACTAATTAAATATACCTAAGTAATACCTAATACGACTTAGGAAATACAAGCTAAACAAAGCTCATAAACATCAATGAGACCTCTCCAACCCGTCTGGTCAGCGAGCTGAGTGTAGGCCAAATCCTCTGTCTGCTCTGGCCAAGTATGGCTCCGGTAGTACAGAGAGGGTCATGCTCCTGCAGTGGAGACTAAGAAGACCTGATGACTATGATGATGGATACCGAATTACGACAAAAAAGAATAGCGAAAAGCAGTTCGCCGGGACAGCTAGTTTCTATGATAAACGAGTGATTATATACTCATCATTATCACATCTTTAACACTTACGGTGTAGACAACCCACCTTTTAAACTTAACGTGGCCAACTTTTGCTGTTGGTGCGTAAAGTTGAAAACGGAATCAATTTAGTGATGGATTGCTAGTCGTATCGCCTATTAACTTAATACCTATCTCAGATTTCCCCTCGAACAGCTTTTACGATATGCGCGGGGCGAAGCAGTTAGCACATTTTGAATTATTTTTCTCCCAGACCAATATATTTTTCTATACTTGTCTAGGAGAGGAAATATATATATTTATATAGCAATTTATGATCTAAGGGTCAAACTAAGTTGAATAGTGTTAAATAAATATAGTTGAGGTCCAATAATAATAGCGTAATCTTTAATCTTTCTTTTCGCGAGTGAGTTAGTGGCTTACATAGCACTGGTACTAGTATACTACTTATCAGGTTTGCACACATAAGCTTGGCATGTAGCGATAGGAAAATAACGTAAGAACTTGGCTATTGGTGTGATTTCTGGATATTTAATTTTCTCAATGTCTTAGTATTTAAATACAACACTTTAGTCGTAAAAAGGTTCCGTTTAATTTTTTCTATCCTGTCATCAAGTACTTTTGCACTTATTGATATGCCGCTTTCAAGAATCTATTAAGTAAGCAAATAAGGGCTTGTTTAATCTCCCAAAAATCCGAAGCCACAGCTCAAAGACAATAAAATTAACGGTATTTCATAACAGTGGTATCACATTTCTTTTTTTGCCATCGGTCCCAAATCCCGGAGGACTTAATCCGGGTCCACGCGGAAGGGTTCGCAAATGACAGGCGCGCGACGTAACAATCACTAACAAATATTATTATTGACCACAAACGACTTCACGCCAATTTCTATCTTAATTTATGTAGTGAAAGGGTTAAAATTGTCTGAGGAATAAAAGCAGCTGGCATTTTTGATCCAGATGTCGATGCGGAATTGCAAAACGATGCCCGCTATATTGACAGTTATTGCAGTTTCCTATGTACTGGCTATTGTTGATAGATGCATCGTCCTTGCTATATATTTACCTTGCTAAGTTAGGGTGTAGACATTGCATAGTAAATGTAAATAATTGAAGAAACTTCTTTTACGACAAGTACTTATAATTTTTTAAGACAAATAAACCCTAATTACATTTAGACCTTTGTCTTACAATCGAGGATGCTGAAGACCGTACGAAGTGAAGAAAAAAAGCAGGAAATCAGCAACAAGTATCCTCGGATGGATCAGATGAATTGTACTTGCAGTACTTATAGGTACTTGAAAAGTTCTGATAATTTATTTATTTATTTCGTTTGTTAGGCATAACATACGCTATGGTCGCAGTGAGATTGAGAGAAATTATTAAATACAGAGTTCGTTCTAACTCCCGTTAAAGTCTTTAAAGCGAGAAAGTTTAAAAAAACAAATCCTACGTAGGTACCTTTGTTTTATATTTGTACTGTTATTATAAACTCTTTGGGATTTGGAAGTATCACAGACTTCTAGCATACATACTTTCACGTCTTTGCCATTGCAGGGTAGACAGAGCCCCAAGGTCTTCAAGACCTAAAACCCACGTTTGGCATGTTGGTGGGCGTGTAGTTGAAAATGGGAAAAAAAATAATGATGGCTTGTGTTAGCCGCATCGCCTACTAACATGATTATTCAGATTTTCGCCCATTCCCTCAATCGGCTTTTACGATCTTCACGAGATAAAAGAAGAAGCTGGTAAATTCTACGATTTTTCTTTTATCCCGGACTATCGTGGAAGAATCTTCTAGCATAGATAATGCTTCCCCATGTCCACCCCCAACGCATTGAAAGGCCCGCAATCTTAGCCCGCAACGGTCCTGTCACACCCTGGTGTTGCAGTTGTCCATGGGCAGCGTTGACCGCTTATCATTAGGTGACTTGCTTACTCATTTGCCGACATATAGCATAAAAAATACAAATGGAAAGTAAGAAACTGCTAATACATTATGGATGAAAATTAACGTGAAAAATGCTTACATTCCTGCATTCGATAAAAATATGAAGAGTTATATGGGAATGCTTTGAAATATAGATTCTAAAAGCAACGACTACATAAGAGGTTACAGAAAAGGAAACCTTGATAAATAAAAAAGCGTTATTACTTAAACTACGCATATAATTTGACTAATAAAAACAAAACAATTACTTATGTATAGTGGCTGTATATTACACTTTTTGTTTGACGACATGCGCCAGGTCGAATTTACCGCGCACGCATTTTAACTTCACTCCAGGACAGTCCTTCAATCTGGAACAAATAGTGCGGATTAAGTATTTGTCTGCGGTTCTGGAGCTACTCACGGAGGGTAGGCATCAGCAAAGACAATATATAATTATATATGTATACTGACAACCTCATATAATAAATTGGCCCAACTTAAGGCCTGTTAAAAGCACCAAAGCAAGCGGCAAGCATCTGCCGGCAGGCAGTGGTAGTTCGTTCCACTAACTGCCACTATGGGCAGCGGAGAGGGCGCTGCAGTGCAGTGCAAAAAAGTTACAAACTTTTTTACCCGTCACTAGATGGCATTTGCTTAAATTAGGTAAAACTAAGTAAAACTGATAAATATTTTTTTCAATTTATGCAGAAAATATCTTATTTTTCGTGAATACTGATTATAATATGGTGGATAAATTCATCGTCATCATCATCATCATAAAAAATGAATAAACCTATGGCGTCACTTATGTGATGAGCCTGAGGGAAATCGTACGCAATAGACATTGGGACCTTATGGTGTCAGGCAGGAGGCCTCATCTTAAGAATCTTTTGCTTATTACAAGATTTTATTTTATTTGCAATGTATGTACGAGTATGTACCTATGTTTGTTAGAGTGGAATCTTGCAACAAAATGTTGAAGCAGATATCTTCCACCAACTGAGCTGAAATTTTGTATAGTCATTTAGTTTGGATGACAATGCATGGTTGACTATGTGACGTCATTCTAGATTCAACATGGCGGAACACCCAAGATGTAATCCAATAATATGGATATCAAATTAAAGGGCTCTTTAAGCTCTTCAAGAGCTTTTTAAGCTTTCACAAAACCTATCTGAGTCTTATTAAACAAAGAAATTCCACACGTGCAAGGTTTGAACCGGCGACCTTAGGTACGTGTAAGACATACGCCGTGCCAATTGAGCTACCGCGCTCATAATTCTCCTTCATATCCCATTCCTCTTAAATGCATTAAGGCTTGCGTCACCTAAGGTTAATGGAAGGAAAGGCATCAATGACTTTCTTTGGCAGATATAAACAAACCGTGCAGTTGCCGTCCCAAACGAAATTTATCCAAAAAATAAACTGTAGTTTGATTCCAACGTCTCACCTGCCAACTCTGACAAGCACAATATTATGCTCCTGTAAGTTGTGGCCGATGCCAGGTACGTAGGCGACCATTTCCTTCCCATTGGATAACCGAACCAACACACACTTTCTGTTAGCTGAGTTTGGTTTCTTAGGCTTCTTGATAACTGTTTTTAACACAACACCCTGGAAAATTAAGACTCAGTAGTACATTTTTAATGTACAAAATAACTTAATAAAATATTTTGTTCGCAATTATAAGACATTTCTCTTTCCTGTGTCTTTTTTCATCTTTTTACGCCTATGTTACTCACTGATCAAATGAAGATGTTGATTTAAAATCAATTATACTGAATTTATAAAAAGAAATGTAATATATATCTCATTGATTTTAAAAATAAATAAATATTTTATAACAAATACATATATAGATAAACATCCAAGACCCAGGCCTATCTGAAAAATATAATTTTCCATCTTGACCTGGCCAGGGATCGAACCCGGGCACTCTCGTGTCGCAGGCTGGCGTGTTGACCGCTGCGCCACGGAGCTAGCCTTAAAATGGACAAACTCAAAGACATCAATGGGTATCATTCTCGACTACTTGGCAGGTGGTTGCAGGTCTGACATAGTGTATGCACCCAGCCTCCCAAGCTGCTACTTGCTTTTCCCCCATTCATCTGAATGAATAGTATTAATTTCCATTCTTCCCCAGCTCAAAAATGCTACTGATGGGCAGTAGCATCGGAAGCGCAAGAAGCCAGAGAAACTGCAGTCCCCAGCCCACTTGCAAAGCATGGTAAGTATGGCAATATCTTCCCATGGAACGTTGGAACCTTTGCCTAGCAGTGGACTTCATAAGACGATTGTAATCATCATCACCATGATGGGGACTGCAGGAGGACAGATTTAATTGTTTGTAAAGGAAAGATTTGATTCTTAGTTTGTAACAGACAATCAAATCTGTCCTCTTTCTAATATGATTTTGATACTTCAACATCCTTTATCTTATCATGGCAGAAAAGTCTCATATGGCTGGAATAAAGCTGGAAAAGTCTTAGTACCTTTGCAAATGGATTTCCATTGAGTGGATTTCTTGATTTCCTTTTTTTGATATGAGGGCCTGTCCTGTGCATTTGATTGAGAGAAGCCATGGCTCGGGCTAGCAGGCCCGTGGGAGGCATTGCTTGTGGAATTGCTGCGGATAGAGTAGCAACGGCTGGAACTAAAAATTAAAAAAAAGATATATTGTAGCTGCATGTTTGGTAATAGTATTTATTTATTTAAAAATTTATGTACACAACATGGTCACATGAAAAAACATTTGCATTATAAATGAGTACAAAGGCACTACTTATTTCTTAAGAAATCTCTTCCAGTAGGCCTGTGAGAGGAGAATATGTTACGAAAGGCAGACTGGCGTGTTCATAAATGAAAAACAAAAAAAAAAAAATAGATAACTAATATTAAAAGAGAAAAAGACGATAAATTATTAACCTACACCTATAATAAACATACTTAAACAAACCTTTACTTATATACTTAAATAAATACATATCATTATAATAAATATACTAATACATATAACCAATAATTTATAATTCGGAAAGGTAGTGTTCCTTGACCCTTCTTTTAAAAGTGGAGATTGATTGTGATTCACGAATCTCAGGTGGTAGCGAATTCCAAAGTCTGACTGCATGAACAGAAAAGGAGTAGGAATAACAAGAAGTGCTATGGGATGGGAATCTAAGGATGGTTCTGAGGTGGGATCTACAAGGAGAATTAGAAGAATGTAGAAAGGAAAAACGCTCTTGCAGATAAGATGGAAAAGATGGATTAAACAACACATTGTAAAGAAGACAGAGAATACGAGTATTTCTACGGAGACGTATAGGGAGCCATTTTAGCTGAGCGCGATACACGGAAACATGGTCGAATTTTTTAAGACCGAAAATGAAGCGTATACAATGGTTTTGCAGACGCTCCAGTTTATTCAATAGCTCTTCAGTTGCATCCAAGTAGCATGCATCAGCATAATCAAGAATAGGCTGGATCAGGCTTTGAACAAGAGTAATCCTAGTTTCAAAAGGTAAGAAATATTGGAGGCATCTAAGAGTATGGAATGAAAAATGAATCTTGCGACTAACTTCATTAACTTGAGCCGTCCAATTGAGATTGGAATCAAATAAGATACCTACGTTTTTGGCTGTGTTAGTATACTTAATCGCAGAACCTTCGAATCGTACAGTTGATAAATAATCGAAGTTAATTTTATTACGCATAAATCTAGTGCCTATTACCATTGCTTGGGATTTTAAGGGGTTGACCTTGAGACCAAAGCATTTGGCCCATTCCGATATTTGACGCAAGTCGTTATTCATTGCTTCAACCGCCAGATCAGCCTCCTCAGCTCTGAAGTGCCTATACAACTGCAAATCGTCAGCATAGAGATGAAATTTACACGAAAGAACTTTAGTGATAACATTTATAAAAACAGAAAATAATAAAGGGGAAAGGACACCACCTTGTGGTACACCAGCATATAAGTCACACCAATTAGAGTCAGACTCTTCAAGGCGGACCCGCTGAGAGCGACCACAAAGATTTGAACCAAGATATGGTAGAAGGAGAAACATTTATAGAATGGAGGATACCAAGAATGATATCGAAGTCAACAGAAGAGAAAGCGCTACTAAAATCAAGTAATACAAGAAGTGTAAGAGATTTATTATCCATAGCCCAGCGGATATCATCTGTCACATTAACCAAGGCAGAAGCAGTACTGTGTCCCGGTCTAAATCTGGATTGGAAAGGACTAATGAGGTTGTTTTTTACCAAGAAAGAAGAAAATTGGCTGTGGATAATCTGTTCAAGTACTTTAGAAAGGTAAGGCAATATTGAAATAGGAAGTCTGAAAGAGAAGATGGATTGGAAACTTTAGGCAGTGGGATTATATTAGCTTGTTTCCACGCAGATGGAAATGAACCAGTACTAAGAGAGAAATTGAAGATATGTGTAATTATAGGGAGAAGAACAGGTAGAGTTAATTTGATCATATTAGAACAGAGAAGGTCATTCCCAACTGCATTAGAAGAAATACGTTGAATAGATTTTAAAACTATGTCGTGAGAAACAGAAGTAAATTCAAAAGGTAGTACATATTTTTAATTCATTTATTTGGTTTTGTGTTGGTCTGGGAGAAAAGAAAGAACATTAAATGAATGAGGTCTTATGGCTTTGTACTGTAAAGGATAAAGACGTGATAATAAATGTATTTGGTTAATTCAAAACTAGATAACATTTAAAAAAAAAGCTTTTTTCTATTCATAAGACACCGAAAGAATAGTAAACTGTAGGCCGACCATTCTAAGGTTAGGTGCCTTGCATTTTTAATGAACTCGTACACTGAGCTCTTTAAAACGACAACTCTGGAAGATAATTACCTTTAAATTGTGTAGTTTGAGTCCTGATTCCCATAGAAAGGAGTGAGAAGCTTTTCCTAAGAAAATTCATTCTGAAAGAGATATTGTTAATTGAATCGAACACATAAAATTCCAATGTAATTTACTTAAGTAATGGCGATTTGGTTTACTAGCAACTTACATTGTATCTTTTGAGTACAATTAATAATTTTAAAGTGAAAATCTTCCAAAAATAATCACAAATTTCAACAACATAACCTAAGATTGTTTGACTAAATATTTTCACGAACCAACTTTTGATTTGACATTTTCTTTTTTAACAGCACGCACAGATATAATGTCCTCTGTGCAGCACAGGCTGCTGGCTGGCCTGGAGTGCTATTTTTGAAACGAGGCCGTTCGTAAACGAGCGATTTTTTCATACAAAAATCGCTCGAAGACGAGTGTCACTTTCAAAAATAGTACCCCTGGCAGTGGCTGGTAGGGGCACAAATACCTAGGTACCTATTTATGCCCCTGCCGGATAACAAAAGAAAGGTTATTATAATGTATCGCACATAGGTATCATGTTTTGTTGAAAAATCTTTCAAACCCTAAGATAAAGTATAACACTAGATAGATTACATTTAAGGAAAACTCATAACGTATATCTATCTCATTTTTACATAAACAAAACATAATATGCTTGAAAGAGAAAGAAATAGAGTCTCAAGTGGGTCTAAAACAATTGAATGTCGCCAGTTTGACTATATCTCAGAACAATAACTAAAGCATAGAAACCGTGTTAAAATAACAACAAAATACAATATTCTACACTGTTTTTACTTATGGCATTGTTAAAGCATCAGAAAGAGATGCATATACAATGCCATTTGCGTAAATGTGCAGGTTGTCCTGGGGTACTGATGTGATCAGGGTTGTACTATATCGATGAAATATATTTATCGACTAAATGTTTCGTCCTAAGAAAGTCATAAATGTACTCTACTCTGATTGTATCGATTCGTTAAATGAGTACGATTCATAAAAAAAAAAAAACAACTAGTTGCACTCCAGGAGTGCCGGCAGAAGTGAAAACTCGCCTTTGCGGCATACTCAGGTCCGTGTCCTTCTTACGAATTTTCGATCAATTCACGTGTCCTGACGCGAGTTTTCTATTTTACCCATCCCAAAAAGTGCACAAAGCCGCTAAAGAGGCTTTTACTTTAAAAGCTACGTCAAGATACACCTAAATAACTCCTAATCGCATGACGTCGCTTGGCTTCATATGATAAATAGGTAAAAAAAAAAATCCATACATTACCCACCGCGCGTCTACTGTCTACTGCTGGTCATTAGGCCTTACCCAGTATTGGTCGAACGGCAGAATACCTAATATGATGTCAATCATATTTTCGATTATTTCGAAATTCAAACAGTGCCTACTTACCTACCTTACCTATGAATGCGCAAAAAACCCAATGCATTCGATTTACAGTCCCCAATGTGAGGCAGTCCAACGTTGACATACTAGTTGAAGGTAAAATAGACTTTGTAAATGATACCACCTTCTTAGGAATCACAATAGACTCTAAATTGCAATGGGGCGCTTATGTATCAAAAGGTAATATAAGGTTAGATATATTTTTCACTTGATCAATGGGCCATTCAGCATATTCCAAAACCATCTAAAGCTTTTCCCAGCTAGCTTTGAGGAACAGTCAGTAAAGGAAACATAATCAGGTAAGTAAAGAGAAACACATAATTCGAAGTGATATTTTTTATTTTATAAAACTTTTACACTAGGGTAAAAAAGTGCCAGTGTGTTATTTGTGAAACATTCACAGTGTTGGTAATAGAAAAACAAGAGGTGAAGAAAAACAAGAGATTACTTTACCCACTTTCATTACTGTCCAAAATAAAATATTTTTTTTTTCATAATTTTAAATATAAATAATAAAACCGTTTCCGTAAACTTTCTTATTACCATTGATTTATAATTCGGCAAATATAAATGTAGGTAAAGCATCGTGTTTCAATCGCTTCCATTTAATTTTATATTCGAAATTAATGTATCGGCACGGCAGTAAAATATTTTGAACAAATTCGAGTATGTATGACATTTTATGTCCAATATGTCGCTTGAAAGTTCCTCGGATCCACACCTTTTTATCCTTTTACTTCAGGGAGCTGCAATAAAATTTCAACAATAATTTTCTTCATATTAGTAAAAATCGATTCTTTTTAGGGTTCCGTACCCAAAGGATAAAAACAGGACCCTACTAATATGACTCCGATATCCATCTGTCTGTCACCAGGCTGTATCTCATGAACCGTGATAGTGAGACAGTTGAAATATTACAAACAAAAATTTCGGGCGTTTTTATAGCTTACGCCCACGGCTCCGCTCGCGTTAATGTCTATCCCCGATAACAGTACCTTATTCTGAGATGTAATTTATGTCTATGTTCTTTTCCGTACTCCAGAGATCGTGCAATGGTGATGATGATGATGCAAAATTTCATGATGATCGGTTCAGAAGTTACGGCGTGGAAGTGTAACAAACAAACTCACTTTCACATTTATAATATTATATGTAAGGATGGTACGGAACCCTTCGTGCGCGAGTCCGACTCACACTTTGCTGGTTGTTTAATTACCATGATGGTTCAATATGTTACATTACTATTGCATGGCTCAACACTAACAAAAATATCCCTGCTAGCAAGACCGTCATAAAAAATATCGATATACTCGTAGATACGTGATTTTACCACATCACTAGCAAAAAAAACTAACCTAATTTGAAATAAGGAAAAAACGATAATTTTAAGCAAAATACCTATAAAAGTTGTCATTTATACAATACGTTATATAATTGACAATATTATTGTTGTATTTTGAGGTATTTTGGGTTTTAATTATGCACTTTTAACTGAAAAACTTACCGAAGAAAATTATGTTTTACAGAATTTATTTCTGTTCGTCCTGAATGGGATTTACATCGCTCCATTGCACAAGACATTGTTTAGTATAATGGTCATTTGATAACGCACCAACCCAACACCGGTTAATACTTTTTCCCGTGAGAATTTTAGCACAATCCTATATTTAATTTGCAGACATCACAATTCCGCCGCAATGTTTTTGTCGATATATAACCCGATCAAATCGGCAAGATGCTAATATTACAGACGTTGAACTGTAATAAGTTATTTTGAATTTAGTCGGATTTAATTGGAGTCCAATGGAGTCCATTGACATTTCAGTCGGGACAACCATGAAAATAATAGAAACTGACTGAAGTTTTTGTCTCATTCTGTCATAAGCGAAAGCTCATAAGAAAAATACAGTGTCAACTATCTGTTTTCAGTTTCTATTTTTATGCGGCTTCTATGTATATTATTCTTCTGAGGACTATATCCTTCTTACTTATAGATATATCACTGCGTAGTGATGTTTTCATCGGTTGTCGATAAAGAAAATTCATATGCGTGGCAAATTTGAACATTCTTTGTAATTAATAAAAATATTTAAATACTAACAATTTCCTGCGACTTCGTCCGCGCAAATTACAGCCTATGTCACCCGCAGATAAATTAGCTTTCTATAGGTAATAATAATTTTGAATATAAATGCAAACAGACAATCAAATCTTTCCTCTTTATAATATTAGTAACAGTAATATTATAAAAGGAAAGTGAGATCTATATGCTTGCTGAGTTTATCGGTGTGTGTGGAAATAATATTGTGTGTATTCCAAATACACACGATCTCGCCATTGAAATTAAAACTCAATGGCGAGTAGAAACCGTAAAAACTATCCCATTTATTATTTCCACCACTGGTGTTATCCCTAAAACCTTACATAACCGCACCGCTCGCCACAGGAGTAAAGTCCATCCCCACATCCTTGACACTTGGGTCTCCAAAAATGTCAGAGCGTCACGTGGTTTTTTTCCTCGTACAGCAGGATTGTGGAATGGACTCCCTCCCGAGGTTTTCCCTGTGTGCTATGACTTGAGGTCCTTCAAAAGGCGTGTTTACAGGTATCTTAAGAGTCGGCAACGCATCAGCAGCTGCTCTGGTGTTGCAGATGTCCATGGGCGACGGTGACCACTTTCCATCAGGTGGCTCGTCTGCTCGTTTGCCGTCGGATATACATAAAAAAAAAAATACATAAAATAACAGTCTTAGCAGCTTACAAATTCACCCCCTCACGTACGTCCTTCTGCAGAAAGCTGCAATCCATGCAGAATTCTCAGAAAATTCCTCTCGCTTGAGCTTTAAATTATTAGGTAGGAAAATATTTTTGCTTGGCCAAAAGCCTGTAAAAATATTCGAATCCCCTAAAAATGGAGTTAGTTATACATATAAATTATAGTAAAGTTATAAAGAAGTATATATTATGTCGAAATATTTAGTTTGTTCGCATGAATGTTCGAATATAATTCAACTTGTGTATCAAGACAAGAATACACAGTTCTCGCACGAGCTGCAAGTGTGGCAAACATCTATTTGCCGGTTATTGGTCCCTTTTTTTTTTGTTATTGCTTCGTTTGCACCGTTGACTCACCAATAGATATCTTTACCGTGCCAATACCAATAAACTCACCGAACAAGATGTGTAGTTGGTGGTTCTCCACCGGCTTCAGAGGTAAAGTTATAATTAAAAAGATAATGATTCTGTTGTACGTTTTCATTTAAGTTCCGCCAATATGACAAAGATGCATCATAATATAAAATACATGTACCTATACTCGGTGAAATTTTTACCGTTATGGACCCATAAAGGGGTGATTCACCCCAAAAATTGGACATTTCTATAGAAAATGCTCGGCTGCCCACTCAAGTTGTATGGGAATGTTCAATTTTTTTTTGAATACTCACCATTGGTCCCATATAAGAAATTGTTCAAATCGACGGGCTGAAGCACCTCTTTAAGCGTCCATAACGGTCAAAACTTCACTGTATATATTTACCAATTTCTAACACTAATTAGTAATAGTCCGGATTGAGTGTAGAAGTATATATATATATATATATATATATATATATATATATCAGACTAGCTGTTGCCCGCGTTAGTGTCGATCCCTCGGGAACAGTAGAATTTTCCGGAATCAAACATACCTATATCCTTCTCCGGGTCTCAAACTACCTCCATACCAAATTTCATCCAAATCAGTTCAATGGTTGAAGCGTAAAAAGACGACAGACAGAGTTAGTTTCGCATTTATTAGTATTAGTATGGAAGTATGGATATTATTTATACTTCTAAGTCCAGACATGAGAAAATTTCTAATTTTACTCCTTTAGGAGTGAATTTTATCCATTTCACCCACTTAAATCTTTTTTAATATTGTAATGGAGAACATACATACCTATTTATTTTCATACTTCATAGTCCAGAGATGAGAAAAATTCAAATTTCCATACAAACTTTACCCCCTCCCATTTTACCATTTTGTCCATTTCATCTTCACAGATCTTTTACTAGTTAGTACTTTGTAGTCGAGAACTTATATACCTATTTTTATACTTCTAGGTCTAGAAATGTGAAAATTTCAATACAAACTTCACCCCCCTTCTGGGGGATATTTTTCCAGTTGACCTACACAGATCTTTTTCAATTGTAATCGTGAATTTATTTACCTATTTCATACATTTCAAGTCAAGAAATGAGTAAATTCCTATTCGTATAGGAATTTACTCAAAATAGCGGGTTAAAGTTCGTACTTTAACCCGCTATTTAACCTTCAGGGGAAAATATCGTCCATTTTACCTACTCAGATATTTTTAATTGTAACCTAGAACTTATATACTTATTTACATACGTCTAAGTCCAGAAATGAGAAAATTTCCATACAAAGTTTATACCACCCACCCCCATTTTACCTGTTAAGGGGGAAATTTTGCAAATTTCATCTACACACATCTATTTATTTTTATTTTAATCGAGAACTTATATACCTACTTTCATACTTCTAAGTCCAGAAATGAGATAATTCCATATAAATTTTACCCCTTTAGAAGTTTAATTTCTAAAGATCCTTTCTTTGCGCTCAACCACATCTTTAAAAGAACCCCTCCCCTGTACCAAATTTCAAGTTTCTAGGCGCAGCAGTTTCGGTTGCGTTGATATATAAGTCAGGTTTGCCCACGGAGTACATACCCGTGGGTTTGCCGTTTTCCCGTGGCTACACCGCCGCCGTTAGTGTCCATCCCGCAGGAACAGTAGAATTTCCCGGAATAAAAGGTACCCTCTGTCCTTCCCCGGGTCTCAAACTTCATCCAAATTGGTTCAATGGTTGAAGCGTGAAAAGAAGACATACAGACAGTTACTTTCGCATTTATAATATTAGTTTGGAATAGTATGGATGGTATAATGCTGTCGTATAATGATGATGAATTGACTTTTGATTTTAATATTCTTATGTCACTTATTATTTAATCACTTAATATTTGAGTGCATATTTGCAGGCAATCTCATGCCTTGAGTTGTACATGTAGTCTGTCAGACTCCGATATAACAATGCGATTTTTTTTACGAAAATGGTTCCAATTGCTGAAACATTATAACTAGATGAAATTGAAGGATACTAAAAACAAACTGACGTGAATGCATAATCAACTTCTTTATTAAAAATCTATGAAAATATTAAAACTATCCGCGTAGGCACAATTTTTGGTATTTTGTACTATAGGTTAGTTTTTAAAGGTAAAATACTACTTTACTAAAATATTTGGCAATAATAACATCTTTTACTTAGAATCTAATGTATGGAGAATCAAAAAAACATAAAATGAACTTATAATATTAGAAAACAAAAAAAAATCACAACTGTCTTTGTAATTGACAGTCGTTACATAAAGGACGGGAACATTGTAGGCACACTGATCGGTCGGTAACTCGTAATATTTTTTTTTGCCGGCCTCTGAAGTGAACATTGTCGCTTACCCTTTGAATTAGAACAACCAGCTTTACTATTATCTGCCATTTTCACACATAAAACTAAAATAAACAAAAAACTTTGTAAATATTTTTATACGGCAACTATGGACACGTAGTCTCACAGGCTCCAGCCAATTTTTCAAAAGGTATTACCCACGTTCCATGCACCGAACGACGTTACCTTCTTCTTCAGTAGTCGTTTTTGGCTTTTGCACTAAAACTGAAGCTATTGGGCGGCTCAGTCGCGGGAAGTGGATGAAGCAACGAAACCAATATTGCCGCGGAGCCTGTGAGACTACATGTCCATACTTAAAGGTAATGAACCGATTTTGATGAAACAAACTTTAAATGTTTTGCTGAGTTAAAACAAAGCAATTGGTGAAAGTTTGAAGTAAATCGATTCAGTATTTTCGGAGATAATCGTGATCATACATACAGACAGACAGACAAAAAATTCGAAAATTTTTTTTTGCTTTCGATTATTCTTTTTAATTGTCCCTCTATCCATTTTAGTCAAAAATTCTAAATGTACAGACAAAATATTTTTACTGTTTTATTATTATTTGTATAGATTAAGTTTTGATAATTACGTTATTGTCTATAAGAAAAATAAGGTTCCTCAGTGGCCACGTGAAAGAAAAAGACGCCACTTCTTTTAAATAATACGCACATTATCTTTTTATGGCAACTAGAGGAGGTTTCTTTTTACTTTCTAAATAAACTTGAATCTAAAACAGTACCCAGTAGTGTAAATTACCTGTAGTATATTTGGAATCACTTTTTACCAAGAGACCCAGACAGACTCATAAGAATAATTGTTGATTACCGCACTCTGCGACCATAACCTTTACGAAAACAAGAGTCCTCAAAGTGTGCAGAACATATTCTTGTATATTGTGTCGGTCTCCAATTATCTCCTTTTCTTACATAGGTTATCCACATGTTTCTTAATTCTATGTCTGCAGGAAACCTGTAAAAATTAAAGTTCATTCAAAAACTTTGTTTCATAACATATTTAAAATTTTAATTTTAAGTCTAGGCACAAAAAATTGTGAAATATTTATTGGCTTGTTTGACTGATGTACTAACAAATAATAGAGTGTTTTTGTCAAGCCAATGCCAGGTGACAGAGGCTCATATTTTTTGGATCAATGTAAATATCTAGAAATTTGTAAGTATGTTCATACATACTTTTAGTGTAGTTTCAAGATAATATTCTTTATTTTAAAAGGATTTTAATATGTACTACGTGATATTTTTTTAAATATCTGCATGTTTACTCCCACCACACGAAACAAGGTAATGCCCAGTATTTTATTTTTATAAGTGTTTTATTATCGGTTCTCAATTTATAGGTGTGGTTAAAACAGTACCTACTGCTGTATTGATATTATCGATAGTATTCGAAAATAAGATGACATCCCTATGAGGTAAGTAAAATGTCAAAACATATGAATTATCTTCGTTTTTCTTTCTACTTGCAGAATTGGAAACAGACACAAGCGGGATTAGCCATTGTATCATTTTCTTTAATGTGTAGGTCGTAATTAATAATACTTGCTGCATATAATACTTTCTATCAAGTAATACAGATTGAATTAACTTACCGGTGAAAGGATACTTTTGCATTATTTTCTGTCAAAACACCCACTCTATTAACACAACCAGGCACAGTACACGCCATTTTTTTATGTAAAGTCGTAAATTACACTCAAATCACAATAATATTCACAATGAAACGATATTTCAGACAAAATCGGCAGAAGCGTCTGTTAACCAGCTGGATAACAACTAAGATGGCGAGTTTCGGCTGGTGGAGCGCAGCGTTTAAAGACGGTCAAAAGAGGCTGTCGCTATCTCTTTCTATCACATAAAATAGTGTCATAATACTGTGTAGAGTAAAAGATAGGTGACTTTGTTCAGCTTAAATGTAATCCATCTAGTCTATTCTTTATCTGAGTTCAAACCACAGTTGCCTTTGTATTGTTCGTTAACGAGGTTCATCTAAAAACCCAAGTATATTTAGATAGATTTTTAAATGGAAGGCCGCCGTATTTTTTTTTCTTTTGAAATAATACTAGGTACATCATCATCAATATATATATATATACATCTTTAGAACTGATGTTTCTTTGCTTCGCGCAAGTTAGCGCCATCTATTGATGAATAGTTTAAATAAAAATATAAGAGCAAGCGAAAAAAGCATCTTCATTCCAGTTTTTAATAACAGAATATACCTAAAGATAGCATTGAAATTAAAACACGAAAAAAGGCCGATAAATAATTTTACGTTTAAAAGTATTTTTCCTCTGCGTTAAAATTACTTAAGTATACCTACCTACTTACCTACACTTTCACGCTGTCCGAAGAACCTAAACAAATTTTGTAATTTATTTTCACGCTGCTTGAAGAACGTACTCAAATGTAGTGCTAAATTGACAACCAACGTTTCTTTATTTTTTAAGTAATTTAAAAATTCTTAGGGCCAAATATTGTGACCACACTTGCTCCGTGGTTTTTTCAATTTCTCGGTCTACGGCAGAGAACACCTATAATCCTTCGGGCGAACGAAACCTATCTATCATAGAATCGTGTGTCGCTGGGATTATGTCGAGCTATCATTTTAATCAGATCAGTCAATCAGAGTACAGTCAGAGTACAAACGGTTTATCGTTTTCGTTTAGGGACCAATTAGTATACCTAAAAAGTAATAAAAAGAGAATTTACCTTAAAGAATATACCTAATACGCTGCGCGATTTGATGGACTTACGAGTAGGTAGATACTAAATGTATTTATAAAATTTATTTATTTGTATTTAAAGTGATTATTTAACTAAATGTTCTGTGACTGTGAATATTTCAAGCGTCTGCCGTTATCAATATCGAGCAGAAACGAGCAAAAAATTACGTTTGTTGTATGGGAGCCCTTAAATATTTAATGAATTTTAGAATTTGTTGTTATTATAGCGGCAACAGATACATCGTCTGTGAAAATTTCAACTGCTTACTTATCATGGTTCATGAGGTTCTTGGTGACAGACGAATAAACAGACAGCGTTTTTACCCTTTGGATCATGCATGAGTATATTTACTTACTTTACGTTAGAAATTTGGAACAGCTATCTACCTATTCTTTTTTAAACTTTCGCGCTTTAACCACATAATTATGTATATAAACGCGACTTAGCACGAACCTTTTTATTATTTGTCTCGTTGCGACCACGATGGATGTAACTCCATTGAAACGTCAACGGAAACAAATAATAAAAAGGTTCGTGCTAAGTCCCGTTTATATACATAGCTATCTACCTAGTTATTTCGTTATTACGATATTTCAAATTTGTGATAAGGCATGTGCTTGTAAAGTAACATACAAATAACCTATGAAATCGGCGTTTATTTTTTCCGTTTGCCATTTTGTTTACTATTTTTTTTTCTTTTCTTCTATTTGGCCCTCAAACTTCATTGAGAAGCTTATTTTAGCCAGTGTCTAGTTTTTTGAGTTATTCTTGCTTGTGTATCAACGAAATGATGGTATAATTCATTTCGCTGATTTCGACGGAGCCCCTGGCGACAATTTCCACGAATCCACTGGCTTGATCAAATACGATGCAGTAAGGCGAGCAAACACCAGCCCGCTAAATAAATCTCACTACAGCCGCACCATGACACTTTATTTTAGTTATTCCATATATTTTTCATTAACATGGGCATTTACGAGTATAACACCAAATTACACCGACTTTACATTATAAAAACATTTTGCAAAATAATCCAAAACAAAAACGGTGCAGTCCGTAGAAATTCCTGCCAAGAACTCCTTTGTTGACCATGTTTATTAGTCAAACACTTTTTTTTATTTAAACTTGAAAGTGGACTGTATCATTTACATTCTGCATGCATTAAATGATTTGATTTTCTGAATTTGATTATTGCGAAATGTTCAAGAAAAGGACTCGTTTCAGATGTTGTCCGTTTTCATCAAAAACATTTTTATTCTATTCTTTTTTGTAAATTTTATGATGCGTAAGTCGCTTACTGTAACAGTAAAAATGAAACTTTGCATGTATAACGGACAACAGTTGTCCGTAAATACATGCAAATTTTCACTTTAGTTGATTTTATCAAACCCTAAATGATACTAAAAACTTAAGTATGAAAAATAGAATTTACTCGAATTTCTCTATAGAAAATTTAATAGGTAAAGACCCAAACTTTATTTTCTAACAACATATTAAGAGCCCACCATATGCCAGGCGGCGTGGCAATACAAACGCGGATGGTCTAAACGCGTTGGCTACTTTGGATATTTTCGTTTTTTAGGAATATTCAAGGGTTATTCGAAAAAGAAAAACATATGATGGCTGCCTTATCTGTAATGCAATAATAATCAAAAGTTTCAAGGTTAATTTTATTGTATTTGGTGAATAATGCTATATACCGAGTAAATTAGACGTGATTTGGAGGTAACTTTGCAATTTTTTTCTATCGAGAAAATTTAACGCAATCGTGTTTTTGAGTCATATAGTTACCAGAGTTAGTCCTGAACTTTGCTGCATTTTTATTTCAACTTGAGTATTTAATTATTATTGATATAACAGTCAATCATGCAAAGCAGTGTGAGGTAGTACGGGCCCTTAAGGAACTCAGGTCAGCCGTGTCATCTTCAACTGGACAGGCGTCTGGTAGTGTCAGGTATGTCATCCATCATTTACGCGCCAGGCCTCCCGAGCTGCTACTTGCTTTTCCCCCTTCCTCCGAGTGGGTATTCCTATCCAAATACTTTCATTCCCTTCCCAAAGCCAACAAATTCCTATTCTTCCCCCACTTAGAAATGCTTTCAATGGGCAGCAGCATTGGAAACACAAGAAACCAAAGAAACTGCGCTCGCCAATCCGCCTGCCAAGCATGGTGAGTATGGCAATATCCTCCCATCGAACGAAGAATCCTTAGAAGCGGCTTTTGTTCAGCTGTGGATTTCTTTTGGCTGAAATGATGATAGTAATAAACGAATAATATTGGAGTAGGTATACACGACAATGAACTATCAAAATTCTATCTCTTTCAATATCTTATGAGGAAACTTAAGGACAGCACTAGGTATCTAAGTGCCTATCAACTCGAGCAAAAGCAGATTCAAAGCTTACCAGCTCTGAGTCTGCTTTTGAAACCGTAAAAACTTTCCCTAATAATATTACAGCATGAATTGCATTAACTACTTAGCATAGCGAACCCCGGGCTCCAAAGTGCGGCAGCAGACGATGCAACCGGGAATTCACTCGGATGAGAGAGAGAAATTTCACAGAAAGAGCTCTTTAGAAGTATCATGTGGTAAAATTTAACTTTGTAAGACGAACATTTGTAAGCAAATTGTGTCTTTGAATGCTGTATACGGTCGCAATGTTTTTTATTAAACTTTTTTGATTATGTTTATACGGCCCCCGGCCCAAGCAATTTTCGGGTTGCCATTCTCATGACAATCGAATGAATAAAAGAATAGGTACAGTTACTAAGATTTTATTCCTCATACATTTGGGATTAAATTAAAAACTTTTGTCGTAATCTGCCCAAGTTTTATTGGGCCGCTTGGCGAATATTTGACTTTTACATTTATATTGGAATTTTAACATAATCCCGGAGAAAGTCGCTAAAGTGATTCTAACGTTATAGATGACAGAAAAGTATATTTAATATCGTTTTTATTTCATTCACCATGAAGTTTTATTGGTTAATACGGATGTTGACTATGTTTTGAATTGAAAGGGACTATTCGCTATTTTATTTAGGGTCATATTCCTGCAGTGGAGACTAAAAAGATCTGATGATGATGATGATGATGATTAGCTATTTAGAGTTCTGTGTAAAGTTAGGTAGGTACAGATCTTAATTATAATTGTTACAGAAGTCATAAAATAGATTGTTAAAAATTAAACAGTTAAGAATGTATTTTAATTGTATGAGAACTAAAATGTGTGAAGGAACATTTTTATGCATTGGTCTATTTGAAGTTTACTTTTTAAAACACGACTTGTGCGGTCGTTCACCACTACTGGGTAGATATTTCACAGAGGAAAGGCTGCGCAAAGTAACACCAGAAGTCCCGAAGACCGAAGTTACTTGAATCAATGACGACGCAGTGTGGTTCCTTGGGGTCGGCACTGAAAAAGAGAAATTAAAATAAATACATAGTATCACGTCCTTTCCCCTTGCGGGGCAGACAGATCCCAGGTCTATAAGATCTTATGGCCATATTTAGCATGTTGGAGGGCGTGTAGATGGAAAAGGAATCAAAATAGTGGTGGGTTGCTAGCCGCATCGCCTATTGACATGATTCTGCAGATGTTAGCCCTATGCCTCGATCGGTTTTTACGATCTGCGCGGAAAGAGAAGCAGCTGACACATTCTAAGTTTTTTTCTTTTTTCCCAGGCCAGCATGGAAGGAAAATAAATAATAATACATAAAGTTACATAATCCTTTTAAGTAAAGTATGAATTGTTATCCTGACCACTGAATAAATCGTTTATGACGAAAATAAATAAATGCCACTGAGAATTAAGTGAAATATTTATATCTTACTAGCTTTCGCCTGCGGCTCCGCCCGCGTCAATGTCGATCCCTCGGGATTGGTACTTTTTCCCGGGATAAAAGGTAGCCTATGTCCTTCTCCGTACTCCAGAGAACTTGTATGCAAAATTTCATGATGATCTGACGAGGGTGTTGACCCTCGTCAGCCTTGTCAATAAGTAATAACCATTTGCATGCTAGTCTGAAGATTTGACTAAGGTCGTAGGAAAGCAAAGGCCATCGTCAACAGAAAGCACCTTTTGAGAAATGATGATGATAAGATAACCCAATTTACCTTGTTCCAGCACCATTTCCTCTCGCCCACTGATGAAACCCTGTGTCATTTATATTCTCACCTGTAAATAACAGAAATACTTATTAGTTTTAGGTTTCTAGAGTAGAAAGATACTCTATCTTTGATGTCTACTACCAATTAATGCCTAGTAGGGTGACTCCACCAGTAGATTAACAATTAAGGGGAATTCAGTCTAATAAATTAAAAACTTTTGCATTTGGTACAAAACTGTTCACTCATGTGAATAGCTAATGAGATGAAGTATTTATTACCATTTATAGTATTTCAATATTTAAAATAAGTCAATAATTGACCAATTTGTATTTAATTCTGAACAATAGCCGTGCTAATTGTGAACTAGTAAAATTTACGTGACCTGTAATACAAATCTATCTAAGATTTGTTGACATCTTAGCGTCAATGATATTTATAGAATCAAAATACGACTTATGAAGATAATTTTCATTTGAATGGCAGTATATGAATCTTTTTCGTAATAATGGATATTATAGAATTACCTACTCTTATAGAGTACATCTGATATCCATAATAGAGGGGTGTTTCAATTGAAACTGTATTTTTGGCGTTTGATAGATTTTTTGTGATACTCCGACAGCTATTAGTAATGAATCCTACAGCTAAATGTCCGAACACACCTATTGGAACCATTATAACAAGACTTATACCACGAGGAGAGTGCATCACAAAAACAAGACTAAAATAAATAAAGTAATAAAAAAAAAAAAAAACGGGAAACATATTATGGCTAATATTATTTTTCGATGTTTTTATATGGTTCTGGATACGAGTCCTTTTGTTTGATCATAGAAGAGGCAACAAGGCGTACGACTACCAGCTCGTTAAAAACACTACACACCCGGACAGTTTATTTTAGTTACCATACATTGTTCATAATCATGGGTATTCATAACACCAATTTACATCGATTTCACATTATAAAGTCCAGCAGAATTAATTTGTAAAACTAGTGAAAACAAAAACCGTGCATTCTGCCGAAATTGATGTGCTTACATTTGGAATAACTCAATAAAATTCCTATATCCTATAACATATATTGTCTTTGCCTGTATCACTCGTAGGTTTATTTTCAAAATAGCACATAGCCCAAATCACGAGGACGCAATCGCAAGAAAAGCACTCTATCTATAATTTGAGAACTGTGTTCTTGTCGGACAGGAAAAGCTAGTATTAACTAAAAAATAAATTACCATCAGTATTGACCCAGAAGGTGTTGTTGGCCAAATTGTTGATGCCCAGCCATACTACTAACTTGGATTTGGCCCCGGTGATCTCTTTAAATTTCATCCCTCGCACTATCGTCTGCAGGTATAGGAACTCTTCCTGAAAATATAAATAAAGATCAAAAAGCTAAATGAACACAGGTCTATTAGATAAATTGCAGAAAACAAGTAAAAAAAGTACGAATATTTACGATATGAGAATTATACTCCGACTGATAAAAAAATACAGACCAAACTGCACTGGATAGCCATGGTCATCTTTTGCACATAAAACTTGCCTGTGATTTTGTTAAAATTTGAAGATTTAGCTGCTTACTATTATTAGGTTGGTGGTGGTGCAGATTGTCAATGGTCAGTATTCTCAAAATTTATTTAAGGCCACAGGAAACTGAGGTCTAAGCAAAATTGAGAATTTTACCTAGGTAATACTTGCACTAAATATGCGAAGAAAAATATTAGTTTAGAAGTCACTATAATATAGCAAAGAGGGTTTTCTGAAATAAGTGGCGGTAGCACTGAGGTGTCGGGTCCGGTAAGCTGTTAATGGGCAATGATGTGTAAGTTGTTGTTGCTGCTTGTCAAATATTATACAATGACAGCCGCTCATCGAACTCTACGACTCAGTGTTGCCATCTGGTGGTACGCATTTTAGGAAACCCTCATTAATATAGACACTATGTGGTGTGTGGAATGGAATTAAAAGTAAAGTGGAAAGAAATTTAACATCAACCACACATAGAACGTAAGAAGAAAAGTTTACTGACCTCTGACTTAGGAACAGCTAATTTGGCGCCATCTTCCAAGCACTTGAGTCTCGCTTGATCCCATGGAAGAGCATGATACATTAGCTTGTATGCTTTTCCCGATTCAAGGTTTTCCGTGTATCCTGCAAAATGTGTGTAGTAATTATTGTTTTAAAAACTAGGTCTCGATCTCGAGTAACACCAATAAACGTGATATTTTCGATAAAAAAAAAATAAACCAGGTATCATAGAGGTTACTAAGGCAGAATTCAATTTATTGGGAGCTCCGTTATCCAGCCAGAGGCTGTTATGCCTGGCTGCCGCCCGTTATTCTTCACAAAAATGAGGCTATCGAGATTTGAGAATATCCTCAAAGAACTGTACCCGCATATCGCTCTGATTCTTTTTAACAATTGTGTGTATATAGATGCCAAAATTGAAGAACAGTTCTAGCGTGATTGATTCATTTCAAAGGAAATTAACCATAGACTCCACTCAAAAAAAATATGAAAGGGGTTTAATGAATGTGAACCTAAATGATAAGAGCGACAGAAATCGTTACCAGTGAGGCAGGGTGTTTAGATTCAGGACACTTGCCTGCCTATTCAGCTTTAGGGGGTGATTATACTCGTCTCTTGTTCTTTCTTTACATGGTGACGGTTGTAAATGAGATTCTAGCTGAATGGCGGTCACAAAATATACGAGTAAGTAGAAATTTACCGCCCAATAAACGGCAAATGTACAGCTGCAAATTTGAAAGAAAGACTGTCATCGAAGATTTGTTAAGCAAAAGTTCTGGAGTGGAGTTGGCACGAGTGAAATCGTTTGGCTAAATGCTTGGCCTTATCTTGGAACACTCATGAACGATAACTGTGTTCGTACCTATTGCTTCAGGTTAATCTTGGGTGTCACATTTGTGGCAAGCATTGCCCGTTGATGACAAAGCTTCACACCAGCTTCAGTTGCTTATAGAGCCCAAGGAGGTTTTACAATTTTCTGAAATGGGCGTAAACAACTGCAACACAGTGTTAATACTAATGCATTTTTTTAATGTTTTTAATAAACTCTAAACTCTTTTAAGACATTATGTCCTGAGTCCTGAGCTATACTTTAAAATTGTAGTTTGGATATATGGTCAGTGCCAAATATCCCTTGAGTTTTGCAGCCCGACATTAAGTAGCCCCAAAAGAAAAAAGATCTGATCGCGTAACATTAACATCTTCATCGAATAATGGATGTTTAGTGTGGGGCGCTAGCGCAACTTGTGTGAGTACGTTTGCCTCTCATCACGCCTTAAATACACCGTGACAATAACACGAGAATGCTGTGAAACAAAAACTTTTAAAGTGTTTGAAATCCGCCTATTGTTATGTATTATACCAATAGCTTGAAAGATCATGAGTCCTTGGGGTACTAAAACAAGGCGTTTGTTAGACGAACCAAAGACTGTCACTGCATATGATGAAGAACCTGATTCAAAGATGTACCAATGCTGTTACAAGCGGAAGCGGATCTTTGGAACGATTCCGGGTCATTATTTAAAACTAATATTTTGAGGAAATATGTTACGGATGAATTTTGTACAAGTTTTAAGTAAGTACGTAAGTCAATAGCTGCCTACCTGATTGTTCTCATTTACAGGTCACATTTTTCAACCGATTTTCGTGAGTTTTTGTGAGCAAATTCGATAGTAACATAGATTTTTTTGATATGGGTTTGAAAATTTAAAAAATGGTGGAATAGCTGTTAGGTAAGACTCGCGAGGTCTTCAGCCCTCAGAGCCACTAGCCATACTGTAATATGATTTGGCAAAGCCACCCGCTTGCCGTAATGTACTAATAAGAAAGAAAAAACTATTACTATTGTTAGCATGAAGCCTCTTTGCTGGTGCAGATCTATTTGCAGTAGTGGTCAAGTTTATAAAGAAGAGAGATGACGTACGTAGGTAGGTCTGACGGCTGGCCTGCCTCGCTCTCTTCTTGGGTGGACTTCAGAGACGACGGATACTTGTGCTTTGTACTTTTCAATACAACAAATTCTGCCTCCCTGATCTTTTATTAAAAACTACCACAAGTCTTGAGTAAATAAGACTTTACATTTATATTTTTTATTTCAGATTGAAATTACACAGATTGATAAAATTTATATGTAGATACGATATTTTAGTCGAATGATACCGGTATCATTTTCGATGATTATTGTCAAACAAGTCGCTATACCGTATTATAAATTATACAACTGATAATAATGACGAATCAATTGATATTTTATCAACAAATGATGTAGAACCACACACAGTAGTAATACTTCACGTACTTCATGATATTTCAGTTCGAAAAAAAATATAGTCGCGGCTTCGTTCGCGTATTCATTTCCATCGAGAACAGTCTTTTTTCATAAAAAAAAGAGAAGTCCTGTAACTTCTCCTTTTTTTTGAAATTGGTTATTATGAAACGTACCTTCAGGTGATGTTAGTTTGCATTGAACAAGTACAGCCAAACCCAGTATCGTTATCACACAAAGGTATCTGGAATAAAAATATAAGTCTTATAGCCTTATAATAAATAAATAAATATATACGGACAAATCACACAGATTGAGCTAGCCCCCAAGTTAGTTTAAGACTTGTGTTATGGGAAACTAACTCAACGATACTATATTTTATAACAAATACATATATAGATACATATCCAAGACCTAGGCCAATCTGAAAAAGATCATTTTACATCTTCACCTGGCCGGGGATCGAACCCGGGCACTCTCGTGTCGCAGGCTGGCGTGTTGACCGCTGCGCCACGGAGCTAGCTTTATATATTGATCGAAGCTGTATAGCAATAAATAAAATATATAAATCAGGCTAAATGCCAGTTGTGTTCACTCATGTGTACCACTAAACAATATTTGACTAAAAATATGCTAATTAAACACGTAATATTATTAGGTATATCCACTATTATATATAAATTATATTATTATTAACATTTTTTATTATTTGTATGTAACAACGAATAATAAAAACATAAATAAAATAATAAAAACTATTCTGTGAAAATATTCATATATTCTGTGAAAATTATATTAGTTCGGTTGGTCGGTTCCAAAGATATAGCCCTGTTACCGACGAACAGACGGGCAGCGGAGTCTTAGATAAGATGTTACATTTTTATTACATTACAAACATGTATATTTTACCGAACAGAGGCGTGTAAATATAAGTTATATTGACGCTATGTCAAATAATTAAAAAATGCTTAATTTAATGTCAGAATTACATTTTGGCTTATAAAATCAAACAATTATAAATATAATAAGAGTCCAAATTAGCAATTATTAAAAATAATTTCATTATTAAAAAATAATAGTCATGTGAGATATTAATCCTATTAACAGACTAAAACCGCAAGTTAAGCTTGCACAAAAATAATTATAACCAATTATCTCTATATTACACAGCAAAACACAGATTCCAGGACTTACTTCATCGTTGTAACAGATGCTCCAGGTCCAGACACAGTCGACACTAGCGTCTCTTGTTCTGAGCTGCAAAGTACTGAGGTTTTAAAGCATGCAGTGATAAGTTCTTTGGTTATGTGCCTAACCTCTTATTGATAGCGTAATGTTCAAGTTTTAGCTAGTGATGTGCCGGAGATAAATTCTCTGTCCTCATAAATTAGAATTGTCCAATATTTCTCGAAAATTTCTCAATAATTCTTGCACTTGAGAGAGAGACGAAGAAAGTTTCGGGAAGAACTTCCGACCCGTTCCCACCGTTCTCGAAAATATCGAGCACGGCACAACACTAGGTTTAGCACGTACGAGTACCGACTATGGTTTTTTTCATGTGATTAATCTCCTTCAAATAAAACTTTAAATAAATAAATAGGGTTTCTTTTATCTTCTGCGTTTTGGGTAATGGGTATCGTATCTTGTTTGTTTTCTTTATTACCTTGTTCTTTCAATCGGCGGAATGGATTGGTAACGTTAGGTTCTCAAAACTGCAAGTGTGCTTAATAAGTATTTTTAAAGGAAGGCAGTCGGAATTTTTAATTATTGAAATAATGTTTGGATAGAAAATAATACATACAAAACTTCCTGACCCCTTTTACCAAAAAACTTGATAATCAAAAATGCTGCACACTTATTCTTTAAAATATTTATTTACGTGTTTATAATAGATATTACTGAAATTTTATCCATTAAACTTTATGAAAACAGTAGATTGAAGTGTTTTTTGTTGGAACACAATGCAGTTGCTATGGGTGTTACTAAGGCTGTACTAAGAGTTTTAAATTACAATTCATGGCTTATATTCATAAAATATCTTACAGTTATGTAGTACTGCCACAAAAATAGATACAGATTATCTGAGATCTATATTAAGAATAAGCCGTATATTTTTTTTATTATGAATTTCAAACCTGTTTGTTATATACCACATTGCTAACCTAGCAGTATAGGTACTTACTTAGCTTTTAAAATCACGTAAATAAACTAAAACAAAGACAAAATAACCAAGTCAAAAGATCTTAAAAATATATATTTACCTGTAGATTCTCGGTATTGCAAAAGTATATTTGTAGCACAAAATTCTACTAAATCGTAGTTTTAAAGGCGACCGACGTCCGATTTGTTCTCACAGGTTATCAGGGTATAGACGACACCGCATTTGTTGAATGTCAAGTGAGTAATGGCCTCGTACGATAACGGTGAAAACGAAGTAAACGCATACATAAATTATTACCTACATCGTTGTTTAGAAGTATGCATTTCGGACGTGACCAAGAATGTGTAGGCCACGTGCCATTCGAATAAATACATATTCTTTAACAGCCTCCATTGTGCAGTGGTTAACATGTCAGCCTGCTACACGAGGGGCACGGGTTGCTGGCGCGGACAAAAACTTGTACTGCATATTTGAAAATATTAAAAGATATTCTATACCACATACCTGATAAGTGTATGATCCTTACTAATATTATAAATGCGAAAGTGAGTTTGTTTGTTTGTTTGTTACGCTTTCACGCCGTAACTACTGAACCGATCATCATGAAATTTTGCATACAAGTTCTCTGGAGTTCAGAGAAGGACATAGGCTACCTTTTATGCCGGGAAAAAGTACTATTCCCGAGGAATCGACATTGACGCGGGCGGAGCCGCGGGTTAAATCTAGTATAGAATAAAATAGAGTAAAATGTGAAATACTTACATTATTCTAAATTTATATATTATTAGCATTCGCGTCAATGTCGATCCCTCGGAAACAGTCGCACCAGCTGTGAAGATGAACATCGCAACGGTCGGCCAAATGAAGTGACTATACCAGAAATGGTGACAAAAATTCACAAAATAGTATTGAAAGACCATAGACTAAAAGTGCGTGAGTTAGTAGATATGGTAGGCATTTCAAAAAGTGCTACATCAAATTTTGACTGAAAAATTATGCATGAGACAGCTGTGCGCAAGATGGGTGCCGCAATTGGTCACCATTTAACAAAAGCAGCGTCGTGAGGATGTTTCAATCCAGTGTTTGGAGAAATTTTAACGAAATAAAGCCATATTTTTATGACGATTCATAATGACGGACGAAACATGGGTCCACAATTACACCGCTGAGACGAAAGAACAATCCAAACAATGGACTGAAAAGGGAGAATCGGCTCCAAAGAAGGCGAAGTCAGTTATATCTGCTGACAAGGTCATGGCGTCAGTACTCTGGGATGCGCATGGTATAATTTTTATTGATTATCTTTAAAAAGGCAATACCGTCAACGTATTACGCAAAACTTTTGCAGCGTTTGAGTGATGAAATTAAGATAAAACGACCGCATTTAGTGAAAAATAAAGTGTTGTTTCATCAGGACAATGCACCAACTCACACGTCCACTATTGCAATGACTAAAATAAATGACTTGAAGTTCGAATTCTATGAACATCATGCATTGCAGCATGCATGTATGCATGATTTTATAACTGATATTTCTAACTGAATGGTATTATATAATAAGTGTCAGCAGCTTCCTAACGATACCTGCAGTAACCCAAAAATTAAATGATTAAAACGAACGAAAAACCTTAACGAATCTGGACAGATTCGTTTAAAATATTGTTTTCTAAAAACAAGTTAACGCCATCAAAATTATGTTACACAACAGGTAAACACGAGGATGTCGTTTATTACCCAGACGTACGGAGCAATCAACGTCACTTATCAAGCTCAATTGGTTCCGTTTCTGATACCGTATCCATGCCATAACCAATTAGTTCCAATACAGGACTTGTCAGTTATACAATTACGTGGACCTGTTCATAGTGGACATAAGGCGAAGTTTCGGACGATAACGGAGAAGAAGGACAATGAAGATGATGCTATGAACAGATTCCGTACATTTTTACGGCGACTTTGGCACTGGACTGTTTTTCGATGTAAAACACTTTTTTATTTATTACGAGTATTAGGATTAAATATTATTTAATACTCGTGAGCAGTAATTGTGCTGTTTTTTAAAAAAATAAATACTTATCAGGTGTTGTTCTTTTAATCACTTCCTTATCTACAAAAAATGATGATTAGTAAGTGATTAAAATATTAGTCGTGGTAGAGCCACGCTTCCGGCAAAATGATTTGCTAGTAGCATGAATGGGCCGACTCGTCCGGGGAAGTACCACACTCTCACAGAAAATCGACGTCTGAGTAGAAGCTTCACCGCTTCTATGCTTCCCCCTCCCCATTCCTACTCCAAACTCCTTGAAAGGCCGGCAACGCACCTGTCACACCGCGGTGTTGCAGTTGTCCATGGGCAGCGGTGATCGCTTACCATCAGGTGACCCGCTTGCTCGTTTGCCGTCCTATATCATAAAAAAAAATATATTACTCAGAGCTGTATTTTATTTTATTAAATGACTGGCCGAAAAGAATATTTTCACAGTTTATGTATTATTTATCATTCCACCATAATTTCTGAAACCCTGAATAAATAAAGAATACCTAGAATTTTGGTGGCGGGCGGGAGAGATCGGTGCACTGTCTGCGCCCTTAGCTGATTCACACACAAACCTCACGAAACCCTGCGGGTTGTGCTTTACCAACAATAAACTACCACCGACTTGATCGGGTCTTCCACTTAACCCAGAATACCATTCAGTTAGAAATATCAGTTATAAAATCATGCATTCATGCATGCTGCAATGCATGATGTTCATAGAATGTGGCAGATATTTTTAGGATGAGGTTAAGTGGAGTGAGGTCAGCCGGCATGCATTCGTATCTGGCAGATACGACTGCATGCCGGCTGACTACTATCTGCTGTTACAAATTTCGTCAACTTTGTTACAAAAGTTAGGGTAAACCTTCGTCATCCACGGTTTGCCGTAGTGATGTAACGAATGTCATATTTTGGACATTCGCGAATGCGAATGCGAATGCGAATATTTGCTACCGACATTCGCGAACGCGAATGCGAATGCGAATATTCAGATTTTGTTTAAATTTGGCGCCAATTCACTATCGCTTGGTGACCTTGATAGCAGTTCCGTTTGAACGAGGCGAAGCGCGTTCGATTTGATTTTTGTTTCGAGAATAGCCGACTTAATACGCGCCTATACGAACGCCTATAGATTTTGTTTTATTATATCAACGAACAATAAAAAAAAATTCGCAGTAAATTCGCGAATGCGAATGCGAATATGCAAAAATATGCGAATATCCGCGAATGCGAATGCGAATGCGAATATTCGTTACATCACTAGTTTGCCGTACCAACGCTGGTAAAAGATCACCTCTACACCGAATGCTTGATTTATATAACAATTCATTTAATGATTTTGACATTCTGGCAACACGCACTGGTGCGTTTGAGTCAGCTATATTAGACAGAATTAAAAATATATATTGCATGAAAACATGAGAAAAATATGTAATTTTATTTCTTTCTATAAATATTAATGTAGTGTGTGTATCAATCTCATCTTTTTTTGTACAACTAAATTTAGTAATCAGTGGTTGCGATTTTGATGGCACAATTATTTGCCACTTTGTAAGTTTTTCTTTTTAGTATTATACAATATATAAAAAAAAGGGTGCACTGGGAGTGCCGGCAGAAGTGAACACTCGCCTTTGCGGCGGTCTCAAGTCAGGTATGTGTCTGTCTTACGAATTTTCGATCAGGTCACGTCACGTATCCTAACGCGGGTTAACGTTTTTTACCCATCTCAAAAAGTGCACATCGTTTTGAAAGCAAGCGTTTCAAAATACAAGAAGGTTTTACTTCAAAAAAAATCCACCTTTCGCGAAAAAAAAGAGCTTTGTTTTGCCAAATTAAAGCTATTAGGAATAGAGGGTTTATAACTAAAAATATCTCCTTGATCTCTTGATCCTTGATCTCCCGGACTCGCTTGATGAAGTCTACGCTCCGACCATCACCGACCCATATCCAAGATGTCGACAGTTTCCAACTGGAACTCTCAAATCGCTTCCATTGCCTGAAGGATTGCGTTTCAGTGGACGAGTTAAACAATGGGCTGGTAAAGACTGTCCAGGAGGTGGGATCGAAGTTCTTTAGGTCCCGCCCCAAACACAAACCTCAAAAGATCTCACCCCAGACCCTAAATTTGATGGCCACGCGACGATCCATGCCGCTGCAGACCTCGGATGACGCGGATGTGCATCGACAGCTCAATAGACAAATCCAAAAATCCTTGCGGCACGACAGTCGCTCCTTTAATACCGAGCGTATTAAGGAGACGATAGAGCAAAACAAAGGCTCCAAAGTGTTCGCAAGGGTGGAGTCTATTGGGCAAAGTCGATTAACAAAGCTGAAGACGGAGGACGGCGGTGTGGCTTCGACAAAGGCCGAGGTGCTGGGAGAGATTGAGAGGTTTTATGGACAGCTCTATACCTCAATAGCCAAACCCATTGTCAGCTTGGCCAAAGATCCGAGAGCCAAGCTAACCCGACACTATACCGAAAACATCCCGGACATCAGCCTGTACGAGGTTAGGATTGCCCTCAAACAGCTAAAGAACAACAAGGCGCCGGGCGAGGACGGAATCACAACAGAGCTTCTGAAAGCGGGCGGAACGCCGGTGCTGAAAGTCCTTCAGAGGCTCTTTAATTCCGTCCTGTTCGAGGGCATTACGCCAGAGGCGTGGAACAGGGGTGTGGTGGTTTTGTTCTTCAAAAAGGGTGATAATACTCTACTGAAGAACTACAGACCCATCACACTCCTGAGCCACGTCTATAAGCTGTTTTCGAGGGTGATCACGAACCGTCTCACGAACAGGCTCGATGCCTTCGAGCCTCCCGAACAAGCCGGTTTCCGAAAAGGCTACAGTACCATAGACCACATCCATACGCTGCGGCAGGTTATACAGAAGACCAGAGAGTATAACCGGCCATTATGCTTAGCGTTTGTGGACTATGAGAAAGCCTTTGATTCGATCGAAGTATGGGCCGTGCTTCAGTCCCTTCAGCGATGCCGCATCGACCATCGGTATATCGAAGTGTTGAAGTGCTTATACAGAAACGCCAGTATGTCAGTTCGAGTACAGGAGCAGAACACGAGGGCTATACCATTGCAGCGAGGCGTAAGACAGGGAGACGTGATATCTCCGAAACTGTTTACCGCTGCTCTGGAGGATGCCTTCAAGCTCCTGGAATGGGAAGGACTTGGCATCAACATCAATGGCGAGTATATCACTCACCTTTGATTTGCCGATGACATCGTTGTTATGGCGGAGACGCTGGAGGATTTAAGTACTATGCTCAATGACCTCAACGGAGTTTCTTAACAAGTGGGCCTTAAAATGAACATGGACAAGACGAAAATAATGTCGAATGTCCATGTTGTGCCTTCACCAGTATCTGTTGGGAACTCCATCCTTGAAGCTGTGGACCAATATGTCTACTTGGGTCATTTGATCCAGGTTGGAAGTTCCAGCTTTGAGGACGAGGTCTTTCGTCGAATCCGACTCGGCTGGGCAGCGTTCGGAAAGCTCCGTGGTGTCTTCTCGTCCAAAATACCTCAGTGCCTAAAGACGAAAGTCTATAATCAATGTGTGTTACCAGTGATGACTTACGGGTCCGAAACGTGGTCCCTTACTATGGGCCTCATAAGAAAGCTCAAAGTCGCTCAAAGAGCTATGGAGAGAGCTATGCTCGGTGTTTCTCTGCGAGATCGAATCAGAAACGAGGAGATTCGTAAGAAAACGAAGGTCACCGACATAGCTCAGCGGATTAGCTCTTTGAAGTGGCAGTGGGCGGGGCACATAGCGCGTAGAACCGATGACCGATGGGGCAGAAGGGTTCTCGAATGGCGACCACGTATCGGCAAGCGCAGCGTCGGACATCCACCAACCAGATGGTCGGATGACCTGACTAAGGTCGCAGGAAGACGTTGGATGCAGGCCGCTTTCAACCGGTCGTATTGGAAATCCTATGTCCAGCAGTGGACTTCTTGCGGCTGATATGATGAACTAAAAATAAATAGTGTATAGTTAAATTTGAGTTTTATTTATTCTTTTTTTCTTTCCCGGAACATTAGCGGCAATCCTCCGTCGATGCTCTGAACGACATCAGCTCTCGTTTCAACTGAAGGGTATCTATTGCTTTCAGGTGCTGGTTCCACTGTGAAGCGAGACAAAATCGCAGCGAGGCCGGCTATTGACTGCATCAGACCAAGGCGTTCACCTGAAATAGATTTTTTGCAATGTATATTTGCGAAACAATAGTATTGTTTTTCATTTTTGATGAGTATGTAAGAGTTTAACAATCGCATAATTATTTAAATGTTTGAATGGATTGTAGAGCTTTGGGAAATATAAAGATATGAGAATACCATATATTTATCCTAAGGCAAACTACGTAAGGTCTATTAAGTAGTATATATAATAAACCTAAATATATCTTTACCAGTCAGTTAAGAACAGTAAAAAAAAAATATAATCTGTTGTACGATGTAAATTATAGTACGTACAATTTTTGTACGTACATACAAATAATACGGGTAATATTTTCACTTTACTTGTTACCAGCGCAAAATTTTATTACTCTAATAAAATCTTTGTATGAAGCGGGTCTATACATTAGTATTTGCATAAATATTATAATTCTACAGGAAGTATTAATTAATTATATAGTTTTTGTAGTATCAGTATATTTGTAGTAGAAGTATTTTGAATAAAGCGAAAACTATACAAAAAATGTTTTTTTAATTGTATTACGAACTTACCAATACATGCCCGGGGGCCTTCACCAAATGGCAGGTAAACAGATTTTGCTTCATCGGTGAATTCATCGGGGCTGAATCTTTCAGGTCTGAATTCTTCTGGTTTGTTCCAATACTGAGGGTCATTGTGAAGAGCTTGTACTGGAATTAAAACCCTCACATCTTTGTCTATTGAGAAATTTAAATCTGTGAAAGTGTACGGCTTTACACATGTCCTGATTAAATATCCAAGTGAGGGGAATATCCTTAACCCCTCTTTAAATGTCCATTCTAAATATGTCATTTCTTTTATAGCGTCGTAACTTAATTTATCATTATGTCTAGCTAAAACAGTGTCTATTTCTTTTTGTACTTTCTTTTGTACCTCAGGATGGTATGCAAGCTGGTGCAATGTAAAACTTGTGGCAGAAGACGATGTTTCAAATCCAGCCGCAAAGAATACAAATACTTGCGCCGCCATTATAGCATCATCTAAATCTATTGCAGCCTTTTTTGCGATTCCACTTTTATCAAAATTCTCAATAGAATCACCGACCATCTTACCCTTTTTCTTACATTCGAGCATCAAATCTATGAAGTCATTTCTATTTGATGGTTCATAATTTCTTTGTTTTAGAATATCCGTTACCAGATGTATGATTTTATCTTCAATTCGTCCGAAAAATTTTATATTATTAGTGAGATCAGGGAAAATATCTTTTACCAGTACTTTTAAACTCTCTATAATACCGACATTAAAGATATCGACTCCAAGCTTTCTGAAAGCAGAGTCTTCATCATTCAAAGAGTCAGCATCGAGGCCAAATGCACATGCTCCTATGAAATCAGTAGTGTATCTAGCCATAAGATCCCGGGCGTCCATGGCTCGACCTTGGGTTGCAGCATTCAATGTACGAGTTTGTAACTTTTCCGCTCTTTCAGTTATCAATGGGAACATAGCCTTTAATTTTCCGCTAGTGAATGCAGGAGTTATCCTCTGTCTTAGCAAACGCCACAAGTCACCTTCACCAAAAAACAAATTGCGGAGCAGTGGCTCTAAAGTTCCACCGGGGAGAATGCCGCGTTTATAAAAATAGTAGAAATCATTCATCAAAATACGCTTTATTATTTCCGGATCTCTAATAATTAGACCTGGGTTTGTTGATCTGAACATACCAACCACTTTCTCGTTGGGGTATTTGAAGTATATTTCTGCATTCATTTGTGTAAAACTTTTTCTCTGTAAATAAATATCTGCAGCTGATCCAAAGAACACCACTGGCTTCTCATATGTCACTCCACGTTTTTTCCAATAATCAAAAGTCCTTACATTATATAAATAGAGAAGCACAAGCACCACAAGCACGATTGACAAAAAAATCATTTTTCGTGTTATCGATACAAGAACACAATATAATTACTGTCCCGACAAAATTTCGATGTCCGTATTTATTAGTTGCTTGATACATTCATTATTATCTAATCATAACTAGCATGTAGCGTTCGCATCATAATGATGTTAAATGTCTGTTTTTATTTAATCTATTAATAACAAAGAACGGTTGCTCGAAAATGGGGTCTAAAATACGCTTTCTTTTCTTTTATTTATGGCTTTCACGTATGACGTGTTTAGCAGAGCTTTTTTCTTTGACTTGTTAATCAGCTTGATGATAGTGTAGTTTATTTCATTTAATCTACGGAGGAACCACTGGCTTGATCACAGAAGCAACGATGCGGACAACCACCAGCCCGCGAAGTAACTCACTACAGCCACACGATCTTAGTTTATTTTAGTTATTCCACATATTGATCATAAACATACACACTACACCGATTTCACATTACTAAACTCCACTGGAAAGAATTCAAAACAAAAGCAGTGCAGTCCGTCGAAATTCCCGCCAAGAACTCTAAAATACGCTTTTTATAGACAAAGGACTTTTTTTTTTAATTCGGTGTTGAATATTGTCCCTACATTTTTTCGTAATTATTGTTTTAAAGAAAACTTTGTTCGAATTATATACTGGCCAATTACATTTATTAACAAGAGAAACTCAAGAACTAGGGATATTTTTTGATGCATGTTTGTTTAATTTAAAGTGCCTTAACACTTTTCGGGACGTCCCGCCTGTAGACGTAGACTTCTATTGTTATATCTATTGTGTCTGGTCCAGTGTCCGTGAATGAGTTAATTAACAGAAATACTTTTGAAGGATTCAGTTCAAAAATTATGTTTCTTTCTTAATCATGTCTTTATCTCCATTTTTGACAGCTTTGTGGCGCAGTGGCTAACACACGCGACACGGAGTGCCTGGGTTCGATCCCCAGCCAGGTCAAGATGGGAAAATGATCTTTTTCAGATTGGCCTGGGTCTTGGATGTTTATCTATATATGTATTTGTTATAAAATATAGTATCTTTGAGTTAGTATCCCAAAACACAAGTCTCGAACTTACCTTGGGGCTGGCTCAATCTGTGTGATTTGTCCGTATATATTTAGTATTTATTTATTTATTTTAGTTTACCACCCTACGTGTTACCGTAGGTATGTATACGTATAAATATATTTTAAAATTTGGTACTGCTTGACAACAAATATTGTTTATTCTATATCAAGCTATACTAATCGCACTCTGGTTATACTTAGGACAGACATCTAAGATAAGATAATTTTAATAATTATATTTTTATAATGTTAATTTATCCGTAACCTAAATTATTTAAGTATAACTTTTTTATACCCTTCTATTGCTGGTCTGGGAGAAGAGTAAAAACATAGAATGTACCAGCTGATTCTCTTCCCGCGCAGATCGTAAAAGCCGATCGAGGGAATAGGTAAAATCTAAGCAATCATGTTAATAGGCGATGCGGCTAGCAACCCATCACTATTTTAATTCCGTTTTCCACTTAATGCCCAACAACATGCTAAACGTGGCCTTCAGGTCTTATAGACCTAGGCTCTGTCTACCCCGCAAGGGAAAAAGAACGTGATACTTTGTATATTTTGTATTAAAATAATTGATGAGTTCTTTATCTAACATTTTATCTATCATTGATTTAATTTGTTTATCGCATAAAGGGAGATGAAAAACAGAATGTGTTGTCTCCGGATTTACATAACTTTTACTTCGGGCAACATACTTTGAAACCCTCGCTTCAATCAAGAGGCTTTTTAGGGTTCCGTAGTCCACAAGGAACCCTCATAGTTTCGTCATGTCCGTCCGTCCGACTGTCTGTTCCTCCGGGTTCGTACTCCGCCGCTACTGCACCGATTGTCATGAAAATTGGTGGAGAGATAGATATTGAAGTTCCAAAAGTTGATTTTTAATTCAAAAAGAAAATGGCGGACTATCTATTTATGATGCACTCCAATAATATGGATATAAAATTAAAGGGCTCGCTAAAAATAACCCGAAATATTAAGTGATGTACAGTCGGGAGCAGATAAAACTGACCCCTCTAACAACTGATTTTCAATTGTATATTGGGGGTCACATTTATCTGCCCCGACTGTTCATAAAAGCTTGTCTTTAAAAAGATTTTTACTTTTAAGGCTATATTCTGAATAGTTGATTTAGGCGTTACTTTGCAAAATCAAAGTTGCATGCACAGTACATGCATCACCATATGGGTGCGGGCGGAACCCAAAAATCAATCCATTGATTATGGTCACAGTGTAATGCTGCATTTTGCTTTTTTTAAATACATAGGGCAGCAAACGAGCTAGCGGGTCAACTGGTGAGAACTGATCACCGGTGCCCATGGACAACTGCAACATCCGGGTGTGGCAAGAGCGGCGTACCACAGGCACAGAGAAAAAATGTTGTCCCGGTTGATGCCAGTAGCAATAAGCTAAGTTAAACTAAGCTAATTTACCTTATTTAACTTCACTTGTACCTGTGCCTATATAATTAAGGTTTCACTTTTTCAAACATAATCGAATATTAATTTGATATCAATGATATTAAAACGTGATATAAATTCATTATAGAGTCACTGTTTAAGTTAAGTGTAAATCGTCAGATACGCCGACTTATTTGCGAAGACCATGATTGGGGCGAGTGGGCGAGTGTTAGGGGTGTCGACACGACACGACGGTTTCGCCTCCCTTAAAGCATTGAAGGCAGCCAAGCGCGTCGCCGCCAGCGCCTCTGCCCGTCTTGCGCGGCTCAAAAAAATGTCTGGTGCAAGGTGTGCCAAACGTAACGTTCTCGTTATATTTTTTTTTATTTTACTTATTAGGCACACCAACAGGTTACATGATCACGTTACAAAAAATATTATGTTATTTGGAATCAAGCATGCAACCCAATTACCGGTATATACATACACGTGAAACGACATTCAAATAAAAAAAATAAAATTACCCGACTATGTCTACATAATAGGGGAGAATTCATTAACCAAATTTAAAAACAATAAAATGGTTGATAGGATGACTGAACGTTATATTTCAATTTGTGAAGGGAGTCATTAAATATATCAAGGTCGCTTATTTTATTGTTCGCCTTGTTAAATGTGGAAATCATCCTTGTTAAGGATGCATTTCTACCAAGATTAGTGTTCATTCGCGGCATGACAAAAGTATTTTTCAGGATTCTCTGTGAATTAGGCCTAGGAACAGTATAATTAACTTTATGAAGTATATCCTGACACTCCACTATACAACGATTTCACGACGATTCGCTAGGGAAAGAAGATTGAATTTCGACTGACGTTCTCTGTAGTCATTTCTATGACTAAAATAAGGAGTCTTGTATGCTAGGTAACGTGTGAATATTCTTTGGACGCGCTCGATACAGTCCGAATGTTTCTTATAGCAGGGATTCCACACTATACTTGCAAACTCGAGATGGCTACGAACCAGTGCATTGTACAGGACTATTAAGGTACTGCGTTTTCGAAGTCTTTGGTATGAATGGGTATCTATTGGATAGGCATGTAACATCCTCGTCTTCATCGTCACTAACCATCAGATGAGATGGGAGACAAATGCTTAATCCAACATTTAGGAAAAAAAAAACCGTTTGACTAAACCGAGCATTTGAAAAGTCTTAGACACTATATAGTCAAAATGTGGAATAAAACCACAATAAAACTCAGTTTGCTATCCAAAGTTCTCGAATTAGTTGTACTTCTTCTAATGCAATATTGTTATTGTTATAGGCAAACTGTAATTTGATATGAAAGCATTAATTGCATTAATGGTCATAAGATTCTAAGAACACCAATCACAAATCCTATTCAAGTTCTCTTGCAGCATTTGAGCTTCATCTAGATTAGATATTTCTTTGTAAATTTTGATATCATCTGCAAATAAAGAATATTACTATATTTTATACAATATTGGTAATGTCATTTATAAATAAAATAAATAAAATCGGACCTAAGTGAGAACCCTATCGTTATATAGGACTCAAAAAACGATGAAGACACACCACTGGCACCGCCATAATTTTGGTACGCCTTCACCTTCCTGAGGCAGTCTTCAGTGCTTTGAGGGAAGCGAAACCGTATTGTCGCCGTCCCCAACAGTAAAAGATCGAAACTATAGCGAATCCTTGCCGTTTGGTATCCGACAGAGTAGAATAGGACCACTCCAAGTCTTCCCGTGGATGTCGTAGAAGGCGACTTAGGAAGTACAAGCTAAACAAAGGTTATAAACATCTAAGAGACCTCTCCAACCCGTCTGGCCAGCGTGGAGAGTGTAGGCCAAGTCCTCTGGCAGATCTGGCTAAGTATGGCTCTAGTAGTACAGAGAGGGTCGTGCTCCTGTAGTGGAGACTAAAGAGACCTGATGATGATGATGATGATATAGCGAATCCGATAAATAAACAAAAACCGGTCAAGTGCGTGACGGGCCACGCGCAATGTAGGGTTCCGTAGCTGTGAATGCCAGCTTTGTTCACGCCTCACGGTTTACCTACTTAAAACGAGCCCACATAGGGCGGTGGTAAGCTCTACTTAGCTCAGATAGGACTACTGCTGTGAATTTTTTTACTTGTTCAGTTACAGCCATTTAGTAGATAGAGAGTCAAAAATTTGCATTTATAAATATTTTAGAAACGGACCAATAAATTAAAAAAATATCTTTATAAACTCATAATATTTTTAAAAAACCTATTCATCAACATCTTACACATCGATTGGTCGAGAAAAAAAATATTGACGCCCCATTAACTTGTATGCGAGGGAGCTAACCGTACCTAACCTTTTTTTTTTTTTTAACGAAGGAAAGATCCATGTTACGGATACCCAACAGCTTGCAGGGGAAGCTGTCGGGTTATGTGGGACTCCACGCCAGAGTGACGTGCCTACCCACTAAAAAACCTTCGGAGTTCCATCTTGACCGCCTTTGCCGGGGACACGGGAAGGGAAATACGACCGCGAACCCCGGCGCGGCTGGCCGCCAACGCGGCCCCTCCTCGGGGACGTCCGGGCGCCCCCCATCCACTCACCAAGTAGGCGCGCCCGGAACTCACGGACGCGCCGTACCTCCTTGGGCCAATTGAGAGGCGGCAGACTCCCACGCAGTCCACCGCCTGTGGCCCCATGGGAGCCAGATAAACTGGCTCCCAGCGGCGGAGAAGATGATAGGCTCCGCCGCTTGCCTCTCGCCGTAAGCACGGTGCGGCACCGCTCGGCCGCGGAAGAAAGGGAGATCGGCAACGCAGCACCGAAACTCCCTCTCCTCCGCGACCGATCTCCGACCACAACCACGGCGGTGTGGCCCCGCCTGAAGCGCCGGGAGAGCAATAAAATATTCCCCTCCCGGCGGCTCCACCTCGGGTGGGGGGAGATCTTCCCACTCCCCCGCCGCCCCATTGGGCGCATCCCAGCAGGCTCAAGGCCGAAGCCGAGCCCGCGGGAGCGCCCCTCCTCGGGTGGGGGGAGAACTTCCCACTCCCCCGCCGCCCCAATGTGGGCGCTCGCTGCTGGTACCTACAGCAGGAGCGCACCCGCGCGGGTTCCTCTTCGCTTCCCCGTGGCCGGGACTACCACGGGTACTGAGCCCCCCCGGTACGACAAACCGGGAACCACCTCGGGGGGGAACCGTACCTAACCTAACCTAACCTAAAAAAATATTTTTTCAAGATTTTATTTTATCACCTTTTCGGCATGATTAATATACCTATCAATACCAAATTACAGCTTTATGCTACTTATAGTCTCTGAGTAAAACCGCGGACGGTCAGACGGACAGACATAGCGAAACTCTAAGGGTTGTTGACTACGGAACCCTAAAACGTGAGTTTAACCGTAATTTTTAATTTGATAATTTGGTACTTCTTGCAATAAGAAGCCATATTTTGATAAGATTTTTTGTTATCTAAAATTACTTTTTTATAGGTATATTAAACTAATGTGCTTTATTCATTTATCACACGGTTTCGTCCGAGGCTTCACTCTTACTAGGTGCTGTAAATGCCTAAAACTATTTTATGGATTGTATCCTTACTAATATTATAAATGCGAAAGTGAGTTTGTTTTTTTGTTTGTTTATTTGTTTGTTTGTTTGTTTGTTTGTTACGCTTTGACGCTGTTTACTACTGGACCGATCATAATGAAATTTTGCATACAAGTTCTCTGGAGTATGGAGAAGGACATACCTAGAAGGGTACCTTTTATCCCGGTAAAAAGAACTATACCCGAGGGATCGACATTGACGCGGGCGGAGCCGGGGGCGAAAGCTAGTCTTTTATATTTTGTCCACCTATATCATGTGAATGTGTATTTCATGATGATCGGTTTCAACGCTTGTGCTATTTAAGGGCATTTGTGCACTACAAGGAATTTATTTTTCAAAATTATTTTTGTCTTCTACGACTTCGCACGTAGAGTAATAAAGCAAGTAACTGCTGAGGTTCAAAGAAACTCATAGTTTCTAGAGTATATACGTGCGTGGCGTGAGTTAAAACAGAGCTAGCTACTCCCTACTGCGCTGCACCTCCGAGTTATTACGGACAAGTACACAAGCCCATCATCCGATTTAATCATGCCAGATCGCACCGTAAAAAATCGGACTGCCGGACAGTAAAATTCCGTGTAGTGTACAAACGTCCTAAGCGTAACAACTCAATAATCATACCAACGCTTTCACATTTATGATATGGTTTAGCACAGGATTGCAATTTCACAATCCACAATCAATAACCGGAGCTAAATAGCGATTATTGAACAATTCCATCCAGTACTCAAGGTTCAAGATGCTGCCTGCGACTTCATTCACGTGGAGTTCGTATTTATTTTGAGCATTGTAATGCTATTTAAAAACAATATAAGTAACTTCGTTTTTATTTTAAAATGATAACTTTTTTCCTATTAACAATTTCAATAAAAGTAGGTTTCGGAACTGCTCTTACTCATTCATCATCATCATTTCAGCCGTAAGAAGTCCATAGCTGGACAAAGACCTCTATTAAGGATTCTTCGTTCAATGGCAGGATATTGCCATACTTACCACACTTGGTAGGCGGGTTGATGAGCGTAGTTTTTTTGGCTAGTACTTTTAAGCTGGGAAAGAATAGGAACTTGTCGAATCTGGGAAGGAAATTAAGTTACTGGGATACTTCTAACTCAGATTAATGGTGGAAAGCAAGTAGCACTCGGGAGGCCAGGCGCGTGTACCTGAAGCCATACCTGCATCACCGGCCAAGGTATAGAGGATGCCTCTCCTGGCTTACTGCTCTATGGAAAACTAAATGTATTAATAAAAGAAAATTGAAAATCTGTTCTGTAGTTTCTGTGATTATTCGTCACGACATAACTTCTGGCAGACAGACAAAAATACATCGTTTTTTAGGTTCTGTTGACTCTTTACCTTTTTTTTAATTTCTGGCAAATATAGTATCTATATAGATACGTAAGTTGTCTCTTAAACGTTTGTACCGTTGGTTCTTAGATATTAGTTAATCAAAATCATTACAGCAAACTCCGACACAAAAATTAAACAATTTTTGTGATCAGCTACTGGGCGCGGACGGTGCACCAGTTACTCCTCCCACCAAAATTTTCTTTATTTGTTAAAGCTTTCAGAAGTTATGGTGGAATAATGAAAAACTTTCATAATTATATAGATAAACCGGGAAAATATTCTTTTTGGGCAATCGTTTAACAAAATAAAATACAGGTCTGAGTAATATTTTAATCACTTATTTATCATCATTTTTTGTAGATAAGGAAGTGTTTAAAAGAACAACACTAGATAAGTAATTTTTTATAAAACTAAACAGCATAATTACAGCTTTTGAGTATTACGTAAAATTTAATCCTAATAAATAAAAAAAAAACACACTTAAGTGTTTTACACACATGGCACTTATATCAGTCATTCAATAAATAACTTTACTGAGATCTTTCATTCCTTAAAACAGTCAACCATAGGCATAAAATCCATGGCCAGCCCCATGTCCACCGAAAAACAGTCCAGTGCCGAACCCGCCGTAAAATGTGCGGAATCTGTTCATAGCATCATCCTCATTGTCCTTCTTCTCCATTATCGTCCGAAACTGTGCCTTATGTCCACTATGAACAGGTCCACGTAATGGTATAACTGACAAGTCCTGTATTGGAACTAATTGGTTATGGTATGGATACGGTATCAGAAACGGAACCAATTGAGCTTGATGAGTGACGTTGGTTGCGCCGTGCGTCTGGGTAATAAACGACATCCTCGTGTTTTCCTGATGTGTTACATGATTCTGATGGTGTATAGTCGAATGGATCGGAATCACGTGGAGATTTGTTGGTACCAGGAACTGATGAGATATCTGGACAGCGAAAGGTAAATTTATGCCTTTGCTCTTTCTGACCATTGTAGCTTTCGCCGGTATTATTTGGATGTTCTGCGAGTGTAGATTTGAGGTGAAAATGGATGTCTTGTGGTCGTGATGTGGAATTAGAATCGGGAGTGCGTTGACATGGGTTTTCGTAGCCTGGCCGCTCTGAAGTATTCCGAAGATTCCTCGAAGATGAAGTACGATTAGCAATTTCAAAATCATCTGAAACAAGAACAATAACAGATCAGAATGTGGGCGGAAATATGACGTTTCATTAACGAAAGTCACCGTGACCTAGTTACATAAATACAACGCAAAAATAAATTTGTACTTGTTTTAGTAAACAAAACATAAACGAATCTATCCAGATTCATTTAAGTTTTTCGTTCGTTTTGATCGTTTACGTTGTTTGATTTATTTTAGGTTACTGCAAATATCATTAGGAATCCGCTGACACTGATTTGAGGTTTTTAAAAAGAACCAGTATGTATATGTATGAACAGAAGTAACTTCCTCCGCCCCCCGAACCCCGCAGCTGGTCCTCGGCAGGTGGGGCGAAACGTCTCGACAATATTATCTATTGCCGCTATAATAAAAAGCCAGCTAAGTGCGACTCGGAATTGCGCATGAAGGGTTCCGTTCCGTGAACTATAAAAACGGCAAAAAAATCAATTCTGTTGAATGGGACTCCCCTTTAAAACAAATATAGTTATGACTTATTTATTTTAAAGTGAATATATAACTAAATATTCTGTGAATAATTCAAGCGTCTACCTGTTGCCGATATCAATATAGAGAAAAAACAACCTTAAATATTTATTTTATTAATTTTTTTTGTATTTGTTGTTATAGAACAACAAATAGAATCTTTGAGAATTTCAACTGTCTAACTATCACGGTTCATGAGATACAGCCTGGTGACAGAAGGACCGACAGACAGACAGACGGACAGCGGGGATATATTAATAGGATCCCGATTTTGCCTTGATGCTTAATTACTGAAACGTCAAAGCACAGATAGTTAAGAACAATAGTGTTCGTGCTAAAAGTGCTAAAAAGAGTTTGGTTAACTTTATAAGAGAGGTTGCTTGGAAGAGGTTTTAAGCGTACTTATACATCAGAGTCATCATACATGGATTTTGTAGCTAAATATTGTACGATGGTACGAAATCCTTGGTGTTTGTGCTAATGAGACTCACACTTGAACAGTTTTTATTTTTACTATAACAACCTCCATGGTCCAGTGGTTAAGGCGTTTGCCTGTTGACCCGGGGGTCGTGGGTTCGATTCCCACCGGAAGCATACTTTGTTTAGTTGTTTCCAGTTTGGTTAGGACATTGCAGGCTTGAATCACCTGATTGTCTGATAATAAAGATGATTCCGTGCTTCGGGAGGCACTTTAAGCCGGTGGTCCCGGCTGCCATTTGGTAGTCGTTAAAGGAACCACGTCAGAGGCCGAGAGGCGGTTCCGAAGAACTCTGACACCAGGGTGTGCATGGTCGATTGACCGTGACACCTACTCGAAATGATGATGATGATGATTTTTACTATAGTGTATGTTAAAGTTCTACTATGTGGGGAAAATGGTGAGATGATATAGAAGGCTTTTTAACTGGATGGGAGCAAGTAGCCACAGATCGTGTAGGTAGTATGTAAACAGAAAGAGGAGGCTTTTGCTAAGCTGTGGGAATGACAGGCAAATAATAAAACTAAACAGATAAATAAATCTTATACTTAAATGAAATGCGAAAGGGTATATTATTTTTACATTTAATTTTTTTCAGCTGTGGATTGTCAGCAATAGTTGAGATTTTAATGGCACATTTCTTCACCACTTTATTAGGTTTTTCTTTTTAGTATTAGCGCGGCAACACACCTGCCGATTGTGTTTTGTTCGACCTAAAAGATCGGAACAGAATTGAAACCGTGATCATCGTTACGTTACACACATACCGGGCGCTGGGCATTCTTGATTGGCGCTCAGACGTAATCTAGCGCTTGGCGAGACTAGTGGGCCGTGTCAATACGTAATATACTTGTATAGGTATACGTATAAAAGTCATAATGGACGATGATGAACTGATCTACATTGACTTACTGCTTTGGCACGAAGAGCAAAAAAAGGAGAAAAGGTATTGGGGTCACCCGTTGAACTTATACTGCAAGAAGGCTACAAGATTGCCAATTCTATGCCTTAGGTCCATGTTCTATGCTAATAAAGGAAATCTAAAAAAATACCCAGATTTTTTTTAAATTTTCCCAGAATGTCTGTGAAATCGTTTGATGAACTATTAGGTTAGCAAGAAATAAAATAACACGACAGAGTTAATTATTGAGCAATTCCATAAATGCTGAGGAATGCCTAACAATCATTTAACACCTATAGGCGAAATCGCCGGTGCGGTGCCGGATTGCAACAGGGATGTGTCAAACGACGCCTCTTTCTTACCGGCCAGAACATTCTGACTGGCGATGTCGACCGGTTGCTTGCTGACTGGGCGTTCTTGCCGGTTCGCGTCGATAGGTGTGTGTGTGGCGTGTATATGGTATATTTTGTATTGTATTATTGCCTTTCGGTTTCATTCTGTTCTGATCTGTTCTAGGTAGAAAAGAAAAGAATCTGCAGGTGTGTGGCCGCGCTTATATATACGCTATAGATTTAAAAAGTAATGACGAAGTATTATACAATGTACCTTTGTTTACTTAACCAAATAAATTTAAAAAAATGGGTGTCTGTAAAGTCGGTTAACGAACGATAATATTTTGTGATAACGGTGGAAGAGAGATAGATGTGTCACAAGCCGAACGCTTCTGATAGATGCGTCACAAGCCGAACTCTTGGGCCGATTGTGCCTTTCCGCGCTCTCGCTTGCACGCGGACACTTTTACGTGCGTGAGTTATATGAGGTTAACACTTAATAAATTATGAATTAATCAATCACCTTTCGAGAGGAAAATAACTTGTGTGTCCGTTTTGCAATGGGAATAGAGGATATATAACTAAAATCAATATTAAATTTGTATTTTATTTATTCCTTCTTTCTTTCCCGGAACATTAGCGGCAATCCTCCGTCGATGCTCTGAACGACATCAGCTCTCGTTTCAACTGAAGGGTATCTCTTGGTTTCAGGTGCTGGTTCCACTGTGAAGCGAGACAAAACCGCAGCGAGGCCTGCTATTGACTGCATCAGACCAAGGCGTTCACCTGAAGAAGAAAGAAAATATTCTTTATTGCACCATTATCATAAGATAAAAAAAAACAATATGTTAACGACTTAAAAAAATAATAATAATAGAATAGATTACTTTAATTTTATTGCGGAACAATAGTTTTGTTTTTCATCTATAATGAGGATGTAAGAGTTTAATACTCGCACAGTTATTTGAATATTTTTGTTGTATGGTGTACCCTACCTATGTGTATATTTTTTTTTCTAGCCTACCCTTACTATGAATTCCTAACTGCACCAAATACTAGCTGTATTACTCTTAATCTACTTTATCAACATACATACCCTATTAATGTTTTGTTTCTTTGTTCAAATCTATATGGCGTGATCATATCTAGCGGAAGTAACCCTTGTTTTATCATAGTAACCCCTGGACCTTCTTAAATGAAGTGATTTTGATCTTAACCTATGGTGAGGAAGCCTAATCCTATCTTATGCTATGCCTAAGGTTGCTATCGGCCTTGTGTATGGCTAATTTTTACTTATAAATAAGAATAACCTTATCGTAAGGTACGCTTATGTTTTTCCTAATAAATATTGTTCAAATTGCACTTTGTGTTATTTTCTGTTGCCTGCTATTTCACATTAATATAATTGCCTTATTTTATGAAGAATTGGTTAATTATTTTCATTAAGGAGCATATTGCTTATCTAGCATGGTTCATTCTACAGAAATTGTTCCTCTACCAGCGGCTTATAGATATAGTATTAAATTTCGGATATGTATAGTAAGTATTAGAATGTAAGTAACCATATTGATCTATAAGGAGTTATAGATGTCCACAACTGTAGATATTGGATAGAAGTCTAAGGTAATAGTTTAATATTGTCATTGTATGTATTAGTCAGTGGTGGTAGATATACATTACAGTGAATGTACCCAGCATTTTGGTGTTACGGTTTACTGTCGAGCCCCGCCTTCCGCCCGCCAGAGTACCACTCGTCATCCAGACTTGGACGTGATTCCTCCGTATGCTAATTTCTTTTGGAAAGCAATAGGGATACCCATTAAAGAGTAAATAGTACCTGTTCCCACCTAATAGTAGGATAGGCAATTTGTCAGTAAAATTATGTCTGACTATTAATTCAGAGACAAGAGGGTAGACTAAATGTCTTCAAGCGTATTACCTGCTACACAAGCATTATGCTCTCATTGTGTTCGCTGGGATGAGTTCAGACTTATTTACTTTGAAATAACACCACGGAGGTGTAAAAGCAAAGAACTCAAATTATGAATTTACAACAAGCAGGTAGTATTAGGTACTCAGATGGAGTTTTATAGCAAGGGTTTGTTTGTCAGTCAAACTATACCTCAACCTTCACTGTAGAAAAGGCATCCTTACATGATAATACTTCCTGTATCAATTGTTACTCATTATCCTATTATTTTCAGGAATTATGTAGCTATGTATGTAAGCATGTAAATATTATGCCATGCTGTTATGTATAAGCACTATTATGCACTAACTCTAGATCTTAGAGATAGATGGAGATGAAATGTCTATTAGTATTTAAGCACATTTACTTCAGACTTATTTGTCTCAGTGATTCAACCAAATTTAAGTGTGAGGATTGTAATATTCCTATATTTCAATAAATAGGGATTGGAGTCAACCTTACACTCGCCCTTGGTAGTATATAAGGAACATTACTCTCCCAGAATTCACTATTCATTCCAGAATTAGATGAATCATATGGTATATATGTGGATTGTCAATATCTCAACCTTACAGAATTTACATGACTTCCATGGAACCAACAGACCATCCCCTTCAGAGAATGATTATCATGATAATATATTGTCAGAGAGTTATGAGATCTCACTGGACTAAACAAATCTGAATTTTTCAACAAAATAGGTAGATCAAGAAGGTATTTATTTAGTAATTAAATAGACAACTCCGACTCAATCCATTGTCAAGTAGCTATGAGATTATGCCACAAGTTATGATATTAGTTGTTCATGGCCAATCTATGTGATTTTACAATATGAAAATCCCCAAATCATTCAGGTGGATACTCTATACACTATTATATATCAGGGCCTTGTACATAAAAATTAAGGTTAGGAATTTCATACCTTTGTTAGAAACAGATTCTCTGAATCTTTCACAATCAGAATACGCACATTTCGTCAGCATTATCACTTGTCACTATCACAGAACCAACTTATGCCATTTTGTTATCATATTTTCACATTCAACTTCACTTTCATATTAGATACGACTATCTAACTTAAAATTACTGTCGAAGATTAATTGTTTGAATTATTAACGTCCTACCCACCAGCAGCTTGGATGGTTATATTGCTACCACCGGATTTACCGTGAAAACGAATGGAATTTTATCTCCTATACCCCTCTTTTCCTTATCCTGACGCAACCGTTAATGGGCCTAATCTAGTCCCTATCAGTCCCTAATTTCTAGTCTAAAGGTGTTAAGTTACTGTCCCCCCATCCCCAAAGTGTGTGTGTGTGTAGAACGAACTCCGGTGTAAGAGATCGCTCCCTAATCTAGCTAAAAAGATTTGAGGAAGCTTCCCTCGCCCTATTTTAATGATTCTACCTGCCTGACTGCTCCTAAAATCAGATTTCCTACTCTGGTAAATAGATTAGGTTCCTAGCAAGGATCCGTCATCTCTAAGCTGTAAAAGGGAGCCAGAGTTTGGGCCCACGAACCTATTATTCCTATCACTCTTGGGTTGTGGTCATCTCTTGTGGTCAGGATCGAGACTTCCACGCCCTAACAAAGGTTTGAGGTCCCAGACGTGTCCCCAAGTGGCTAGGGAGCTGAAAACTAGCGCACCGTTCGGACCGTAGGTTTCCGTAGGCACAGAGGCCGTCTGGACGCCCCAAGTAGCATAGCTAGGCTGGGAATTTCAGCCCATTCGACCAGCTACAATGTCGAATTATTTTTACTCCTACTTGGCCGCTACCCTCATAAAGAACAATCGCTCTCATAAGGAATAGAGGTCCAGCGTTGATCTTGGCCATGTATTCCCCAATTCGACACAAAACTCTATTAAACTTACATTAAAATCAAACAAATAGAAACTAGATATCTCAGATTTGACACGGAGAAGATTTCGAAGAATCAAAGATCTCCCCAACATCATTTCCTCAATATCATTCAAAACTTTACAGTATATGAAACTATTATGGTGAATTTACTCTGGACAAGCTAATATTCATATATTTCAAAAGAATCTACAATATTTTAACTTCAGAACACGATACCAATGTGCTTCTTAGCTAAAATATTTTTGCAAGGGACTTCGCGGGACTTTTCGATCCTAATTTGCCAAGATAACGCGATAACCCACACTTTAAACTACTTCTTTCTTGATTTAAAATAAAACTTGCAGTGGCGTTCTGGCAGCAATTCCTCTTGACTCTTCAAATTCCCCGATCCGTAATCACCCAGACTAATGGCGCCGTAGCCTTTTATACTCGCTACCGTGCGGTTCTCAGAAATCACACCACTTCGACTGAAAAACCGTTGGCCAATATTTTTTTTAAAAACCTCATGCAAATATCTAACTAATATCTCTACATTTAATAACTAATCTGCCTTGCTCATTCCTGTCGATAAGACCTTTTTCATTAAATTCTCAATTGAATAAAGTTTTTCCATTGGTTAGTTCCAAAACTTTCTAAAACATTCCAAGACTACCTGTCTCTTTCTTCACCCCTAATAGTAACGAAATAAAGGTCAGCGTGCCTTGTAACAAATTTAATTCCATAGACAATCTCATAGCTTTCTTTTAATTATTAGTGTTCCCTGTGCTATCTATAGAATCCCTTGAATCGACCTATTAGCATAATCTGGTATCACGAGATATTATAATAAATTTTACCATTTAAATTTCTTTTACGCTGAGTATTAATTTATTTTAATATTTATTTAATTTTGATTGAATCGATTCTCTCGATTATCCGTAAAATGCTTACTTTTTTTCAACTAGACAAAAGAATAAACTAATTATCAATTATTTGATCAAATTTTTGTTATCATCATGATTATTTATTTCCTTGTTCTTACTTAAAGATATAAAGTCAGTCAAACTATACTTTTAATTTCATATTTTTAATTTAAGTTCTACTTTTCATAGATCATAGATCAATTTTCTTCCTCGCGTCAATTATAGATAAGACAAACTGTCAATGTCATTCTGCTTCACAACAAACAAAATAAGATGGATATAATGAATTATTGTGGAACAATTTACAAAGGACTGTATTTATGATTGAATTTCAGTTTTCCAGTTAATATTTGAGAATCATGAACGAGAACATAAGTGTTCCGTTACAATGGGTTATAGAGCTTTGGGAAATGGGAGATATGAGAATACCATACATTGATCCTAAGTGCAACCACGGAAGGTTTATTAAGTAGTATACTTAATAAATCGAAGTATATAGTTACCAGTCAGTTTAGAACAGTGACAAAATAAAATTATCTGTTGTACGATGTAAATCAGTCGGTACAATTTTAGTACTATAATTTACAATTATACAGGTATTATTTTTACTTCACTTGTTACCAGCGCATAATGTTATTACTCTACTAAAATCTTTATAAAAAGCGGGTCTATACATTAGTATTTTCATAAATATTATAATTCTACAGGGAGTGTTAGGTATTAGAAGTATAAAGTTTTTGTATAGTATCAGTATCTTTGTACTGCTACAAAGATACTGATATTATACAAAATCTATATACTTCTAATACCTAATACTATGATATTTCGTTAGGTATTGCTTCTACAAGCATTTTGATATGAATAAAGCTAAAAATATATAAAAACACTTTTTTTTACTTAGTTTATATTACGAACTTACCAATACATGCCCGGGGGCCTTCACCAAATGGCAGGTAAACCGATTTTGCTTCATCGGTGAATTCATCGGGGCTGAATCTTTCAGGTCTGAATTCTTCTGGTTTGTTCCAATACTGAGGGTCATTGTGAAGAGCTTGTACTGGAATTAAAACCCTCACATCTTTGTCTATTGAGAAATTTAAATCTGTGAAAGTGTACGGCTTTACACATGTCCTGATTAAATATCCAAGTGAGGGGAATATCCTTAACCCCTCTTTAAATGTCCATTCTAAATATGTCATTTCTTTTATAGCGTCGTAACTTAATTTATCATTATGTCTAGCTAAAACAGTGTCTATTTCTTTTTGTACTTTCTTTTGTACCTCAGGATGGTATGCAAGCTGGTGCAATGTAAAACTTGTGGCAGAAGACGATGTTTCAAATCCAGCCGCAAAGAACACAAATACTTGCGCCGCCATTATAGCATCATCTAAATCTATGGCAGCTTTTTTTGCAATTCCACTTTTATCAAAATTCTCAATAGAATCACCGACCATCTTACCCTTTTTCTTACATTCGAGCATCAAATCTATGAAGTCATTTCTATTTGATGGTTCATAATTTCTTTGTTTTAGAATATCGGTTACCAGATGAATGATTTTATTTTCAATTCGTCCGAAAAATTTTATGTTATTAGTGAGATTAGGGAAAATATCTTTTACCAGTACTTTTAAGCTCTCTACAACACCGACATTAAAAATATCAACTCCAAGTTTTCTGAATGCAGAGTCTTCATCATTTAAAGAGTCAGCATCGAGACCAAATGCACATGCTCCTATGAAATCGGTAGTGTATCTAGCCATAAGATCCCGTGCATCCATGGCTCGACCCTGGGTTGCAGCATTCAATGTACGAGTTTGTAACTTTTCCGCTCTTTCAGTTATCAATGGGAACATAGCCTTTAATTTTCCGCTAGTGAATGCAGGAGTTATCCTCTGCCTTAGCAAACGCCACAAGTCACCTTCCCCAAAGAACAAATTGCGGAGTAGTGGCTCTAAAGTTCCACCGGGGAGAATGCCGCGTTTATAAAAATAGTAGAAATCATTCATCAAAATACGCTTTATTATTTTCGGATCTCTAATAATTAGACCTGGGTTAGTTGATCTGAACACACCAACCACTTTCTCGTTGGGGTATTTGAAGTATATTTCTGCAGTCATTTGTGTAAGACTTTTCCTCTGAAAATAAATATCTGCAGATGATCCAAAAAACAACTTTGGTTTCTCATATGTCACTCCACGTTTTTTCCAATAATGAAAAGTCCTTATATTATATAAGTAGAGAAGCACAAGCACCATAAGCACTATTGACAAAAAAATCATTTTTCGTGTTATCGATACAAGAACACAATATAATTACTGTCCCGACAGATATCGATGTCCATATTTATTAGTTGCATGATAAATACATTATTATCTTATCATAAGTTGCATGTAGCGTTGGCATCATAATGATATTAAATGTCTACGTTTTCATTTTATCTATTTAATATATATAAAACAAAGAACATTTGCTCGAAAATGGGGTTTAAAATACGCTTTCTCTTCTTTTATTTATGGTTTTCACGTATGATGTGTTTAGCCAGTATCAAATATAATTATGTTTCTCGCGCTTTTTCTCAGTCTTGCTAATCAGATAAATGATAGTGTAGTTCATTTCATTTTATCTTCGGAGGTGGCGACAATTCCCACTAAAACCACTGGCTTAATCACAGACAAAGCACAACACAGGCGGACAACCACCAGTCTGCGAAGTAACTCACTACAGCCGCACGAAATTATTTTAGTTATTCTACATATTGATCATAAACATGGGCATTTTTAACACCAAATTACACCGATTTCACATCGTTAAGCGGGTGCCGCGCGAACGAAAAACGGCGCTACTGCGCAAGCCATTAGTCTGCGCAGAACCATTCGGCGATTAGGAAAAAAAATGAAAAGTCTTAGTATTTTTAAGATATTTATATCTTTATGAAAAGATACGAAAGGGGGCGACCTCCGAGACGTACATATAAATATTGTCATGAGTAATTTTTACGTAGGTAACAAAAATTGAAAATTATTGTTACGTAAAAATTACAAAGTTTTCGAAGAAAAATGCTTCAAGATATCATACCGTATATCTATACCGTATCTGTTTCAAATTCCAGCAAGGGGGCGATCTTATTCAAGGATTTATCTAAATTATACAAATACTTTTGATGTATTTAATTAATTCAGCGCACAGTACTAGTGATTTAAAAACACGTCAATTTTCACATTTTTGTGCAGTACCGTCTTAACTCCACTTGAAACAATCCAGAACAAAAAAGTGCAGTCCGCCGAAATTCCCGCCAAGAACTTTAAAATACGCTTTTATAGACAAAAGACATTAAAAAAATCTTACACAAATATTGTTCCATATTTTTTACGTGATTATTGGTTAGGGAAAAATTTTGCTTCAAATTATATACTGAGTGGCCAATTAAATTTATTAAAGAGAGATACTCAAGAACTGGGATATTTTTTAACGCATGCTTGTTTAAATTAAAGTGCTATAAATAACAGAAATACTTTTGAAGGATACAAATCAGACAATATGTTTCTTTGTTAATCGTGTCTTTACCTCCATTTTAGTTTACCAACCTACAATATGTTTTAAAATTGGTACAGCTTGACAAAAAAAAAATTATTTCATATCAAGCTATACCAACCGCACTCTGGTTATATATCGGACAGACACCTAAGATAAGATAATTTTTACAATTATATTTTTATAATGTTAATTTTACCGTAACTTTAAATTACGGAAGTATAACTTTTTTGTATTAAAATAATTCAATGAGTTCTTTAACGAACTAATGGATTTAATTTAGGTAGTATTTAATCCTATAAATCGCCGTTTTTCCAACTAAATATTCAAAAGTCGCACCAAAAATACTGACTTGCACACTAAATGGGCACCCAAAATAAAAGTTATCCTATAACTAAAAAATCAACTTTTTTCAAACAAGATATTCAAATCCCACATCAAAAACTTGCTTCAAAAACGACTTGACTTGCACACTAAATATGTACACAAAATAATTTTAATCCTAAAACTATTTTTTTTTTCACTTTTTCAACAAAATATCGCAGTTCTAACTTAACCCAACCGACTTTTCCGGCAGCAGCACGGTTCTGATGGCGATTCGTTTTCTGGTAGGGTTGCAGTTCTAACCCAACCTAATTTACTTTTCTGGTAGCAACTCCTCTCTGATGGCGATTCGTTTTCTGGTGGGGTCACAGTTCTAACCCAACCTACCTAATCTACTTTTCTGGCAGCAACTCGTTTTTGATGGCGATTCGTTTTCTGGTGGGCTTGCAGTTCTTACCCAACCTAACTTACTTTTCCGGCAGCAATCCGTTTCTGATATTATTGTAATGCATATTTAGAAACCAATTTTAGATATTCAGTTTTATTAAATTAGATTAGATAAATTAGTGTGCAAGAAAGTATTTTTGTTCGACAATAATTATTCCTGATGTTAAAACTGGTAAAAAAAGTCAAAGTAAAAGATTTTTATTCAAAATTGGATACATGTAGGTATCTCTTTTTGAACGTCAAATTTGTATTTGTTATATTTTGTTTTTATTTATTCAAAATCGAAATACTACTAGCGTTTCGGAACGACTACTGGTGAGAAGAATACGCCGAAAGAAACTCAATCCAGGTTGGTCCCTATGTGAAAGAAGGTTATCTTGTTTTGATAATATAATATTTTTTTTTTTATTTTAAACTTATTATAGATAATGTATGATGTATAGTTGTATTAGTACTATACTGTCGTAGGTACAGAGCAATCTTAGCTAGTACACACACAATTTAGTAGTGATGTATCTAAATCCATACTTCATAGTGTGTGACGTTATATAATTAATCAAATATAGATATTATTTTGAAGAAGTAGATTTAGCAAAACCGGATCAGTGGCTACTGACGATACAAAGTTAAAACAGATGTCGGGATACCAGTGAATGTTACAGTTTGCAAAGTTCCGTGAATGGAACTCAGCAACACTCTGCATTATTTATCAAGTGACCCTTCCCGGGGCGTTCCCTGAATACTTATTGGCTTCAACCATTGCATTAGTATTGCTTGCTTTAATTGTTTTTTTTTCTTTTTACATTTTAAATTATTCTGTAAAGGACATAGAAGTATGAATTCTCACATTTTTTTTTAAATCTATGGTAAAGTAGTAGTCGAACTTGAGAATTTTACTAACATTACGTACGAACACGTCTCAAATGTCATCTAATATGGAGCACTGCTTTGTTATTGCGAAATATATTATACGTATAAAAATGCATACATATAAAAAATGTGTTTTCGCACGACTCGATTCACTAGCTACTGTCAATATAAAGTAAATATTATAACGCTAAAGAGTTTGTTTGTTTGTTTGAATGCGCTAATCACAGGAACTACTAGTTTAAATTGGAAAATTATTTTTATGTTGTTCACTCCATTTATTGAGGAAGGCTTTAGGCTATAATTCATCACGCTGCGACCAATAGGAGCGAATCATCAATGAAAAATGTTTTGGAAACGGGGGAAAATTATTCATTTATACTAATAAAAAACTAATTAATCATAATAACAGAAATTGCCGCGGGCGAAGTCGCAGGCAACAGCTAGTATATATTTATTTATGACAGGGAGGTAGGTGCATGATATGAAAGGTCTATACAATATGTAAAGAAAACACTGCCCGATCCTTGAAGGGGTAATTTAGCCCTTCGACACAGAATTAATATAAGTACTAACGGCTTCGATATGAACAACGTTTCCTAGATAAAAACAGGGAAATTTAAAAAACCGGCTTGCACTCTTGGAGTGCCGGCAGAAGCGAAAACTCCGCGCGGTAGAAAGAGAGGGCGATAGTTTCAAGGTTAATATTTCATCCTATCGACTGCGCCTACGGTCTCAGGTCACGTGTCCGTCTTACGAATTTTCGATCAGATCACGTGTCCTGACGCGAGTTTAACATTATTATTCCATCCCAAATAGTGCACATCGACGCTTAAGAATCAATCTATCTGCCTATTGCATCCACTGATGGACGTAGGCCTCCCCAAGGGCACGCCACAGTGCACGATCTCCCGCTTTCCTTATCCAGCCACTACCAGCGACCCTCCTCAGGTCATCGGTCCATCTGGCAGAGGGGCGTCCAATACTACGTTTGCCGAGACGTGGTCTCCATTCGAGAACCCGTCAACTCCAACGTTCATCGGTGCTGCGACAAATGTCGCAGAACATTTGTCGCTTTCATATTTCACTTTTAAAAAAATGGCAATTCCAAACAAATATCTGCGGCCGCCCAGTGAATTTGAATGGGAACGTCAAAACAATTTTTGAGTTCTCAGCATTGGTTCCATAGGAAAAGTTCATATCAACGGGACAAGGTTTTCTATATGTTACATATAGTAAGGTTTACATATACAATGTCATTAAAAATACAGATTAAAATAAAAACAATACTTTACAATTGTATATGTATGCCACAGCAAAACAAAAAGGTATATAGCTCAGTGATTATATTGTGCTGAGAGCAACACACTGCTTTTTTATCTATTGGTTGAAGTTTCAATAAAATATTGCAGGAAGCTGTCCGTGGAAAATATTCGTATTCATTTATTCATCGCTTACATAAAATACATAAAGATGATATATAAAATCCCGTGAACTCAAGAAACTTGGTACGAAGCAACGTCTTATACATGAAATTTTGATCGTTTTGGACCCTTAAAGGGGTGACTCAGACCATCAATATGAACAACTTTTTCTATGGGACCAAAGCTGGGAACTCAAAAAAAAATTTCAAAGTTTCCATACAATAGAGTTTCGCCGCCCGGCCAGTTTGTATGGGAATGTCGAATTTTTACTTTATTTGGGGTCGAGACGGAGTGTCTCGTCCTTTGTACTTTCCATGCTGTAAAAAGTATCTTATTTTTACGACTGGCCGCCTGCCTAACGTCAATCCTCCTTGGAAATGCTGTTGATTTTGCGATTTTTATGACCGGTAACCTACCCTGCTTGGGAATGCTTACTTACAAGTTGAATAAAAAAAAAAGAACAATTTCGGTCAAATAATAATCAATCAAACCAAATTCTCATTTTAGAAAATAATCTTATGCTTTATTTCAAATTAAAAATAAATGTGCTGCTTTCAAATAAAAACTTTAAACATCTAAAAATTGTATTCTTTTTCAAGTTTCAATGACTAATTAAATCACAGACTTGAATGGAAATCTCGCCAAACGCCAAAGCAGTTCTGCCGCCTAATGAAACTCTTTGACTCTTTGACGTGCAGGCTACGTTTCATTATAGGTTCTAGACTTCGGTCTAGATTCCCATTTCTACGATTTCGTACGATATAATCTGCTCTAATACGGTATTTGACTGATATTGAGATTAGGCGAAACATGTTTCAAATGTTACAGTTAACAAAAAAAAACTGTCATGAACACTTTTGGTGAGTGTCGTTAATAATTTCTCATTCTCTTGTTTTCCATGCCGAAAGTGAAACACTTTTTAGGTTCATTACGAGTCAAAAATATCTTCCGAGAATGGCTGGCAATGTTATGATTTGTCTACCTAATTTTACTAGATATAATTTATATGTTAAACAATTACCAAATTACCAATCACATACAAATAAATACAGATTAAGCAATTCAATATTAACTTTGATATATATTATTAACATACCCTACTCTGAATCGAATAATTGTAGGTAACATTTTGATATCACTTAACGTAGGATATTTATTTACTTAGTTGCGTTCGTTTGCTTTTACGTAAGAACAGCCGGCCTATTTGCTAACTCAGTGTACGTTTTGATAGTCATTTCAAAATACATTGCGGCTTTTGTATGATTAACTATTTTTATTCAAGATTATAGAACGTAATGTATTTTGAAGTGACATTAAAAACGTTGTTCACTGAGTTAGCAAATAAGCCGGCAGGTCAAATAAAATACGCTTTTATTTTAATAGCTTAATTGTATTCGTCAGTTTTAGTCTGTCACATAAGTGTAGGTACACTTAAGTGACAGACTAAATTTATTAGGTAAAATCTTTCTCTCGACTTTGTTTGATAACCTTTATCGTAAATACTACGGTCGAAATTCAAAGTCACTGATTATTTGATAAAAAAATGTAAACATTGAATTACTAATCAATAGATTACTTGAGGAAATGTGTCCTACTAAAGACAACATGTTTACAAATATTTTGTATACTCGTAGTATTAAAATGAAGCAAGAAGTTTCAAAATAATCATTTTAGTTTGTAGAACAATTCAGCTGACGTATGGTTATTTTCATGGTTCATGGACCACAGTTTGCTTCCGATGAAGAAAAATATCATGATATATCTGTAGGATGGCAACACAGAGCGGAAGAGGAAGTACGAGAGACGGATGTAGGTGTGAGCGAGATGAATGATTGATAATGTGAAATAAAAAGACAGACGTGTGAAGTTGTTTTAAGTATTTTTACGATGCAGTGCAGTGTGGATTACACAAAATAAACGAAGAACTGAACCCTGGTGTTTTCCTTAGCCTCCCAACCTACATATCTATACCCTATATACAATAGTGGATTTATCATAGCGTGTGAATATAAATATTTCTACTTGAAATAGTTTTGTGTTTCTTTCCACATAGTTAAACTTTTACTTTTATCCCTTTATCTCTTTATTCTTTATCGGGCTGGTGTTGGGAGATGCCTAGAAAACGGAGTTAGGGAGGGAGGAGGGGAGGGGGGGGGGGGGGGGGTTCTCTACTTGAACGGAGCAATCGTTGTTGCTTATGATGTAGCTTGCGAGGTTATTATTGTTTTTCTAATTACCTTGCGTATTTATTATAGTTATTTATATAACTAGAAAGAGTCTAAGAATTAGATTGAAAAGTTATTTACACTAGGAACATTTGTTTCACTTATGCATTCACTTCATATAATTTTTAGATAAGTTTGTTACGGACAGCTGCGCATATAGACAGTTTTGCAGTTTAGTAGTATATATGTCAACGGAAATGTATGTAGTCCGTCATTGTATACAATTCCTAGGAAATGTATAAAATTCCTAAAATCGCCCGGAACTGTGTTAAATAAATTATGTTAGACACATTTCCTAGAATTCTATAGATTTTCTAAATAGCAATCGGAAGTGTATTTTTGTTAGCAAAAAAATGTAATCTGTCAGCTAAAATAGCTAGTTGGGCAGCAATTTATGGTCAGCAAAACTTATTTTCTGCCCTCATTCGTTCCGGGTGGTCATTAAAAAAAAATAACCTGAACCTAACTTCTTTTCTGCCCTCAGTCGTTCCAGGTGGTTTTATACATTTCCTAATACAATATCGGAATTTTATACAATTCCTAGGAGATATATACATGTCCTAGGTTATGTGTATAATAAAAACTTTTTCAAACAATATTTTATACATTTCCTAAATAAGCCAGGAATTCTATAGATTTCCTAGGAATTGTACACTCCTTGTTTTTACATATATCATCACATATATTTTAGTGGAGGGTAGATGTAAGTTGTACCTATGTGAGGGGTTCTCTGATTGACCGATTCCCAAAAATCAGAACACCCCAAAAAACTAAATATAAACCGAGGGCTCAGTATTGTTGTAGTCGTTGTCGCCGATCAGTCAAGACGAGCACCTCGGAAGAAAAGTGGAAGCCAATAAAATCAAGATTACAGGATTAGCGCGCGTTTTACTGGACAACCTTCAGGATTGCTGCCCCAGTTCGCCTACAGGACCTATACTTGAGTATCTACAGTCTAGTTGCGTAAAGGCAACAAAGTTGGTCCCAATTTGTGGAAAAAATCCATAAAAATGAAACATGGGTCGACATTTTTACTATGGGTCGTTGACTATTTGTATTCCAGATCCCGCGGGATGTGATTAGTGTGACATTGCTTGTCACATTTACAGTGTGTCACTTTCTGACCTCTACCGTGTCTTGATCTCAGAACAACAAATATGTTCTGAGATCTTGATGAATGTTTTGATATCTTATTAAACACGAGAGACAAAATGTTTCCTTTTTAGGGTTCCGTACCTCAAAAGGAAAAAACGGAACCCGTCGAACGGTTATCCGTCCGTCTGTCTAACTGTCTGTCTGACGGTCTGTCAAGACCTTTTTTCTGAACGCGTAGAGGTATGAAGCTGAAATTCATATCACATACTCAGGTATACTGTCTCTTGGAGCTATGAAAAAATCAAACTTCTAAGCTAACGCAATCAAAAGATACAGCTGGATGTCTCGCAAATTTTCGTGTTTTTTCGACATTCGCAAAAAGAATCAAAACCTATAGGGTACTTCCCATAAACTCAGGATCTTGAAATTTGGTACGAAGCAACGTCTTTTAGCACAGATAAAAGAAAAAATTGGGAAAAGCATTAATTATGAGTACCATCATATAACAAAAATATTTTTAATGATTTCAAACTTATTATATACCTATAATGTACGGAACTCTTCGTGCGCGAGTCCAACTCGTACTGTGGCGGTCTTTTTGTGGTACCAGCGTTTAACAAAGGGGTCAAGTTTTTACAAAAAAATATACAAACAAATCTGGCATTAAATTAAAAAAGTAGAATGTGCCAGCTGCTTCTTTTCCCGCGCAGATCGTAAAAACCAATCGAGAGATGTGGCTAAAATCTGGGGAATCATGTCAATAGGCGATGCGGCTAGCAACCCATTACTATTTTGAATCCGTTTTCCATCTACACGCCCTCAAACATGCTAAATGTGGCCATAAGGTCTTATAGACCTAGGATCTGTCTACCCTGCAACTGAAAAAGACGTGATACTATGTATGTATGTATGTTGCGTAAATTTTGGGACATTCAATACTTACCAATAGTTTGGTTGAGGATTAGCAGTTAACTTACAGCTTAATAAATTTATCGGCTATTCCATCACTAAAATATTATGAAATAAGTATACATAGGTAGATGATGAAATGTTCAACATCTTGCAAATCTGTAATGATGAACGCAAGTGGCACATTTTAAATGATATTGATTACGAAAACCTTAACCTAGACACTCGTTTAAAATAGCTATACAGCTACAAGCCGCAAGTCGATGTTATGTAACTCCATTGTAAAAGCTCAACAAAACATATTGCACAACTAAGAACAATCGGGTACTTGCATGAAGAGTAAAATTCAAATTTAACGTTTTTTATGTCAGCACTTTTAATTTGATATCGAGATTTTCATTTTGGTTAAAAATTAGTTGGAAAAGTGCATTATAAAAATATAAACAAATTGAAAAAAAAAACACGAGATAGCCTACGTTATGTAAAGCATTTTTATTGAGGCCATTCCCTTACACGCAATATCCTAACTATCCTAATCCTAACTAATATTATAAATGCGAAAGTGAGTTTGTTTGTTTGTTTGTCTGTTACGCTTTCACGCCGTAACTACTGAACTGATCATCATGAAATTTTGCATACAAGTTCTCTGGAGTGCGGAGAAGGACATAGGCTACCTTTTATTCCGGGAAAAAGTACTATTCCCGAGGGATCGACATTGACGCGGGCGGAGCCGCGGGCGAAAGCTAGTTTATTATAACTACCGAACAGACTGAGTATTTTGTACGCATATTGTGAGCAACACGCATACAAAATGCTGAACTAGACATGACACGTCACTGGTGTTTTTAAAGGAAAGCTTAGTCGAAGCAAATTTATGTGACTTGGTTACCTTTATATCTCAAAAATAGATTTTGTGTTATAAATGTATTTTGTTTTCACTGATGTGTCTGTGTACTGTATTTTTAGGAGGTCATTCATAGCACACAGAAAACAATGTGTGCAAGTTCCCCATTTAGTTGGATTATGATGCGTTGCTCTACAATGCAAGGTATGACAGCCTTCGTGATGCAATGGTTAATACGCTGGTCTACCAGGCCTTGGGTTTAATTCCCATATCTCAGGTATTTGTCGGCAGATTTTTTTTTTGAGTTCCTAGCATTGGTCCCATAGGAAAAGTTGTTCATATCGATGGGCTGCATCACTCCTTTAAGGGTTCAGAATGATTAAAAATTCACCGTGTATAAGTATCTATTATAAAATATAGTATTTAGTATCCCACGACACAAGTTCACAACTTACTGTGGGGCTAGCTCAATCCTTATCCTTACTTCCTTATCCTTATCCTTACTAATATTATAAATGCGAAAGTGAGTTTGTTTGTTTGTTTTTTACGCTTTCACGCCATAACTACTGAACCGATTATCATGAAATTTTGCATACAAGTTCTCTGGAATACGGAGAAGGACATAGGCTACCTTTTATCCCGGGAAAAGTACTATTCCCGAGGGATCGACATTGACGCGGGCGGAGCCGCGGGCGATAGCTAGTTTATTTATATATTGTAGTGAAGGCAGTTGTTTTATTTTTTATTATATTTAAGTTAAAGTTCACCAAATGATATTTAAAATATATAGCGCTGAATAGAATATTTGACTTTTGACTATTATATGAAATGTCAAATGTTTGGTAATTTAACACGTATTGAGCTAACAATTTTACGTAGTTAGCGATCAATTTATAACCACGGTCACTGACAGTGAAAGACAGGTGTTAACTTTATAAACCTTCACGCTTTAAATTTTAAACTCAAATTATAATTGAATTAAGCCTGAACTATTTAATTTTCTGGATAACGTCTGACCCACCTCTTTCGCATTACCGCTTTCGAATGTTAAGCAACCCCGAGCGCAGTCCCTTCTGGCATGGGTTACTCGCAAAAATATCACGAGCTCCATTGTGCTTCGGAGGCCACTGATACCGAGTGACAGGTGCCTTGAGGCAGCTCAAAAAATTTGACACCGGTGTTGACAACTAATACAAACGAAAAACAAAAAAAAGATTGGTATCGAGTGAGCGAGAACTGTGAATGAATTGCCTCCTTAAAATACTTTCGTATGTCCGTCTTTCCGTCCACCCTATTATGCGGCTCAAGCGATTCCGTGAAATTTTGTGAGCAGATTCGATTCGATAGATTTTTTGGCGTGCTGGTATTGTGTAGAAAATAAAAAAAAATAGAATGTACCAGTTGATTTTTATCCAGAGCAGACCGTAGAAGCCAGCCGAGGGAATAGACGAGAATCTCAAGAAAGAATAGGCAATTTCTCATCATTATATTTTGAAAAAGGATCACTCGCGTGCTATTTTGTCGGGATTGCCGACTATAGTTTCGGACTCGTCAGGACCCCTTTTCAAGTCAATTTCTCATCTTTTAGTTTAAGTGTAAATTCAAGATATAGGTCGATGGCTGTCGGAACGACAGAATAATATGTATTTTTTGATACAAAATATATAATAAATATACAAGTTTAGAATAGAATTTATTTACAAAAATACCACAATACGACATGAAATAATAGCCACTAAATCACAATACGCATAAGAACACAACAAGGAGAAATATTTTGTACAATAAATACCTAATTACGAAAACAGATTTGATACGAAAATGATGATGCATCATCATAGTCCCAGCATGCAGCTCTACCATAACAAAATATTGTTTACGTTATTATTTAGTTTATTCATAAATAAAACAACACTCAAAGAAACTTACTGTTAAAATTCAAGTCTCCAAAAATGTTTAAACACTAAATTATTTCCTTTATACACGTACTCAGGACATTATTCTAATATATTAGGTACTAGTGAGTGGTACCTTCCACTGTAAATTTTAAACTGCACTCAGAAGTCACGCCAACAGGCGAATGTACATTACTGCTTTGGAGGCCACAAAATTAGCGACTTATAAATAAAAATGTGAAAGTGGACGTGTCACTAAATCAATATAAAATTAATCAAATTCTAAATTCTTATTTTTAATATTTCCGAAAATGCAGCTTGTGAACCGTGTCAGTGTTATTTATTAGACAAGATGGGTATATGTCTTAATCTATGTAGGAGATGCAAATTGTCGTTGACGCATTTTTCTAGTATTAGTCATCCAATTCGTGTACAGAAAATTCAAAGACAGTGGGATAACTTTCTGATTCTTAAAAGGCTCCTTTATACCTTTTGGGGTATGGAAGCCTAAGAACGTACAAAGGTGATTCGGAGTTCACACACTTATTAATGATAGCTTATTATTTCTTATCTTTTAATGTGTTTCTTCATGAAATCTGCTGGGTTGCAGTGGGACTGGGCGGGTAATGTCTGCCGAATGGAGCCGGAAAGATGGGCCTATAGAACAATCTCATGGGAGCCTACTGAGATGGCAAGAACTAGAGCATAGTTGAAAAATAAAGGGGAGGCTTTAGCCCAGCAGTGGGACTTATAAAAAATCTTTAGAATCGATTTCGAACGAGATTTTTCTTTGGAATATTATTCTGTAATTTATTTACAAAGATTATAGAATAGTATTTCATAGTATGACATTAGTATAGCGGTAGAAAAGATACAGCCTCTACCGTGCAGTCTTAGAAATATTTGTATTTACTATTGTGTCCGAATGATTGTTATAAAAGTACATAAACTAATATATAATCATAATTCATCTAAGGAATAGCAACATTTTTCCACAAGAAGAGCTCTTAGTTTTGTATTTAAAGTTTTAGTAATAAATAAATAAATATATACGGACGAATCACACAGATTGAGCTAGCCCCAAGGTAAGTTCGAGACTTATGTTATAAGATACTAACGATACTATATTTTATAACAAATACATATATAGATAAACATCCAAGACCCAAGCCAATCTGATAATAGGATCCCGTGTTTACCATAGCAAAAAAATTCAGTGTGCAATTCCGCCAGTAACTTATATAATTTCGATCATTTACTCAACCCATAAAGGAAAAAAATACTACGCCCAACTCCAAGTAATATTGTTGTGTACTGGCCCCACACAACACATGCAACACATGCAAGCAACGTCTCGGGAAAGGCCAAGCTAGGGCATTGAATGCTGTCTCCTTGGACAATCAAATTTGTATTCGATTGTACGAGTATTGACAATTATAATGTACTCACGCTGTGTTGTATTAAATCGCATTTTTGTATTCAACAATGCATTCACCTTCTATTTTTTAAACTTCCTCTCTTTTTTTTTAAGAATTATGTTTTAACATCAACTTATCTCAAAAATAAAAAATAAAATAAGATTAATTTCATATTTATAAATAAAATTCATCTTTCAATGCGTTAGTGCATTGAATTTATTTATGTTTCTTCTTCTTTATTGTTATAAATGGCTTTTCGTCGTCGTTCGTTGACGTATTTTTGTGAGTATACGATGCTATTTTAGATTTTGCTTTATCTGGAAAAATCGTGTCAATTACAAACTTTAAATTAATATTGAACTATTCCTATACTATTTATATAAAAGTTTTATCCTTACTAATATTATAAATGCTAAAGTGAGTTCGTTTGTATGTTACGCTTTCGGCGTAACTACTGAACCGATCATCATTATATTTTGCATACTAATTCTCTGGAGTACGAAGAAGTATCGACAGTGACGCAAGCGGAGCCGCGTGCGAAAGCTAGCAGTAAATATTTTTGAAATTGAAGTCACCTGATGCGTTATATCTGTCTGTGTAGGTCAAATCTTCTAAACTACTATAGTTTTCACTAAAGTGTAGTACTTATAATATTATTATTAGTAGGGTGGGCCGCTAGGTTTTGGAGACCGAGTGACCAAATCCGTTTGTCCGAATGACAAAATCCGTATTACCGAGCGAGTGACAAAACTCGCTAATTAGATCACTTACACTACCTCCGTGGTCCAGTGGTTAAGGCGTTTGCCTTAGACCCGGGGTCGTGGGTTCGATTCCCATGGGAAGCATACTTTGTTTAGTTGCTTCCAGTTTGGTTAGGACATTGCAGGCTTGAATCACCTGATTTTCTGATAATAAAAATGATTCCGTGCTTCGGTAGGCACGTTGAGCCGTTGGTCCCGGCTGCCATCTGGTAGTCGTTAAAGGAACCACGTCAGAGGCCGAGAGGCGGTTCCAAAAAAATGTGACACCTACTCGAAATGATAATGACTTACATAGTTGAAATTTGATGCACTTGTAGATCTATGCAATCAAATATATACTTGTTATGTACATAAATGTTGAGTTTATTTTGGGAATCGCAAATCAAAATATATTCAAGTTTTGCGGACTACCGTGTGGCATGTCAAATAATGGAGCTTTTTGTAAGGATCTCAATATAACAATTGTGTCTACTATTTAGTTACATACATACATACTATCACGTCTTTTCCCTTGCGGGGTAGGCAGAACCTAGGTCTTTAAGACCGGAAGGCCACGTTTAGCATAATGGAAAAAAAATGGAATCAAAATAGTATTTAGTTATGTTTTATATATTACTAAATAGTAGACACTTATATATACGCTACTTATATTACAGTCGGGAAACATTCGTTTTCCAATCTGGTGATCCCTGTCCTTATTCCGCATGCAATGAAAGAGGAAATGCAAACCGGTAGAGCACGAGCGAATGGATAGGGCTGGCTGGAAACAAAATCTCGACATAGTCGTTACTCATACGATTATATTATTACTATACGACATAGTAGCATAATAAAACTTACTTGAATAATATTAATATTATAAAAGACCTCCGATTAGATAACCTATCTTATAACATTTTAGCCGTCTCGTTAGTTTGATTGATTATGCGATTGTTATCCTTATCCTTACTAATATTATTATAAATGCGAAAGTGAGTTTGTTTGTTTGTTATTTGTTTGTTTGGTTTTGCTTTCACGCCGTAACTACTGAACCGATCATCATGAAATTTTGCATCACGTTATCTGGGGTACGGAAAAGGACGTAGGGTACATTTTATCCTGGGAAAAAGTACTGTTCCCGAGGTTTTGACATTGACGCGGGCGGAGCCGCGGGAGAAAGCTAGTTAAAATATTTTTATCTTTACTTGACCATATTACTCACTTCAAAAGAATGATAGTAGCGAAATTAGTGTTAGACTTTTGAAGCTGTCTCGAGGTAGGTATCTAACATGATGGCTGTGATCTGAAACACAAAGAAGTTTATCCTAACCAATATTATAAATGCGAAAGTGAGTTTTTTGTTTGTTACGCTTTCACGTTGTAACTACAGAACCGATCGTCATGAAATTTTGCATCACGTTATCTGGGGTACGGAAAAGGACGTAGGGTACATTTTATCCTGGGAAAAAGTACTGCTCCCGAGGTTTTGACATTGACGTGGGCGGAGCCGCGGGCGAAAGCTAGTATTATATATTTCTATTAATAACATTACCAGGATTAGAACCCCAGACTGAGCGTACTTAACAATTATTCTTATCCAGTGTTTTGGGAACCGCTGTTCTTAAGAGGCAGCCCTATGAGCGATGCAGTGGTTATTGAAAATAATACATATACTTTTTGGATTCATTCCGGCTCACATCCGGCCATATTTCAACTTTGGTCGTTCGGGAATTGTAAAATATGGCACTGTATGAAGCAATAAAATAGATTAACTGATAAAAGTTAAACTGATAATGGTCTGTGGTAATGAGATATCCCCAATGCTCTCAATCATTTGAGGTATCTCATTACCATAGTTTATTTATCATTTGTAATTTTGTAGCAAAGTATAAGGGAAACAAGAAAATATAACTAGTCGTATGTTAAGACATACGACTAGTTATATTTTCTTGTCTTACGGCAGAAGTGGACGTCATCCCGTCATGCCACTAATGCCTTCATCATTATAGTTGTAAAAATCTACTGCTAGACAAAAGCTAATCTCCCAAGACAAAACATCCTTCCAAGGATACGAGTAAGTTGTTCCATGAGAGGATAACGCCATACTCACCACGCTTGGCAGGCGGGTTGGCTAGCGCAGTCTCTCTGGCCTTTTGTGCTTCCGACGCTGCTGCCCATCAGTGGCATTTTTGAGCTGGAGAACGATAGGAATTTCTTGGATCTGGGAAGGGTATTAAGGTATTGGGATACAACTCACTCGGATGAATGAAAGAAAAGCAAGTAGCAGCTCGGGAGGCCTGGCTCGCGCACTCGATGCCAAACCTGCAACCATCGGACAGGCAGTTGTGAATGACACCCCTGACCAGCAGACCTTATGCTACTTTCTACCATTAGGGGTGCTGCACTTTACGTCCGTCCGAGCAGGATAGATCATGTTTATAAACGTAAGAGATTCTTCTCGTATTTCATATTAATAGGTCTTGTTTGTATTAATAGGTGTTGTCTCTTCTGCCTCAGGTGGACGTCAAATGCGGCACCGCAATGATAGAAACAAGGCATTAGCATCCTGAGGATCAAAATTAGATCAAAATCACGCACAAGCTTTGGCTTGAGTGTGATTTTGAGTTTGCTTAGTGCGTTAGATGGCGTTATACGCTATCATGTTGTACCATGGTTATTTTTTTTACCAAAAATGCGTATGGAGTTAGTTTTACTTTACATTTGCAGTACAAGTTTGGAATCTACGTTTAGAGTAAATTAATACCTGTGTTTAGAAAATAGTGGGTTTTCATAACACATGTATTAATCATTAATTTACTACAATTGCAGTTTTCCTAGAGAGTTTGCTAACTATTTATGTATAAATTTAGAACATTATTAATCACTACATCATCATTATCATCATCATCAGGTCATTTTAGTCTCCACTGCAGGAGCATGATCTTCACGGCAGGGATTTGGCCTACACTCTCCTCGCTGGCCGGACGGGTTGGAGCGGCTCATTGATGTTTATGAGCTTTGTTTAGCTTGTATTTCCTAAGTCGCCTCTTACGACCTCCATTGGAAGACTAGGAGTGGTCTTATTCTATTCTGCCGGAAACCACACGGCTTCACTACATAGTATATTACAAAGTCGCTACCCGCTGTTTGTCTATCCCTATGTATGCTTAGATATTTAAAACTACGCAACGGATTTCGAAGCGGTTTTTTTTTAAATAGATAGAGTGATTCAAGTGATAGCTTTATATGTACATTGCACCCGTGCGAAGTCGGAGTTCGGGTCGCTAATTATATTTAAGATTAATTATTGATTGATTAAGACAAAGAAGATTTCGCTACGAAAAGATAAATCAATAATAAAAATAATATTATGAATGATCTACATACATACCTAGCCCAAAATTTAATCGGTCCAAGAACAGCGAGGTGGAATAGAGTTGAGAAAGGAAGGCCAGGCGATTTACATATGTACACGAAAAGGGTTATTCGCTTACACTTGGTACGTGTAGGAAGTTAGTGCCAAAATTGAAGATTTATGTCTTGCTTTAATAAGGTTCTTTTATTTAATGTGTCCTGCTAGTTTGTTTGTCTGTATGTGTGGGTCAAATCTTGCAACTCAATTTTGAAGCACTTTTCCTTACCCGATTGAGTTGAAATTTTGTGTACTTATTGGATGACAATGTAATATTATATACCAGACCTGATAATGGAGTGGAATGGTGGTCATGGGCACTTCTAAACTAAGGAAGATAAACCCATCGATTTGTCTTGGCAAATTGATCAAATTTGATTTGATTTACTTTACAGTATGGATCGCTCACAATAAAAGCTTGACACAAAAAATATTTTTGTTTTAAAAAAAATCTTAGTGGCTACGGCTGGAGTAACGTTACTGTAAGTAACCTGTTACTGGTGGCCTCGGTGGTGCTGTGGTAAACATGCTAGAATGCCTTCTGCCGGAGCCCAGCTTAGCCAATTTTTCTTAATCTGTCAGTTTTTGTAAGACTTGGGTGTACCAACTGGGGCGGTTCTTTTGTCGTCCTAATTGCATTCTCAACTGTGTACTGCATGTTGGTGTAATAACGGTGGAAGAGAGATAGATGCGTCACAAGCCGAACGCTTAGCCCGATCGTGCCTCTCTATCGCTTGTTCCGTGTTTGCGCTTGCAAACGGAACGTGACACTATTTCGTGCGTGCAGCGGGCGTTCATAAGACGTTATCGCGTTAAAATCAACAAACCCTGTTAACAATATCTATCACCTAAAAATCTGCATGAACAGTTAGCGAATAACCCTGCCCGAAATTAACATAACGCTGACTACGGAACCACGTCTCCTAAACCTGAAGCGGAACAAAGGGTCGCTTGGGCTAGCTAATCGCTGGTACCTTGGAATATTTACTTGCACAGTTGGTAGCTAAACGAAAAATAATAGTTATAATGATAAATCACTTTATATCTAGCGACTTTATGTAGTTACCCAAGTTAATAAATTTTTCAACCGACCCCAAAAAAGACAAGGTCTTTTTGTCTCTTCATGAGTTTTAAACTTACCAGACCTTTTCTATCCTAAATTTGTCAATATTTTTTGTAACATACTATATATTATAATAAATATTTCACCCTTTTGTCGTTGAAATACCAAAGAGACGAACTAAACGCTTCGACAGTTCCTTTTTGGTTCGAGTAGCTATGTGTGGAATGAACTGCCTGCCACCAGACACCACCTATTACCAGACTAGTACAGTCCCGGGATATTCAAAAGTAGAATAAATGGGTTTCTCTTGTATAGTTGTAACATTCTCGTCTTCATTGTCACTTATCATCAGGTGAGACAAATGCCTAATTCAATACTTAACACTTTCGCTGACACTGCCCGCCTGTAGACGTAATTCTATTGTTATTTCTTTTGTGTCTGGTTCAGTGTCAGCGAAAGTGTTAATAAATAAAAAATATTTGTTTTAAGTATTATATAGTTGTTAGGTTTTTTCTCTTAATTTTTAAAGAGGTTTTATTCTAAAAGGCATTTCAGCCCAGTTGTTCGGTTTTGAAGTCGAATTTGATGGCTAAATTTCACAGGTATTTTCAATTATACTATTTCAGACATACTACGGCATATTCTCGTAACTCTTCGTCGCCTCGAAAAATATACAAATAGATTTTTTAAAACTGGTTTCTTCTTTTTTATCGAGTCATTATTATGAAAATGAATGGTGAAAGGATTCACCAATCTCACCAATCTGCGTTACTGACTGACTTTGTACTTTGTCCTACTGATTGTTTACCAGGGTGCGCCAGACGCACCTATAGTCTTGGACGAATGTCTATCATTCTACTTTGAGGCTAGTAAACCAAACATCTGTAATAGATACGGCTGATAGTGTGGGTGTTATTTTATATCTATGCAAATTTAAACTAATAAATCAGTGTCTACTTTTTCTCGATCAAGGTGAAAGTGCGGCCAAGTTAGAATATGGCAAGGTCAACATACAAAACATATGGTCTTGGATGTTTATCTGTATGTTTTTGTTATAAAATATAGTATCGTTGAGTTAGTATCCCATAACACAAGTCTTGAACTTACTTTGGGGCTAGCTCAATTTGTGGGATTTGTCCGTATATATTTATACTAGCTTTCGCCCGCAGCTTCGCTCGCGTCAACGTCGATGAAAGGTAGCCTATGACTTCTTACATAATGTGTATGCAAAATTTCTTGATAATCGGTTCCGTAGTTACTGCGTGGTAACAAACAAATAAACAAACTTACTTTCGCATTTATAATATTAGTAAGGATAAGGATTTATAAGCCATCACTACTTTTTTATAGTAAAACATATGTATGGACATAAGTAGACCTGCTACTTTTAATATCTATTTTTGACTTTAAGTTACTGTCGTACTTTATTTAGCTGTCGTAAATGGAAAGTTTATAGCGCAGAAATTTTTGGCTTTAGATTTACTACCGGTTTATAAAGGTATCAAAATCTTCAATAAAATGTATTTTTTTTAATTTCTAAAAAATTTAAATGTTCACTTTTTTTTTTAATTTTATAGATTTACTTCGACCAAAAATGTAGCTAGAGACAGAGACGCGGGATTTTGTAAAACTCGTTTTATGTAAATTGTTATAATGAGGAAGGGGTACATATTAGAATGCCAAAAAACAAAACACCTTTATTTAAAATGTACGAGCCCAAAATACCCGAATTCAAAATACCGTATACATAAAATACCAAGTATTTAAAAAATAAAACATTTAAATTACCTTATGGTTAAATAGCTCAAGCTCAAAACATCTTATTACAGAATACCTTATCCATAAATACCTGACTTTAAAAAGACTTTACCTAATTTAACTAATTTTATAAGTTCAAAGAAGAAACGAGCTGCTACCAGAATATTAAGTTAGGTTGGGCGAGAACTGCAACCCTACCAGAAACCGAATCGCCGTCAGAAACGAGCTGCTACCAGAATATTAGTTAGGTTAGGTTAGAACTGTGACCCACCAGAAAACGGATTGTCGTCAGAAACGAGTTGCTACCAGAGTATTAGGTTAGGTTAGGTTAGTACTGCAATCCCAACAGAAAACGAATCGCCGTCAGAAACGAGCTGTTACCAAAATATTAGGTTAGGTTAGGTTAGAACTGTGACCCACCAGTAAACGGAGTGTAAATGATGATGATGGTAGAAACGAGTTGCTACCATCATCATCATTTCGTGTAGGTGACATGGTCAATCAACCATGCACACCCTGGTGTCAGAGTTCTTCAAAACCGCCTCTCGACGTGGTGGTGACGAGTTGCTACCAGAATAGTAGGTTAGGTTGGGTTAGAACTGCGACCCACCAAAAAACAAATCGCCGTCAGTATCGAGCTGCTACCAGAATACGAGTATTTAGGTTAGGTTGGGTTATTTATTTTATGCATTTCATATTTTGGAATTATAATGTAAGGTTAATTGAAAATTTAATATTAATAGATTTGATATTTTAAAAATCTGACATAATAATGTTTTAGTGTTTTGAATTCTGGCATTGTACAGTAAGGTGTAATCGGTTCAGGTATTTTAAATCTTAAGGTATTTTGAGTATGGGTATTTTGGGCTCGTACATTTCAAATAAAGGTGTTATGTTTTTTGGAATTTTAATATGTACCCGAGAGCAAGCATGAAACATCCATAAAGGTACAGTATACAGACCCGGAAGGAAGCCGAGGCGGTAGCTGCATATTCAAATAAATATCGAACGACGCATAATGACTTGACGTTGTTAAAAAAAATTAGTTGTCTATAAATCTGTTAAGTATAGAATTACGGGCGATTATTTTACGTGATAACACTTGAAGAGATAGATGCGTCACAAGCCGAACGCTTAGCCGGTCGTGCCTTCTATTGCTTGTTCCGCGCTCTCGGTTGCACACGGAACGTGAAACTTTTTAGTGCGCGCAGCCGGCGTTCATCGATTTATAAGACCTTTTCTCAAACATGCTCGGAAATGTAGGCATTATTGTAGTAAAATGAAGCCACAAAGTTTGTAATTCTTGGCTAGTGCAATACTTTACCGGCCTAGGCCAGGAAAGTAAGTATGAAAATTCATTCCTGGCCGCTGCTATTAACTTTTTAATTAATCTATGTAACTTGTCATACAGCCAACGGCTACCACATTATAAAAGAATGCACTCATCGAGCATATAAGTATATGAATATGAAAATAATTTAATTAAAATGTTGGTAAAATCACACAAAAATATGCCAATAACAAAAACAAAAAACGCGGAAAAGCGGATTTTTACGGTATACATTTTTTTGGGTAAAATATGCCTGGGCTGTATGGGCTATGTTTCCTTAGCTCGAAATGACAATTGAAATTAAAAAAGATAATAACGCGGGAATGTACTATTATTTATTTTCGGCGTACTGTAAGCAAGGTTGTTGTTTTGGATTGTTTTGCAGATTGCTTCTAGTGGACTTTATAATGTAAAATCGGTGTAATTTGGTGTTATAAATGCGTATGTTTATGAACAATGTGTGGACTAACTAAAGTGTCATGGTGCGGATTTAGAGATTTACATAGCGGGCTGGTGGTCGCTCGCGTCACTGCGTCGTCTATGATCAAACCAGAGGATTCATTGGAATTGTCGCCAGGAGCTCCGTCGAATCAACGAAATGAATTATACCATAATTTCTTTGATAAAACGTTGAAAATTATGAAGGAAAAGGCGTAGAACACTAAATGCCGTAAAACAAATATGAAATTAAAAATGTACATACTATTATCGTTTTTTATATTATACTCATTTATTCCCAGTAGTACGTATTTCATTATTTCCTCGCATTTATTGAGAAAAGCACAATACATGCCTTTGCCGGGAATCGGCTTGCCGGACTCGTATTTATTGCCAAGGCCTCGCTGACGCTCGGCCTTGAAACTCTACTCGTCCGGCAATCCCTTACTTCCCGGCCTCTGCAGTAATGTACTATATCACGTCAAAAAACTATCGAAAATGGTATATTCTAGTAATTTCGTTTAGAAATTAACCTTTACTATAATTAACACTTTTACTACGAATTAGAAGAAAAACGACAAAAATGCTTCTTACCATGGCCGAATGTATGTATATATTGATATGTATACACATCGCCTTTAAGTCAATGTAATGAGATTTAAAATGGAATACAGTTGTATAAATATCATTTCTCGTGACTGTACGTGTATAGAAAAAGTAGCATGTTTGCTATGACCCTTAATTATCAACCTAAACATACTTTGTGACATGAGCTATAAAGCGGGTCACACATTGTCTTCACCTATTGTTCTGGAGACACGGGTTGCGTACAATTAGCATTAAATAAAATGATATTGTAATCACAAACTGGGCCTTTAAAGGCTTGTTTACGTTAGCAACTCCATTCCACAACAGATATTTAAAAGTGTTGAGAGTGGTGTATTAGATGTTCATAAGTTAGGCTGTCAAATGTATTTTTTGTATTAAAGTACGCTTTGAACAATAGGCTACTAACTATAAAAAAATATTAGAAGTCCGACAGTTAATACGAGGCCTCAAATGTTTGGTACCATCGCTCGGCAAAGGCGTACGCAGACTGATCAAGTGCGCGCAAGGGATAGCGCTTGGCGGTTTAGCCCGTGAATGATGAGATAGGAGACAGTCTCGAGTCGCTCAAAGAAAAAAACGTAAGCGCCAAATTCGTTATTTCTATTTTATATAAAATCAGACCGGTTAATTGTATTTTCATATTTACATTTTGATGAACGATGAAACTAATAACCTATCTTTTAGTCTAAAAATCATTATTTCATTCGTCGCATTTGAGCTACAATACCTAACAAAAACTCTGCGAACGAAGACCATTTTTCAAAAAATATTTCTATCGATAAAATTTATCAAAACGTGTTTTCATCTTACACTTTTGGAGATGAAATAGTGAAAAATCATATTACTTAGATTTGAAACTCCTAATTTAAGTATTTTGCGAGATAAATAAGGTTCAGAACGACCTTATTTACAGTGGTATCGCAATAATCAAGAATATTTAACACGTATTTTTTATCTTGTCTATTAAACAAGAAGTGATAAAGATAGCCCGTGAAAGTTCCGTGACGTCAGTCAGTATGCTACACTTTTGGGCAAACAGGACGTCACGAGCCCCCACTCATGAAGCTTAGTTGACAAAAGAATAGATAGATACGTGTTTAATATTTTTTGATTATATAACTTACAGTCTGTCATTTTAATATTATTATTTTGACCCAAGAAACTATAGGCTAGTTTCCTGGGTCAAGTTCAGTCACTAACGAGATGGGAGGCCGTATATTGTTAGACACGATACAAGATTAGAGTTATTTCCATTCGAGTCTTACGTATTGCGGCGTCTGTCTCGTCAGTGACTAAATTTTGTAAAGTATGATTGAGGTTTTTAGGAATAAGTGATTATTCTTTCTGTTAAAAGATGGCGCTGGGAAGATTTTAGAATTGTTTACGTTACCTATGTACATATTTTGGTCTCCCAACGTTCGTTAAAAATGCTCGGTGAAGTTGCGATAGCTCATTTGGAGCTAGCTAAATATTCCATTTAAAAAAAAAAAACATTCATTGATACTGCGATACTTGTAACCAGCCTCAGTGGTAGGCGACGATAAACCTACAAACAACCTTTTGTTTTATTGCGTCTCCTATGCTGAACCTGGGCTGGTCATGTGGTTGAGGAGGCCTGATGCAACTGAGGAGGGCGATAGAGACTGAAAAGTACCTATCGCTACTTAATTTTTCTTTCGAACAAAAATTGTACTACTCGAGACGCGAATTTGCGACATAACCAACCAGCTGTATTTTTTGATTGCGTCGGCTTAGAAGTTTGATTTTTTCACAGCTCTAAGGGACAGTAGACCTGAGTATTCGATATGAATTTCAGTTTGATCTTGACAGACCGACAGACAGACAACCAAGTGATCCTATAAGGGTTCCGTTTTTTTCCTTTTGAGGAACGGAAGACTTAAAAATCGGGGCACCTTTTAAAAAGTGTAGAATAGTTCACGTTTCCGACTCTAGAAATCATAATTGAGCAGTAGTCATAAATCAGTGATGCGAACTCACAGTACGAACTATAAACACACACGGTTTATTTTAATCGTGTTTCTGTTCCAATTGGAAGTTTCCGACATTTCTTCGAATTGTGTCCCATGTCGGCCTCTCAATTATTAAGTTTGCTCCTGCAAATCACGCTGAAGATACTGATTTATTTGAGTTCTGCTAGTGGGTCTCGGGTTAATTTGGTTTGTTTATTATGTTCGGTCAATTTCCTTGATAGATACGAATGCCTTTTGCCGAGTCTTGAGTCTAATATTTATTACTATTGTCGGAACATTGGCTGACATCGTGTATTGAATTAGATCCTAAATCTGTATCCTTACGTCATTTTAGCGAAGATGTAATTTAGAGAATCCAAAATTTGAGTGGAAGTAAATAATATAAAAATACTCTTGTGTTTAATCACCGCGCTTATTCAAAAAAATGGGACTTAATAACAGAACATATCCATGACAATGCATGAAAAGCTTGTGGTTAAATATTATATCATGACGAACATAAAATAAAACACTAATATGCTTAAAAAAAAATCTATCGTGTCCAAAAATTCATAGATTTACTTAGAAAATAGGCCTTTTCAGGCAGTTTTTCACGTCACTTCACATTTTAAATAATAATAATACATATTTAAAATGTGAAAATATATTCAAATAACTAGCTGTTGCCCGCGACTTCGTCCGCGGCAAGTTCTGTTATTATGAATAATAATATTTCCCCGTTTTCAAAACATTTATTATTGATGCTTCGCTCCTATTGGTCGCAGCGTGATGTTTTATAGCCTAAAGCCTTCCTCAATAAATGGACTATCTAACACAAAAAAGAATTTTCTAATTTAAATCAGTAGTTCCTAAGATTAGCGCGTTCAAACAAACAAACAAACTCTTCAGCTTTATAATATTAGTATAGATTAAACATTGTTCAAAAGCTACAAACTACAAGCGTCTCGGAACCGACCACTGCAGAAGAAGACGCCGAAAGAAACTCTTCAAAAGTATCACCTACTTAGGTACCTAAAGGGCTTTGTATGATATTTTATACTCTTTATTTTATTTTTTTTCTGATTTCATGTTATATACAAATTCATTTACATAATTTTGTGGAAGATGTTATGTAGCGATTGAACTTGCAACAACAACAGATAAGATAAAGGACAGAAGTCTCAAAGAGGACGAGCAGACCTGTCACCCCCGTTATTCTATACGGTATCGATGTGGTTTTATCTTGCCTGGAATATGTAAGTGTCATGTATGACGGCGATTTAAGTTCAAGTACAATGATTATAAATCAGCTGTACCTACTGTTATAATTAAAATATACGATAACCATTTGCAATCAGCCAAATGGCATTCTGGCGATTACTTAATATAGATATTGATTGCAGAGTAGGTATCTAGTTCCAAGCAATAGCGTATTTTATTTATTTATACAATTATAAAGTTTACAAAAATCACGCAAACTTATTATTACCGATTTAGAAATACGTATGTATAACTTTGTTTTTATTTTTGTAGCTTTGTATGTTTTTAGACATGGATTGTTAATGCAAAAACGCAGTAAATTCATGTCTGAAGTATAGGTAACTAACTACCAATATCTATATCAAAAATTCTGGGATCAATCCGATTAGATTACCTTTGATTGATGGCCTCAAAGACATGATCGGAAGGACCATTAATCAAGGGCAATTAAGATGATAATTGAGTTAAATGATTTAAAGGCTACAGGGCGGAGACAAGACCCGACCGAGTCTCCAAGCCGGATAGAGGCCTGACCTCTAATTTGAGATAAGATAAATCGAGTATAGAAAAGAGGAAATTGCTTCTATTGAGCAGTTTTCGTATATGCCTGCCAAGGAGAGATGTCTACTGCATATTTCAACATTAAGATTTATCCATATTTTTCTTACTTGCTATTTGTATGTACTACGGTACAACACAGGTACAACAAAGTACGCTTTATAGTCCATAGAAATTAAGGTAGTAGGTACCAGTATACGTAGTTCATGTAAACGTTAAATTAATATTACTTTTAGAAAAATTTTTTTAGTTATTACACATAGGAAAAGTTCTTCAATGAAAAAAAAAAAAATCCTTTTGATATTTTCTTTTATTTAAATTTGATTTAGTAGGTAGGCAATTTAGGTATTAAACTATTGACATATTATGACATTTTAAAGAACTAAAACGTTAAATTATTTTTACGATATAAATTTTACATTTTATAAAGTCCCAAGTATAAATAATGACAATATTCGCAATCTTGACTTTTATCTTTATTACTATATTATTATAACCTTTTGCATTTAAGACTTGTGTTTGATACAAGACGTAATAAATAATCTGCATGCCGTTGCATAATTATTTTGCGATGCCCCTACAGGGCTCATGTTGTACCTACAATTTAAAAAGCGATTGTAGTAATTTAAAGTGTATTTTACCTGTATAATGTGAAAGAGCAATACTTAAATGAATTGAATTGATATTATAACAAACAGAAAAAAATACGAAGCAAAATCACAGTTGTGTTATATTGCGTATGCGGTAAGCTAGGTGAAAAGTAGGCATCTACACTAAGTAGTTTTACAAGCTGGCACTATACTCTGATGTTTCTGACATAAACTTTAAACCTACAATACAGCTGCTATAAGAATTCACTTTTATAGAATACAGTTGTATTGAGTATTGAAGGAGCAATTACATCTTAATAAGATATTAATGCGTTATGAAAACAATTTTATAGTAAGTAATAAAAAAGCACAAGAAAATCATCGTAATCTAGAAACTGTAGGTAGATATAGCGCAAAGACAAACGCCAAACGTAGCTTTTTTCCGCGGTCGCACTGAAGGTTGCCACCTGAATTGGTTCGGGAACTGCCGTTCCCGAACCAATTCCTGAGATGAGACCTGTCGATAACGAAGATTTCACCAAAGTGGTACGAAAGCGGAAGAACCCCCCTTGCTAAATAAGTACGGTATAGCACTCATTAGACCCAACATATCACTGCGTGCTGGCGTCCCGGCGACTTTCCGAGTCCCGCTTTAATTACCTACTCTACAAAAAGAGAAAATGTGGTGGAGAATATGAGAGTGAAGACGAGGGTCGTTAAGTTGGAATCGTGTCACAACTTGTATGTCAACTCATATTTGTTGAGAGTTCGAACTCCTTAACTGGGGATCTTTACTCGTGAAGATTTCTGGTCGGAGAGTGTTGTCTTTCGGAGTTATAACGGAAGCACAGATTACTAAATAGTTACTACGGCAGGATGCTACCGACACCTCTTCACCTCTTCAGGGCGTCACATACGAGAACATTATGTTCAAAGTAGAACTAGATATTAGTACATTTTTTTTACTAGCTATATATGTCCCACTGCTGGGCAAAAGCCTCCCCTTTATTTTTCCACTTTGCTCTATCTCTTGCCATCTCTCTCCAAGTTTCATCGAAAACAGTCAAGTCGTCTGTCCATCTTGTTTTTGGTTTGCCTCTTGACCATTTCCCATCAGTAGGTACCCATGAGATTGTTCTATAAGCCCATCTTTCCGGCACCATTCGGCAAACATGGCCCGCCCAGTCCCACTTCAACCTAGCAGACTTCGTTCCAACATCGACCACTTGTGTCATGGTGCGCAGTGTTGTGTTATTAGTATTATTATTAGTGTTTATAATAAGTGTATTAGTGTTAGTACATATGTAAGGTATATATTATATGGACCATACTTTGTAAAAAAAATGTCTGAAATAAATGATTTTATTGACCGAGCGAACGAAGCGAGCGAAGCGTCTCAGTTTCTACTGGCCCAAAATTCTTTTGTCCGTCTGTCTGTCTGTCTGTCTGTCTGTCTGTCTGTCTGTCTGTCTGTCTGTCAGTCTGTCTGTCTGTCTGTTCTCGCCTACAGGTCGCATTTCTCAACCGATTCTCATGAAATTTTGTGAGCAGGTTCGGTAATTATATAGAATTTTTTTTCGTGCCAGTTTTTCGAAATTTTAAACAATGGCGGATATATGGGTCCGAAACTTAAAAAAACTCATAGCACAGCTATTTGGAAAAAAAATCAGAAATGTCATTAGATTTTTTTGTTACTCTCATTAAGACGCAACTTTTTTGTCTGAACAACTTTTTTATACGATAAACCTGAACGTGTTTATAGTCGGCAATTTGCCCAAAAGTTGTCTGAAATCGATTTTCTGTATATTTATGAAAGAAGTTAAAGTACATGAAGTGGAGAGGGAGTGAAATTGAACAACTTTCCCTAAGGAACAAAAATCAAAATATGAAAAATATTTTTTCGCTTAAAGCATGATACTGCGTATTAGTTTTATAATTGAAAACACTGAATAAACTTAGAATCCTGAAATAAAAATTAAAAATAAATAAAAAAAGATTCACATGCTATCCTGTGACTTGAACCCGGGGCTTCTAGATGCCGGCCACTTCTTAACGTAAAGTTCGCATGTTTGTCTGCCATAATAGTTGAAAATTAGCGTCCTATTATAATTTTGATATTAAAATTTTTACCAATTGGTAACATAACAACTATGAAACCGGGTACTTAAACTTTGCCTCCTATTCACCCATGCCAAGTTCGCTATTCCGATATTTCCGATCTTGAAGAGTATGGAGTGATACTTACACTTAGTTAATGTGTAAAAAAAATCATACTAAACATGGTGCTCAAGGGCCGTGTTTCCATACAAGAGCAGTCCCCTGATTTCTCGCCGGATAGTACCAATAGAGTTATGATCTTTTACTAAAAAAAACCGTATGTTAAAATTTTGTGTGTGTTGCGAATTTCCGTTGTGTTCAAACATCAAGAAAACAAATTTGGGCAATTATATAAGAAAAAGAAACGCACAAACACAGCCATAGCTTATTTTAAATTTTTAATGTAAAAATAAATTAAATCGGTTAAGATTTGGAGAAGAAATCAGACTACGAAGCGTTAATTTTGTGTAATTTTTATAAGTATTTTCCGGCCGAGCTGCAGTTATCTCTATCGCACTCTGCGGGGTTTGTTTGGGCACGCGGCGCGACAACAATAGATATTATAAATATCTATTTTTCAATTCTCTCGAGCTTAGTGTTTTCTCTTAAAAAAGGGTCTGGTCAGGTCTTCTGGTAAAAGGAATGTAGGTTTAAATTTCCGTTTCCTCTGGTACCTAATTAAGAGCAGCGGGGATTGGGAAATAGTAACTGAAGGAAATCATCCTTTAGTCAATTAGCATATCAGTAACAGATATATTTTAGAGCACTGGAGGGCAAATGTGGATGTTGGTTGTAAGGGCTCGCGAGCTCTACTGTTCTCGCAGAACCACTAGTAATTATTAATTGTTATAATATCTACCATATTCTCCTCCATTCCTTTGTTAATCAAATCATATCCAAACTGCTTGTTCTCTTTACGCTTTAAATACTGAACCGATTTCAATTAAATTTGGCATGGAGGTACCTCGAGGCCTGGGAAGGACATAATTTTATCCAGGACTTTTATCCAGGAAACGTAGAATGCAGCTGCATCTCTTACCGTGCAGCTCATAAAAGCTGATCGAGGATTGGGCAGAAACTGAGCAATCATGTTAGAAGGCGATGCGGCTAGCAAGTCATCACTATTCAAGAATCAATTCTTTTTGCCACCTACACGCCCATCAACATGGATTATTCCCACCGTCCTCCTGCTTGTCCACCGGGGTGGACAGTGTCACAACATTCAAAAATAATTCCCACTGTCCCCCAGTGGTGGTCAGTGAGAATGGTTAACGTGCCTTTTAGGTCTTATATACCAAGGCTCGGTCTAACCTGCAAAAGAAAAAGACGAGATCCAGAAAAAATTCAGGTGAGCGGAACCGCAGGCAAAGCCAAGTATTTTAAAGTTTGATCTAACTCTAACTAACAAAATTCCTACTTCACGGGCTTCAATGGCAGCAAGTCTTTCAAAAATATAGTTGAACTGTGAGGAAATCGAATAACTTTGCGAGTTTCTGTAAAACCGATGTAGCGATTTTTCAGGATAGACTTCTTGCAATTGCGATAAACCCAGTAACTATTGTGTATTGTGGTATTCGGGAAAGTTTCTTAATAAAAGCTCTTAGAAGACCCGACTGTGTTGTTTTCTTCAATCAAGTTTGGTTCTGAAGTTTTAAATATGTATGTAGGTAAATTTAATTGTCAGTGGAGTTTTGGGAATAGTTGATTAATTAGTTATAAGTTATAGTATGGCACACAACACACAGATAAGGACCGGACAGCCGGACTATTCTTGAGATATTGGTTGTAGGTACATGCTCCAGTGCCTCGAGATCGAGTGCGACAATATTAATTATCTAAATATATAAAAGTCAAACCTGACTGACTCATCTCTCAACGCACAGCCACAACTACTGAACGGATTTTACTGGAATTTGGCATGTAGATAGTTGTAATGACGTAGGTATCTGCTAAGAAAAGATTTATGAAAATTCGCCTTCTAAGCGGGTGAAAAATGGGTTAAAAAAAAGAAAGAAAAAGAGTTTGATTAACCATACAAGAGAGGTCGCATGTAAAGGGTTCATTGTGTGTTATTTATCCCTATATATGTATTTATTCATAAATTTAAGAAATAAGCCCTTTTCATGTGGTGTTACTTATGTATCAGTGTCTCTATACAAGACACGTGGTTTTTGTAGATAAATATTCTACGGTGGTACGGAACCCTTAATGTGTGTGAAAACGACTTGCACTTGGCCAGTTTTATTTGCTTTCCAACGCCAATAAACCACGCCTAACGTGACCTGTCTGCAATAAGTTGCATTTCGGAACCTTCCTAGTAACTATACATTTTTCATACGTGATAATCCGTGAAAATATTAACTGACCGCTATACTCATAATAAATTAAGAAATAAAATATGGTGAAAAAAATTCAAACGGGCGGGATTTGAACCTGCGACCTTAAGTCGTACATAGACTCAAGGTCACTAAGGAAATTTTTCACCATATTTCATTTCTTAATTTAATAAGACTATATCAAAATAGCATTGTGAATGCAAAATATAAACACTTAAAAATAACTGACTGCTACTTTCCATAATTGCTTGCCCTATTCATCTTTCGTTGGGCTATAGTCGTAATTTTATTGTCACAAGCCTACCAGGACACCAGCTTCACTTTATTAGTATGCCCTTACGCATCTCACGTTTATCCATGTATTGGTGACATGTAGAGGAGAACAATCGGACAGTCATGAGAAGGTCCGAATCGACCCATTACAAAAAAATCTTAGACGAATCGCATCGCTGTGCATAAGGAAAATGAAAGACGAGCTATCTTTCAGTGATTCATCTCGTGGTTTTAATGGCTCTAGGTGTAAAATGTTTTAGGACCCAAAACGCTTTCGGATGAAGAGGAGATAGTCCTAGTCTTTTAATATCGCCACTAGCCAGCAAAGATACTAGCTTAACTTTATGTGCTCCGGATACTCCGGCCCGGAATCCTCAAGCGAGTGTAACGACTTCATTAGAGCCTTGTTTACGATGGTACATTATTACTATTAACACTTGAGTTTATCTCGGAAACTAAGTAAAAGATCACCCCAAATAGAAATAAGTACAAACCATGTACAGACTACGGCGAAGCAAAAAGGAGGATTATAATTTTGACGGGTATGTGTATATGTTAATCTGTTCACTAATAACGTCTAAACTACCTAATTATCAGAATTTGACAATAAACGTTTTGCACTTTGTCATAACCATGCAATATTTAACTTCTGCTAAATTTTAGCAAAGTAACCGTCTTAGTAAATAAAATACGTATTACCCTTTGGTTTAAGTATTGGGTTTCGACATATTTATTCGAAAATTATTCCACAAATTACGACACCCTTCTCAAAATGCTTATTGAGCGCTACCCCAATAATCTGAAATTTATTACAAGGATTAAATGAGACCAAGTGTATATCTTAACATTTATTGGTAAAATTTCTTACAAAAGTAAAGATTCATATGGCATCACAGTTAATTATTACAATACACGCAGCACCTTCACGACTTTTTTACTTACAATAAATCAACTAGATATATAAAATAATAACTTCATCAATTAAACTTTAGTATCATTATGAGTTTAATCATAGCGGGTAAATGTAACTAGGAAATTTTATTACATACATATCTCATTTCTTTTTCAATTAATTGTTTAAAAAAATGCAAACGAGAATTAACGGATAATACGGGTAATCTTTTACTATTACCGTGTTCAAAATAGCCTCGAAATGTGTTTTATATTATCAATAAAGTCAGTACTCATTTACCTATTTTTACCTAACTTTTCAAATGATGAAAATAAACTAATCACCTCAGACCTTAACGTTGGGGACTGTATTTAGGCCCGAAAATGCTCTGCGCGTGTTTGCCGAAATATTGAACAGGCGCAAAAGTTGGTGATAGAGCCAGCGCTGGTGCATATCCAGGGTTTGTTAATAGAAGTTGCTGGGGGTGCAGGACTTGTGGCTGAATTGGTTGTAATTGTAAAGTAGCCCCTGGCCTGAAGTAAGAAATAGGCCTTGGAGCTTTAGACGATGCAACTACGAGATTTTCGGCCCCTTCTGGTTTGACCTGTGTGTTTAATGGTTGGGCTCTGAACTGCAGTGTGAAGCGTGGTTGTTGGTACTGCACGGGTTGATATAACTGTTGAGGCGACAGGTAGGAAGGTGAAGGCTGGCTTTGTGAGAAACTCGCATAGCTTATGGCTCCTTGGGGCTGTGTGTAGGCTTGAAGCTGGATATTGGGCTTCTGGAAAGATAGCAAAATTGAATTAGTATTGGTTAGATAAATTTTATAATAGACTGGGTTATTAAAATCTGGTATAGCTTTTTGTATGGGACGATATTTACCAAAAAGATATTCCAACCAAACTTGGTTTCAAGAATATAATATTTTTCAATGAATAGGACATAAGGAACATGGTCGCTAGAAATATATAGCCTTAAGATTATAAGCTATATAATCATACTAGCTTTCGCCCGCGGCTCCGCCCGCGTCAATGTCAATCCCTCGGGAATAGTACTTTTTCCCGGGATAAAAGGTAGCCTATGTCCTTCTCCGTACTCCAGAGAACTTGTATGCAAAATTTCATGCTGATCGGTTCAGTAGATACGGCGTGAAAGCGTAACAAACAAACAAACAAACAAACAAACAAACAAACAAACAAACAAACAAACAAACAAACAAACAAACAAACAAATAAACAAACAAACAAACAAACAAACAAACAAACTCACTTTCGCATTTATAATATTAGTTAGGATTAGTATAATGACCCTAACGAGACTCATACATTAAAATCTGTTCAGCCCCCGTAGCATGGCTACTATCTACAGCTCACGCCAAAGATAGATAAAAAAGCAGCCTACTTAAAATTTATCGAAGCCCACCAATGAAAACGTAGTATTTATCTCATACGATTCGTAGCACGCATGCAGTCTAGAAACATTATTCATAATTCAAACACGAAACTACAAATAAAAAATTAAAACCTCGTATGATTAAAGAAAACGAACGTATTAGACATAATTTATAAAATACCTAGTGATATTTACTCAAAAACTAAATAAATTTGGGTTTATTTTTATTCAATATGGAAATAACGGAATGTAAATCGTGTACCAATCAAACGCAAACAACCACTTTACACTGACAGTACACATCTGCCATTAATCTGTCGGTAAAATGGTTCTTTCCGTTTGAGTTTTCGTTTCTCACACAAGATGGCGTACTAGTATCGGGCTTTTATTTTCGTAAAAATCATTCGTTTTTGTACTGTACATTAAAATATTATACTCATTATAGGTGTCTGACAGCTTGTAACTACGCAAAACAAAATATTTTGATTGTTTTAACACTTTAATGTTCGAAATGCGTATGAAAAATATTTTATCTAGGCTTTGCTAATTAATAATAAATAAATAAATTGAAATCGCATAAATTTATCGGGGATAAATTTATGCGATTTCAAGGTACCAACCTCGATTTTGCCTGCATTTGTCTATCGCTAGCTGTCAAACCCATGCTCGCAAGACGCGCACCCCGCGACTTGTAACGTATTTATGAATGAAATTTGACATTATTTAACGCGTGTGCCATGCTCGCTGGGTTAAAAGACGCAAATCGCGATATTTTGTCTTTTTATCAACCGAGACAGTGAGCCATGCTACGGGGGCTGCACTGGTAGCATGTCTCCCGCGACGCGGTTTATATCGCACGATAAATTATTCCTATTTCGCTCTCTTATATTATGGAAAACAAGATGGCGATATTTGATAAACGTTGATGCGCGTGCCGGCACTGGTTTCAGAAGTTTAAGTGGAATAAAGAAACTCAAATACACACAAATTTCTTGACCCCTCATATAATAATACCTACTCCATGACAGGATATCGTGTAAAAACAGTTGACCTTGCTATATACTAACGAATATAAAAGATTTTTATAAAAATAATTCCTTTGTGAAGTAGATTAATAAAAAGTTGTTTCAATTTACCTGTTGTTGCTCCTGCTGTTGAGATTCCTGCTCTTTTATAACAGTTTGTTGCTGTTGCGGCTGCTGTTGCTGCTGCTCAATTTGTTGAGGTTTCTGTTCAACTTGCAGATTTTGTTGTCCGTGGTTCGATTCTTGAGCATAAGCGATACCGGGCTGAGCGTGAGGTATTTGCACTGGTACTGGGATCAGTGGCTGTGGAGCCTGAAGGTATGGGAGCTGTATTTGATTTCTGAAGTACAGTCCTTGGGCTAGTGCAGGCTGTTGTAATTGAGGGTTTTGGTAGTACTGAACAGGTCTTACTACTTGGATTGGATGTTGGTAATTCTGTGGGAGGATTTGAGGAATTGGTTGTAGAAGTTGCTGAGGCTGGGATTGTTGCTGGTACGGTAGGCGTGGAGGTTGCACTACTATTGGCTGTTGGAAGGCAGGTTGGTAGTTAGGTAGTCGCGCTATCACTTCTTTCAGGGCTGGCGCTGGTGACGCTAAAGGTACGGCGTTTTGCTGTGGCTGGTAGGAGACCTTGTGCTCGGAGTACGCTAGTTGAGATGCAACTGGTGCCGATATTTCGTATGTTGTTGGTTGGCCTAGCTGTGGGACAATATTGTTAAGGTTAATTAGGTTATTTAATTTAGCAGTTATTACTTGTAAATGGGAAAGTAGCTTTGTTTGTCTATCTGCCATGCATTCAAGCTCTGAATTAAAATTGATTAAATTTGATATAGACATGTATCCCTGAAAAAGACTGTGACACCCAACGGATTTACATTCACGTGAGCGGAGCTAATATGAGCCGGAAAAAATATGCTATATCTCAAAAACTGCTGAATAAAAATAATAATAAATAAATATATATGGCCAAATCACACAGCGTTATGGGATATTAACTCAATGATACTATATTTTATAACAAATACATATAAAGATAAACATCCAAGACCCAGGCCGATATGAAAAAGATCATTTTCCATCTTGACCTGACCGGGGATCGAACCCGGGCACCCCGTGTCGCAGGCTGGCGTGTTAACCACTGCGCCATGGAGCTCGCCAAACATATATCGTTCAAACTAAATTTCGGTGTTCATTGAGACCTAAAGCTAGTTACCAAGTTTCAACTGTGTAGTCCTAATAATTTAGACATACAGACGGACATAATGAATTTATAAGGGCTCTATTTTTGCCATTCGGCTACGGATCCCTAAAAATAGTTTATTTCTACAAACAACCCGCCCCGCTTCGCATCTGTGGAATGTAGACAAATACTAATAGTGGGCAGTAAATTATAGATAACTAGCTTTCGCCCACGGCTCCGCCCGCGTCAATGTCGATCCCTCGGGAACTTTTTCCCGGGATAAAGGGTAGCCTATGTCCTTCTCCGTACTCCAGAGAACTTGTTTGCAAAATTTCATGATGATCAGTTTAGTAGTTACGGCGTGAAAGCGTAACAAACAAACAAACAAACTCACTCTCGCATTTATAATATTACTAGCTTTCGCCCGCGGCTCCGCACGCGTCAATGTCGATCCCTCGGGAATAGTACTTTTTCCCGGGATTAAAGGTAGCCCATGTCCTTCTCCGTACTCCAGAGAACTTGTATGCAAAATTTCATGATGATCGGTTTAGTAGTTACGGCATGAAAGCGTAACAAACAAACAAACAAACTCACTTTCGCATTTATAATATGAGTAAGGATAAAGATAAGTAAGGATAAGGATTTACTGTGCCATATTATTAATAAACCTTCCTCTTGAATCACTCTATCTATTGCTGACTGCATTTCGTTGAGAAGTTTAAGATCTAACAAACAGACAGCAAAAGCGAATTAATTTTTATACTATGAAAAGATGTCACACAAACAGAAAACTACTACATTTTTATTTTTTAAAAATGAGCATTTTTTATCCCTGTTTAAATGTTCTATATTATGTCTTTAGTTCCTATAGATTTTTTGAGAAAATAATCACAGCATCAAAACTCGGCTATAAAGAAAAGGCGTGAAAATAGTCTATTCGTCACAGTACATAACTCACCCTAGGCTGGTAGACCGATATCGGGGAGTAGAGGTGGTTGGCGATGGCAGCCGGGAACGGGGGTCCCTGTCCAGTCAGCACATCCGAGATCTTAGCGATTTGGGGTACGGGCGTCGCGTACACTTGCTGTGGAAGAATAAACTTTATTTAAGAAACCTTATGGTTGATTTTTGTAATACATATTAACACAGTCAATGAGCGTAGACTACGTAGTGGTTTTAACTCTATTATTTATGTTTTGGATGACAATAATCAGTTGTTAACAGTTCTCTTCTAAAGATGTTTATTTATTAAACGTTCAATATTTATAACTAAGTAAGCACCTATATCCTTACTAATATTATAAATGCGAAAGTGAGTTTGTTTGTTTGTTTCTTACGCTTTCACGCTGTAACTACTGAACCGATCATCATGAAATTTTGCATACAAGTTCTCTGGAGTACGGAGAAGGACATAGGCTACCCTTTATCCAGGGAAAAAGTACTATATAAAGAAAACCCTGTCCGATCCTTGAAGCTTGTCGACATGAACAACTTTTTCTTTAGGATCAAAGCTGAGAAAAAAAAAATTACATTTCCAAACAAAAATGTTTGGCCGGCCGGTCAACTTGTATAGGAACGTCAAAAACAAAATTTAAGTTCCTAGCATTGGTCCCATACGAAAAGTTATTCATATCGACGAGCTTAATCACCCCTTCATAGATCGGACAAAGTTTTTATCTTGCTTAAATAACTTCTATTTAAGATTTTATTGCTTTGAGGCAGATTTCACTGCTTGGAACGAGGATATACTCGTAATTGTAGTTAGTTAGTGTGTGAAAAAAAATATCTAGTAACGAAGTCACAGTATAAGGGCCATGAAATATTCTATAATAGGGTACGAGATAAATTACAGCAAAGTCCTTCTTCCTTATTTAAGAGTTATTCCGTTCCCTCTTCGCTCAAATACATCGGAGCCCGGGGTCCGCTTTATGACAGCAAGAACTGTAATATGAGTTTCCGGTTGGCCGCCTATTTTAAGCCAATCCTCTTGGATTGGACCCCTTCTCTAGCTATAGTATTGCAGACAAATATCTACAAAAATTTAGTAGCTTAGGTACCTACTAAAATGCCCGCGCTGGGAATAGAACACAGAGTCTCTCTTGTACCAGGCTGGTGTTATAACGACTGCAGCACGGAGGCCGTCAATCACATCATATATAGTATCACATATTTTTCCCTTTCGGGGTAAACAGAGAGAGAGTTGCCATGATTCCGCAGATTTTAGATCTCGATCGGCTTTTACGAGCTGCGCGTGAAGAGAAGCAATGGCAAATTCTAGGTTTTTTAATTTCTTCCTGACCAGTATGTCATCGATATTTCAATTATGTTTTAATGTAAGTAAATATACCTATCGTTAATCCGAAAGTTTGTGAGTTTGTATCGATGTGTGGATATATAGATGTATCGATGTTTGTTACTCAATCACTCCAAAACGGATGAACGGATTTTGACGACATTTTGCATACAGATAGGTTATTAGAACGGATAAACATCCTAGAAAAAAGTACTGTTCCTGCGGTAACGACATTAACGTGAGCAGAGCCGCGGGCGACAGCTAGTATTATCATATTTGCTTATAAAACAATTCATCTCTGCTACACAATATTTTAGAGGAGATCGTTATTCTCACGTCTGTCTATCTCTACATATTGTAATTAAACTTAGAAAATATGGGCTAGACTTGATTAATACTTCGCACATACGACCTGAGGGTCGTGTGTTTCAATGGACTTCAAATAGCTTTAGGTTTCTTTGAGCAGCTTCTTGAAATTGGAGAATGTTATGAAATTATTTGACTGGTGAAATACATTTTGTACGCGTTAACAGGCAGCCAAGAATATTAAATTTGTTGCCGTAAGTTTCATCTTTACGACTACGTGCTTTGTTTTGAATGAATATAAGATTTAACATACTGTAGGTAAGGTTATATGATTGAAACATAAAAAAAAGTTCAATGAATATCTCGTAAATATAAGACCAGACCAGACCAGACCAACAAAGTTTTCATATTGTTTGTTGATAATTATTTTGACTAAAGATTTTTTGAAGTGACTTCTTTAGCGGCTTTATGAAATGGTTAAGAAAACTTAAAATCCCGCCAAGAAACGTGACCTTATCGATAATTCGTAAGATGGACACGTGACACGAGACGGCCGGCTTCTGTCACTTCAGCCGGCACTCCCGTAGTGCAACCTGTTTTTTTTTTACTGAGAAATAGTGTGCTGTTTCTATAAATATGCTGTACAGAATACAGCTAATTCATAATAATCATAATTATACTTTTATTTGCTCAAAAACATGGTATTATAAGATGTAACAAATATAATAGGAACAGACATGTTTGCTTAAAGTAAATAGCATGCAAATATTAAACTATATATTAGAGTAGTAAACTTTATAGATCAAAATGGAATATCCAAACATCGAGTGATTATAAATAAAACTAACTATTAGGTGTTCTGATTCCTACATTAAAATACACTTATATTCCCAGGGAATAAAAAACACTCTGTATATCATCCCACATTTTATGTGACATTGTTGTGACTAATTACTGGCTTCTTTGCGAAGCAACATGGGTGTACCATGAAGAGGTATATATAAGTAGATGCACGGTTATTTTATTGTTGATTTGAATGTGTTTGTCTTGCCTGATGCGAAGCAACGGTGTTGTCTAAGGTGGTACACGCAAATTCAAATAATTCCATTCATTCTTTCCTTAAAAGTCCCTACATTGCACGTGTCGGGAAACAGCGACGCGGGTAGGGTGTTCCATTCCTGAGAGGTAGGCATAATGAAGGACGCGAATCGAGCAGTATATCTCCTTTTTTCTTTAATAAAACAATTCGCAAAATACTGCACACCTTATATGCCTAACTATAGACAAACAAAGGGAGCGGCTACTGAAAGGTAGTAATAAATAGTTCTTAAAAAATATTTTCCTCATATTATGTTTTCTTTTGATGCGATTTCCTCCTGGCTTGTTTCGGACAGGCGTCCTTAATGTCAGCCCCACAGTCGTGTTAATGTCACTCAGGCCCCCGAAAGCGTAGCGTAGTGACATCAATATGAACGATTCTTTTTGAACAAAAAGACCCTTCACTGAATTGGTAAACGGAAGTTATGGGCATCAATATATAGGTATATTTCTTGCAAAAAAGATGTTTTATATGTAATACATTTACTCTAGTTTGAAGTTCATTCTTTGGACTTAGTAATAATTAATATCAACGGACAAATCACACAGATTGAGCTGGCCCCAAGGTAAGTTCAAGACTTGTGTTATGGGAAACTAATTTTGTGTGACAGCCTGGCTTGATGACCACTAGGCCACAGGATTGCTTGTTGGCCTAATGTCCTTATGGCCATAACCTACTCATCATCATCATTTCGAGTAGGTGTCACGGTCAATCGACCATGAACACCCTGGTGTCAGAGTTCTTCGGAACCGCCTCTCGGCCTCTGACGTGGTTCCTTTAACGACTACCAGATGGCAGCCGGGACCACCGGCTTAACGTGCCTTCCGAAGCACTTCACCATAACCTACTACGATTAGGATTCTAGAATGAGATGATAATTAGATTTGATACAAACATCAACCACACTGCCTTCGTGGTCCAGTGACTATGGCGTTTGCCTGTAGACCCGGGGGTCGTGAATTCGATTCCCACGGGAAGCCACTTTGTTTGTTGTTTGGTTAGGGCATTAAAGGCTTGAATCACCTGATTGCCTGATAATTAAGATGATTCCGTGCTTCGGAACGTTAGGCCATTGGTCCCGGCTGCCATCTGGTAGTCGTTAAAGGAACCACGTCAGAGGCCGAGAGGCGGTCCCGAAGAGCTTTGACACCAGGGTGTGTATGGTCGATTGGCCGTGACACCTACTCGAAATAATGATGATGATGATGAACCCCACCGTAGTAATTGTCAATTATCTTTGTAATAATATCAAAAACTAACACAAAACCAAACGAGTACCTACTTAAGATAAACAAAAGACACAGCACACAACTTTTTTAAATAACAAAGAATCCCTGGATGAATTTCAGAGTAAATTACCTCACCCTTCCTAAACCTTGATGAGTAAGGTACAGTTTACATAAACTTTGCGAATCTCTTGTACTCAACGTTTATGTTTACATCTAGTGTAATGTGGTCCAACTATAACGCCATGCGAGCGCATTGTGGACGTGACCACTTATAAAGGGTTGCCATATACGAGCCAAGATTATGACCCGTAAAATTAGACACCGAGAATAGGCGGGTTTCCCTCAGCAGGTCGCATATTCTAGTTTAAAAGCGAGAGCGAACATAACTATAAAACACCTGAAGGACATCGGATTGCTTGAAAAACTTTACTGTTGTGCTTATACTATTTTTTTTCTGAAATTGAAACTCTTTTTGTCTCGAACGGTAGTCAAGATGTAAATAGCATCTCGTATAAAAATAGTATTTATTTAAAAGTACTTTCGTCCGTGGCTTCGCTCGCGTTTATTTAATAGCTTTTTATGGACCTTTCCGTACTCCAGACTTACTTACATATTTCAGGATGATGCAATATATCGGTTCATTAGTTAAATAGTGAAAGCGGTACCAAATAAATAAACAAAGAAAGTTTTGCATTTATAATAGTAAGGGTTATCTCATGAACTTAGTATAATAGAAGACACTACTTGAAGTGATTCGAAAACTAGTTACAATATCCAAACATCTGTGTCATGGATGACTGATGATACATTTAAAGTTGGTATTTCTTTATAAGGTCAGGGGTGTCATCCTCTGCTTGGCCGGTGGTTGTAGGTATTATGGCATCGGGTACTCGCGTCCTGCCTTCCGAGCTTCTCCCATTCATCTGAGTGAGTAGTATCCCTATACCTTAATTCCATTCCCAAATCCAACAAATTCCTATCCTTACCCAGCTTATAAATGCTTTCGATGGGAGCACAAGAAGCCAAAGAAACAGCGCTCTCCAAACAGCCTCCCAAGCGTGGTGAGTATGGCAATATCCTACCATGAAACAAAGAATGGTTGGGAGAGGCCTTTGTCCAGCAGTGGACATCTTACAGCTGGAATGATGATGATTTCTTTATAAATTAGATTGCACTACCTTTATGTCTAATAAGGGGTTCCGTACCCAAAGGGTAAAAAGGGGACCCTATTAACTTTGCTCCGCTGTCCGTCCGTCTGTCTGTCTGTCACCAGGCTGTATCTCATTAACCATGATAGTTAGACAGTTGAAATTTTCACAGATGATGTATTTCTGTTGCCGCTATAACAACAAATATTAAAAAAAAAGTATAAAATAAATATTTAAAAAATCATGTCTGTTGTATGGGAGCCTTACCCCATACAACAGACATGATTTTTTTGCCATTTATATAGATAACGGTACGGAACCCTTCGTGCGCGAGTCCGACTCGCATTTGGCTGGTTTTTTTAAATATTTTTTAGAAGGAATTAAATTGAAATTGTAGACAATGAAAATAAAAATAAATTACCTATTTTATTAAAATAACAACTTCTTACATCTATAAACATATTACAGATGTTTGTAAGAAGTTGATTAAGACGTAGACATTTTACCACAACTCGTAATGTCGTAAATAGTGGCCAGTACCTCGAGCTGCCTGGCAGTCCATTTTCGAAGGTCGAAGGGTGGAAGAGGGTGCTCGTTCCCGACTCCGGGCGTAGATAAGGCGATTAGTGTCATAAAATTATTCCTGGGTCCAAGGAATGTGTCACCGGGCTCCGGGAGTTTACTGGGGCAAACTAATTTGTGGAACTCCTCTGATGACACAATTTAAAATAACCTTACTCTTTTGAAGTCGGTTTAAAACTGGCTTTTTTAATATTTTCGTAAGTGTGTTTCGTTTTCTATTCACAATGCTATTCTGATAATTATACTCATATTAAATTAAGAAATAAAAAATGGTGAAAAAATTCCACGCAGGCATGAATCGGTTCGAAACCCACTCGCGTGGAATTTTTTCACCATTTTTTATTTCTCAATTTAATGTGTGGTTTTTAATGTTGCTTGAGCTTATCGCACATCACATACATCTAGGCCAGATGATTGCTTGGCCTTAAGTGTGTGTAAGTGACCAAAACTGGTGTCAGATTTTTCAAGCTGCCTTAAAGTATCTAACATAGCTTAACGGCAGTCTTCTAGTGACGACAGCAGAGACCAACGGCTTCACGTGCAAAGTTTCTTTCTTGCGTAACTTTGTATTGTTATGTCGAAAACAAATGAAAAAAATATATGTTGAGGTACTAAGAAGGTAGTAAACATTAACAAAGAGATAAATTAGTTGTGTTGTCTCAAACTGTGATAAAAAAATTGGTCCAGCCATCCTGACGTCAGAATGTCTGGCCACTTACTTAGCGCATTTTTTGCTGTCAATTGAAGTACCAAAATTTTGAAGTTAGGTCTCATATAGTACCGAGAGAGAGAGAGAGTATTACGTTTTGGTATTTTCAAAACATCAAAAATGTGTATTGGTCCACGGTCATGACTAAAATACATTGTAAAGTGAGAGGCCATAATTAAGTTAAGATCCTAATAGCCATCTAAATTGATTCGCAAAAATAAAGACTGCACCTTTTCCGCTTTAATGAATGTAATTTGCAAAATTTTCTTATCTATCCAAATGTAAATGCAAATGGACAGAGCTTTTTACAGTTTCCGTATATTAAGTACCACCGTTTTTATTTTCAGCTGGGAAATCTTTCTGCAGACATGCTTGTGGTGCGGGTCGTATGTATAGGCGAGCAATGACAAAATAAATTAAGAACGTACCTAGCAAATTATTTCATGGTGTTAAGTCGTCGATGAAAAAGGTTAAGGATAATCGAAAAGCATTTCCTTAAAGAATTAAACCAAATACATTTTAGTTTAATTCTTAATTATCATTTTAGTGTTTAAAAGTAATTTAATCCTGCTAAATATTTATCTAAAATTTATCTATATTAGACCATCTATATGAACAAGTTTTACTGTGAAACCAAATCTGGGAACTCAAAAAAAATTTCGGCATTTCCATACAAAAGAGTCTGCCGCCCGGCTTATTAGTATGGGAAAGTCAAATTAGTTTGAGTTCCCTACATTGTTCCCATAGAAAAAGTTGTTCGTATTGATGGGCTGAGTCACCCCGTTAAGCGAACGTCGAGTTTTTTACACGCTGTATGTAATATTTACAAACCATATCAAACCTTTCTCCGGCACTGCCAGATTTCTACTTTGTTTCTACTATTACTATTGATTTGCTATTTGATTTTACTATCGCAATAAAATACTTGAAAAGTAGTTAAAAAGTTACTTATGAAAAAACTGACTTAATTTTTTATGAGTACCTTACAATGAAAACAGCTCCAAATGATTTTTATGCATACATACTAATCACGACTTTGTCCTGATGGAGTAGACAGAACCTGGGGTTATAAGACCCGAAGGCCATATTAACTGCTATTTTGATTTAAATATATGTTAAAGACCGAGATATATCGACAAGTTATTATAAAAAAAAAATATTCGTATTGTGCAACACTTGCGTAAAATTTTGTTTTTCTTCAGTTAGGTAACGACTATAGATATGTCCACTCTCCGAGCCGTGATTTGTGTTCCAATTGCGCGAAAGTGACTTTCCACTTAGGGTAAGTCTAACAAAAAATACGTTTTCCCATATTAATCCGACGTGTTAACGCATAAAACTCACAGGTAATTTTCAGTTTAGAATACGAATGTAATCTTTTAATGGAAGTAACTATCAGATATCGGTATCAGAAGGTATTTGCGTCGTCTTTAACTTGGTTTTTATCACTGTATTTCTTTCACCTAAGCATATTTCCGTTGAAGTACTTCATGATACTTCCTCTTCCATGCTGGTCTGGGAGAAAAGAAAAACGTAGAATGTGCCAGCTGCTCGTATCGTAAAAGCCGATGGAGGGAACGGGCGAAAATCTGAGGAATCATATCATTAGGCGATGCGGCTAGCAACCCATCACTATTATGATTCCGTTTTCCATCTAATGCCAACCAATATGCTAAATGTTGCCATAAGGTCTTATACACCCGGGCTCTGTCTAACCCGCAAGGGAAAAAGACGTGATACTATGTATGTACTTCATGATGTTGAGTTTGGAGAGTTGGGGCTCGCTTTAATGTAGCTATTATTGTATTTTTTTAAATCGTACTAGCTCTTGCCCGCGGCCCCGCTTGCGTGAATATCCAACCTTCAGAAACAGGAATTTTACCGGGCATCCCCAGGCCCCGAACTACCTCCATACCAAATTTAAGTAAAATCAGTTTAGTGGTTAAAGCGTAAAAAGGTAACAGACAGATAGACAGACAGATAAAGTTTAATTTTCATTCATAATATTAGTATGGATGAACGTACTGAGTGGCGACCCAGTGTGAACAATCTTGCGTATGAGCCCATTATTAGGATCTTAAAAAAAATTACCTCTTTCTTATATTAAACGTGTTCAAATTGGAAAATTTCAATCATCAACAAAAGCCTCCTTCAAGGATTCTTCGTTCCATGGAAGGATATTCACCACGCTTGGCAGGCGGGTTGGCAAACGCAGTTTATTTAGCTTCTTGTGCTTCTGACGTTGCTGCCCATCGGATGCATTTTTAAGCTGGGGAAGGATAGGAACTTATTGGATCTAGGAAGGGAATGAAGGTATTAGGATATTACTTACACGGATGAATGAGGAAAAGCAAGCACCAGCTCGGGGGGCCAATGTGCGTACCCGATACATACTTGTAACCACCAGATAGGTAGTTGAGGATGACAAAGCTGACCCTGCTGATAGGACATATACGAGTACATTTTACGATCCCAGTATTGATATAAGAGGGGAAAGTGCGCGAACGCTCGCGCACCTTAATATATCATGCGTATTTGACTGCTTCTGCAACTCCGACAAATAACACCGACTAGGAGTCCAAAGTGATCGCCATGACCGAAATCGGTCGGACTAATCATCATCATCATCATTGATATCCGGGTGGATATCAATGATGATGATGACGATTAGCCGTGTGGTATCCGGCAGAGTAGAATAGGACCACTCCAAGTCTTGCCGTGAATGTCGTAGAAGGCGACTTAGGAAATACAAGCTAAACAAAGCTTATAAACATCTAAGATACCTCTCCAACCCGTCTGGCCAGCGTGGAGAGTGTAGGCCAAGTCCTCTGGCTGCTCTGGCCAAGTATGGCCCTAGTAGTACAGAGAGGGTCGTGCTCCTGTAGTGGAGACTAAAAAGGACCTGATGATGATGATCATTGATATCCAAGATTTTTCAATATGACAACATATAAAAAGTTGATGAATAAAATATTACTCATACAAAATTTGTGATTCGCTCTTTTGACATCGTATATGTATTAATCTTACGCCAGCTTAACTTATATTACGAAAATGTCCCAAATAAACCAGTCTATTTGGCCAATCATCTTCTTTATAACCTAGAAATTAAAAATGTCGTAATTAGTTTAGAAATTCACCCTGAATTGCTTTTAGGATTGCTACCACCAAACGAGATTCTCGCTCCAAACCGCAAATTGCAGTTGTGGTTTTGTAATGATGTCATAATAAAGTGAATCAAGAAAATTTGAATATCACTTTAAATAACAGCTACGCGACTTGTGTATTTAATTATCTACTATGTAAAATAAAATAAAATTAACGCCTGAAAAGGAGGGAAGAATGTCATTCAATTTAAAATTTATATGTCAAACATTCTCAAAGCATACCAATCAGACTTTCATGTATAAATCATATTTTTTTTGCAAAATATTTTATTTCGATTATTATTATTGAACACAAGGACCAATAGACCTTATGTTTAGCGAGATGGTGCAGGTCCAAAAGGGTATCAAAAAGTGAAGGGTGCCGCATCGCATAATGACATGATCCTTGATTTGCCATTCTCTCCGGCAAGATAAGCAACGGAATACTCTTTGTTTTTTTCCTAGTACACTGCGGCAAAATAAATATATAAGTGAGTATAAAAACCGCATTGAATAATACTTTTGCTTATAACTTCGTAAGAACAGTCGCAAACAAGTGTCGGACAAAATGACAAACGAATTTCGGTAATGGCTTAAATATTAGGCTTTCCTCTTACCATTGGTTCGAGAAGTCAAAAGACAGTTACTATATCTACTCTAGAAATAATTTTAAGGGGATCAGCGGTCATTAAAATCTGAATATCTGTCTAAAAGAACTTTTCACTTAGATTTAAAGTCTCTGGGAATTTAAAAGACGTCGGATATCACTCAAGCGCTCGTGTGAAACTTTCAAAGATTACGTCATAATTTACTTCGTCCCTGCGCCGTAAAGCGGTAGATGGTTTTTCAGTACGTAAGAAGAATATTCAAAGAAATACTGGAACTGTCTTAGGAGGGTTGACGTGAAAAGTAGCATGAATAGTATAAATTAACGTGCTTATTAGCGGACTCCGGGCTCCAAAGTTATCACATCACAACTGAGAATTTGGAACATATTCTGATAAATATGAAGAAATATCCTTACAAGGATAACGCAGAAATATCCTTTTAGAATATTTCCTACAAGAATAAATCTTTACTTAAGGATTAAAGATACTACATTATTGACGACCTCCGTTGCGCAGTGACTAAAAATACGCCAGCCTGCGATACGAAGACACAGGGTTCGATTCTCAGCGCAGATAATCACTTCTTCTTTTTTACAGGTGGATCTAAAGCTACCCACGGAAGGTTGGCATCAGGCAGGCAGCTGACTGTAAAAACTTTCGCCAAATCATATGCTATCATAGTAATACATCTCGGGCTCCGACGCATTACAGACAGCTGAGAACACAACCGCGACGAAGAGGAAATATATTGCATTATTCAAAACAAAAAATCTTTCCAAGTTGACGCAATTTGCGAGACGACAAATCACTCAACCGTCCGTGTGAAATTTCCTCATAATTCCGCGCGTTAGGCATCTCGTCCCGCCGTAAACCCGTGCCGGTTATTACGGCCCATAGAAAGAAATCCCCCATTTCGTTGCGAATTCGCCCCGGCGGCAACTTTACAACTGAGCGGACGATTTGGGCCTCCATTGTGAAGTAATAAGAGTTTTAAACGGCGCTCTAGTGTGATATAGAGGCTATGGCTTTCTTAGCATATTAGCGGATGCTTCCAGGATTTTCTTAGATGCTTTTGGTATATTTTTTTGTTGTTTGTAGCTTCGCGAAGAGAAGGTAATTAATTTATCCGAACAGGAGATAAGAACTTGAATGAAGAGTAGATTAAAGAAAACGTTTCTGGTTATGTTAGCATCTAGCTGAGAGAGAGTGTTAATTTGATATGTTATTTTGATTTGATATTGATACATTAAGTTTAGTTTTAATTGGTTGGAAATGTCAATTTCAAAAGTATGAAAAGTTAAAAATAGGTAATAATATCAAAAGAATTATAGCAACTTTCTTTATGAGGCCATTCCTATAAACGTAATAAGTATTATAATTATTAAGTAAAATTTACAATAGCTGCGCACAAAATGCCATATAAGTGACGTCACTGTAGTGTTTTCAAAGGCCCGTTTCCACTGCGAAGAAAATGTTGCTTTGTAACCATTATAACAATAAGATATAAAAGTTACAAAGAGAAATGTTCAGTTTAATTTACAATGTATGAGAAAGTATCCTATAAGAGCTATTTCTATAACACACAGCAAAATGTATGCAAGTTCGCATTATATCAAGAAAAAACACAGTTTATAAATTGCGCCGTCGATTTGTAGATTGACTCGGAAGCGCGGGAGAGAAATTAATTAAGAACGCTTTGAACACATATGCGAAGAGGTCGCAAAATAAAGAGAATGCAATGCAGACACCCCTCGTATGTCCTTTGAAATTATATTTGCTTAACTATGTGGCAATAAGTCTTCAGATACGTCATTTCTTAATTTTGCTCCTTTGGGATACGATACTCCACAGAGAAGAGATCAGCTCTTTGACATGTAAAAAAGAAAATAAACATTTAAAAAAGGTACTTTTAAATGTTAAATTTTTTTGATTCTATTGTCTATTTATACCTCTAACATGCTAAATGTGCCCATAAAGTCTTAAAGACCCAGTCTCTGTCTAACACAAGGGAAAAAGACGTGATACTATGTATATATTTATATACCTACTTTTTAAACAATTTTGTTTTTCTGCCAATGACGTTTCACTCTGGTAAAATCACGTTTCTATCTATTAAGCTGTGCGTTCACTGGACCGGAATCGGAGCGGACGGAGCGGCCGGAGCGGCCGGATTTTCAAAATGCCGGTGGGGTGCGTTCACTGCATTTGGATTCCGGACCGGCATTTTTACAGTGTTGCCAGGGCCCTTGGGTCATAAGTTACGTTTCGTTTCCTGAAATGTTTCATTTTTGCAGCAAAAGTTACAATATTGTAATTTTTTTAATTTACGTGTTTTTGGGGTCGGAATATAACCCTACACACAGCGCTATCCTATAAAGTGGTCACTAACATATAGCATAACGCTTTGCTTTATTTACGGGCGGTGACTTTTGTTTATAATAATAGAGATAGAGAAGATACCACCTAAACCTGTACCAACCTGCCCTGTCCCATTATTATGTCTGTGTCATATTTAAGTCTGTTTTTACCAAAACACAAAAAAAAATATTCTAAGATCTAGATCATCACGATGTCTATACCTTACTGGGTAATCATTACTCTGGCTGGAGTGAGAAAGATATGGGTGCATAATATGAACTCTAAAAGACTCCTCTATGGAGAGTTTCATACATTATATGCTGATTTATTAAAAGATGAAGATAGATTCATTGGGAATTGAAGAAAAATTGTTTTTGAACTTCACTATATTCTTGAACCTTATATTTTATTTTACTACTTTTTCGGCATGATTAATATACATATCCGTACCAAATTACAGCTTTTTAGTACTTATAGTCTATGAGTAAAACCACGGACGGACAGACGGACGGACGGACAGACATGGCGAAACTGTAAGGGTTCACTATTTACTACGGAACTCTGAAAATTGGTTGACTCTAAAGTCAGTTTACGGCCAATAATTTTACGTGATAACGGGGAGAGATAGATGCGTGATAGATACTACTACTACTCCTGCTGCTGCTGCTGTTGCTGGTCTGTAACGAGACATTTTTCGTGCGTGCAGCCAATGTTCATTGATTTATATCTTTGTTTTTAATGTCAGTATTTTCATCACTCTGTATTTTCGTCTTACTCATTCACGACATATGTAATTGAGGAAGACTACAATGAATGACTAGCTAATGAATTTAAAAGTTATGGATGATCTAAATCGAATTCCTACGAAATGAGGTTTCTACCATTCTCTGTTATTCATAATAATATTCCAATATAAAAAGTTCTACCATAAGGGGTAGATCTTCTTATGAACGGCAACACTGACGACTGCCGATGCCGGTGACGTCACCGGCAGAAATTCCGGTCTCCGGCACGGAAATGCCGATGCAGTGCACGCAGCGCCATACAAATCCATACAAAGCAACAAATCCGTCCGCTCCGTCCGCTTCGATTCCGGTCCAGTGCACGCACAGCTTTAAACGTAGGTATATTTTATGTGGAGCGTATGTCTGTACCCTCGTTATTTTGTAAAGAGAGATAATTAGCACGAAAATCTACGTCTGTTTAATGAATGTCGGAGACATTTATTTGTAGTTTAGCCGGGAATGGATATATAGCGAAACAAACAACATATTTAATTGGATATATATGATGCGAAAATGCGAAGCCGTTTGTCATGGTACTTTTGAAGTACTGGTACAAAAGAAAAAAGTATTCGGTGTTTTATATGGTTCGAACCATGAAGGTCCAAGAATTATTATTCTATACGTAAACAGACAGAAAAGAAAAGTCCCAGAAATAGATACCCATATTTTGGAAACTGTGATTGCGGTCTTCATATGTTCACTTGATGGTTCATAAACATGAATTCAAGGCTTGAAGGCGTTTTTGATAATACTTTTTACCTATCAAGCCCTTAATTTAAGACGCATGCCGTTGTTTGCCAAACAGTAGGTCATCATCATCATCATTTCGAGTACGTGTCACGGTCAATCGACCATGCACACCCTGGTGTCAGAGTTCTTCGGAACCGTCTCTCGGCCTCTGTCGTGGTTCCTTTAACGACTACCAGATGGCAGCCGGGACCACCGGCTTAACGTGCCTTCCGAAGCACGGAATCATCTTTATTATCAGACAATCAGGTGATTCAAGCCTGCTTGTGTAACCTACTGTTTAGTTAACAGTAGGTTACACAAGCATTGCATTGTTTTGTTATATCCTACTATTTTAATTCCTATTTCCATCTAAACGATCTCTTACTCGATAAACGCGGCCTTTAGATCTTGACTCTGGCTACATCGTAAGGGAAAACGACGTGACCGATTAATACCTACTTATGTAATAAAGAGGAATGAGTTGATTACTAGTTTGTTATGGATAAACTTAAAAACTTTCATTCTTTCATTTATAGAAAGACTTGCTTTCGCCCGCAGCTTTGCTCGCATCATCGTCGTTTCCTCAGGAACCGATTTTTCCAGGGCGAAAGGTAGCCTAAGTCCTTCTCCGTACTCCAGAGAACTTGTATGCAAATTATCATGAGGATCAGTAGTTATGGGGTGAAATTGTAACAAACAAATAAACAAACTCACTTTCGCATTTACAATATTAGTAAGAATTTATCATCAACTGTCAACATAGCTACAATTGACAGGGAGAAAGTCACAGGAAAAGCTATTATTCTATAAACATTAATGAATGATGAAAACTTAAGCTTCTTTAAGCTGTTTAAGCTAAGGGTCTGAGCCGCGATAACAATCTAAAGTGTATTTGGAAAACGTAACATTTATATAAATGGGCCATTTGAGCGGTAGGGTTGCGGTCCAACGATGCAGGCTTCGCTATTATGCGGCCGAATGATGATGGTACTTGTTGAAAAGATCTCCATACGTTTTCTGGACATATTTTTGGTTTGATGGTATTGTTGTTTCACACTGCTCTATAGTAAATTATGTGGCAGTGGCAGAAAGGGTTCTATATTGTCTTTTATTTCTAACAAGAACGTTGTATTTTGTTTCAAATATGTTAAGATTAAAAGTCAAATTAACTTTACCATATTTTTATACAAATGATTTTATACACATTTTATACAAATGATTGTAATAAATATTGATATTTTAATCAGATCCAGTTGTTGCTTACCATGTAAGTGGATTCAAAATCGAATCATATTTTTTTGGAATAAGCATACTCAATCTGCCTACAGCTTTATGCCCTTGCGTAATTGATTAATGAATATATTAAAAAAAAAAAACACTTTTTCTTCAATTTAAATATCGTTATTTGCATTTTATAAAATGAATTGATAACTGACAACTGTATTTTACGTCATTTCTTCTCTAGAAAGCTCAAAAGAGCCAAAAAGCGTTTCGCGCGCGATTAAGATCTCATTCCGTGCAAATTATAGCGAGCCTACATTTCAACGCAGAAATTTTATAATGTAATTAAAAGCCTGAAAGCGTATAATAGAAATGCCGAAAAACTATGAACGAAGGACTGTGCGGGCGATTTAAAAATTAATCGTTGCGCATTGTAAAGGGCCTTAATGACTACAGCGGTAGAAATGCCTTGGGCTGTAGGTATGTTCTCGTTGGACTCGTTGTTTAAAACCTTTTAATTGATTATCAAGATATTTTAAGAAAATGTATTATGATATTTTTTATAGAGCTGGATCTACCAAGCTATAGCTTTCTATTAATAGCAAATATAAATCATCTTTAAAAGTTAAGAACATCTGTGTTGTCTATAAACATTGCTTACTCTCTATCTTTAGTGCTGGTCTGGGAGAAAATAAAAATGTAATGTACCAGTTGATTCTTTTCCCGCACAAACCGTCAATGCCGATCGAGGGAATGGGCAAAAACCTTAGTATAATCATGTTGAAAGACGATGTGGCTAGCAACTTAGCACCATTTTGATTCTGCTTTCCACTTATTTTTTTTTCATCGATCACTATGGATTAAGACATTATAATATGTGCAACAAAAAAAAAACTGGCCACCATTGCGTTATCATATCTTCCATGTGCAAGCAAGAACAGGAGAAAATATTTCTTTTTTGTTATCTTAATTATAACTGCTTTTGTTAATTTTTTATGTAGCTACTCGGGTGTCTTTGATTCAAGATCGACTTAGTATGACATATGAGCCCGAGACTGATGTACCGGGCTGAACTTATTTATTTTAAGTATAAACATTATTATCTTTAAGTTACAAATAAACTTTTTATAATGAAATAAACTTATTAGATAGATAGTTTTTTAACATTTTCATACTAATTGCCGGGCCAGCCGAACACTTGTATGAAAATTTATATTTTTTTGAGTTCCCAGCATTAGTCCCATAGGTAAAGTTGTTTATTTTGACGGGCTTAGTTACCCCTTCACGGGGTAACATAACGTAAACGTAACATGACGTAAAAAAATATAAATTTTCATACTTTCGTCTTCTTCGAAAAACTTCGAATCGCTCTATGTATTAAAAAAAACCGCATCAAAATCCGTTGCGTAGTTTTAAAGATCTAAGCATACATAAGGACAGACAGCGGGAAGCCACCTACGGAAAACGCTTACTATATAGATGGAAGCCACTTGGTTTTATACTATGTATGGATGGTTATGTTTTCGTTTATATGTGCAAAATCGGAGGCTACAACGGGAGCAAGCCAAACCGCCCTGTGAATTTGTCACTGGACGCAAACCTGAGCCCTCGAGAAATTAAAGCCCTTTCAGCCGGCGGAACGCTAGGCTGATGAATTTGTTGAAATCATTAAAGGCCTAGTTAGAGAACGGCGGGGCGTTCCCTCGATTGGCAAATTAGGAGGGGATTTGAATTGTATCTTTGTTCGACGCTTGAATGAGTATAATTTAATGATATGCGGTTTTGATAAGTCCTTATTATAGCTATTAAGGAGATTTAGGGTAACATGGTATATAACAAAATCATAGTTAATATTTTTAAATATTTAGTCGTACTATTTGATACTAAAATAAATAAATATATAGGGATAAATCACACAGATTGAGCTAGCCCCACACTGAATTTTGAACTTGTGTTGAATTGGTTTCTATTCTTTTGAATAGGTACTAACACCACGATAGGTAGATACTATATTTTCGAATATAAGCTTATTTAATCTAAGGCTCTGATCACCCTAATAAAAAGCAAATTGTATTTTTACAACACAATAGACATGATATGTTTGTAATATAAATTATCACAATACGACTTTACCATTTAAAATAAGAACTTGAATGGACTTTTTCGTATCTGATATTTTGTGGTAAGTGCTGATTTTTATTTTAAATTTAATCGAAGAAACATGTGAATGAATTAAAAACCTTAAGTTTATTGATCCTGTGTTGTGCATAGAGTCAACGTAGCCATAATATCTAATAAAAAAATCTCGAAAAATAGTTCTGTACATATTGACATTATTACGAAATATTAACAAGTTTGTTGTTTGTAACCAGGAAAGTGTAAAATCATATGTAAATAAATTAAAGCACAAATTATTTGCACTTGCACAACATCGACTAATAAAACGTCTTAACTTTTTAAGGCGAATCTGTTTACTAGTTCATTAAAAAAGCATATTTGCTTTCATCAGCAACCAGTCGGTCTTCGAACAGGTCCGTTGAATCACATCCTCGTTACATAACTCCTATATGGCAGAATTGCGAACCTCGGAGAAACTCGATCGACATGTGTCAAAATGAAACACCATTATGGCGCTATTTTGAGTTATAAGTGTGTTAGTGTCACGACTTAGTAATTTGATGTGATGTGTTACAGAATTTGAATTAAATTCCTTCACTTAGTTACCTATGTACCATGTAATGTAACATGTGTTTATTCAGGCAGATTCAACTATTAAGAGTTTGCCAATCTCTAAGTTTTGCAACATGAAAGTGAGCAAATGGATAAGATAATTAAAAAAAGACCAATAATTGTCTATCAGCCATAAATTCGGGATAAGGAAAGAGTTATAACGATACTTCAACATTAAAATGTGTTCGCCTCAAACTCAGATTCTTATTTTTACAAGTTTAGGATAAGATATTCAATAATTTGTCACATATATCTTACTGATATCTTTGAATGTAAAAGTTTTAATGTTAAATCAATAACTCAAATTCTATTATACGTATCTGAGATTTCCGACTAATCACATAGGTTCCTTAATTATATTATAAGATTAAATTTGAGTTAAGATTATTTGTAAATTAATTATGTGAAAATATAAGTAAATTACTTTGTTTTCAGCAAAATACAAAATCCTCAATTAGTTCTCCAAAACTCTTAAACGAATTTACTGAATTTTAAAAAACTTGGTAGATAAAAGTTAAGACGTACAGGACATAGGATAGACTACTTAATTTTTTTCTTCAGTTATGATAAGACGTGGCTCCCATACAAATGTACGCGAAGGAATCGCGGGCATAGCTAGTACTAATAATAAATCTGTAAGTCATGGAGTAATTTATTTTTTTGATTTTAAACAACATTTAGACATACAGGACTCAGGGAGGCTACCTATTTTTTTTTCCAGTTATGATAAGTCGTGGCCCCAATACAAATGTACGCGAACGGAGTCACGGGCACAGCCAGTAGTTAAATAAAATGGATATGCTGCAGCTATAAATGACCTTTCGCTTTTATTTTCAAATGATATTATGAAGGTGTCATTTACATAATTTCGCATGAATTCATTATTACAAATACAATATTCATAAGGACACTCGCAATTTTGGTTTTTAATGACCAAATGTAGAAATTAAATTATGAATATTTGGACGAAATTTTAAATTTATACACAATTCGTATTTAAAAGTAGAAAAAAAAATATTGAGGGCACATCTATTTGTAAAACTATACTCGGCGAAGCTAACCAAAAGTATTTTTTGTAGCACGAGTTAATAAATAATATTCCATATAATTTTATACAATACTGCTGTTGCCCGCGACTTCGTCCGCGGCAATTTCTGTTATTATGATTAATTAATATAGATGAATAATTTTCTCCCGTTTTCAAAACATTTTTATTGATTCTTGGCTCCTATTGGTCGCAGCGTGATGTTTTATAGCCTAAAGCCTTCCTCGATAAATTGACTAACCAACACAAAAAGAATTTTCCAATTTGAACCAGTAGTTCCTGAGATTAGCGCGTTCAAACAAACAAACAAACAAACTCTTCAGCTTTATAATATTAGTATAGATGATAGTATTTCTTTTGACGCGATAACGTCTTATGAGTCGGTGAACGCCGGCTACACGCACGTAAAAGTGTTACGTTCTGTGTGCAAGCAAGAGCGCGGAACAAGCGGTAGAGAGGCACGATCGGCCTAACCGTTTGGCTTATGACGCATCTATCTCAGCCTCCACCATTATAACGTAAAATTATCATCTGTAAACTGACTTTACAGACTTTTCATTATTTAAAGCATATAATATAAGTATAGATTTATGAAAATAATTGAAAATAGTTTCCTTTACCAAATTTAGAAGATCACTAGAAGGCCTTGTTTCTACTAGAATTGCTCATATTACAAACGCTAGTCAAATCTAAACTAATATACTACTTCTGTAACGTGACTACCTATTGCAATAATCGACCATGGCATTATCGCATCTATTTCAAAAACTGTCGCAACAATATTAGCAAAGTGCAAACCGGTGGCTTTATCTATTCATTTATTCATGAACCGAATGATATAGTTCTGATTTGGGTGTGCCGTGAAAGTATCTCATGAGAGTTCACATATGAATAGGGTTGTCAAGTTCAGGTAAAAAAATATTTTAAACACTTTTTTCAATCAGTTTCTCAAGGGAATGGGCGAAAATTTAAAGAATCATGACAATAGGCGATGCGGCTAGCAACCCAACACTATTTTAATTTCCTATACTGTTATGAATGAATAATAAAACTTCTTCCAGCAAGGTCAATCTGATAACGTTTTCAATACATATTTACCAAAAATTCATTAGATGTTGGTCATATATTGCTATGGTTTAACGTATTTTATTTGTGCCGAATTGTGTCTGTAGTATATTAATGAGACCTCTCCAACCCGTCTGGCCAGCGAGGAGAGTGTAGGCCAAATCCACTGTCTGCTCTGGCCAAGTATGACTCCGGTAGTACAGAGAGGGTCGTGGTCCTGCAGTGTTGACTAAAAATACCTGATGATGATGTTGTGGTAGTATTTAATGTAAGACAGTACTCTTGAGAAATTTTGTGCAACTTTAAAGATAATTCCATAGTCCACTTAGTTTGTCCAAAAGCATTGGTTCCAAAATTTAAATGTGAGGGCCTGGCAACCCTACATATACTCGAATGAACCAGACCAACCGGTGCGCACGCGTGGTTTTACACATACAATTCTTGTCGTATTATGAGTTACGGTGGTCATAATTATGATTGAATGTTAGTCGACAGTATTAACAAAACCACACTTGTGTTAGCGTACTTAATTACGGTAATTATGTAATACACAGTACATGAAGTTTAAAAACATTTCCTTCATTATCAGTTCTTTTTAGTCTTCACTGCAGGAGCAAGGAAAAATTGCGAAAAGCATAAATTTTTAGTTACATCATATAATAATAATATTTTCAATTTTTATGCCGCAAATTTTCGACATTTGCAAGGGAATCAAAACCTACAGGGTACTTCCCGTGAACTCAAAATCTTTAAATTTGTTACGAAGTAACGTCGTATAGCACAGATAAAGGAAAAATTGCAAAAAGTATACATTTTTAGTAACATCATATAATAAAAATATTTTTAATAATTTTTAACTTATTATAGATAGCGGTACGGCACCCTTCGTGCAGGAGTCCGACTCGCACTTGACCGGTTTTTTGTTATAGCGGCAATGCATCATCTGTGAAAATTTCAACTGTCTCTAAATATTACAAGTCATCAGCTTTTTATCTTGGAAAAAGTAATGTAAAATAACTTAGTGAATATTCTGATATGGTCTAAAATACTTAATTTAATCTGTTGAGGCATTAGTGTTAAAGTAATGGAATAAGTAATTTATTTGTATATGAACTCATTTTGTAAATAGACAAGCTAGTGACGAGAATACAAATTAAAATAAATGAAAACTGACAAGGTTATTTGAAAAACGAGTGCACTTAAAAGTATCGAAAATGTTATTCAATATTTATCAAACTATTCAAATTAGAATGTAATTTGAAAAGACGTGGACTACATTATTGAGATTAATTCGTTTGAACTAACAAAGGTTATGTTTGAGCCTCAGAGATCCATTAATCTGTGAACTAAAGTAATAAGTTAGACACGCAATATAATTTCGATGATAAAATTAGAATAATTTATACAATATTCACAAAATATATTTTGTTTTGTGTTACCAAATGACTAAAAATATAAAATATTTATTATTATCAAGTCCTAGTAGATTACATGATATTTTGTCCAAATAAATTAAAGGCCATGTTACGCAAGTGTAAGAATTTTTTAAATCTATTTTTTGCTTTATATATATTAAACAAACAAACACACAATCAAATATTTCCTATTTATAATATAAGTTTAGATTACGAGCATATAAATCAAATTATCAACAATGTTTATGTAGTTTTGTTTGTTTTATTCGCTTTAAGTAATAAATGATATAAATATACTTAGGTATACCATAGAGTCACTTCACAATTAAGGGGAATAGACAGATAGGGCTGATAGTGTCTTTCGTGTTTAGACTGGTGGGTTAAGCATCATGGATAGGTTACAAACTTGGGTTATAGATTATTCATGATGCTTAAGAGGCTTAGATAAGCAAAACTAGCGCCATCTGTGATTTACTTCTTTTACTGATAAATCAGATCGCTTCATCGACCTTGACGACGCAAAACCGAAAAATGTGGCGAAGAATGACGAGAGCCGACGCCAAATGATATGGGATAAGGCTAGGCAAAGAGAGAGGCACTCCTAAATCAAATCAAATAATAAAGCATATAAATCTGTGCTTTGATAGTAAATTTACTGTAGTATTTATAATTTAATATTTTGTAAATTTAATTATTTCATTTGATAGATTAAAAGAATTGTTGATTACCGCCAAAAGTAGCTACTTAGGCAATAATCATTATAAAAGATTGCGAGCACAAACAAGTTTTTATATGTAAAATATAATTATTACTAGACTCAAAATTATTCGTAATCGACTAACTACATGCATGTAAAATGGCGCCAGAATGTACTCGTATTAAAGCAGAATTTAAATATGTCCAAACAATTTTCCACTCCGACAAAGTTAGATAAATAGCCCGAAAGTTCCGGCCGGTGCAAATTGCATTATCCAATTATTCACTAGTTTCCGTTGACACAAATCTCATTTTGTTGTCAAGCTAACATTGTCCAACTAAGTACCTGATTTGATATTTTTTTTTTACTCCCCCTTCTGTCTGATATTTAAGGGCTAAGGTCTTGTCCATATCATCTGTGGTATGTTGTTCGACGACCTTTCTGGATTAGTGGTACCGCACGTGCATTTGAATCGCAGGGTCCCAAAGTCGATCGCTATTTATTTATTTATGTACTTCTTCTTTCTTCTTTTCAGCCTTGATCAACCAAATATTTGGTGTAGGCCTCCTTCAGTTCTCGCCATTTTTCTCTTTTTTGGGCAGTTAAAAATCCAGTTGCTGTCTGCTATCTTTTTGATGTCATCTTTCCATCTCATTTGGGGTCTTCCTACTGGACGCTTTTTGTCCCATGGTCTTCACTCAAGCATTTATGTTCAAATTTATTTTAAAGAAAATTATTTATGTAGTCAAGCAAAATTAAATGCAATAGTTAAAATGTTAAATCAATTTTATAAAGTCTATACGTTTTAAAAGTAACACCCTTAAGAGAGTTCGATTCTGGCGGACTGTACGGTTTTTGTATTGGATTGTTTTCTAAATTCGTTCTAGTTCTAGTGGACTTTTGTAATGTAAAATCGGGGTTATTTGCTGTTATAAATGTCCATGCGTTATTTGCATGGAAATTTATGACAGCAAATTTGAACAAACAATGTGTAGAATAATAGTAACTAACAAAAACTGTCATGGTGCGGCTGTAGTGAGATTAAATAGCGGGCTCTCCTTGCTGCGTCGATTGTGATCAAACCAGTGGACAGGAGCCCCATCGAATCAGCGAAAAGAATTACACTATTATTTCGTTTATACACAAGGATAACTCGAAGAATTAATAAATTTCACCATTGGCTAATAACTGACACTGGCTATCTAACGTCTGAATGAATTTTGGTGGCCACATAGGAGGAAAGAAAAGTCAAAACACCTATAAGTGTTACAACCAAATAAAGTAGGTAAACGTAAAAGTATAAATTCTTAACAAATCTAATCCCATAATACAAAACAGGTTGAAAAAGGAGGCAAAATCTCAGATATCATAAAAAGCTTGCACCGTAATCGCTCCATTCATCATAGTGGGCCCTCCTAACTCAAGGGCACAATAGGTACAAAGGGCAGAATACCCTCGCAATTAATCGCCATCTTGAAATTGGAAGTACACATCCGCTTCCGGAAAAGTTAAATGAAAATTAATATAGCACGATTTAATTAAACTAAAGGGCATGATTAAAATATATAAATCTATTGTGATTTGTTGTCACTGTACTCGTCAATCTATGAATAGCTGACAGTTTGTCAAATTAGTGATATTTAATATAGGAAGAGCCCGATGGTCCAGTGGATCAGAGCATTATTAGCGCTAACGTATGTTAAGCGACCCTGGGCACGGTCCCGGCTGGGATGGGTCACCGGTAGTGGCATAAAAATATCTCGGACTCCTTTGTGCTTCGGAGGGCACGTTAAGCCGTTGGTCCGGGCTGTACCATATTTGTTTTTTAATTCTATTTTCTTTCATTCAAAAATATGGAACTTCAATTGTGCTTTGCATGTTGAAATATGTAACGCCTCTGTTGTCTAGTGGTCATCATGCAGGCTGTAACACCGGAGCGGAGGTCCTATGTTCGATCCCCAGTCGGATCAAGATGGAAAATGTACTTTTACAGATTCATGTTTATCTATACAGGTGATTTTGAAATCCTGGCAGTATTTTGGAGTTGAAATCGGAATCTAATACAGACCTGCCAGATAGGAAAAAAAGGTAAAAATTATGAAAAAAAATTTGAGCTTCCCATACAAATTCACCGGCGTGTCATATTTAGGATGGAAAGCTAAGTTTTTTTTTCATAAATTACCTTTTTTTTTAGTTGAAAAGTTGCCAGGTAATATAGAATCATCCTCTTTATTTAAATGTTATAAAACACATGTTTGTAGTATCGTTGAGTTAGTTAGTATCCCATAACACACATTGCTTGAACTTACTTTGGGGCTAGCGCAATCTATGTGAGTTGTCCATATATAAAAGTTAAAACAAAACCTGCCTGATTATTTTGGGTTACAGTATTGTATTATATATACGCAACAAAAAAAAAATATTTTCATTAGTGAGTGATACATGCAAAATAACACGTTATTTTTCGTAAGGTCTATGCCAAGAGAAATATTATAAATTCTATCTGTTTATTTTCCATCTCATTTGGAATTTGCATGCAAACACATGCTAATGAGCATATGTCCAACAACGCTGATATTTTGCAGTCTTACTCGTAGATACAATTTTCTTAATAGGAAAAATGTGTCATAAATAAATTGAGACTTAAAATTGAGGCTTAAAATTGAGACATCGACGAGAAATTGAGTCGATGTAAATTTTTTTTCTATATTCATAATGTCTCAATTCGTAACTTGAACCGGAGACAAATTGCCGTTGCAACTTGTCTCCGGTTCAAGTTACGTGCATCGCGCGTGTTGGTCGTTTTGTTAACGATAATGTTATTCAAACTACGCAGTGTAGCACGAACCATGCTTGCCAGCCATCTTCGTGTTAATGATATGTATACGTAACAGTTTATTCATATTGCATAATATGAACGGAAGTCCGCTAATTGGTGAAGGTTAGATAAATTACATAAAGACCGTAATCCCCGGGTTTATGTTTTCATTTCTACTCGTAAAAAAATATAATTTGTTTCTTTTACATTGTATACATATAAATAGTAAAAAGTATTTTCTAGAATACTTTAAAGTAAATTCGAACAGTTTAGTTTTCGTTCGTAACATTCAAAATCCTTATATACGCGTAAGATTAGGACATTGCAGGCTTGAATCACCTGATTGTCTGATAATAAAGATTATTCCGAGCTTCGTAAGGCACGCTAAGCCGTTGGTCCCGGCTGCCATCTGGTTGTCGTTACCGTCAGTGGCCAAGAGGCGGTTCCGAAGAACTCTGACACCAGGGTGTGCATAGTCGATTGACCGTGACACCTACTCGAAATGATGATTAGAATCCATATTATCTTTCATATTAAAAAAAAAACCGTCGAAACTACTGATCCAATTCCGATGAAATTTTAATGGGACCAATTTGAAAACAAACAAACACATTTAAATAAATAAAAATTGAAATTGATTCATAAATTACGGACTTATGAGGCAACAAACATTAAAAATACAGATTAAAAGTTGTTAATTAACCTTAAAACAACTGAATAGGGAAATGTTCGCCGTCACAGAAAAGCTTTTTGGTCAGCCTTTTCCAAATTCATCTCTGTCAATGAAAATCTAGTCCCAACAGACAACACCTTTGTCACGGCAAATGATGAACCTAAAGGAAAATAACTCTCGCCTCCTGTTGACGACGGCAAATCTATATTTTTATAGGAAAAACAAAATAAAAGTGAGACGTGAAGTGGCAGCCGTAAAAAATTTCGTAACAAAAATTTATCGGGAGAGTTAAGGCGCCTTACAAACTTTTATATTAAATTTCTTCCGCGTCAAAGTTGTCTCATAAGTCGAGGTATGTCATACTGACGTGGACGCATTGTTTGGAAGGTGACATACAAACGTCAGAGGATAACCTTTGAAACTTATTACGGCAGCATGTAAAACTTTGCACCTACTTAACTGATGCTTAGAGGTAGCTTATATCCACAATATCCCTTTCAAGAATACGTTTAGTATTATATATTTCATATTTAGGGCCATTATAGATATGACCTTGTATGAAATTGCTATTTAAATGGTTTTTATAGTATGTATAATTACTTCTTTTAAAAATATATATAAGTTGTGACTTTTACATGCCAGCGTAATTGTAAATATAGGGCCTTTATGTTTTATATCATGTCAATTTAATTAATGATTAAACGAACTTACCTGTACGTGAAGTTCAATCATAATTATACGAAGTGTTTCGTCCGAAGAGATTAGTAATATCACACTATGTGTAATAACGCCTAGTGACACCACTTCAGTTTAGAAAAATAAAATGTTGCAACACTTTTAAGGTGGCAACACAATTTTTTTTTTTTGTTATTCTCTTACCCCCATTTTACCTCGCGCCACCCGCGTTTTACAAGCTTCAGATCGTTTAGATTCATTATGATATTTCCGGAACCTTATGGGTTAATTCTTTAACCAGGGTGGGCGGGTGTTACTAATCTCTTCGGACGAAACACTTCGTATAATTATGATTGAACTTCACGTACAGGTAAGTTCGTTTAATCATTAATTATACTCGTGTTTCGTCCTCAAGATTAGTAATATCACACTATGTAGATATTGAGAGAACGTGGAGGAAATATCGTAAATGAAATACATTGATTCATTTTATTCATATCAGTTTATGAAATAAACAATTGTTTCCAAAATAATCAATGAACTATTACCACACCGATAAACAACTTGTTAAGTACATATGTATTTACTTAAAGTGAAACTAAAGACCTGGCCAATGCCACATTATCATCATTGCTTACTATTGGCCTATTGTAAAACCTTGCAAAGGTAGTGGAATGACCGCTCCATCCAGCCGTTTGTCTTATTAAATCAAGATTGACCCCCATTTTATGAGCCATGGATGTTGAAGCATGGCGTGTGCTGTGAGAAGAAAACATGGAGACATCAATTCCACTATCTTTCAGGGTAGATTTAACCCAGCGACTTATTGTCTGAGATGAGACAGCTTTGTATGGTTTCCGTATACTAATAAAGAGGTTTTTAGATTTTCTGAGGTTTTTAGTTCGTTCTAAGTATACAATTAGGGCTTTTGCAGGACATATTCTCGGCCGCTCATGGAAAAAAGGTAAATATAATGTTGGCTGCTTTTTGTTAGCCTTAGAAGTTTTAATCAGGTCATTAATTCTAATAATAATTTTATCATTTAATTCAATTAACTGATCCGTTTTAATTTTTGACAAGGTTTGCACCCTGTGAGCTGTTACAAGAGCAAGTAGAGTGGTACATTTTTTAGACAGTTGCTCTAAATCTAACGTTTCATTACAAGGTAAAGATTCCAAATAATTTAAAACTACACTTGCATCCCAAGTAACATCATAACGTGGTGAGGGAGGTCTAAGCCTGTATACTCCTTTACAGAATCTTATAATTCGATCATCATCAGATATGTTCCCTGCTATTAAGGAAAGCGCTGATCTATGGCTATTAATTGTTCCATATTGGCCGCCGTTGTTAAAAATTTTGGTCAATAATTCTATGATCATAGGGATAGATGGTTGGTAAATATCAGTGTTGTTTTCGATACAAAAATAATACCAACGTTTCAGACAAACGTCGTACTGTTTTAAAGTATTTTCAGACAGAGACGCGAGTACGATGTCTAGGGCGGACGACGGGATACATCGTTGGAGTAACGCCGCCCGGATAACACTCCGGCAACCAGGGTAACATGGCTCTGGATGTGTCGATAGCTGAAAGTAGGTATTAAGACATCGTTAGAGTTAAATTTAATGGTATCCGAAATAAGTAAGCGCATAAACAATGGATACCAGGGTTGTGTTGGCCAATCTGGCACAACCATGATCCCTTCTACATTATCAGATATTATTTTCCGTAAGGCTTTTAAGATCACTGCTACCGGTGGAAAGGCATAAAAGTAATAATAAGACCAGTTCAATGTGAAAGCATCAAAAGCGCATGCTTCAGGATCCCTACGCCAGGACACAAATGTATCACATTTCTTATTGTGGCGGCTAGCGAATAAATTAATTTCTGGAACATTGAATTTATTTTTTAATTTCTGAAAACCAGATTTAGAGAGTTCCCATTCGACATCGGGATGTATTTTTCGCGATTCTTCATCCGCAATTGAGTTTTCAGAAGATTTTATATAAGAGGCAACGATAATTATTCTGCGGTCTTCACACCAATCCCATATGGCTTTGGTTACTTTATTTAAATGCGGGTACTGGACACCCCCCATACGGTTGATGTAGCTTACTGCTGTAGTGTTGTCAACTCGAAGCAGTATTTGACAGTTACGATATTTTTTAGCAAATATTTTAAGCGCAAAATATGCCGCCAGCAACTCTAGTTGGTTAATATGTAATTGCTTTTCGGTCTCCGACCAACGACCACTAGCAGTATGTCCGTTACAGGCAGCACCCCACCCCGTTGTTGAGGCGTCAGAAAAAATTTCTAAATCATATTGATCTGACTTGATTCTATGAACGGCAAGATCAATAACATCTAACCACCAGTTTAAATCCGGCAGTAATGATAAAGGTAATGTCATGTATTTATCGTAATCGTCATTATCTTGTAAATTTAAAAATTTACATCGTTCTAATTGTTTCGTGTGTGCCCATCCGTATTCAACGGCAGGGCAGGCAGAGACTAATAACCCAAGTAGTTGCGCAAATTTCCTAATTTTGCATCTTTTTAATTTGATTATCTCTTGTAATCCGAATTTAATTTTTTTTCTTTTTTCTGGGGGTAAACTTAACTGCCATTTACGAGTATCTATGATGAAGCCTAAATATTTACACTGCATAGAGGGTATTTTAACGCTCTTTTCCTCGTTGATAATGAAGCCCAGCGATTTCAGTAATTTTTGCGTAATTTCAATATTTTGCATACAGTCAGTATACTTATATCCCGATAAAAATATGTCATCTAGGTATATAGATGATATAAAACCACAAGACCTGAGCAATTTCATGACTGGTTTCATTAGTTTGGTGAAGATAAAAGGGGCTGTACAAATACCAAAAGGCAAAACGTTAAATTCATACAATTTATAATTTATCAAAAAACGAAGGTATTTTCGAGAATCTGGATGCACCTTAAGTAAAAAATATGCATCTTTCAAGTCCAAAGTGGCAACGTATGTATCTCTGGATATAAGTTTTAAAACAGTACGAACATCCTCTAATTTAAAATGTTGGGTTTTGATAAATTTATTTAGACTCTTTAAGTTTAAGATAAATCTCATTTTGCCGTTAGGCTTTGGTACTAAAAATACACGAGAGATGTATTGACCATGACAAGGCTGACACTCAGAGATGGCGCCAATAGATAAAAGTTTCTTAATCGCATCACTTATGTGAGGTTTTTCCGAATCACTAAAGTTATTCAATGGTGGTGGACAGGATTGAGAAACTGGTTCATCAAATTTAATTTGATATCCTTTTATCCATGAAAGTACAGTACGATCATGGGTGATCATAGACCATTGTCTATAGAAATGTGAAAGCCTGCCGGCGTAACGTACCGAATCTAGTCTCGGCGACTCTGCTTGTGATGACGTCGGCGTTGCGTGTAGCTGCGCGATGAGCTCCCTCGCGGCGTCGCGCTCGACGCTGCAGACGACTGCTGACGCGTTTGAGTAACCGGCTGCTGTCTGCGAGCCCCGGTCCGCGCCTTCCAGTTTAAATCTTTCTTGGAGGAACTGATTGTGGCTTGGGATTTTTTTGGGGCGTCTCGTTTTAAATCCGTACTAGACTTCGTAACGGCTTTCGCAGTTTTCAGGGTTTCTGCGAAGTCGCTCCCGAAAAGACATTTGTCTATTTTGGTCAAGGCTAACTGGTCTTTCAGCTCTTTCTTTACTGAGTAAAGTGCGAAATTACGTCGAGTTTCTGATTCCGAATGCTGGACATCACAGATAAGTCTTGCGACATCCATCAGATCCTTGATCAAATCATTGTCTTTATCTTTTGAGTCGAGTTGCTTGGATATAAGTCGGCCCAGTGACGTAATACCAGCAGCAATGAGTTTTTGGCGAGATTCGATGCACTTGTCCCTTTTGATTGCTATTTCGGGAATTGCCGCTTTTATTTCTGCATTAAGTTGTGGTGCAGAGATATTTACGCAATTTGCTGGTACCATGTACTTTTTTAATAATTCCAATCGGGTATCTTTGTTCAGTCCGGATGTTGTTATGTGTGCCAATCTAGTCGACAGATCTGAATTGATATCTGGACCATATTCGATAGCAACCGATGGGTCTTCACCCAATATATCCAACAAATCCGAATTGGCCGTAGTTTCCTCGATAGGGATCTGAGTAGGTACATCAGCTTGTACCGCCGGTTCCAAATTAAGCGTATCGACTTGAACTTCAGGGTTTAAGACTGGCTCCTGGCCTAGAACAATAACCCGGTTGTTAATGTATGTTATGCAATGGGACAAGAAATAATAAGACTGACTTATAATTTGCAAATTGAACCAATGAAATAGCATTAAGGATGTAAATGCATGATATAGACTAACACTTCCGGTTTATATGAAATATATATGCGGCGAGATAGTCCCACAGACTTCTCTGATGCATTTCGTATTTCAGTGCGGCGAGATAGTCCCACAGACTACTCTGGTGCATTTCCAAATTTCAATGCGGCGAGATAGTCCCACAGACTACTCTGGTGCATTCTATGTTGCGACTTTCAATGCGGCGAAATAATCCCACAGACTATTCTGGTGCATTGCATATGCAATATGCATACTACGGTATATTTTCTATTTAGGAAGCAATAAAAATCTTTTACTTACAAGTTTGGTTATCCATGTCCGGTGACGGTGCCCTTGAAGAACATGACGACGAACTTGACTGGCTATTTGATTCCGAAGAAGATAATGGAAAACCACGACGACGAGACCGTTTTACTTCTTTTTCTAACTTACGTAATTTTTTAACAATAACATCGAGGTTATTTTCATTTTTGCGTTTAGGCATTATGAATTGGTTGGAAAATTATGCTTGAAGAATGTGAAGTGGTTGAGCACTAAATTGCGACTGAAGCTTGTAAAACGCGGGTGGCGCGAGGTAAAATGGGGGTAAGAGAATAACAAAAAAAAAAAATTGTGTTGCCACCTTAAAAGTGTTGCAACATTTTATTTTTCTAAACTGAAGTGGTGTCACTAGGCGTTATTACACATAGTGTGATATTACTAATCTTGAGGACGAAACACGAGTATAATACTATTAATATCAAATATAAAAACGGGTCATTGGTGTGGTATTTTAATTTCATCTGCCTATATTTTTATTTTTAAGGCGAGTGCGGCCGCGCGGCGAAGGGACCCTCGGCCGTCGCATCCTACTGTCTTTATTTCATGTTATTTTCAATTTTATTGATGTAATGAGAGGTAAAAAGTAATAATAATACTTACTTGTGCCGGTGATTGCTCCTGCTGAGATTCCTTCGAGTCAGCATATTCTATTCCAGGACTCGGCGATGGGGCCACTGCAACAAGTAAGTTAACTTAAAATATACTTCTACTAGCTTTCGCCCGCGGCTCCGCCCGCGTCAATGTCAATCCCTCGGGAATAGAACTTTGTCCCGGGATAAAGTACTATTCCCTATATCTATAATATAAGTATGAAAATATTAAGACTTTTTATATTTTTTCCTAATCGCCTAATGGTTCTGCGCAGCCTAATGGCTTGCGCAGTAGCGACGTTTTTCGTTCGCGCAGCACCCGCTCAAACAGTTTAAAACACCTAGCTCTATAAATAGACTTGCTAACAAGTTTAGTAGTAAAAAATAAAGCGGAAAAAAGTTAGAGAGACTTGCGCAATAAGTTAGGTAATTTTAATTCGTTCTCATTTTTATTTATTTTATACTAAAGTTACTTTTATGGAGAGGCTTACTTATATAGAAGTGTAGAATACAATTGAGAGTATGCAATGGTAAGTATACTTTTAGATCAATCATTACAGTCACGTCTTTTTACCTTGCGGGGTAGACAGAGCCCAGGTCTCGCAGACCTTAAATTCACGTTAAGCATGTTGGTAGGTATTATTATATCTTGAAAATAGGTGGTTTCTGTTACAATATAGTTCAAAATGTATATTTTCTCGCCTACATTATGATTGTAAAACACTTCTTGTATATTCGAAGGATCACAGTACAGAATATGCGATTATCTTGTCAGGATGTAAAAAAAATATTCTAAGTTTTGTGAACCAGTTGTGTTTTCAGTCAAGTGTCTCAATAATAGGTAGATTTAAATTGTAAAAATACAATCTTTCTGAAACCAAAGAAAAAAACCGGCCAAGTGCGAGTCGGACTCGCGCACGAAGGGTTCCGTACCGTTATCTATTAAACGGCAAAACAAAAATCATGTCTATATTTTATGGGAGCCCGCCTTTAATATTATTTATATTTAATTATTTATTACTATTACTACTAAATATTCTGTGAATATTTCAAGCGTCTACCTGGTGCCGTTATCAATATCGAGCAAAAACAAGCAAAATAATCACGTTTGTTGTATGGGAGCCCCCTTATTTTTTTATATATTTTTTAGTATTTGTTGTTATAACGGCAACAGAAATACACCATCTGTGAAAATTTCAACTATCTAACTATCACTGCTCATAAGATACAGCCTGGTGATAGACGGACATACACAGACAGACAAACAGACGGACGGACGGACAGCGGAGCGATATTAATAGGGTCCCGTTTTTACCCTTTGGGTAGGGAATCCTAAAAAACATTGTTAATATAAAAATATTGCAGGATATTTTCTTTCACTATACCCAGCTAAACCTAATTTGCTACTGCGAAGTCTACTTGCAAGTGTAATATGTGTCATAAATGAACATATACGCGTGGGTGTGTTGTTTGTGTATCAAAGTGTCGCAACGCGAAGGCAGTGCCATTTCATAACCTGGGTTATCCTTATAAACTATATCTAGTATTACGAAACAGTTACGAGATTACAAGAAAACTGCCTTCTTCTATGATCGGAGGTATTACTTTAGTAAGCTCTGATAACTCATATGTAAAGAAAAATTCATATTTTACACAAAAAAATTTTCACCTAATAAAATGTAGGTACTTGAAGAAGGAACATTTCGTATAAATTCCATTAAAAATTAGTACGAAAAAGAAAACAACAAATAATTACTATTCTAAATTGGCATTTGTGACGTGCAACAGGGAACCTTACGCGACTTACCTACCGGTTTTATTTGAACTTAAGTATAATATACGTACTATCTGATGTACACATGACGAGAGGTATTCGATATTTAAAAAAATATATCATAATACTTAATCAAGAATTGAAAATAAGTACCAAAAACAAAACAATAAACAAGCACTATTCTAAATTGGCATCTGTGATGTGCAACAGGGAACCTTACGCGATTTACCGGTTTTATTTGAACTAAACTAAATGTGTGCTATCTGATGTATACATGATGGGAGGATTTCGATATTTAAAAAAAATATATCGTATTACTTCATCGAGTATTGAAAGTTTGTACGAAAATTAAAACAACAAACAAGCACTAAGTTGGCATTTGTGACGTGAAATAGGGAACCTTACGCGACTTACCTGTTTTATTTGAACGCTATCTGATGTATACATAACTGGAGGTTTTCGATATTTAAAAAAAATATCATAATACTTAATCAAGTATTTTCAATGACTTTGACCCCGTATAAATAAATCACATTTTACTACTTTTATGCTAATAAGTAAATAAAAAAAATGTAAGTAAAGTTTAAAAGTCATGTATTGGGTGTAATGAAATTGTTAAAAGTAAAGCTTTCTATGATTTTTTTTTTAAATGAGTACAGTGGTCAGTTCATTATACATAATACATAAATAATTACTTAAAATAGAACTTATTACGTACAAGTAGACTCACATTCATCCCTTTCATAAAATAGTAAGAATTGCCTAACAAGCACACTGCATCCGTCCCCAAACACATCACACTCTGGTTGCTGGCTCAGAAATTCGTTAATGTCTAAGAGCATGCGACAGAGAGGAGATTGCGCATGCGATATAGTGCGTGTGATAGGTGGTGCGAACAGTTTTCGCGGTTGGCATGTGCGCTGGAGCAAACATCTATTCGGCACGTTAAGACGACATAGCTGGTTATGAAGTTCAGGGATATCGATATAATCACGTAGGATTTTTAAGCATGTCACTAACTGACATAAATCTCTACGAGTTTTTAATGAGTTATGACCTAGGATTCCAAGTAAGTACAGAGTAGGATATAAATAGGGGTAGTACCCATAAATACGTTTATATAAATATCTTAGAAATGTCTTCTGAACTTTTTCTAACATGAGTGTGTAGGAAGCCTCATGTGGGTTCCATACACAGCTGCTGAACTCAAGTTTCCTACGGACGAGTGCAAAATATAACAATTTGACTGCATGCTGATTTTGAAAATCTTTACAATTTCGCAAAACAAAACGCAAAACATATATTGTCTCGCTATTTGGATAAAGTTCGCGCGACCCTTTTTCGCCCTATTACCATAACAAGATCGACAATTTTCTGCTTGAAAATTATTTCAAAGTTGTGTGTGCCACTAGCGAAAAATTCCAACTTATTTTCCGTACAGTACTAATGGATAAGGATATATGATACGTGTCTTCCCCTAACTATAGCGTAGGTAGAATAAAAGGTTGATAGACAAAGGTGACGTTAGCAAGATGACGATGAAGCGACAGCTTACCAATGACGTTCAACTCTTCATGGACCAAGGATGTCATGGATTAAAAGTTTTTTTGGCAAATAATATATTTCTGCGACAAGCTTTTATTATAAACGAATCCACATTGTAAAGTACTTTCCAAGACAAATCAAATGAGCCCAAACACATTTGTTTAGATTGTTTCGTTTTAGAGTTCCTATGGCCACCTTCCGACTCCATCATCAAACCAGCGCAACGATTCCATAATATTGTATTGTCACCCGATTTATCATACATGCAGAATTTTTGCTCAATCGGTAAACGAAAAGTGGATAAAATTTAACTTGCAAGATTTGATTACAGACAGACTTTAGGACTGGTGAAACATGGCACGATTTCTGACTGACTATTTTTCATAAATTGCGGCTGTCATTTAACTTCTTAAATGCATTTGGTTAATAAGCACCAATGAAAATCATTTGTTGATTAGCTGTTAACACACGACTATTGAAAGAAGTAAGCTTACTTACATGGCTGCGATATCCGTAGAGATTATTGATATAATTTGAGGGCGTTAACATCATAATGTTAATTCCTGTCTTTACTCAAACTCCAATTAATTGAAATAAGTTAATATCCATGCCACTTATGGAATTGTTTTTCTGTCCCATTAGGTGCAAGTGTTTCTTTTTTATTTACTGATTAGGTAATGGGTAAATAGATGCCTTCAATCCATTTACATGAATGCCATCTGGTAGTCGTTAAAGGAACCACGTCAGAGGCCGAGAGGCGGTTCCGAAGAACTCTGACACAAGGGTATGCATGGTCGATTGACCGTGACACCTTCTCGAAATGATGATGATAATGATGATGCATTGAAAAGTAAATAATACTTACAGACCTTCTTTCCAAGTAATGTGCGAGATCGTTCATAGTTAACGGAGGCATAAGTAAGAATAGAGGCATAAGTTAAGCATTTACCAATAATAGTACGCAAGGCTCGTGTATTTCTAAAGATATTCACCCATGTAACCTAATTTGGGTGTCCGACATTGATGGATCGACACGTATTCAGTCGTTTAGGGTGCCTTTCTTGTAACGTGAGCCAAGCCTGAAGGCTAGGTACATTTTGAAGACCCTTTTGTTCCTCCGATGGTGATTGAACTAGCAATTAAGTATTGAATTAGGTAGTTTTAACGAATTATAATGATTGCAAATATGAGAACAAAGCCATATGATTGTTTTTTAAATTTAATAAACGTATGGGGTATTAGTGAGAAAATATCATCAAACAATCTTATTATTTAACACAAATTTAACCAAAAGATTTACCTCAAATTTTGCAAAAACACAGCGTAATTATTTTACGCAATGTTCCATACGGTCTAAAATTTTGATTAGGCTCTGTCTACACGTGATTTTAATACTTATTGTTATAGGGTCACAAGAAAAGTTTTTATAACAGAACATTTACATCCTAATCTGCTTCTATACGTTTATTTAAAAAAAATAATAAATAATAATAAATATAAATAAATAAATATATACGGACAAATCACACAGATTGAGCTAGCCCCAAAGTAAGTTCGAGACTTGTGTTATGGGATACTAACTCAACGATACTATATTTTATAACAAATACATATATAGATACACATCCAAGACCCAGGCCAATCTGAAAAAGATCATTTTCCATCTTGACCTGGCCGGTATATATAATATAAAGTATATTACTCAAGTCGGAAAAATTTATAAGCATTTCTCACTTCGCTTCCTGCTTTCCTTGTGAATTACGGTTTAGTCAAAATTCGGCCACGAACAATATTTAGCATAAAATAAATATTGGCTAATTCTTAGATTAGATGGTTGTATGCCTTTTTTGATTATCAATACAAAGTTGTCTCTCCTTTGAAACATAGATTTAAGGTATTAAAAATTCTGAAAAATTGGTTAGTTAAATTATATCCGCAGTCGAATATTTACTTATCATTGGATCAAGGCACAATTTTTACTCCTTTGTATCATTATTTTTAATTTAATCATAAGAAAAAGAGCTAAATAGAAAATTTGTTATATCAGTCAGGAAATCTTATTTTAACCATTTCAACATAATGTGTTTAATATAAGGTAAGTACATGTTACATGTATTACCTTATATTGTCGTTTTCGTTAAGTCGTTATAATGTTTCATATAAAAAACCGACTTCAATCAAACTACTTAACCGATTTTGATTAAAATTTAAATGGGATCTTCTTGAAATATAATTGCATACCCTTTCAAACAAAATGATTCTTAAGACCGGTTCATAAATGACGGAGTTAGTTAGGTAACAAACATAAAAAAACAAACAATCGAATTGATAACCTCCTCCTTTCTTTTAAGTCGGTTAAAAATACGTAATACATAGTAGCGACGATCTCTTACCGGTAGATAGAGCGGGCGCCCTCTTATCAACATTTCCGTTTCCTTCTTCTAATTCCCTCTTCTCTGTATTCTGGACATCTCTCGCCTTCTGCTTCCCTCTGTACGGTGGTTCTGCGGCGTAGCACGTAGCCGCTAGCAGTAATATCGCTACCTGTAGTTAAATAACAAATTATGTATACTAATTTATTAGGTGCAAGGAACTTCTATGTGTGATATGTCGAATATTTAACATGTTAATGGAAATAGGAACAGTCGGTTATGTATTTCTTGATTTGATTGATTACATTTTTATCTATTGACACCAAAGTAGGAGAAAAATAAGCGCATAGTATTTCAATTTGATAAAAAATCTGATAAAATGCACAGGGCAATTACAGTCTCAAAATGTATAATGTCTGTATATCGTCGTTGTATGAGAATTCGCCAAGTGGGAGTTTCTAATCAGATACGAATTTCAATATCATGATTATTGTTACTAACAACAGTAATAAACTAAAAAGTTTATTTATTAGGACTGTAAGTAAACTTATTTAATTTGGAATATTATTTAATGCTAAATTTTTGTTTCTGTGCTTCCTTTAGGTAACTAGCTACATACATACTAGTCACATCTTTTTCCCATACGGAGTAGACGGAAGCTAAGGCTTAAAGATCGCATTTAGCGTAATTGCAGTATACAGGTAGCTTTAACTTTCTGCATAGGTAACGTATTTTTTGCGACAAATTGTTTTGATTATTTGACTGTTAAGAGTCTCTATTATCAGTATTTACAATATGTATATTTAAAATTATAACAACAACCTAGAGCAATTTGAATGTAATTGTGTATCAGTGACCAAAGTTTTAAATAAAGTATTTTTTACAGTACGATTTCAGAAATGTCATTACTACAGTAATGAATCAATTTACATGTATTCAATCCAAAAATAATAAACTCTAAATTACTTATTTACTATCAAAATTGGTAATGAACAAATATTTTCCAGATTAGAAAAAGTCCCTTTCTTCACTTCCATAAAACTTTTAAAATACCACTGATCACAAACTAACCGTAAATTTCATTTTCACAACACCGGCACTGACTTCGGTGGTCTCGAACCACTGTACACACTCCCGCGCAACGCACTCGCTTGAATGTGCGAGTGGCGTGTGAGTTGGGGCTTATATCGCCTTGCCATGTCGCTTGAAGGGTGCTATAGTCGCGCCTACGTGCTTTGGTATATAAAAAAAAAAATTACTCATGTTGATCCTAATACTTGGAAATAATAGGTATGTATGCGAATGAATATACATAGTTTTGAACCAATGACACCACGAGAAGAATATATGCTTCTGGTATATTTTAAATTTTTTTGATTAGTTATTTCTTATGTTTGATTACGCGATTTGCAACTTCTGAAGCTAGCAGGCACTTACGACTTGCTATGTGACTTAAAGAATTTGCTTTTGACTGTAAGATTCTAAGTAGAACTGCATTATACCATTAAAAGTAAATGATTATTTAATAGGAATTAGACTGAGCTGACAGACCAACAGTTCAAAGAAGAAAATATTATCTCAGTTTGCCTATAATTTATTTTTATGTCTTATGAGTTATAAATACGTGTGCAACATATTTAACAAAACAATCGTTTCTATTCAAGTTTTTTAGGTTCAATAAGCAGAGATGTTTATTGCTATTTCATCCATTATACGTAGTACCAAAATTCATATGTATAAAGATCTGTTTTTCTGAAATAAAGTAAAATAAGACCAACAAAATCTCAGTCGCTAATTCAAGCAGTCTTGATTACAGGGTCACATATGCAGTTTGTTGCTAAACATACTGACCGCTTGTCTGTCGTAGTACTAATAGTATGTACTTAATTGACTAAAGTGCCGGTCAGAGCAATTAGGTCTTTGCTAGATTTCCGAGTTCGCAGTTGGGAAATAATAATTCTCCAGTTATAACGAACTAGTTTAATTTCTTGGTATTTAAAAATATTTTTATTGCTTTAAGTAAACCTCTTGATTGCAAAGCTTTGGGTACTATTTTTATAGTACGAACTTAGTTTAATAGAATGGATTTTCCGACTTATTGGCTCTAGCTGCCAAGTAGAGCCATTATTTATTGGATTGGAAATTATGGTATTCATTGTACTTGTTCTACTTATTCTTGCTGAAGGGAAACCCCGTAAGGAAACTTGCAAACGAATTATATGTTCACTAGTATTTTAGTATATTTTTGATAATACAACATGTCGCCTGCTGTCGATTTAGGGTACGTGAAGCTATGAGAGAATCTTAAAGAGCACACGCCAGTTTAACTCTCCAACAGTTTCGAATCTAACACTGTACTCTAACCAATATTGTTTTTTCGGTTACCAAAATCATTTTTTACGAATTCAGTAAATTTAAATAAGTATCGTATTATGTTTCAAGATTAATATATAATAAACGTGATCGCATTAGCGAATCCAAATCGAGGAAACTTCGCCCGCCTCGGCGGAACCCGTAAGACTGCTGCTAAATTCGTATCTATTACAAATAGAGGTGTATTCTATATGTTCCTTTTTACTTGTATCCTAAGTCGTTTCTTTAATTTCTCTTCTCGACTCAACTCCAGTTACAATCGACAATCTAAATAGTTGGGACTATGCGAAAATATCCCTCGACAAATGTTATTATTAAATAATAAACATAAATATATTAAGTAAGTTCGAGACTTGTGTTATGGGAGACTAACTCAACGATACCATATTTTATAACAAATACATATATGAATGGATAAACATCCAAGACCCAGGTCAATCTGAAAAGGATCATTTTCCAAATTGACCTGACCGGAGATCGAACCCGGCCACTCTCGTGTCGCAGGCTGGCGGGTTAACCACTGCACTGAGCTCGCCTTTCCACAGTAAAAGAGAAAAAAAAAAAAAAAACAAACTGTCAATCTAGATAGTGTCTTGATGCAAAGCAAATGATTTTAAATATTGTTACTACTCCCTTTATTTTAGGAGGAGGGACAAATATTTCCTTTGCCTCGCCCGAATACTTGAAAGGGTTTTAACTAAAACGTACTCAAATCTCGTTCTGTCTAGACAAGCTGTCGAAACAAAGACAGCACGAGACTTAAGAATTAAGTAAAGATTATTTTGGGTATTTTCAGAAACTAATAATCGTTCATATAAAAACCGTCTTCAATCGTTTGATTGAAAAAGGTTCAGTAGTTTTGCAGAACCGATTTTGATTAAATTTAAATGAGACCAATCGGAAAGCATTTAAATATTTTTGTTTTTCTGTATCTTTATTTTATTTTTAGTTTTAGAGTTCCGTCCCTCAAAAGGGAAAAACGGATCACTTTGTTGTATTTCAAGACCCTTTTTTTTCAAGAACGCGTGGAGGTATCAATCTGAAATTGAAATTAGTTACATCATTTAATAAACGTATTTTTAATAATTTTAAACAAACGAATTATACGTAGATATAGTATACGAACAGTACACGTTACTATATGTAGGTATATTATATATACCATGTTCTAAGGAATAAATGAAATTATTATCATTATTATTATATTAGTTTAAACAAACTAATTAAACGTAGAGTACCTATAATTAGTTTATTTAGAAATGGAGGAGGTATCAAGCTGAAATTGAAATAAGTTACGTCATATAACAAACATATTTTTGAAAATTTTAAACAAACCAATTATAGATAATGGTACGGAACCCTTCGTGCGCAAGTCCGATTCGCTATTGGCCGGTTTTTCTATAGGCCTTAACTTAACCGTTGATGCATACGATACGACACAAGATCGCAAGCGATTAAGAAATATTTTTGCAAAATTTTGGGAAGAAATGATGTCTCATTAGGAAACACAACTTTCAAAATTCTAGTGACCAAGAAACGATTCACGCATATTTGAATCTTTAGTGCTTAAGGCTGGTGACTACGAAACCGGCAATAGCTATATGTTTGTGTGTGCAATAGGAGTTATCTCAAAAAGAGTTTAGATGATGCAAGCAATTAAATAAATAAATATAATCATATACCTTTAAACGAACAATTATTGTATATTTATATATATAAATTTATTTCTATGATCTCGGAAATGGCTCTAACGATTTCGCTGAAATTTGGTATATGGGGGTTTTCGGGGGTAAATTTATGGATCTAGATTAGTCTTATTTTTGGGAAAACGCGTGTTTTCAAGTTTTCATCCATTTTTCTTTCCACGCAGAATATGGTTATTATAAAACGTCCACGCAAATTATAAGATTCTTAAAGCATTCACATTGCTATACTATCTTAGTCTTATTTATTTGTTTACATGCCTAACTTTTTTTTAAATTAACCTATATACTGTCCCACTGCTGCGCAAAGGTCTCTCCATAAGTTGTCATGCCTAGTCTGTGTCACTTCCGACCATTTTCTTTCGAAATATTTGATGTCATCACACTAACGTCGGAAGCGTTAGTGTGGTCTACCTGGTCTGTGTCCATCCTCAGGAGTCCATTCTCTTGTTAAAGCAGCTCACCGATCTGTAGTACTATTTTTGAAAGTATTACACTCCTACTCGAACGATTTTTGTATGGAAAAATCGCTCGTTTACGAATGGCGAGGTTTCAAAAATAGCATTCCTAGGAGCATTCGGCTTTATTAAAAAACAAATTAAGAAATCATCACAGGCTTTATAATATTGGATAAAACGGGAAGCTAGCGATATATAGACAGTTTCAGAGCAAGGACTTCACTGTACGCTCGGATATCGAAACTTCTGCTCCGCTTTTTATCCGTAAAGTTTCAAGGTTCAGTGGTTCTGGCACACTTTGCTGATCGATTACGGAGGACGCTTGAATCAACTGTTACTCGCTTTTATTTCAACATTTTGGAATTTGAACAAAGGTTGAATGTAGGTAAGGAGTTTTTGAGCATTCAAGAATTCAGGATGCATACTAAAGTGCTCTTATTAAATTAGGTAATAAGATGTGTGAGATACATTTTACATTAGTAAATCCAGTCATATTGGAAATCCTTAGGAGGAGGCCTATGTCCAGCAGTGGATTTTTTGTGGTTGAGATGATGATGATGTGAAAAATTCCATGCGTGGAATAATGTATAGAGAATAAACTGTTGTCAATATTGTTGGTTTTATTTATGTGTAATGTATGCGAGCGAGATTTATAACTAGCATAATTCTATACACTATAACTCAAACATAAATAAATTAAATAAATACAAGTATCTATTTAATTTATGCGGCCAGCTTTTTAAACACCCTACCGCAAGGCAATGATCTGCGTGACATTTTTTATTTATAGATAACTTTTATTTAGTATACAATACAGTTATACTTAGTTCTAGTTATTAGTTAGTATTATTTTTTAAGTTGATTTAGTGTTAATCTTAATTCTTTTGTAAATTATAAATTAAGTAATTGTGAGATATAAAAAAATGGAATCCAAATCGAAGCGGTCAGCGCGCAGGATGCCCAAAGACTAGCAGCATTACGTCGCTGATTACGTACCTAATTAAACCTATGTCATCATCATCATCAGGTTTTTTTAGTCTCTACTACAGGAGCATGGCCCTCTCTGTACTACCGGAGCCATACTTGGCCGGAGCAGACAGAGGATTTGTTCTACACTCTCCTCGCTGGCCAGACAGGTTGGAGAGGTCTCGTTTAGCTTGAATTTCTTAAGTCGCCTTTTACGACATCCATGGGAAGACTTGTAGTAGTTCTATTCTACTCTGCCGGGAACCACACGGCTTAACCTATGTATCTACTTTCTAAACGTTCTAGCAATAATATAATATAAACGGCACGCGAGAACGAGCTCAAAATAAATTGTCTCTTGGATATATGAATTAATTAATGATAACAGAAGAATGAACTAATACTACATTATAATTGCCTTAGCTATAGAGCAACAGTGTTCAGTGTCCGAATCCTTAAATTTAGTACCTAAATCAGAAAAAAAATATTTCCTACTGAAATATATACCTAATTCTATGTAAATCTGATAAAAATTATGTGTAAGTTGATGATTAGCGTGTAGAAAAACGTGATGAACTCGATTATAAATAAAAAAAATCGTAACACATAATTGTGTAAAAATGAGAGAAAAAGGCATATTTTGTCTCGAAAAACAATTTTTATAGGCTAAAAAAATAAGTTTAAAAACTAGAAGTAATAAAATTACATAACATCTTCAGGCATTAAAACATAAGCTTACGAATTAACGGTCTATGAAATAATTAAACCTTTCTAAATATAATCTTATGTTCGCTTCCGGCACAATTAAAAAAAGTACATCTACTTCAAGTTGCTGAATAACTATAATAAATCGTCAAAATTTTCCGTCGTATTTATCTAAATGGTGTGCATAAGGATGGGAAACGGAAACTTGGAAGTAGTGACAGGTGGCTATCACATCGCCAATTTGAAAGGATCCATAGATTGATTTTAATACTCTTGATTGACTTATACGAGCTTCGCGAGACTAGAAACAGCTGGTACGTTCTGTATTTGTTTTATTTGTTCTTCGGCCAGACAGGGAGATGTTAATAGTAACATGGATAAATAGTAGATGGAAGTAACAATAACAAAAATAAGGTTTTATACCAACCTTATTTTTATAGTGTGTTACATGGATCATTTATACTTAATATAAAAATTTGTGTTTCAAATATACAGAATACGAAGTTATACCCTTTGACCACAGAATATTTTTCGTAGAAAATGTATGGAAGATTTATCCGACGACCGCGGTCAAAGGGTTAACCAACTAAAAGAAATCTACCACGCATTTTTTTAAATTAATTAATTTAGTGTTCAATGCTTTAATACTCCGATTTACTAGACGATTTAATATTTTATTTGGAATTTCTAAACAACGTGATGTTAATAAAATAGTAATATGAACATTTATTTGTATTTTATTTGAAAGAGATACCACCACAGACAAAATGCCTCTACAATACCAGTCATGTTCCTAGGTATAAGTATTGTGCCAATAGACAATAGAACGGGCTATAATTTATTATTACAACACAACGGAATTTTAATAATCTAAATTCTTACTTTCGATTTTTCGAGCAATCGTAGATACCGGTATTTTGATTGTTTTGTGAATCAGAAATTTCTTAGTCGTAATCTATACATATAATAAAACAGTAAAATTATTTTGTCTGTACATTTCGAATTTTTGACTGAAATGGATAGAGGGACACTTAAAAAGAATAATAGAAAGCAAAAAAAAATTTTTGGAATTTCTTGTCTGTCTGTCTGTCTGTCTGTCTGTCTGTCTGTCTGTCTGTCTGTATGTATGATCACGATTATGTCCGAAAATACTGAACCGATTTACTTCAAACTTTCACCAATTGCTTTGTTTTAACTCAGTTTAACATTTAAAGTTTGTTTCATCAAAATCGGTTCATTAAAAAAAAAGTTATCGTCATTTGAATGAACTCAAGGCATGAGTTTGCCTGCAAACATATAGCAAAAATAAAATAAAATAATAAGTAACATAAGAAAATTGAAATTTAAAGTCAATTCATCATCATTATACGACAGCATTATATCTATCCATACTATCCATAGTAATCCATACTAAAAAAAAAAGGAGAAGCTGACTGACTGACTGACATATCAACGCAGGGCCTAAACTATAAGGGTTAGGAACTTGAAATTTTGCACAGGGGTTCGGGTTAGGGGAGCACTAAAAAAGGATTTTTGGAAATTCATCACCTTAGGGGGATAAACGGGTTGCAAATTAAGTATGAAAATTTGTTGTTTTTGAAGTTATTCGAATGAAATTCAGCATGAAGGTTCTTTACTGAAAGGTATGAAACACGAGTTAAATATTTTACTCTAAAATCATCCCTTAAGGGGGTAAAATAGGGGTACAAGTAAGCATGAAACTTTGCCATTTTTGAAGTTAGTCGAATGAAATTCAGCATGAAGGTTCTTTACTAAAAGGCATGAAACACGAGTAAAATTTTTTTCTCAAAAATCATCCCTTAAGGGTATATAACGGGGATGCAAAGTTAGTATAAAACTTTCCGTTTTTGAAGTTATTCAATTGAAATTCAATATTAAGGTAATTGAAATTCAATATTAAAAATTTGGCACAGGGATTCTTTTTCTGATGTAAATGAGCACTAAGAAAGGATTTTTAGAAAATCAAAATGGTTGAGGTTTTATGGAATTTTCTCATATCTGGACTTAGAAGTTTGAAAGTAGGTACGCAAGTTCTCAATTAAAATTAAAAAAGATCTGTTTAGGTGAACCAGACAACATTCTCCCTTGAAGGGGTAAATAGGGGGTAAAGTTTGTATGGAATTTTTCCATTTCTAGACTTAGAGGTATGAAAATAAGTATATACGTTCTAGGTTACAATTAAAAAAGATCTGTGTAGGTGAAATGTTTTTTTTTTCAAAAAAATTTTTTGTTAACAAAATTTCCCCCTTAAGGGATAAGGGGGGGGGGGGGGATTGTATAGAAATTTTCTCATTTCTGGACATAGAAGTATAAAAATCCTTACTAATATTATAAATGCGAAAGTGAGTTTGTTTGTTTGTTTGTTTGTTACGCTTTCACGCCGTAACTACTGAACCGATCATCATGAAATTTTGCATACAAGTTCTCTGGAGTACGGAGAAGGACATAGGCTACCTTTTATCCCGGGAAAAAATACTATTCCCGAGGGATCGACATTGACGCGGGCGGAGCCGCGGGCGAAAGCTAGTTTTAAATATTAGACAATTTGGAGTTCTAAAAGACGCTGATATGGTGAATTGCTTTTTTTGACGTGACAACTATCTGCATGCCCGGCTGCACGCACGATAAAGTGTTACGTTCCGTGTGCAATAGAGAGCGCGGAACAAGTGATAGAGAGGCACAATCAAGCCTAAGCTTTGGCTTGTGACGCACCTATCTCTCTTCCACCGTTATCACGTCAAATTGCCTCCGTAAACCGACTTTACAGACGACCAGTTTTTTTAAAGCATTCTCATAATGAAAAATCGGAATTCAGTTTTTTGGATTTATGTAGTGTTCACCCTTAAAATTAGTGTGTATATCAATATTTTTAATGTATATTGTACCTAGTACTTCTATTCTTTTTATATCAATCCCAACTGTTTATTTCAATGGACAAAAATAAAGCCTCGCTTTAGACAGACAAGCGTGATCACGAACTAATCCTAACAGGATATTCGATGTCCCTAGAGCCTAGCCTAGGGTCAACTGATCTGATCTGATTGATTGATTGAAGACCTTTCCCTCATGTACTCGTACATAGATTCATCATTATGTCACCAGAACCAGTAACGCTAGCGCGCGTAATGAATCGCATAGTTGGTTAGTATGCTTGAAGAAAGTAAAACTTATTACAGTTGAAACCGGGTTTCCAGCATTAGTCCTTTGGACGAAACTAACGGTCTTAGTCGCTGCCGGTTCGGTTCGGTTTACCCGTGGTCTACCCAGTACATAGACAGATGTTCAGGTTTACCTGCTATGTTTTCCCTTCACTACAAACTGCAAGTAAGTAGTGCTAAGGCCGAAAAGAAAACTTCTTTCTCTCTTCCTTAGTTGGAATCCAAACTAAGACACAGCTCTGGAGGGATGGATTCGATTTAGCCGTGTGGTTTCCGGCAGAATAGAATAGGACCACTCCAAATCTTCCCGGGGATGTCGTAAGAGGCGACTTAGGAAATACAAGCTAAATAAAGCCCATAAACATTATTGAGACCTCTCCAACCCGTCTCGCCAGCGAGGAGAGTGTAGGCCAAATCCTCTGTCTGCTCTGGCCAAGTATGGCTGCGGTAGTACAGAGAGGGTCATGCTCTTGCGGTAGAGACTAAAAAGACCTGATGATGATGATTCGTTCGCGAGTATAATACGAGAATCGAAGATAAGAGAAAGTTAAAGTAAACGTACTAGAAGATAAAACCACCTATGCAAAAATAAGAATTTTTATTCAGGTTTAACGGAAAAACAAAAAAGGTTTCATTCATATATTTTTAGTCATTATCACAGAAAAGTTACAGCCAATTCAGATGGGCAGGGCGAGTATCAAGGATTTTTTTGATACTCGTAGTTGTAATAGTACACGTAAACATGTCTCGCATACTTTTTTATACTTCTGCTTCTTTATATCTGCACATTTATTTGTATCAAAAAGCGTTGTTATACAGCGTGTAAATTGACTCTCGACGTTCCCTTAATGCGGTGACTCAGCCCATCAATATGAACAACTTTTCCTATGGGAACAATGCTGGAAACTCACCATACAAACTGGCCGGGCGGCAGAACTCTTTCGTATGGAAATGCAAATTTTTTTTTTTACTTCCCAGCATTGGTCCCATTGGAAAAGTTGTTCATATTGATGGGCTGAGTTTGGCAGGGTACTTCGAGGATAAATTTACCTGCTGTATATACAATTGTTAAGATTGATCTTGAAATGATACATGTGAACATTTTTGCATCCAAAAACGTCGAACGTCGAAGCAAGCAATATATCACTGGTCGTCATTATGTTAACCAACTAAATAATGTGAGACGTCACTATTGCCCAACCTGATTTCCTTATAGGAAACAAGGGCATCTGTGGCGTAAATTTTGTTACATTTCGAACGAGTTCTGCATTATTAACATTTGAATAGTGCAAGCTTGCAGATGTGATCAATCGAATACATTTGGGCAGTTTCGTTACATAATTACGTCTGTTTATCTGTCACGGATGCTAAAAATATCGTTTTGCTTTTATTTCTAAAGTTTAATCGTATAAACAATAACAAAAAACACTAAAACATTTACTGGAGCTTAGAGTTAGTTTATCAGAAATAATAATTTATAAATAAAATAACAGAAAAAGAATAATAAAAATAACGTAACGATATATAAATTAAAAATACCTAGAGTACCTTAATACTTTTAAGTCAAAATAAATACAAAGCGTAACTAAAATTATTATTTAATCTATAAACAGTCCACGATTATTAAAAAAAAAAACAAAAAAAAATCTGTTAATCCATAAATGCAGGGTACAGAGAGCCAAGACATTATGTCAAGTATTTGTTACTATAGATACTCGTACTCCAGGGTGCCCGAGTATGAGTGCTAAGGGCAGCGCTGGTTAATGTGCTCTATGGTCTGGGCCTCTTCGCGACCTGAGAGAGTTAATTTTAGAATAATACTGCAAATGATAAGATATAGATATAGGTAAAAAATAGAATGTAAAAGTTGCAGCCATCTTTTTCTAATACAAGACCGTAAATACAGTTGCATTTGCGCCACAGTTACATAAAGTCGCGCTATTACTAGTACTCTAGTTAGTCCAGTTGTATTATTTTTGATATGTGACCTCTTTGCGTAATAACCCCAAGTAGTACGCGGGCAAGTCAATGCTCTGTCTATTAGTTATAATAATTAGTATACGATGAACGGAAAATATTTTAAACGCTAGGACTAAAGGAACGGAATACCTATAGATTTATTTTACTAGATAGATACTTGTTTGTTTGTTTGTACGAGAAAAAACACAGAACATAAAACATAGTATAAACGAAAAGTAAACATACAATATGCGGACTTATCCCATAAAGGGATCTCTACCAGTCAACCAGCCAAATGATTGAGAGGATGTTTACTAATTGGGCAGAAGAACGTACAAAATAATAAAAAGAAGAAAATATATTCTTAAATACATAAATATTTTGCAAATATAAAATACATACACATTATAGTAATATATATATATATATATTAAAATCTTATTTAAATACATACATAATAAAAATCAACTTAGAGCTCAAATATTAGAGGAGACCAGTGAAGATTTTAAAAGGCGAGATTTAAAGGAGACCAAAGTAGGGGCCATTTTTACCTTAAGGGGGAGCGAATTCCAAAGCCGTGCTGCCATAACCGAAAATGATTTAGAATAAGTAACTGTCGAGTGTGGCGGTACAGATAAAGTGGGATTGTTTGCTGCACGTAATCGACTGTCCGTGGTTTTAAAAGTAAATTTGCTATGAAGGTAATCAGGGGAAGAAGGATTGAAGAGAACATTGAAAAGAAGAGAAAGAATGTGAATGTTACGACGGATCCTAATAGGTAACCAGTTAAGTTTCATGCGAAAATCAGAAATGTGATCGTACTTTCTAAGATTAAAAACAAACCTAATACACATATTTTGCAGGCGCTCCAGCTTATTAAGAAGTTCTTCAGTAGGATCAAGATAAGCAGCATCCGCATAATCAAGTAAAGGAATTAACAATGAGCGAGCCAGTAGTGCTTTAGTTTTGACGGGCAAAAAATTTTGCATCCTTTTTAAGATACTTAGACTTTACTAGTTTTTTTGTTGATTGTTCAAGGCTTAAAGCCCAAGGAATCAAATCCTACATATTATTTTACAATATCGGAAACAATATTTGGGACATAGAGCGTTCTAAATTGGTAATTATTAGTATTTTGTAATATTGATTCAATTGTAAAGCAGTAATAAAAGGAAAGTAATTAGTTGGGCCGCTAAATTATTATTTGGGCAGCAGATTTTACAATTGGGGCAGCAGAGAAATCATTTAGATAAGCTTTGGCTTTCCACCTGGAGCGACTAAGAACAAAAAAGAAGTTAGGTTCAGGTTATTTTTTTATGACCACCCGGAACCACTGAGGGCAGAAAAGAAGTTTTGCTGACCATAAGTAGCTGCCCGACTAGCTATTTTATTTTTCCTAATTACATTTTTCTGCTAACAAAAATACGAATATCCGGCTAACCGTTTCAATAACACCCGTGATAAAATAAGTGAAATAAAAAACGTCGTTACTTTTAAAAAAGTCAAGTGAATTTTATAATAAAATTAACCATGAATAAGATAAGGATTAATCTTCTTTGCATTATTGACATAGCTAATTTTATTTTTCGAATTTAAAAAGTCATCAGAATTTGACGACTCATTGTTATAAAAATCAGCATAAGAATAATGTATAAGATAAATAAAAATAAATTTGAAAGAGATAAAAGATAAATAAATTAAATAAGATAACAAGTTGGTTAGATGAATTAAGAGCATTTGATAAGAACTGGGTGGACACTACCAAAAATCGAGAAAAGTGGAAAGAAAGAGGAGAGGCTTTTGCCCAGCAGTAGGACAGGGAAGTCTCTCTTCTTAAAAGAGGAGAGGCTTTTGTCCCACTGCTAGGAAAAAAAAGTAAAAGTAAAAAAAAAATGTAAACGATATTGCAGTGGTCAACTGAGAAAGACTTATTAACTTTAAAGTACAAATCTAGGCTTTCAGATAATAATGATTACCCTATTTTAGATTTTTTACAAACTAGGATTTCTACCTAATTAAAGATAAAAGTAAAATTTATTTGTCAAATTTTTAAAATTTGTTTTATTTATCGTACGTGGAAGAAGCCAATATAAGTGTCCGATTTTCAAGCCTAATGTCCCGTTTTAAGGCTAAGTCTAAGTAAAACTGTCTGTTCTATCTACATATGCTAAATTTACAATACATATTTTAGAGGCGATGCAATGGTTGGAGCTTTGCAATTTGGGACGGAACGGTAGAGGCTATAACTCAATTCCGCTCATCACTACTGGATATGAAGGAGATACGTTGATGTGCTAATCGAATAACAAGGAAGCAACGTATATTTTGGCAGTAGACTCAAATTGATTATCTATAATTTTCCAAACAGAGTAAATTGTACTATCCAAATCACTCGTTTCCAATTGGAGAATGAATGTGTGTGGCTGCAATTATTTTTCAGTCTATTAGTTTTCTGTCTAGGTCTAGTTGTATTTTCAAAATTGTATATAATCTGTGTTCAAATTTAAAGTGTGATGCCATAGAAGTATGACGCTCTTTTTTCAAATCTATGTGATGCTATGTCGCAACGGTCGCAACCAACGATGCTTTGCTATTTAGCTCGCATGGACGGTGACAAGTGACATTGATGACAGACAATACCTTACTCAATTTCGCACACTAGTGGAATGAATTAGTGACAATTTTGTGCCCTTGTTTGTTGTTGCCTGATTAGGTATTATTTATAAAATTGGGCAATAAACCGGCTAAGCACGAATTTACATATTCTCTGAATTAGGATCGATGGAACTCACCTTCCACTTCATTATAACACCATTTTTAAAACTGTTTACATTTTCTTATTTTATTAGCTTTTAAACGTCTTGTTCATAATATTATGTAGGTGGATCACTAAGAAGGAAGACATGCAAAATCAAATGGCCCGGGGTAAAGTATCCGCCGCAAAAAAAAAATCAAATTGGACCAGTATCACGTCTTTTTCCCTTACGGGGTATACAGAGCCTAGGTCTACCTATAATGCCTTATAGCCACATTTAGCATGTTGCTATCTGTACCAGTATCACGCCTTTGCCCTTGCGGGGTAGACAGAGCCTAGGTCCATACCTTATGGCCACATTTAGTATGTTGCTAAATGTGGCCATAAGGTCTTATAGACCTAGAGGGGACCTATGCGGATGCGTTCAAAGCGAGCGGGCGTTCTCTACTTTTCCATGTAGGTATAACTTTTAACGCCGCTTAGAAGTGATCAACGTAACGTGGAAAGAAAAAGACCAAATTATAACGGAAAAAAGAAATTACAAATTAATAAATAAATAAATATATACGGACAAATCACACAGATTGAGCTAGCCCCAAAGTCAGTTCGAGACTTGTGTTATGGGATACTAACTCAACGATACTATATTTTTATTACAAATGTAAAGAAACACTATATTTCTTCCGAAGTTGATGCTATTTTGTTTGTCCGTTTAAATTACATATTAGTATAAACATAGTTTAAAATCATATTATGAAGAAGATTGAAGCGAGTTCTATTAGACTAAATTTTCAGAAATTACAAATTTGCGGTAAGCTTTTCTGAACCACATCAAATAAACTTAACTCTTCGAAGCACTAATTTACGATAGACGAGTAAGAGTATTTGCTGCATTTCTTTGGTATATTTATTTTAAACTTCAGAGTAATATTTTCTAAAAGACTGTGGTTAGTAAATCAAGATTACATTTGAGATTTAGCCAATTCTCAGAATTGTGTAGATTCAAAGTGAATGTTCAAATTCAAAGTGTGAAGTGACGTGGCCGCCACCATCGTGCAATTTAGCTCGCACGGACGGTGAGAGACAATAACTCAATTCTGCACATCACCAGTGGATATGAAATTGTGACGTTGACGGGTCAATCGAATGATAAAGAAATTGACGTATGTTTTGGTGTTCTTCTTGTTTGTTGATTGATGATGACGATGATGAATTTTTCATTGACGAGTCAAATTGTTTAGCTGCAATCATTTTTCTCAGTTTTTAAACTTTAAACTAGCATCAAACCGGCATCAAACATTCAAAGATTCAAAGACTTATTCAGACACTTTTTCACGTCGAAGGATATTTTAAATAATACTAAAATACTTATACTCAAATGGTTAATTATTGTTCAAAAGCTACAAACTACCAGCGTTGAAACCGACCACTGCAGTGAAGAAAAAGCCGAAATAAACTTTTTTCACATAGCTTCTGAAAAAATTATAAAGGTACGGTTACAAAAAAAATACCTTTGAGACTTAGTCGGTTCTCAGAAATGTGTAGATCCGAAGTAATTGTTCAAATTCAGCGTATGAACTGATGACGCAACTATCAAAGCTTTGCAATTTAGTTCGCACAGACGGTGAGAGGCAATAACTCAATTCCGCACTTCACCACTGGATATGAAGGAGTGACGTTGATGTGTCGACGGAATGATAAAGGGTGTAAGGTAGCAAGAAAAGGTTGCTTTGTACCTTTGCCTTATTTTGTTTCTTTGAAGTCAAAGACTGTTTGCCTATTTTGTTTTTTCTTACATACATATACATACATACATAGTATCACGTCTTCTCCGTTCCGTTGCGGGGTAGACAGAGTATAAGATCTTATGGCCACATTTAGCATGTTGGAGAGCGTGTAGATAAAAACGGAATAAAGTAGTGATGGGTTGCTAGCCGCATCTCCTATTGACATGATTCCGCAGATTTTGCCAGATCCCTCGATCGGCTTTTACGATCTGCGCAGAAAGAGAAGCTGCTGGCACATTCTATGTTTTTTCTTTTTTCCCAGACCAGCATGGAAGAGGATCATGAAATAGTTTTTTCTTAGAATGTTATATGTTTTTTTTTTTTATAATTTTTAATACCCCTTGACATAAAGAAAGCTAAAAGCTTAGCCTTCAAGAAAACTCAAAAGTGTTGCCTCAAAATTTTAACGATCTGTAATAGAATGTTGAAAATGTAAATTGACAACGTTTCTGAAATCTTATGAAATTAGTGTTTCTCTTGGAAAAGTGATTAGCCATTTAAATATTTTTTAAGACACTGAAAACAAATCTGAATCGATCGTTAGCCCTATTAAATAAAAACTTGTTCATTCGGACGGAATTATAATAGCTTGATGAATATTGTATACTGATATGACCTGGGATTTTTTTTCAGTGCCAGTCAGTCCATGAGTTACCTTTTATCGTGTGCCCTTACCAGCCAACAATACTTACACCAGTATTGTTGATGATCTCAACCAGGCCAATGATCTAAATGAAACCATTTTCACTGACATTTCTTCCATGCTGGTCTGGGAGAAAAGGAAAAACGTAGAATGTACCAGCTGCTTCTCTACCCGCGCAGATCGTATAAGCCGATCGAGGGAATGGGCGAAAATCTGCGGAATCACGTCAATAGGCGATGCGGCTAGCAACCCATCACTACTTTTATTCCGTTTCCCATCTACGCGCCCATCAAAATGCTAAATGTGGCCATAAGGTCTTATAGACCGTGGCTCTGTCTACCCCGCAAGGGAAAAAGACGTGATACTATGTATGTATGTATTTTCACTGACAAAAGTAAGTCTTAACTGACTGTACTTTTATACGTTTATATATCTGTAAGCAAGTGTTCCAATGTATTCGAGGAATTAAATGCGGATTAATTAATACATGGCAAGTTACGCGTTTCTTTGGAAAGTTTACGAATATAAAAAATATATGTGGTGAAATTTTTATCGTTTTGGATCCTTATAGGGGTGACTCAGACAATAAAAATGAACAACTTTTCCTATGGGAACAATGCTGGGAACTAAGTGTCCAAAACGATCAAAATTTCACCATGTAAACATGCTTACTCAGTATAGACCACAAATAATTAAGATTAATAATCCTAATTTATATCATAGTACTATTTGAAAAGTCCTTTGAATATATTTACGAACATAACTTTTTTACTCATAAGTTGGAATGACCAAGTAGAATGTAGCTTCAAATGAGCCTCGTAAACCTTTATGTATTCGCACTAGTGAAATATCACGCTCGGCAAATTTGTCGAATGACTAGGTTTAGCTAAGTTACGTACATCGCAAAAAGATACGAGCATATTGAAATCCAAAAGTGCTAAGTAATAAGGGTTATATGAATCACTTGGTAGCACCATTGAGACCTTGGGTCCAATAAACTATTTTTGTCAAACATAAATATAAAAATAAACGGACAAACCACACAGATTGAGCCAGCCCCAAAGTAAGTTCGAGACTTGTGTTATGAGATACTTACTCAACGATACTATATTTTATAACAAATACATATATAGATAAACATCCAAGACCCAGGCCAATCTGAAACAATCATTTTCCATCTTGACCTGGCCGGGGATCGAACCCGGGCATTCTCGTGTCGCAGGCTGGCGAGTTGACCGCTGCGCCACGGAGCTAGCTATTAACACAAAACAGTTTGATAGTTGTCACTATGGTCAGTGACATCAGTTCATTAGACGTGGTTGCAATTTTATTAGACAAAAGAAATCTAAACTGTTTTAAATTATTGTTTAAACTATTTCATTTGATGTTGTTGGGAATTTATCCTACTTTTCATTATTGCAGCTGGACCACTACTGGACAAAGGCTTCTTCCAAGGATTCTTCGTGCAATGGGAGGATATTGCTTCACGCGACACACTTGGAGGCGGGTTGGTGATTGCAGATTATATTGCTTCTTGTGCTCCCAAGTCCCAACGCTGCTGTCCACCGGATGCATTTCTAAGCTGGAGAATGAGGAAAAAGCAAGTCACAGGCTTACCCGATGCCGTACCTGCATTCTGCAACCACCAACCAAGCAGTTCAGGATGACACCCCTGACCACATACCTAATTACTTAATCTATTGGTACAGTTAGCCAACGAGATACCTGACCCCGCCATCTACCTATATCTTGAATTTTCTCATAAACTAAAGATTTTAATTAAGACTTTCTGAATATACATTTTCATGTTGATATTATTTTACGTTTAAGAGAAAATTCAAGATATACGTAGATGGCAGGGTCAGGTATCTCGTTGGCTGACTGTACTAGGCAAAGGAAAATCAACGGATTTGCTTTCAGTGCACATCCATTGATTTTCCTTATTCTTTCTAGTATTTAGTCTGATTCTTTTTATTTAGTCTGATTTATTTTGACGCTAGGCATACAAATAGCCAAGGGTTTTAGAAATTTGACGCTTCACGTCTACTTTCTGTCCTTATACATTCTTATGTCCGACAGATCTTTTGCGAGTCAAAGAGGAAACTTAATACGCATTTTCTTCAAATGTCAAAATCTCGATCAAACGAGATAGTGATTTTAAAAATTTGACTTTATAATGAGTTGCCTAATCCGCAGAATTCAAATGGTTTATTTGTCCTACACAACTTTCATAACATTTCATCAATAGGACATCCAAACGATGTTTTGGCAATCTTTATTTGCTTCAGCTTAGGCATTCGAACGTAATCGGTACTATTTGTATCATCATCATCAGGTCCTTTTTTAGTCTCCACTACAGGAGCAAGACCCTCTCTGTACTACTAGGTCCATACTTGGCCAGAGCAGCCAGAAGACTTTGGCCTACACTCTCCACGCTGACCAGACGGGTTGGAGAGGTCTCATTGATTTTAATTAGCTTTGTTTAGCTTGTATTTCCTAAGTCGCCTTCTACGATATCCACGGGAAGACTTGGAGTGGTCCTATTCTACTCTGCCGGATACAACACGGCTACTATTTGTATATCAAGACATATCTAAGCCACTTTTAGTCAAGTTATTCAACCGGTGGAGGACTTACTTATGCTGTTGGCATGGTTACTGTAGGGTATGCTTGTTAGCTGTCATATTTATATTGAAGGTATTTGTGTTTTGTATTGTTGATCAGTCCAATAAATGGTACATAGCTAACGGTCGTCTTATTGCTAACCTCATATATTTCAACTGGCGACGAGTTTTGAACAACGCGCAATCATGGGAATCGGGAAGATCAGTGAATTTAACGTGGAGTCCGGACATTGGGACGTGTATTGTGAACGATTGGAAATGTATTTCAAAGTTAATGATGTGAAGGAAGACGCTAAAGTGCCGACATTGATAACGGTCGTGGGTGACGTGTGCTATGAACTGATGGTGAACCTGGCCAGCCCCAAAAAGCCATCCGAACTTTCATTTGTAGCCTTAGTGGAACTAGTGAAATCTCATTTGAACCCTAAACCATCTATATTGGCGGAGCGATATCGGTTTAGATTAAGGAGACAACATAACGGCGAATCAATTTCTCAGTACGTGGCGGAATTGAAGAAATTGTCAAGGTCATGTGAGTTCAAAACAAATTTAGATGAAAATCTTCGAGACCAATTTGTATGCGGAGTATCGAGCGACATCATTCGACAAAGATTATTTGCGAAAGACGAAATATCATTTTCAAACGCGTTGAAGTTAGCATGTGTGTTGGAAGCTGCGGAGAAAAATGCAGCCGCGGTAGAACCGAGTGGCAGCGGTGTCACGGCCGCGGGCTCGGCGGCGGCGGCGCTCGGCGCAAACGGCGCGGAAGCTAGCGCAGTGCATGCGCTGGGGACAGCGCGCGGGCGGTACGGTGGCGGCGGCAGGGCACGGGCGGCGGCGGCCGCGGGGGCTCCGGCCGGGCAGCAGCGCGGGCATCATGAGCAGCTACAAAGTACCAAGATTTGTGAAGCGTGCGGAGTGCGGGGACATACCAAGGAAGGATGTCGTTATAGACATTTTGAATGCAGCAAATGCAGGAAGATGGGCCATCTTCGGCGCGTGTGCCCGGAGAAGGACAGGCCGGCTGGTGGCTTTATGCAACGCAAGACCAACACGGGCAGAGGAAACCTGAATTATAATGTAACGACCGGTGCAACAGCATATGATAAATCGGAGGACGAATACTCATCGGAAGTGGAGGAATTCCATCAGCTGAGTTTAAACGGTTATAAACCGGTAAGACTAACTTTATTAGTAAATGAGCAACCACTTTGTATGGAAATAGATACGGGTTCCGCTATATCCTGTATAAGTAGTGATACATACGAAAAATATTTTAAAAATGTACCCTTAGAAAATTGTAACTTACAATTAAAATTTTATGATGGCAGTAAAATATCACCAAAAGGTGTTTTTACATCAAGAGTCTGTTTTGAGAATGAGAGTAGACACTTAGAATTATTTGTAATAGATGGGGGCACCACTTCATTACTTGGGAGACATTGGCTGTCGGAATTAAAAATAAAAGTGCCTTTAATTGTAAAAAACCTCAAGATAGACAGTAGGGATAAAGTTTTAAACACGAATTATAATAATAATTTAAGTTCTGTCCTTGACAGGTATAAGGATTTGTTCAGCGAGGGGCTAGGGAGGTACACAGGCGGGCAGGTGACGCTGCGCGTGCGGGAGGGCGCGGCGCCGGTGTTCTGTCGTGCCCGGCCGCTGCCTTACGCGCTCAAGGAGCGGGTGGACGCCGAGTTAGACGCCATGCTGGCGGACGGAGTGATCGAGCCCGTCGACAGCTCGGACTGGGCCACGCCTTTGGTGCCCGTGAGTAAAGCGGATGGTGGTCTACGCATTTGCGCGGATTATAAGGTAACCTTGAATCCTGTCTTACTGGTCGATAGGTATCCCTTGCCTCGTATTGATGATCTGTTAGTGGGCCTGAATGGATCTAATATTTTTACAAAACTCGATTTATCCCAGGCGTACAATCAATTGGTTTTGGATGATTCGAAGAGATATACAGTTATTAATACACACAGGGGTTTGTTTATTTATAATCGACTCGTATACGGCCTCTCATCTAGTCCGGGCATTTTCCAACGAACCATGGCCAACTTGTTAAAAGGTATACCTTATGTTGAAGTATTTTTGGACGATGTCATTATAGGGGGCAAAAACAAAACCGAAAATTTACAGATATTGGAAGCAGTACTTAACCGGCTACAATCTCACGGAATGAGACTTAAGAAAAATAAGTGTGTTTTCATGGTTGAGGAAGTTAGGTATTTAGGTTATATCATTTCTAAAGATGGGGTTAAAGTGGATCCTTCAAAGGTAGACGCCATAGTCAAACTACCACGACCCAATAACATTACCGAACTTAGGTCTTTCCTTGGTTTAGTAAATTTTTATGCCAAATTTGTCAAAAATATTAGTTTCATATTAGAACCGTTGTATAAATTACTTAAAAGGGGCATTCGGTGGGAGTGGAACAACAATTGCGAGCAAGCTTTTAAAAATATCAAACGTGTGTTAACTGGGACGCAAGTTTTGCGACATTATAACCCTCTCGGGAAATTGATTTTAACGTGCGACGCGAGCGCGCGCGGCGTCGGCGGAGTGCTCACGCAGCCCGGCGAGGAGGCCGCCGGCGAGCGGCCGGTCGCGTACGCCTCGCGGACGCTCACCAACGCAGAGAAAAATTACTCTCAAATTGACAGGGAGGCTCTTGCTATTATTTATTGTTTGAAGAAGTTTCACCAATATTTGTATGGGCGTCGTTTCCTATTAAAAACGGACCATAAGCCGCTAGTTAGTATTTTCGGAAATAAAAATGGGGTACCAGCTATGGCGGCCAGTCGATTACAGCGGTGGGCAATTATACTATCAGCATACAATTATGATATTGAATACGTACACACAACTAAGAATGGTGCGGACGGGCTATCACGATTGCCTGTTGCTTCACCAGAAAGCGAAAAGTTGGAAGTACCGGAACAGACATACTTACACTTTGCACAGGAGGCGATGTCTTTAGATTATAGGACTATAGTTAATTTAACTAGGCGTGATCCCATGTTAAGTAGGGTGTTGAGTTATATTAGGGATGGATGGCCGGCAGACAATGAAATAAAAAGTATGCAATCATTTTTTAATCGGAAGGATGAGCTTTATGAGGAACTAGGATGTATCATGTGGGGCTATAGACTCGTCGTTCCGGCAACATGTAAACATTTAGTAATGCGCGAACTCCATGAATCACACATGGGAATTGTAAAGACTAAGTCTATGGCAAGGAGTTATGTATGGTGGCCCGGAATAGATGAAGATTTAGAAATAATGTGCAAGTCATGTACAGTGTGCGCCGCGGAGGCAGACGCTCCGCCGAGGAGCGCGGTTCATCATTGGCCGTGGCCAGGAAAACCCTGGACTCGTATCCATGTAGATTTTTTGGGACCGATATATGGTAAATTATTTCTTGTGGTAGTGGATGCAAGAACTAAATGGTTAGAAGTATTTCCAGTTAATAGTACTGCCGCTGTTGGCACAATAGGCAAACTCAGGGATTTGTTTTCTCGGTGGGGTTTACCTAAAATAATAATATCGGATAACGGCCCGCCCTTTTCTAGTCAGGAATTCGAACAATATTGTAAGGAGCAAGGTATAGACCATATGTTTTCTGCTCCGTACCACCCGGCTTCAAATGGGGCCGCAGAGAACGCGGTACGTACGGTTAAAAGAGTAATTAAAAAAGCGGTTAATCAAAAAACGGACATAATAGAAGCCCTACACACATTTCTACTACACTATCGTAACACTGAGCATGCCACGACAGGGGAAAGTCCGGCAACAATGATGTTAGGGAGGCGATTACGAACCAAACTCGATAGACTTAAGCCTGATCGGGAACAAAAAGTACAGAGAGCACAGGATTGTCAGGTGCGGGGTAAATCAGGTGCCAATCGGGCAATGTCTACTGGTGACGAAGTATGGCTAAGGCAGTACAACAAACCAGATAAATGGGTTGCAGGGAAAGTAGTACAGGCGTTAGGTGCGACCGACTACAAGGTTAGGGACGAGACAGGTAAGGAAACTCATAGGCATATAGACCAGATAAGACGGAAGTCAAGGAATTCCCTTATTTGTCCTAGTGGACCACCATCGCAGAAAATAGTGGAAATAGATATTGACGAAAGCGCTAAGGAGGAGGCAGGGCACGAGCAGAGTACGATTAGTCCTAATACTTCAAGTCTTGCGACAGAGACGGACGCCAAGTCGGTCAACAATGGGGAAAACAGTATACCGGTTAGGGAGAATGTTAGCAGCACCCCGCCAGTACCACCCCGGTCTCGTCCAATGCGACAGTGTAGACTGAACAAACAGTTATGTAAAAATTATATTACTTAAGTTATTTTTTTGTTGAGATGATTTTTCAAAAATATTGATTTATTTCTTATTTTACTTAATTCATAGTACCTAGGTTAATACTGTGTATAAATCGTACGGACGATTCTCAATTATGATACCTATACGTTATATGATTTTCCATTTCTTGATTATAAAGTGTAGTGAGCATAATGTTACGTAGGAGGTCAATGTATTTGCGGTCAGTCAAAGTTTGATTGTTTGTAGTTTTTAAATAGTCGTACTTAAACGTTAATTTAATAAGTAAATATTTTAGTAAATAAGGGTGGAGGATTGTAGGGTATGCTTGTTAGCTGTCATATTTATATTGAAGGTATTTGTGTTTTGTATTGTTGATCAGTCCAATAAATGGTACATAGCTAACGGTCGTCTTATTGCTAACCTCATATATTTCAGTTACTATATATATAAATGTTTTACCGTCACTTCGTCGTGTAATTTATAGCCTACCAGCTTGCGCTCACGGCTCCGCCTGCGTCAATGTCGATTCTTTGGGAATAGTACTTTTTCCCGGGATAAAAGGTAGCCTTTGTCCTTTTTCGTACTCCAGAGAACTTGTATGCAAAATTTCATGATGATCGGTTCAGTAGTTACGGCGTGAAAGCGTAACAAACAAACAAACTCACTTTCGCATTTATAATATTAGTAAGGATAAGGATGTGCTATTCAGACGTGTCTGATATAACATTGTAGTTTTATGAAAATCCATTTAATAGTTATTGCATGCAGGTCAGTGGTGTCATCCCCGGTCAACTACCAAGCGCCCCAATCGGGCAACATAACATTAGATATTCAATTGTGTCTGTGTTTCTCGCGATTGCTGAGTTAACTGCTTGGCCGGTGGTGTTGGGTACGCATGCTTGGCCTCCCAAACTGCTACTCGCTTTTCTCCCATTCATCCGAGTGAGAGTTTCCCGATATATTCATTCGTTTCCCAAATCAACCAAATTCCTCTCCATCCTCTCCATCCCCAGCTAAAAAATACTGCTGATGGGCGGATGGAGTTGCGTTGCATTTTGTTGGGCAGCAGTGTCGGAAGCACAAGAAGCCAAAGAAAAGGCCGAAATACCTTCATTTTTAAATTTCTATCTAGTCCATCGACCACAAATGGTCATGTAAGCTGCTACTTAATGGTCAGCATTGGTATGAGTAAGGCTAAACTGTGTAACATATTCAAATCACACTTATCGGAAGAAGACAGGTAAGTCATTTTAAACTGTAGTCATTAAAAAGGTTTTATTTTACGGTAAGGTACTGCCCCAGCCTCGCACGCACGCACCTATGACATCCGATCTTCAACTTCCTCCGGCGAAATTTATCTCTCTAGCCCACCTTGGCTTACCGTCATAGAGAGCGTCAGTCATTCTTTGTCAAATACCATTACTAACAAAATAATCTCATACTTCACGAATTATCACCAAAATGTTCCAAATGGAAACACTAGACAAATGATACGAGTAGTAACTGCTGACGTTCCTAGAATATATCTACACTAATATTATAAAGTGAAAATATTTGATTGTTTGTTTGTTTGCTTTGAATAGGCTTCGAAACTACTGGACCGATTTGTTAAATTCTTTCACCATTAGAATCCTACATTATCCCTGATGAACATGAGTAGATATAAGTATTCAATCTATAGCCTAATAGATTGAATACTTATATCTACTCGTGCGAAGCCGGGGGCATAAAGAATTAACAAAAAATCCCCGCACATCTTTGTTGGAAATGCAGCCTGATGGCCCGCTACCTTGTACGAGTATAATTGGCGTCAGTGTTTCGACTTACATCCCAGCAAGCAATATAAAAAAAATAACTATCTAATAGGAATTAAAAAATATGCTCAAGAAATTTATAAAGAGGACCTTTGAAAGGTAGAAATAACACGTTATACTATAGGAAGTTAGAAGTAATTAGGTATAATATGCCGAAGATAAATTAATAACAGTAATAATTTCTCTTAAAAACTCAATATTGGATCGGAAGTGACGTAGTCCTTAACATCGAAAGGGCTGGTGTCGTCACAGTTTCGGTAAAGAGGTCAATCGGGCAATAAAATAATATTTTTCACACGATACAGTTAGAAACCTTAGTAGGGCAGTAATATTCCAAATGTGCAAACTGGTAGCCTTATGTAATCGTATTTAAAACAGCTGCGGAGAATTGCTTACATGACATTATTTGTAATTTTATGGTAACTTGCACACTGGTGAGTTAGAAAGTCTAATGTAATTTATTTTTCTTTTGATACTAATGCGCGCACATTTTTAAAATTTCATTTGCTAAAGAAAACAATCTATTTATTGATCTTTGCTTTTTCAATGCTTGATTGAATTGTTTGACCACGTATCTGAACAACTTTCATTATCAACTTCGAGATAGTGAAAAAAATATCTGCTCTTTCATACAAAAGTGGAATATCTACTTGGCCAAAATCGATGGAAAAGATGATTTTTATTTATCAATTTCGAATTAGGTCGTTCCCGTAATGAAAGTTGTTCAGATTCGTGTTCTGAGTCACTCCTTAAACGTTTGCTAATGAATTCAATTTCACCCTGTATTTATTAAATTGGCGAGCTCCGTGGCGCAATGGTTAATACGCCAGCCTACGACACGAGGGTGCCCGGGTTCGACCCCGGTCAGGTCATGATGGAAAACGATCTTTTTCAGATAGACCTGGGTCTTGGATGTTTATCTATTTAAGTATCTATTATAAAATATAGTATCGTTAAGTCTAGTATCCTACGACATAAGTTCACAACTTACTGTGGGGCTAGCTCAATTCGTGTGATATGTCCATAGGTATTTATTTATTTATTTATAATACCTTGGGGTGCTCAATAGAGCGAGGCAGTACTTCACTCCGGGTCATAGACTTTTATTATATAAAGCTCAAGTCCGGCCCCACATGGAGTACTGCTCTCATATCTGGTCTGGTGCACCTCAATACCAACTCCTTCCTCTTGATTCCATCCAACGCCGGGCAATTCGTATTATCGACGATCCCACACTCACAGACGATTTAGACACCCTCGGTCTACGGAGAGACGTTGGCTCTCTGTGTGTATTTTACCGTCTATACTATGGGGAGTGTTCTGAAGAACTTTTTGAATTGGTGCCACCGTCACCTTTCTACCACCGCACCGCTCGCCACAGGAGTAAAGTCCATCCCCACATCCTTAACACTTGGGTCTCCAAAAATGTCAGAGCGTCACGTGGTTTTTTTCCTCGTACAGCAAGATTGTGGAATGGACTCCCTCCCGAGGTTTTCCCTGTGTGCTATGACTTGAGGTCCTTCAAAGGCGTGTTTACAGGTATCTTAAGAGTCGGCAACGCATCAGCAGCTCCTCTGGTGTTGCAGATGTCCATGGGCGACGGTGACCACTTTCCATCAGGTGGCTCGTCTGCTCGTTTGCCGTTGGAAATACATAAAAAAAAAAAAAACCTACAATAAGCTGACTGACTTGTGCGATGCGACTGCATCTTACAACAAAATTGTTAAATATAATTTATTTTTAAGCATTCACAAACAATCATAAAAACCTTAATAATGTATTGTATGGCTTCCTACATATAAATTAAGTTCCAAATTCACTGCAATGTAAGTAAAATCAAAAACCACACGTGTAATAGCAAACCCTTATGTGTAATAGTAATCGGATATGGTGGAGAATTTCGCCGTGCAGGATAGAAGCGCGGTAGCTTAGTTGGCAGAGCGTAGTTCGTACATAGACGTAGACGTTCGGTTCAAACAGTACCCATGTGACAGTATCCATGTTTAAATTATTTGTTTTTAACTATTTTGTGTGTCTAAGACTAGAGTCGGCGACAAAACGAGACCAACTTTCACTGCACTTTATCTCAAACATTTTAAAATAATATCCCAATAATGTTATGCGGTAACTAACTTATAAAATAACGAATTAAGATTTAGGATAGCATAATTTCCTGATTTTATGTACTTATGTTAAATACTTACGTAACTTCGTAAAGTATCTTATAAGTTTAGTATCTTATAAGTTATTTGTTTATTTCAAGATCACATAATGTCAACTCGGAAACGAAACGTAAACTTTTCAACTAAAGTGTATAGTACTCATTGTACTCGTATGAAACTCACTACTTCAACGCACACTAATCGTATTGGTTATGTAATCGCCTCGCCTCGGACTGCCTCACCGCGCCTCAACTTAATTCCCCAATGTCGTCATTGCGAGCTCTGGCTTAAAACTCTCCGTACTCTCCGTACTCTCGGTTACAACTCTCCGTGCTCTCGCTTACGAATCTCCGTTCTCTCGTTTATGACTCTTCGTACTCTCGTTTACGACTCTCCGTACTCTCAATTATGACTCTCCGTACTCTCGCTTATGACTATCCGTACTCTCGCTTACAACTCTCCGTACTCTTCGTACTCTCGCTTATGACTCTCCGTACTCTCGCTTACAACTCTCCGTACTCTCGCCTACGACTCTGCGTACTCTCGCTTATGACTCTCCGTACTTTCGCTTACGATTTTCCGTACTCTCGCTTACGACTCTCATCACTCTCGCTTACGACTCTCCATACTCTTATATGTTACTTACTTACTTATATATGATTTTTACTCCTTATTGTTCAATTTGTCAATTTTTGCTGTGTTATCGGATTTTATAATGAATATGTAAATACCCGACTACGGTGAAGCTAAAAGGAGATTTATGACTTAGTCCGCTGTGTATGGTAACGAATAAACATATGTTCGTTTGTCCGTCACTCCTATCTCTTAAACTACCAAATGCAACTTGACTAACGTATAGCATATACCTACTTAAATAAAACACAATTAAATCTATAGGAACGTCCGACCGGAAGTCGTAAGCTTGGCATCCCTTACGGCAAAGCGATGCCGCAATTTCATCCGCTAAGTTTATTAGGTTAATCTTATCTTTAGATAAGATAAAGATTAAAAGAAGAAAAGGTATAAAGCAAAAAATATAACCTAAAGTGAAAACTTTTTAAATAGTATAAGCTTTTGTGTACGCATCACTTTATTTTTGGAGTTATTTTTAACGAGGCCTTTAATTTGATATCCATATAGTCGTGTGCATAAAATAGCTAGTCCGCCATCTTAGGTGTTCCGTCTTGTTGGATTAAGAACAACGTCACACAGCTAAGCATGCATTGCCGTCCAAACTAAACAACTATACAAAATTTCAACTCAATCAGTGGAAGATTTGCTTCAAAATTGAGTTGCGAAATTCCACCCGAACAAACGTAGTTACATACATATATTGCAAGATAAATAAAAGCTTGTAAAAAATAAAACAATCACCCGGAACGGTCTCAACTCAGCATTAGCATCCTAATGTTGAGATTGGACTGTTCTGGTTGTTTCAGATTAAAAATAAACCTACATGTAATACAAGTAACAGTCGCATTGATTTACATAAATAAATCTTATTAACCTACACTTTATCATTATATCTCTTATACTTTGTAACTTACACTAAAATAATTCAAAAATAACAATTAAAAAGTGACAAAATATACCTAATAATTGCTTATATGAGTACCACACTTAAGTAAGAAGATAATTAATCTTTAATGTTAAGTAATAGAAACGTAATCGGTTAATAACATGTCAGCAAGTATCACTAATTGGCGTACTTTGTAGAGCGGTAGCAACGAAGTAACAACTATTTCTTCCGTTGTTGCTGTGGTCTAAATTTGGTCGCCATGTTGAGTTTCATCAAGTCAAGTAGCCGGGTGTTATTAATTTTTATCCTAAACTAGCTGTTGCCTGCGACTTCGTCCGCGACAATTTCTGTTATTATGATTAATTCGTTCTTTTTATTAGCATAGATGAATAATTTTCCCCCGTTTTCAAAACATTTTTTATTGATGCTTCGCTCAAATCTTAATTTATTAAATGTTTAATATTAATTACTATAAAATAAATAATTAATTACTATTAAATTGGTCGCAGCGTGATATTTTATAGCCTTAAGCCTTCTTCAATAAATGGACTATCAACACAAAAATAATTTTCCAATTTGAACCAGTAGTTCCTGAGATTAGCACGTTCAAACAAACAAACTCTTCAGCTTTATAATATTAGTATAGATTAATGTTGATTTTTTTTTATTAATGAGGTAAAGTTCACTTTAATTTAAAATTTAGTTTATTTCATATTTCTTTAATGTTATCCTTTTGCAGAAACGTAAACAATATTTATCTCTTACTTGGAAATAATTTCAAGTTCAGTGACTATATAAACTGAGATGGCATTAGAGGTTATACCAATAAAAAAATTACCGATAACCCGAGCTGATTCACGATTGCCTAGACAATTGCTATTGAATATAAAAGATTTTTATAATACAGCGCCGTGTGGTATCCGGCGGAGCAGAATAGGACCACTCCAAGCCTTTCCGTGGATGTCGTAGAAGTCGACTTAGAAAATACAAGTTAAACAAAGCTTTTAAATATCTGAGAGATCTCTCCAACCCGTCTGGTCAGCGTGGAGAGTGTAGGCGAAGTCCTCTGGCTTCTCTGGCCAAGTATGGCTCTAGTAGTACAGAGAGGGTCGTGCTCCTGTAGGGGAGACTAAAAAGACCTGATGATGACGATGATGATGATGATAATACAGGTTGTTTGGGTAATAAACACTGTTATCCATCAAACCATCAAATTTGGCGAGCTCCGTAGTGCAGTGATTAACACGCCAGCCTGCAACACGGGGGTGCCCGGGTTCGATCCTGGTTTGATCTTTTTCAGATTGAATTGGGTCTTGGATAGTTATCTATATACGTATCTATTATAAAATATAGTATCATTGAGTTAGTATCCTACGACACAGTCCATAACTTAATGTGGGGCTAGCTCAATTTGTGTGATATGCCCCTATATATTTATTTATTTATACTCTTTATTTATTTCAATTCTTAGGTATAGGTTTCTGCAATATGTATATAAAATTAAAATAAAAAAAATAGAATACTAAATATAAAAACATTATAAAAACCTAAACCTAGAGTGCTGTCAGCAGCAGGGCAGGGCTCAAGCTACCGACCCGACGGTCAAGACCCCAGAGAAAGAAACCTTATCAGTGAGAGTCTCATAAGATGTTGTTCGAGACTCTTCGCTATAAGGCCGTTTGCAGGATACAACTATCGGGTCAATGATCGTGGAATCCACATCCCACATAGCGGTCACCCAAGGTACTTACTGAGCCAAGTCAAGGTACTTCCTGAGCTTGTCCTTCTCGGCTTTCATGAGGTTCTTTATTGATTATTATTACCACGTCAAAATGAACAACTTTTCCTATATATTATAGGACCAATGCTAGGAAGTAAAAAAAAAATGACATATTAATACAAATTGCTGGGCCGGTCGACGGCTTTAGTAGGAAAAAAAATTCGAGTTCCCAACATTGGTCCCATAGAAAATGTCTTTCGTTTTCTTGGTTTGATGGATATAAGTGTTTACCTAACATTCTGTATTAGGTCACAGATTACTCAAAGCTGAATATGACGGCTTTAAATTTTACAAGTTTGTAGAATTATCTGGACTTGTAAAGTTATTCATAATTTTACAATGTTGCTAAGATTGCAACTTAATTCGAAGACAGGAATTCACTGGGTAGAGTGGGAAATTCATTAGTAAAAAGGTAAAAATATAGCAAATATCATAAATGTATAACCTACAATAGTATGTCCGATTTCACTTTTCTATTCCGTTATCATTATTCATAATTCGTCCGGAACGTATACCGATCAGGATCTGGCTTTTTTATTCTTCGTGAAATTGTGTGGTTGAGCGTAACATATCGTATGTTATTTTTCTCCGACGCATCATATGTTACGCAAAAATATTCATAGAATAGAACGCTAGTATGATTGAAGTGTTCAACCCAATATTGAACTTTTTGCTTCAGATAAAGCTGTGACGTGAACTGAGAATTATGACGAGGTACCAATATATACATATATTGTATCGCTTCGGCTTTTTAGAGATCAGTACTCTATCAGTCTGTCTGTCACCAGGCTGTATCTCATGAACTATGATAACTAGACATTTAAAATGTTCACAGATGATGTATTTCTGTTGCCGCTGTAACAACCACTACTAAAAACAGAATATGTATATGTTATGCATACAAAAATATGAAACCAATAAAAGATTACAATATAGTGTCTAAGGTTGTATAGATAATGGTAAGGTAATATATAAATGGTAATAGTACGGAACACTTAGTGCGCGAGTACAACTCTCACTTTGCCGATTTGTTATAGGTAATTCTTTTCTTTACTAATTTATAAAGGTATAGTAAGTTATAATTTAATATCTGTAAGTAATATCTTGAAACTCAATTTAAACCTTATTATAGTTCTATCAAATTCCATGACTTATTATTAAATAAAAAATATTTCAATTTAAATTATCGGAATTCCAGCTCTTATTCATAGCAGATACGCTGCCGTTACTTAGTTCACCATTTTTTATGGTTTTAAGTAGAAAAGAAATTAAATTAAAATTAAAGAGGATCTGACATAGTGTACCTAATAAGACAATGAGCTACCTACATAAATATATTTTTTCAACCAAAGATTTAAACTCCCTAAAATCGTAGCGTCCGACCAAAAAAAAGCTATGGTAGGTGACAGAACAAAATAGCGAGAACTGACATACTGTGCCCACATGAAAAAGCGAAAAGGAGAAAGAAGAAGGGCTGTGCAAGAAAAAGTTTCGTTAATTTAACAGGAGAGGTCGCTTGGCAGAGTTTCATCTGCTTTTCAGGGTCCTACAAAAACGTGGGGTTTGTAACATTTTCATCAACGTCATTTTAGCCACAAGAAGTCTACTGCTGGATATAGGCCTCCACCAAGAATTTCCAATACGACCGGTTGGAAGCGGCCTGCATCCAGCGTCTTACTGCGACCTTAGTCAGGTCGTCCGACCACCTGGTCGGTGGGTGTCCAACGCTGCGCTTGCCGCGCGGGCTGTTTTATTTACTTACCTCTAGCACACATATTTGGGTTTAAGTCTTCTCCTTTTACCATCATAAAGTCCTACTTTTTATGAAAGTGTGATTTTTTTCCACTAGTAAAATCCTTCGCTGGTACTATCTTTTTTTTACAATTTATAGTTTTGCATGTTCTTCTTGCTTTATTAACAAAATATTACCTAAAAACGGACAGACGAAACTCGATAATGGCTAATTTAACATTTTACAAGATGCCGATTAGTGTTAATTTTTTTAATATACCCCATAGTAAGTTCAAGACTTGTGTTATGGGATATTAACTCAACGATACTATATTTTATAACAAATACATATATATAGGTAAACCAGCCAAGACCCAGGCCAATCTGAAAAAGATCATTTTCCATTTTGACCTGACCGGGGATCGGACCCGGGCACCCTCGTTTCGTATGCTGGCGTGTTAACCATTGCACCACAGAGCTCGACAAATAATGATAACGGAATAGAAAAGTGAATTTAGATTTTTGTAGCACTGTAGGTTATATTCATAAGAGTTCTATCTTTTGACACAGATAATGACTATTCGAAAAGCAATAAAAATATTTCGATTTGTAAATGATAAATTTAAATCATTACATTCACGTTGTCATTTATATAATTTGGCAATTTTCAAATTACATAATTTCAAATTACAGATTAAAGAAAACAGTAATACAGAGTTTAATCAAATCTAATCACATTCCACTCACACAGAGTTGACATAGAAATTGCAATTAAAGATTATGAAACGAAAGATGAGATGGGTTCTGATACTGTTCCAGACACGTTGTCAATCAGAATAACTAATCTGTTAATTGGTTGACTTGTAATGTAGATTAATTATGTTTTGATCTTGATCTGTGTCAATTCGGGGTTACTGGCAATCAGATGGAGCTGATTTGCTACGTTGGTCGTCGTGATCTGAGATATATCTGCTATGGTTTCGAAGGCTTGCATGTTTTATTGTTTGTTTGTTTTTCGTGTGTAAAAAGCTAACACTGGTATTAGATTTTTTAAGCTACATGGCACATTGTGCGTGCGCATTGATAGCCCACCATCTTGAGGCAATAGATTCAACACGCCGACAACTGGCATTTCATTTTGAGTTTCGTAATTTACGTAATAATACAATTCTTTCAGACAGATATTTAAGGAGGTCAATGGCCTAGTAGATGTGAGCATAATTATCGTTTACACATGATAAGCAACCCGGAGAGCAGTCCCTCCTAGGATGGGTAACCAGAAGTGTCATAAAAATATCTTGAGCTCCTCCATGCTTCGAAAGGCACGTTAAGCTTGGTCTTGGCTGTCATCAATGATGGCAGTCGTCAAGATATGTCAGATGTCTTTAGGCAGCTTGAAAAATCTGACGCTAGTGTTGTCCACTTAGGTTCATTCATAAAAAACAACAGTCAGATACACCAAACTATGATACGTATTCAAACTAATAAAAGTATAGGACCTAGAAGCGGGTTTTGGAGAACCCATTAAATCAAAACTCTCCAAAGGGTGTTGGACAACATTGCATTCAATGATTTTTTTAAAATATGTGCCAGTATTATATTTTCACTTTTTTTATAAGTACGTGAATTTTATTTAATAAGACAGAGAATTTTTGTATGCTAATAGCTTACATTATAATTTACAAAAGAATTAAGATTAACACTAAATCAACTTAAAAAATAATACTAACTAACAACTAGAACTAAGTATAACTAAGTAGTACTTTTTTGCACAACGCATTAGCATTGCCATCCAACGTGGCAATGCGGCCAGCCTTTTAGGCACCCTACCGGAAGGTAATGATCTGCGTGACATTTTTTATTTATAGATACTTTTTATTTAGTCTACATATTATACAGTTACACGATTTATTTTGCCTTTCAAACAAATATGTATAAATATATGTTATAGGATAATATACAGCCTCCGTGGTCCAGTGGTTAAGGCGTTTGCCTGTTGACCCGGGGGTCGTGGGTTCGATTCCCACCGGAAGCATACTTTGTTTAGTTGTTTCCAGTTTGGTTAGGACATTGCAGGCGTGAATCACCTGATTGTCTGATAATAAAGATGATTCCGTGCTTCGGAAGGCACGTTAAGCCGGTGGTCCCGGCTGCCATCTGGTAGTCGTTAAAGAAACCACGTCAGAGGCCGAGAGGCGGTTCCGAAGAACTCTAACACCAGGGTGTGCATGGTCGATTAACCGTGACACCTACTCGAAATGATGATGATGATAGGATAATAACTCAACGATACTATATTTTATAAACATCCAAGACCCAGGCCAATCAGAAAAGGATCATTTTCCATCTTGACCTGACCGGGGATCGAACCGGGCAACTGGGATGTAGCAACCTGGCTTGATGGCCGCTAGGCCACAGATACACACAGCTCGTCAAATATAAATCAAGTAACATTGAAAGTAGCACGTATAATGTTATTATGTTCTTTGAGTAGCAATTAATATCGATTACGATACGAGTACTTTGGACTCTGTTCCTTAAAAACCAGTTTGTTATGAATAATAGCTGTGTCGATGATAAACGCTCTCATTTCAAAACGTCTCAAAGGAGGATCTACTTTCGTAATCTTTAGCCGGCCAAGTGCGTGGCGGACTCGCGCACGAAGCGTTCCGTATCAATATGTATATAAAAGCGGCAAAAAAAATCATGTGAGTCAAGTGTCATCATCAAGTGAATCTAACTCAATCTTAATATATATAAATCTCGTGTCACAATGTTTGTCCTCAATGGATTCCTAAACCACTTAACCGATTATAGTAAAATTCGCACAACATGTGCAGTTCGATCCAACTTGAGAGATAGGATAGTTTTTAACTTATGGCGAAACGAAGTTCGCCGGGGCAGCTAGTATTCTGTAAATATTTCCAGCCTATACTTGTTGTCGTAATCAATATCGAGCAAAGACAAGCAAAAAAATCACGTTCTTTTTTTAGTATTTGTTAATAAAGCGGCAACAGAAATACGTCATCTGTAAACTCTTACTATCACTGCTTACTTAGTGCTGGATGTAGGGGTAGGACATTATAGTTATAAGTATTTTATTTTATTGTATTTTGTGTATATATAACTTATATTTATTAATTTGTTTGTGCTTATATGGGTTCTGTAACCTGAAATAAAAGTATTTTATTTTTATTTATTTTTATATGGACAGACGGACGAACAGCGGTCAGATAGTCACGTTTTTACCCTTTGGGTACGGAACCCTACAAAAGGCCTTATCGATCGCATTAGTTCAAAATCTAGTTTATAATGACTTCCGATGTAACTTAACTCTCATCTTAAGAGTGTTTATTCGCTAGTTTGCAGGTTTACCAGGATCTCTTCCGATACCAGCAAGTAGTAATCTGTGGTAATTATTAAGTAATCTGTAGTAGTAGTCAATGAAAATGGCAGAGACAGATTTAAACTTAGAGGTGCAATTGGGTTCCCGCGGCAAATACCTCTTTTTTGTGTCCGTATATTTAAAGTCACTTTAAAATAAATAGTTAAATTTACACTTATATATAAACAGTTATATGACTTTCAGTTAGTTCACGGACTTTCAGACGGTTCAGTCTACCCCGTTAGGGATAAAGACGTGATAATATGTATGTATCATTAAACAAGTTATATTCATTGTAAATTTTAAGTAACTCCCGTCAATTTTGATACACACACACACACACACACAGTAGTGAAACTTATAACACCCCTCTTTTCGCGTCGCGGTTTAAAAACACAGACAACAATGTTGAATACATAATATTAATTCATAACTGTTCCTAAAAAAATCTAGTTTTGCCTTATCATTTAGCCGAGCCATTACTTCCACAAATGACGGCAGCAAAATATAAATTCTCTTTAAACGTATGTATGACAAAGTACATTTGACGTTAAAAAGTGCCTACACATGAGTTATGTTGTCTTCTAGAGTATTCGTCTCATTTAAAGCTCTGTTTGATACCACTCCACTCCTCGTCTGTACCAATTACTTGAATCTTAGGATACTACATCAACGATACTATCAGTCTCATTATAAAACGAGGACTAACTTTAGTACCTGGTTTAAACTGTTATCCGTCCAAAACGAATTGGCAATGACAGTCGACCAAACGTTAAAGTAATAATTGTCGACTTATTTTGGTCGGATAATGGTTTACACCAGGTACTAAAGTTAGTCCTCGTTTTATAATAAGACGGTATATGTTTTTAATAGATACTAATAATATAGAATACAAAACCTAGGCCAATCTGATAAAGATAATTTTCCATTAGATAGATCATGTTATGCATGATCTGGCCGGGGATCGAACCCGAGACCCTTCGACTCAAAGGCACTGCGTTAAAAAGGATATTTTGAAATCACAGATTCAAATATAAGTATAATATTACTATGCTATATTTATTCTAGTTATAGTTCTAAATGATTGGCTGAAAACCGAGTAAGTAATCAATTACTTAGCGTGTGAATACGTTCAAACGTATTCACACGCTCCGGGTGGTGCAATTTAACTGCATACATTTATTGGCAACTCGAACTTGTAGAAGTAAAACAAATTATATTTTGTTGATTGCAGTCCCCATACAGCGACTCACTTTGTAAGTTGGCTACAGTAGCTCACTTATAAAGTGAGTCGCTACACGACACGACACGATACGATAACTCGTGTTATAGCTTGGTGGTATCTTTTATGACGTTTCTACGGCAGTCACCTCTGGGATGGCTCAGCTAAATACCAGCTTGAAGCATTGGACTCGGTTGACCGAAGAGCCCGCAGGCTCATAAACAACGGCGTGGTCTCAAATAGGAAATTGCAATCCCTGGAGCATCGCCGTAAAGTCGCTTGCCTATCGGTATTTTATAGGATCCATTTTGGAGAGTGTGTGAAAGCGCTCTTTGAGCTAGTTGAACCCTCACCATTCTTCCATCTGACTACGAGGCGCAGACAGAAATTCCACCCTTTTATCGTTGGAAAACCAAACAGTCAAACTAAACGCTTTGAGAGTTCCTTTTTAGTTCGAGTAGCTAAGGTGTGGAATGAACTGCCTGCGTTTATATTCCCAGACAAGTACAGTCCCGGGACATTCAAAAGTAGAATAAATGGGTATCTCTTGGATAGGCATGTAACGTCCTCGTCTTCATCGTCACTTACCATCTGGTGAGATGGGAGACAAAAGCCTAATCCAATATTTAGTAAAAAAAAAAACATTGTCACAGACTAGAGATATGGACAATAAAACTATATAATAAATAATAATAACAGTAAATAAAACGAACATTGAACGATATTCATGCTAGAACTTACTTTAAAAAGTACTCTTGATTTTTAAATTTATTCCGATTTCATCTTTTCATTTTTTCTACACATTTTCATCTTTTTAAACACATTACAAATAGTCCTAAACTAGCAGTGGACCTACTTGCCGCTACAACGATGACTTTTGGAACTAAGTTTGCCAGGGCCAGAGCACATGAGATATCTATTTCTGTAGAATTACAATATCTATGATGTTTTAACATGCAGCACATAGACACTTAACATTTATACGACCTTATTGATCACGTCTCTATCCTCTACGGGGTAGACAGAGCCTAAGGCTATGACACCAAATGGCTATGTTCAGCGTGTTGGTGGGTGTAATGTTGAGAACGGAATAAATATACTGACGCGTCGCTGCCGTGTATGATTTCTTAGATTTCCGCACATTTCTAAGGTCGGCCTCTGCAGCCTGCACTGTAAGAAAAGCAGACAATGTTTTTCTTTTCTTTTAGGCTAGCATGGGTCAGTAATGTAAACAAACTAGTAGTTCTATTAGAGGACCTCACGGGTCTTATCATCAGGGAACTGTTGGTTCTAAGGTGGTTCTTAGCGAATGAATTATATGGATACTATATTTTTTATGACATATGAACACAAACGAGCAAGCGAGTCACGGGTCACGGGTCACAGGATCGCTGCCGCTGCATGGACAACTGCAAAACCATGGTGTGACAAGAGCGTTGCCGGCCTTTTAAGAAAACATAGACTTGTGTTTTTTCAGGTTCCAGTGTAGGTAGTTATCAATCATCCTTATAAAATTTCACGAGAATCGGTCAAGAAATGCGACTTGCAAAGGTAAACTGAATAGCCAGCGGGACAGTAGGTCATACGTAATAATTTCTGCCCAAGCTGAAATGGAGACGTTCCACTAGCGCCGTATTTTTACCAAGTAAGACTCACGATATGGTAAAAATATACAATAAGCATATAACGAGAGGCGCCATTTTTTTTTAAATTAATACATTTTATATACAATACTAGCTATTGCCCGCAACTTTGTCCGCGGCAATTTCTGTTATTATGATTAATTAGTATAGATTAATATTTTTCCCCCGTTTTCAAAACATTTAATATGAATGCTTCGCTCCTATTGGTCGCAGCGTGATGTTTAAAAAACTAAAACCTTCCTACCTTTTTCAATAAATGGACAAACAAACTCTACACCTTTATCATATTAGTATTGATATTAAGAAAGCCCTGCCTGACTTTTGATGGGCTGATTCAGCGTCGATATGAACAACTTTTCCTATGGAACCTATGTTGGGAAGTCAAATTTTTTGAGGTTCCCATAGAAATTGACCGGGCGAGCGAAATGTCGTTTTTTTTTGTAATTTTATATTTGAGTGACTTCTGAATTGTTGATAAACAAGAGCACTGAACAAAAGCGTTCAAAACTCTTCCTCTGCATAAGATACTTGCTCCAGCGACGCAGCTTGATACGGTTATTACGAGAACGTAGAAATGACAGCTACACCCGTTTTCCTTATTACACGTGTTGCATTAAAACGTCATTTCAAAAGAGTATAATATGTGGTGTTGCAGCTATACGGCTTGATGAGATGGCTGTGCCTTAATAAGTTGCTAGAGCTAGAAGACCAGCCGACCTATTTGTTAACTTAGTGAACGTTTTAATAGTCACTTCAAAATACATTACGTTTTATAATCTATACATATAATAAAACAGTAAAAATATTTTGTCTGTACGATAAGAATTTTTGACTGAAATGGATAGAGGGACACTCATCATCATTTCGTGTAGGTGTCACGGTCAATCGACCATGCACACCCTGGTGTCAGAGTTCTTCGGAATCGCCTCTCGGCCTCTGACGTGGTTCCTTTAACGACTACCAGATGGCAGCCGGGACCACCGGCTTAACGTGCCTTCCGAAGCACGGAATCATCTTTATTATCAGACAATGAGGTGATTCAAGCCTGCAATGTCCTAACCAAACTGGAAACAACTAAACAAAGTATGCTTCCGGTGGGAATCGAACCCACGACCCCCGGGTCAACAGGCAAACGCCTTAACCATTGGACGGAGGCTGTTAGAGGGACACTTAAAAAGAATAATAGAAAGCAAAAAAAAAATTTTCAAATTTTTTTTCTGTCTGTATGTATGATCTCCAAAAATACTGAACCGATTTACTTCAAACTTTCCCCAATTGCTTTGTTTTAACTCAGCAAAACATTTAAAGTTTGTTTCATCAAAATCGGTTCATTAAAAAAAAAGTTATCGTCATTTGAATGAACACAAGGCATGAGTTTGCCTGCAAACATATAGCAAAAATAAAATAATAAGTGACATAAGAAAATTAAAATCCAAAGTCAATTCATCATCATTATACGGCAGTATTATACGTATCCATACTATCCACAGTAATCCATACTAAAAAAAGGAGAAGCTGACTGACTGACTGACATATCAACGCAGGGCCTAAACTATAAGTGTTAGGAACTTGAAATTTTGCACAGGGGTTCCTTTTATAACGTAGGGGAGCACTAAGAAAGGATTTTTGGAAATTCATCTCCTAAGGTGGTAAAACGGGTTGCAAAGTTAGTATGAAACTTTGTCGTTTTTGAAGTTATTCGAATGAAATTCAGCATGAAGGTCCTTTACTGAAAGGTATGAGACACGAGTAAATTATTTTACTCAAAAATCATCCCTTAAGGGGGTAAAATAGGGGTGCAAAGTAAGCATGATACTTTGCTATTTTTGAAGTTAGTCGAATGAAATTCAGCATGAAGGGTCTTTAGTGAAAGGCATGAAACACGAGTAAAGTATTTTTCTCAAAAATTATCCCTTAATAACGGGGATGCAAAGTTAGTATGGAAATTTTCTCATTTCTGGACATAGAAGTATAAAAATAAGGAGTAATTCAGTAATTCGTCCCATGTACCTACGGCCCATTTGGGACGAAACGCAGAAAATCAAAATTTCATTCTGCAATTCGTCCCATTCTTTTTTTGTATGGAAATTTAAACCTTATCAACGCTTGGTACAGTCAGTGAGACAAGAAATAAGATAAATGTATATTTCGTTAGAATTGTTACATTTTGGTGTGGTTTTGTTCATAGCTAAATATAAAAACATTGATTGTAAAAAAAAAATGTTATTGCTGAATGTTTTATCTAAGACAACAGGTAATTGTTTCATTTAATAAGAAAACGCACAAGTTCAAGTGTTACCGAAATGAATACAATTGGTTGACATGTATGGCTTCCAGATAAGTAAACAATGGATGCGGTGGTCACTTTTGAAGATGTATTATTTGTTCATTCTTTTGATGAAGTCCGTCCCTATAATAGAATGCAGATACCAGTGGAAGATATAATGAATTCTTTTTTTTTTGACTATTTATGTTTTTGTGGTTGTTATCAGTAAGTAAACAATGGTTATGGTGATCACGCTTGAAGTAAAGTATGCCAGGATCAATAAAGCAATAAAACTACCTACTTATCTTTGTACACGTGCACGACTAGGAGAGGGAGTATTTTGTAGAATTTAAATAAGTTACTTAGTATTGTTTACACTTTCCGACAGAAAAGGTCAGAACATCATTCAGTAGATGTGAAAGAAAATGTATATTATATTGTTGTGACTTGAATCTGTGAAATTTTGTGACTTATGTGACTATGCAAGTGTCTGCGTTCTTAAAAAAGTTGTTGTAAGTATGTATTCTTTATCTTAATATTAAATTTATTAATAGGAACAAAATATTAAAAAAACATATTTACTAAAAATATTTTTTCGTTTGGTAGGTGCTGTCATGGATTCCCAAAAACCATCAACTTCTCATGCTGGAGTAGATTTTGAAACAATCACATCTAAACGAGGAAATACTATACTTCTTCGAGGTGGTTATAGATATGACATCAAAAGAAAAAACAAAATAAGTCAACTGTATGGCGTTGTGTGAAGCGAAATATCTGTCAAGCAATATTTATAATTACTTGTACAAATAATATCAAATGAGAAGATCGTCATGATTGTCAGCCGGACACAGAAAAAAATGTATGCGATATTGAGATGGAGAAGTGTCACAAAGAAATTGTTGCCAATGTTTATGTGCCTATTCCATCTTTTTATCGGGAAGCGGTTAGTACTTTAAAAGATAGAGGGCTAAACTTAATAAGAAATATACCAGAATTCAAAAATATAAAAGATAAGTTGTATCGAAAAAGGAATAAATCGTTGGGCGTTAAAAGAGTGTGGTTTAAAAAAGTTGGCCATGTTGTAATACCGGACCATTTAAAGATTTTTTATTTTCTGACTATTGTAATGAAAACAGAATTCTGATTTTTGCTAGCAAATTTGCCCGAACTTTACTTTCTAACACAGAATATACAGTTTTATGTGATGGCACATTTAAATTTTGTGCCAAACCTTTTTCTCAATGATACACTATATTATTGTACCTGTTATATACGCATTACTCCCGAATAAAAAAGGAAGACATACGAAATTATGATGCGGTTAATTAAAAGTCAAATACCTGATTGGACTCCAAAGGAATTTATACTAGACTATGAAAAAGCAGCAATGCAAGCAATTCAATCTGTTTTTACTCATATTCCTATAAAGGGTTGCTATTTTCATTTTTCAAGATCTTTGTGGAGAAAAGCAAAAGAATTAGGAATACAAAATATTTGGCTTGTGCGAAAACATATTCGTAGATGTACTGCTCTAACCCATTTACCATGTTATGCAGTGGATGATGGTTACGCACGTTATGTCTCGCAGTCCAGATAATGTAAAAGTCACAAAATTTAACGATTATTTTGTTGAGACGTGGCTAACTGAAACATCATTTTTTAGAGACAAATGGTGTTGATTTGATCAGAAACATCGTACCACAAACATGGTAGAAAATTGGCATGCTTGTGTTAACAAAAAAACCGTAAAAAAAACCGCAAAGTATAGCAAAGTTCCTGACTCTCCTCGAAAAAGAAGCTAATTATTATGATACTTTAATTAAAAAAGGATCTTCATTATTTATAAGTAACTTATGATTATGAAAGTGGAAATTTTTTACTTGTTATAGTTATAAGACTGATTATTACAGAGCTGTGATTATTCTTTATGTTAATAATAAGAGCAGGATACTAGCCCATTATAATTAGTTAAATAATTATACCTTGAAAACTAATATATCCATAATTCTTTTACAAATTGTTGATTATTTTTATCTTTATTATTATAAATAACATCTTTTATATTTATTACTGTTGATTTCTTATTTTTTAAATTTTAGGTTTATATGTATGAAGAATAGTTTTTAAATGTGATTAATAATTATAAGACTGTAATAGAAACTCTTTAAAATTCCTTGTTTTGTTTATAATACATCGTAAATAAGAAACTAAAACGGACACTAAGGCCTAATGTCAGTTTTAGTTTACTAGTAAAAATACTTCTTGATTTTATGTTTTCTGTTTTTTTTTAGTCCTTTTCTGTATGTAACTATTCTATGATTATTACATTTCTTAATGAAAATTTCAATTTTTATTATTTTTACACTAACACTTTTTTTACTGATTGTACCATTTATAAACATGGGACGAATTGCAGAATGAAATTTAAAATTAATTTTGATTTTCTGCGTTTCGTCCCAAATGGGCCGTAGGTACATGAGACGAATTACTGAATTACTCAAATAAGTATATATGTTTACATTACAATTAAAAGGATCTGTGTAGTTAAAATGGACGAAATTTCCCCTTGAAGGGGTAAAATAGGTGGGGTGAAGTTTGTATGGATTTTTTTTTATTTACTTAGAAATATGACAATAAGAAGTTCTCCATTACAATAAAAAAATATCTGTGTAGGTGAAATGGGCAAGATCCCCCCTCCTTAAGGGCTAAAGATCTATGCAGGTGAAATGTATTAAATTGCCCCTTAAGGGGAAAAAGCCGAGGAGGAGGGGTTTGTATGGAATTTTTATCATTTCTACTTTTCCCGATATTATCGCGGGCGGAAGGGAACGATATTAACGCGGGCGGAGCCGCGGGCAACAGCTAGTCTTAAATAAAAATAGTCAATCATACGAATGGCGAAATGTGTTTTAATAACTATCAAGACTGCGTACATTAAGTTAGCATAGTAGTAGATAACTTCATTTACTTTATTGAAAGAGCAGTCCTCAAGTCTTTAGAATTTCAAAAAATATTTTGTATTTATTTATATTCACTGGGCACTTGTAAACAGATTAGGGAAGTTAAATTTGAGCCACTTCTCGGCTCGAAATTATGTCAATTATTCATTGACATAATTTGACACTTGAATAACTCAGTCATCATATTTTGAGGAGCGCGATGGTCCCTTAGCTCGTAAGCACTAAAAGCGCTTACGCATAATAAGCAACCCTGGACGCAGTCCCCACAGTGATGAGTGACCGCAAGTGGCATAAAAATATAGAGCTCCTTCTTGCTTCGGAAGGCATGTTAAGCCGTTAGTCCAGGCTGTCGTCATTGATGGCAGTCATTAAGCTATGACAGGTGCCTTTAGGCAGCATGAAAAAATACACACAAAAAAAAAACAAAAACAAACTTGGCAATTCGTATTGATTCACAGTAAATCTATGGTTTACCCGACTGCCGATAAGGTTTTGTTTCGCGTATATGGTATGTTTGTATATTTCTTTATTACCTCGTATCTTCATAACGACTGGATGGATTTCGTTAACGTTTAATTGTTAGGTTCATCTCGAACACCAAAGTGTTCTAAGATTGCTTTTTTTGAAACAGTCTGACTTTAAATATTTATAATAAACAACTAGTTCTAGCAAATTCATATTACTTCGACTAAATTTGTTAGAAAAAACCTCAGAAAAATCATTTCGTTTTGAGCCACTTTAAAAGTTACTCGTAACCTACGTTATTTAATTACCGTAAGGTAAATAGTAAAGGAGGTAGATTAGAAAAGGAGGAAGCAGGTAGGTACCTACGTTATTTAATCACCAAACGGTACCTAAGTAGTAAATAAGGTAGGTAGTTTTATCAAAATCCATATTAGGTAAGTCTTTAAGTAATTCGATTTTAAAGAAATATATTCAGTGTGAGCACAGAAAAAAACATCTACATATGTAACTAAGTAAGCTCTTTTTAACATTTTTTTACGCAAGACTTCAATAGGCTTCGGAGGGAATAAAAGAAAACAAATATTTCCTCCACGGCGGGTAAATAAACGGAATGGAAATATATTTTTTACGTTTAGCATCCAGACACAGTATATTGGTTTATTAGGATGCCGCTCTGGATCTTATTTTCATTCGATTGAATTAACAGTAAAATATTTTTAAATAAATAAATATATAGGGACGTATCACACAAATTGAGTTAGCACCACAGTAAGTTGTGAACTTGTGTCGTAGGATACTAACTCCACGATACTATATTTTTAATAATAGATATTTATATAGATAAACATCCAAGACCCAGGTCAAGATGAAAAAGATCATTTTCCATCATATTTTTTTAATTTATATTTGACGGCAAACGAGCAGATGAGCCACCTGATGGAAAGTAGTTACCGTCGCCCATGGACATCTGCAACACCAGAGGAGGTGCTGATAAGTTGCCGACTATTAAGACGGTACTGCACGATAATTGCGAAAATTGACGTGTTTTTAAATCACTAGCACTATGCGCTGAATTAATTAAATACATCAAAAGTATTTTTATAATTTAGATCAATCCTTGAACAAGATCGCCCTCTTGTTGGAATTTGAAACAGATGCATATGAAATTTAAAAATGATATATATAATACGGTATGATATCTAAAAGCATTTTTCTTAGAAAACTTTGTAATTTTTACGTATAAAACAATAATCCCACATGATAATATTTATATGTACGTCCCGGAGGTCGCCCCCTTTCTTATTTTTTTTATGAAGATATAAATATAAAAATATTAAGTATTTTTCCTAGTCGCCGAATGATTCTGCGCAGCTTAATGGCTTGCGCAGTAGCGACGTTTTTCGTTCGCGCGGCACCCGCTTAAGATACCATCCTGATCTGACCGGTGATCAAACCCAGGCACCCTCATGTCGCAGGCTGTCACGGAGCTCGCCGTATTTTTATGTGAATACTTCATTAGCGGCGTTGTACACTTTTTGGGATGGGTAAAAAATCTTAAACTCGCGTCAGGACACGTGACCTGATCGTAAATTCGTAAGACGGACACTTAACCTAAGATCACCGGCGCGGTGTAGTAGAGAAAGTAATATCCCCTTCTCTACCGCGCGGAGTTTTCACTTCTGCCGGCACTCCTAGAGAGCAACCTGCTTTTTTTTAAGTAAAAAACTTCTTTAGCGGCTTTGTGCACGTTTTGTGATGGGTAAAACATTTTAAACTCGAGTCAGGACACGTGATCTGCGACCGCCGGCGCGGCGTTGGAGGAAGTGATATCCACCTCTCTTTCTACCGCGCGGAGTTTTCACTTCAATTTAAATAAACGCAGTAATCACATAAGAGGTAGGGTTAGTATTACTTAGTATCACAAAGTGAATCACTAAATAGTACAAATACAGATTCAAACATTACAATTAATATAATAAAAAATATATGCTTAAAAAAAATTGTGATAATCTTTACCTTTATTTGGCAGGTCCTAGCTGACTGATACTCACAAATAAGATTGGTGATCAATATTATTCTAGATCGATTTCCGATCATCAAAGTCTCCAGATTCGCAAACTCAGTCATAAAACAAGGAAAGCCGGAATATTCGGTCGGTTAGAGCCGCCGTTATAATTTTATGGGCGATAAGCCCTCGCAGACTGTTTTACGAGCCAACTTGGGATGCCCACATGTGGGAACAGAACTACGTACATTGCCCAATTAAATGGAATTAAACTGAGACCTTTTATTGCTTTCAGATGCGGCACAGAAACTCGATTGTTATGTTTTGATGAATTGCATTGTTTAGCCGAGTAGTTTCCGATCTATAATACGAGAAAGAATGCTCCGCCGCCGCCCATTTCTAGGGTGACATAGGAGACGTCTAAAGGACAATGTGACCCAATACCGTGTCTTAGTGGGACAGGTCGTAAAGAAATTTCGAATTACCATATACCATGAATAGTGTACATTTTATTTTAGTCAATGTCGATCCCTCGGGAACAGTACCTTTTCCCAGGATAAAATGTACCCTATATCCTTCTCCGTACCCCAGATACGTGTATGCAAAATTTCATGATGATCGGTTCAGTAGTTACAACGTCAAAGCGTAACAAACAAATAAACTCACTTTCGCATATATAATATTAGTAAGATAAAAATTTCTTTCGTTCCAAAACATTAAGATCTCAGTGTAGGAACCGGTGTAAATTTGTACAATGTAAAACACCTGATCTCTTTGCTTTTCTGTTTAAGAGTAATTTAGGTCGTAACACTAATTAAGTAGGTTTAATAAGCTTGTAAAACAAAGACAAAGATATTTTTGATTTTATCGGATTTAGGAGTAAAATCATAAAATTATAGGTGGCGCTAGTTTCGCTGATCTAAGCCTCTTAATCTTCAGTGCTTCGGAAGGCTCGTTAAGCTGTTGGTCTCGACAGCTACTTGGTATTCGTTTAAGGAACCACGTCAGAGACCGAGAGGCGGTTCCGTAGAACTATGACACCAAAGTGTGCATGGACGATTGACCGTGTCACCTACACTAAATGATGATGACTAACAAAATCCTTACTAATATTATAAATGCGAAAGTTTGTATATTCGTAAGTCAAACCAAAACGGCTGAACGAATTTTGCACAGATTACAGATAGGTTATTACTTAGATTAACAGAAATGCTTCCTTTTCCAAATTTCCAAATTTTTTATTGATACAATCTTAAACTAAATACATTTCCTGTTCACATATGGCTCCACACTAGGCAAAATGCCTGTCCTATGGCAGCCATTTTTAACATTGACATTTGGTTAAAAACTATAGCCGTCAACAAGTTGTAGCAACGATATATGTTAACTATACTAAGTCTATAATGAATGACGTTATGATTTTCATTAAACTATGCTACTAGACAAAATAAAATATTATAGAACTCAATTCAAATTCAATGTAAAACAACAACAAGAAGAAGAAGAAGAAGAAGAAGATTGCAATAGGGATGCCTCAACGACTTGAGTTAGGTACATCGAAATGATAAAAAGAAGATAAAAATACATGTATAGAAGTTAAAAATTAATTACTTGACAACATCCAGAAATAGCTCGGTATACATATAATCCCACTTCATTAGCAGGGTTCTTAAAATGTGTTTACATCCATTTCATTCCATTCATTCCATACATTCGATTTTATCGCGGAAAACCCATGAGTTCCATGAACGTGGGCGACAACTAGTAGTGAAATAAACTGGGAAATCTAAGCACAGAAAGTCGCAGGCAACAGCTAGTTTTAAAAAACAGTTAAAGCAATTTTTGTTTTTCGTAATTGTAAGTGGCCAACACTGCTCAGACCCACAGAAACATCGGGCTCTTCAAATAAAAAAGTTGAATGCAATTATATTTTCCACATAGTGACACCGAAAATAAGAATGATTCTTTGAGCGAGATTTAGAGGTAAATACAGATTGGATCATTTCTGATCTAGTAGGGTAATTTCAAATGAAATCAGCATAATATATGAAGTTCCAGATAAACAAATTGTTCCTGAAATAGCTGTAACCTCACGGTTTAACTGCCGATAACAGGTGCTCATAACGTGCGCGCAATCATCTGTATTTAACATAGTTAGGTTACTGTAATATTCTAGTTAATAAAAGCTCTTTATTAGTCAGTTATACGAAGGAGTGCTTATATTGAGGAAGATTCCGCATCGCATGTAAGTAGCCTATTTTACCTACATAGTAAAATAAGTAATCGTCTAATGCAGTGTTATAATCAAACGATTACCTGTTCAATTCCCAACGGCCCGACTTATACTGACTTGTTAGTTTGAAGTATAAACTAAATAGTATGGTCTTTTAGATCAATTCTGGTTGCCTATTGATCATTAGTGCGTATAAAGAATGAATAAATGAATGATAAACTGTATTGCACCAACACTTAAAAGTGACAACGAGGTGAATGACGTGCTATTATAACATTAAAAAGGCGGGCAGAACGCAGTCTCTTTCAGCCAACCTTTGCATGGAAGACAGTGAAATAAAGGCTGGTGCAGTGTGCATAAAAAATATATGTATAATATTAACATAATTGGAAATGACTGTAACATAATTGTTAAAAACAGATAGATACATAATTAGGAAACCTGATACATAGTGCAAGCGAAAACACACATTAATATGAAAGGATAAAAGAAAAAAAATACTCAAAAGTCAAAGTAAAAGTCATTGTTATCACTAAATGGCATAAACATCACTCACTACATAGTATCAAACAAAGTCGCTTCCCGCTGGATGTTTGTCCCTATGTATGCTTAGTCTTTATAACTAAGCAACGAATTTTGATGCGGTTTTCTAATAGATTGAGTGATTCAAGAGGAAGTTTAATATGTACATTGCACCTCTGCAAAGCCGGGGTCCGAGTCGCTTGTAAACATAAACGAATTCACATCGTCATCACCACCAATAACTTACGCTAGTTGACGTGATATGATGATTTTCCGACTAACTAAACGTGAATAGGCTCGAGTATAATCATAACTATTCTACGTAATAACTCATAAAATACTATTTATATAGTAATTCTATATATATATAAATTATAATATAAAGCGGGCACTGACCGACACTGTTAAACTAAACGCAGGTTTTATCGAATAACTCTCTTACTCTCACTGAAAAACGTACATGTTTTAAAAAGAATCTTCTTCGTTATTCACTTTTCCGTTTGATCAATTAAAATTCTGTTTTTCTTAACTCCATGCTAGCATAGAGGAATGTTTTATCCCATGTTACAAACATTTTAGTTATTACAGGACGAGTTTTTAAAGCGAATTTACGTGCGACGAAATTCCCCGAACGCTCTGACCTGACAATCTTGCGGTTTTGAAATAGCCGCATGTCACATACTATGTAACCTAAACACGATGGGCAACGTTCACAAAATAATTAATAACGACATTACAGAAGTATAAGCCTGGACTGTATAAATACCTATTTCGTTTTTACGCAAGTAGTTATATTTATCTCCACTATTACCTATTTAGGTAACAACTGTAATTATTTTGAAAGCTTTACCATATCAAACGTCGATCGCTCCTGTTGAATATAAAAAAAAACACGAGGATTATAATCAAATCAAATGCTCATCATCATTTCGAGTTGGTATCACGGTCAATCGACTATGCACACCCTGGTACTTCGGAACCGCCTCTCGGCCTTTGACGTGGATCCTATAACGACTACCAGATGGCTGCCGGGACCAACGGCTTAACGTGCCTTCCGAAACACGGAATCATCCTTATTATCAGACGATCAGGTGATTCAAGCCTGCAATGTCCTAACCAAACTGGAAACAATTAAACAAAGTATGCTTCCTATGGGAATCGAACCCACGACCTCTGGGTGTACAGGCAAACGCCTTTACCACTGAACCACGGATGCAGTTAATCAAATGCTGAAAAGCTTTTAACGACAAATCTTATATAAATTTTGATGATTATAAAATATGTCGATATTTTGACCGCCGTCAGAAAACTGACATGACGGCCAACTACTTCGTTGAGGACCCGCCTGGATCGTCATCTATAATGATATTTAAAAATTCTGTCTTGCTAAAAGCGCTCGAACTAGATATAACAATGGTCAATTAAAATTCATGTAAGTATGAATATTTCTTAAAGCATATCATATAGGTTATGTCAGGCGGAGACAATATTTCAACACATACTACACACAGCACACAGCTATACTCTGTTTAATTTGTGACAACGTTCACAAAATCAGCGTAATTTAGATCAAAATTTGCGATATAGCTAGTCTCGTTGTTTACACAATTTATATATTTTGCCATAATACTTTCGATTAAAACGCCTTCTTTTGACTTTAGTAAGCCTTTAATGTCCGGAGCACAAAACAATATAATTTACGGTTGACCTACAAAAGTGCCACAATCATAATTTTTATGTTTCCGTTTTGTTTCTATATATATATAAATTATAATATAAAGCGGGCACTGACCGACACTGTTAAACTAAACGCAGGTTTTATCGAATAACTCTCTTACTCTCACTGAAAAACGTACATGTTTTAAAAAGAATCTTCTTCGTTATTCACTTTTCCGTTTGATCAATTAAAATTCTGTTTTTCTTAACTCCATGCTAGCATAGAGGAATGTTTTATCCCATGTTACAAACATTTTAGTTATTACAGGACGAGTTTTTAAAGCGAATTTACGTGCGACGAAATTCCCCGAACGCTCTGACCTGACAATCTTGCGGTTTTGAAATAGCCGCATGTCACATACTATGTAACCTAAACACGATGGGCAACGTTCACAAAATAATTAATAACGACATTACAGAAGTATAAGCCTGGACTGTATAAATACCTATTTCGTTTTTACGCAAGTAGTTATATTTATCTCCACTATTACCTATTTAGGTAACAACTGTAATTATTTTGAAAGCTTTACCATATCAAACGTCGATCGCTCCTGTTGAATATAAAAAAAAAACACGAGGATTATAATCAAATCAAATGCTCATCATCATTTCGAGTTGGTATCACGGTCAATCGACTATGCACACCCTGGTACTTCGGAACCGCCTCTCGGCCTTTGACGTGGATCCTATAACGACTACCAGATGGCTGCCGGGACCAACGGCTTAACGTGCCTTCCGAAACACGGAATCATCCTTATTATCAGACGATCAGGTGATTTAAGCCTGCAATGTCCTAACCAAACTGGAAACAATTAAACAAAGTATGCTTCCTATGGGAATCGAACCCACGACCTCTGGGTGTACAGGCAAACGCCTTTACCACTGAACCACGGATGCAGTTAATCAAATGCTGAAAAGCTTTTAACGACAAATCTTATATAAATTTTGATGATTATAAAATATGTCGATATTTTGACCGCCGTCAGAAAACTGACATGACGGCCAACTACTTCGTTGAGGACCCGCCTGGATCGTCATCTATAATGATATTTAAAAATTCTGTCTTGCTAAAAGCGCTCGAACTAGATATAACAATGGTCAATTAAAATTCATGTAAGTATGAATATTTCTTAAAGCATATCATATAGGTTATGTCAGGCGGAGACAATATTTCAACACATACTACACACAGCACACAGCTATACTCTGTTTAATTTGTGACAACGTTCACAAAATCAGCGTAATTTAGATCAAAATTTGCGATATAGCTAGTCTCGTTGTTTACACAATTTATATATTTTGCCATAATACTTTCGATTAAAACGCCTTCTTTTGACTTTAGTAAGCCTTTAATGTCCGGAGCACAAAACAATATAATTTACGGTTGACCTACAAAAGTGCCACAATCATAATTTTTATGTTTCCGTTTTGTTAATTGGTATATCAATTTTTTTTAAGTGTCATATTTTTGCATTCACAATGCTATTTTGATATACTCTTATTAAATTAAGAAATAAAATATGGGGAAAAATTTTCAAGCAGGCGGGATTTGAATCTGCGACCATAAGTCTATGTACGACTAAAATCGCCATATTTTATTTTATTTCTTAATTTAATAAAAGTAGGTATATCAATATAATTTTTATTGATGTCATTATATGCAAATCAAAACAAAATTATGATTATGTTTTTAAACAAACAACTTTGTAATGCCCTAAATTTCTTTATGGCATTTCACTTTTAGTAATCATCATCATAATCATATTAACTTAATTATACGTTTGTTGCTAACGACGTTCGCAATTTTAGAAAAGATATGAGGTGATCTCGAGGAGTCAGGTGTATTGTCTTTATTATTTTAATTACATCTTCTGTTGTACTTATGCGAATAAATGATTTGATTTGGGGTTTTGAAAAAAAAAAGTTTAAAGTTCTAGATAGTAGTGAATATGCTTATAAAGGATGATCACCGTTTTCCCTTAAACCATGAAATGAATCCGTCAAAATTAGCAACTTCACCTAAGAAACTAATACTTACTGGTAATAAAAAATAAATTTCGACATTTTCACACAAATTTCTGGGCCCGTCAAACGCTTATGTATGAAAATGTCGAAATAAAACATTTGAGTTCCTAGCATTGGTTTCATAGAAAAAATACATCGTGTATTTTCTTCTTTGTGCTATGGACCGACCTTCCTAGGTTAGGCACTAGGTGAAAAGAGAACTTTAATAGTCCAAAAACTCTTTGAGATAAAAAAGTTGCAAAATCTCGGTTTTTGGGCGAATCCATTACAGCGCCTTGATAATACCAGACATGTATTTTCACACATTTCCCTTTTGTTCGGATGATATAAAAAGTTTGTTCGGTAGCTATGATAAATATTGCGTTTATGGGAAAAGCCTTATAATAAAAGTTGCTATAAATGTGCAGGGATTATATTTTTTTAATTTATAAATATTTTTTTCAATGGATTTGCAAGGGTACGTTATGGTACTTATGGTGCAATATCAAATTAAAATAGTGCTTACACTCTTTTCTACGTACACGCTTATGTAGAAATATTTTTTCAAAAACTAAACATTTTCCATGATAGTTAGAGAAAAAAGGAAAAACGTAGAATGTGCCAGCTGCTTCTTTTCCTACGCAGACTGTAAAATCAGATCTAGGAATTGGGCTATAGCTGCGGATTCATGTTTCGGTTTACTATTTTGATTCCGTTTTCCGTCTGCACGCCTTAACATGCTTAATGTGGCCATAGACCTAGGCTATGTCTACCACACAAGGACAATGTAGTCCTGAAAGGATATAAGAAGACTTACACACTTTTCTATCGACAGATACGAGTATATATAACAAGCATAAGCAACTTCTAAAACATTTTTTATGAAAACAACTCCAATCTTCTAACTAAAATATATGTGCCATATTCGTGTCTCTACCCTAAAGATAGCATAATCTACGACCACGTTTAACCAAGTAACACTCGGCCAAAATGCGGGCACAGCATAAGCACTTGATCGTGAATCGATAATTGGGTTTACGCTCGAATAGCTTTTACGAAGGCTGCGGTCAGCCCGAGATGGAGAGAGGCATCCCTTCTATTGTCATAATGTGGATCAGATGGTTATACTGCACGGTTAGAAATAATGTACGTCATATAAAATACGCACATTATTTCTAATTGGCTACTTTATGAAGATAAATGATAAGCATGTTTTAGTACCTCAGAACTATAAAGCGTGATTTTTTTTAGATCATGTAGAAGTATGAATATTAAATGTGATCATGATAGATAACAATAAATATTTAATAGCTACAAAACAGCGTGTAAATTAACATTCAACATTCCCTTAAAGAGGCGACTCAGCCCATCAATATGAACAACTATGCTTATGGGAATAATGTTGCGAACCCAAAAAAAAATTGTCTTTCCCATGCAAACTGGCCAGGCGATAGAACTCTTTTGTATGTAATTACCGAAATTTTTAAAAAGGAAACTTTTTTAGCGGTTGTGCACTTTTTAAGATGGATAAAAAATGTTGACACTTTTCGCCATTTTTTCCTTTACTTGTGCTGTACGACGTTGCTTCACACCAAATTTCAAGATTCTGAGTTCACGGGAAGTACACCCTGTAGGTTTTGATTCCCTTGCGAATGTTGAAAATTTGCGGCATATAATTTAAAAATATTATTATTACATGATGTAACAAAAAATGTATGCTTCTCGCAATTTTTCCTTTATCTGTGCTATAAGATGTTGCTTAGTGCCATATTTCAAGATTCTGAGTTCACGGGAAGTATCCTGTAGGTTTTGATTCCCTTGCGAATGTCGAAAATTGCGGCATAAAATTAAAAATATTATTATTACATGATGTAACTGAAAATTTATACATTTCGCAATTTTTCCATTATCTGTGCAATAAGACGTCGCTTCATACCAAATTTAAAGATTCAGAGTTCACGGGAAGTACCCTTTAGGTTTTGATTCCCATGCGAATGTCGAAAAACACGAAAATTTGCGGCGTAATCGGCTGTATCTTCTGATTGCGTTGGCTTAGAAATTTGATTTTTTCACAGCTCTTAGAGACAGTAGACCTGAGTATTTGGTATGAATTTTAGCTTGATACCTCAACGCGTTCTTGAGAAAAAGGCTCTCTTGACAGACCGACAGACAGACGGACAACAGAGTGATCCTATAAGGGTTCCTTTTTATCTTTTGAGGTACGGAACCCTAAAAAGATAAAAAAACTAAAAAAAAAAATTATCTCCCATACAACATTATACAATGCACCGATCAGCTGGGAGATTTTCTATAGGCAGTCTATTTTTTATTTCGTTTTTTAGGGCTCCGTATCAAAAGGGTAAAAACGGGACCCTATTACTATAGCTCTGCTGTCCGTCTGTCCCGGCTGGATCTCATGAACCGTGTTATAGACAGTTGAAATTTTCACAGATGATGTATTTCTGTTCGCCCTATAACAACAAATACTAAAAATAAATAGAATAAAGTATATATTTACTAGGGCCCATCACCTGGTTCCGTGGGCATTTTTCCACACTTAGGCCTCTCGTTTGGGCCCATTGTGTGTGAGCTGAAGACGTTCCTTATATCGGTCTTCTGCCTTGGAGAGACTACTCTTTCCCTCATTTTCTTTCTTTTACTACTACTTCTACTAGGGCCCATACAACAAATGTGATTTTTTGCTCGATATTGATAACGGCAATAGATAGACGCTTGAAAAATTCCCAGCATATATGACTGAGTTATATTGTTTACTTTAAAAATAAATATTTAAATTAAAATAAAATAAGTATTTTAGGGGGCTCCAATACAACACACATAATTTCTTTCCCTTTTTTATAGATAATGGTACGGAACCCTTAGTGCGTGAGTCCGACTCGCCCTTGGCAGTTTTTCTTGCAGTTCTGCATTCCATTAGGGATTCTGATTCTAGGATTTCAAGCTCAAAGGTTTAAATATTTTTATGTCGAGTTCGATTCTGTAAGTGTCGTCGTCCCAGCCCTATATATGTTTTTTGTAGGGGCTTTGCGAAAATACTGGATATTCTGGAAAGAATTGGGGAATTGGCGATGCAGGTTCAGCCCTAAGTGAAAATAATAGTAATTACGAGGCACTGCACAAAACTTTTTCCTTTACAAAATGGCTCCGCTACTCAAAACGTTTGAGAAGCCGTGAATATATATCATTAGCAGAGTCTAAAAGAAGCCTGCTTTTAATAAAAGTCACCAGACATGTATTATACGCAAATATTCCGGGGATATGCTCTACATTATAGTGAAAACCGCATCGAAATCGGTACAGTAGTTCCAAGATCAGCCTTAAAGACAGACAGATAAACGCGTTGTGGGATATCAATTTATACTAAATAATGGCCGATGGGCAACAGCGTCAGAAGCACAAGAAGCCAAAGAAACTGCGCTCGCCAACCCGCCTGCCAAGCGTGGTGAGTATGGCAATATCCTAGCATGGAACGAATAATCGTTGGGAAAGGCCTTTGTCCAGCAGTGGACTTCGAACGGCAGAAATGATGATGATGATGATGATGACTATGTAATGATATTCAAATACAGCTTTTTCCAGTTCCCTCTTAAAGCCAATTATAAAGTTATGTATTAAACTTCGTTACGAAATGGAGAGATAAGGATATATGGAGGTTATCAATCTTGCAGTTTTGAAGGGTCTAGAACTGCACTGCACCTTGGCCGGCGTAATGTGTGTAATAAATACATATAATGAGTACGGTCAGAAACTGTTTTTAATTTGTTATTATTTTATAATACTTAAGTATATACATAAACATCCAAGACTCAGGTCAATCTGACTCGGGATCGAGCCCGGGCACCCTCGTGTCGCAGGCTTACGCTTGTGTAGCTTATATTTATATAGTAAGCGTTTTCTTCCTACCCTGATAGAACTGTTTCAGTTTTTGATATACGATATTAACCCTTAATGCTTTAAGAATAGGGAGCATAATGTTGTGCAAAGATTTCTAGGGTAAAGTGAGACGGAAATACTTCGGGCTGGTGTCCCTCTCGCACCCTTGCCATTGTATAAGATTTAATATCTTGGAAGAAAATGGTAGTAAAGCAAAACAGAAATATTAAATTAATCGATTTCTCAAAGAAAAGGTTGCCTAGAAGAAATTGCTATACGATAAGGCCGCCCTTTGTGCATTTTCCTATTTCTAAGTTTAGTTTGTATTTTTTTGTCTATGTGTAATAAAGGGTTTCTATCTATCTATCTATCTATACATATAATAAAACTGTAGAAGGTCTCAATTCTGTGCATTGAATATAATCTAAAACAAATACAACTAGGTCTTCATATAAGTATTAGAATACTTTTTGTTATATATCTATTAGTCCTCGGGTATAATTTATTTTCAAGTTCTGAAACTTCTGAATGCTTAATGTGGAACCATAGGAGCCCGGCTAATATTTAAGAGATATTTATATACCGCCTAAGGAAAAATTGGCCAACATGATGAGTACTTATTGTTGACATAAAAAAACGAAGGTCCGGAGTACCTGATGTGAAACCCTAGCAGCCCAGCTAAACCATGAGAGATTGAAAATAACGCATTGGGAAAAGTTGTTCAGCGTGATGAGCACTTACTTATGACGTAAGAAAATGTAAGGTCTAGAACACATTATGTGAACTCCAGGACTTCGAAGGAGACTAGAAAGGCTAGTTTACGCGGCCGCTTTTTACTAATATACCGCTACCTAAGTATTAGAAATAGACTTGCTGACGACTCGGACATAATGTTATTATTTTTGAAAAGAATATGTGGCATCACTGAAGAAAATTATTATTTATATATTACTTTATGTACTTCACTAGCATCATTGTTTTTGGAACTACTTACGGAATTACGTGGAAATATTTGCTTGACCTTCATAAGGTATTTGAACCTATTACCAACTTACTTAAAAAACTGCAAAACAATAATAACGGTAGCGGGAATGGTAGTGGGAACTTTCATTCATTGGAGGTACTTCAATGAATGAAAGTTTAACGAATCTTGTACGATCGTACAAGATTGAGACATGCGGTTACCGCCCACTTGGCCGTTCTATCTTGATATATCCGTGCCTACGTCAAGTAGTACCTACTTGTACTACTTGATGTCCGAAAATTTATATTCTATAGTTGGTCACCCTACTCTAGAGCGAGATAGAATTACGATGTTTGTCTTCTCTTTCTTTACCAATTATAATTATGAGAGCTCAGTCTTTCTACTATCATAAAGAACGTCCTCGGTCGCTTATCATGATGATATGTCAGGTTCGCATCTGTCACTGAATTGTAACGCGGTTGTATCGTAGTATTCGTAGTACGCTCCATGCTAACTTATTTCCCCTCTGTCCATTATATGAAATCTCCTTGGATCTATGGATTTATCCTTGGATTGAATTTGTAAACCTTCTTCGTACTTAAATGTGCGTATTTCCGATTACATTTCCAGCAGTGGAGATTCGTGGATTCATGCAGTTTATTAGTTTATTTATATCTTCTACACAACAACAAAAATATTTGGTATTTTCTTATGACCGGTAGCTTGACTAACAAACACGTCTCCATCACATTCAAACCTTATATTTGATAAAAACTCTATGTCGACTTTTATTTATAGAAGCTGTTTCGGTGAACATCGTTTCGCTATTATTTTTTTGTCGTAACATATCTTACATTTACTAAAAAAAAATATACAACTTGTCCAAAAAATCTATTATAGTAGTACTGCTTCTATTCAGACTCAAATGCCAGGACTGACATTTACTGTGGAAAACGGAGTCAAGCAAGGAGAACCCGCTGTCTCCACAGCTCTTTACATGCTGTCTCTTGGAGACCTATTAGAGAGAGCTTATAAGAGGTATTTAATGAGCTGGCTATTTCATGGGAAAACAAGGGCATTGTGTTCGGCGATAAAAGGCTAATAAACCTTCGCTATGCTGATGATATAGTCTTGTTTTCGCAATCACCACATGATCTGGAAGATATGCTCCGAGACTTGAGTGCGGCAAGCCTTGAGGTTGCACTCACGATGAATCGAACCAAGACCAAAGTTATGACAAATCACGCCAAACATAACATTATAATGGATGGGCAGGCATTGCAGTATGTAGAGGAGTACCTCTATCTGGGCCAGATAGCATCTTTTAATAATAAGCAGGACCGAGAAATCGAACGCTGCACTGGCAACGCCTGGAAATGCTTCTTGCCCATGAAAGAACTCATGAAAGGTACGCTTCCTCTTTCCCTCAAACGGAAGCTCGTCGATATGTGCATCCTGCCTATTCTTAAATATGGCGCACAGACATGGTCTTTCACCGAGGCTCAAAAGTCCAGACTCAAGGTTTGCCAAAGAGCGATAGAGCGTAGCATGCTAGGGTAACGTCTTATAGATAGATATGGTCTTTCACCGAGGCTCAAAAGTCCAGACTCAACGTTTGCCAAAGAGCGATAGAGCGTAGCATGCTAGGGTAACGTCTTATAGATAGATATGGTCTTTCACCGAGGCTCAAAAGTCCAGACTCAACGTTTGCCAAAGAGCGATAGAGCGTAGCATGCTAGGGTAAAGTCTTATAGGTGAGAAACACCTAACTGCGCTCCTTAACTCAGGTCGAAGATGTGGGTGTAAAAACTGCCAGACTTAAGTGGAACTGGGCGAGACAAGTTTGTCGTATGCGGCCAGAAAGGTGGGCTAGGTTGGGTACCTTTTGGATACCGGAGTGTTGCCGAGGTAGAGGTAGGCCGAGAAGGAGGTGGAGAGACGATCTCGACAAGTTTATGAATGGATGGGCGGAAGTTGCGATGGACAGAAACGAATGGAAAAGCATGGGGAAGGCCTTTGCCCAGCAGTGGGAAATAACATTTACAGGCTAGGAAAAAAAGAAAATGTCTTTTTTTATTTATTTATTTAAAAAACTTTTTAAGCCTATAGAGGTACAGTAGGTGGACTTAATGCTAAAAGCATTCTCTCCCAGTAAACCGCGAGAAGGATAAACAGATAAAAAAAAAATAGGTGGTAAAGTGGGAAATAGATATGAGAGATAGAAATATTAGAAGGAAGGAATCATAGATATATACTAAGTGATAGTAAAATACTTAAATATATATTTAGTTACATAAATATTTATAGATACAAAAATAAACATACATAAATACATATACAAAACAGTGAGAAATGATAAATTAATCTGCTGACTAGTGTTCAGAAAGAAAAGTATGCAACATTTTATTGAAAATAAATTTATTTGATACTTTTCGGATGTCTTCGGGTAATGTTCACGATGAGCCGTTCAGTAGTAACCGCATTAAAGCGTAAAAAAGAAGAAAAAAACTGCTCTAATTAATTAAATGTTGCTGACCATACTCCACACGTGGTACTCCAGCAGGCATTTCCTTAAGGTGTGCCAGCCACCTTTGTATGTTAAGTGTGTCGTAACCGCTAACACATGCGAAATATCACTCGCTCCGAATTGAGATCTAAGCAACTGACCCTTAGACCTTTCTAACTTGTTCAGTTACATATTATATACATTTCGATGGCTTTATTTGGGTAAAAACTTTCCAATATTTTTAACCGACTTCAAAAAAGGAGGTTATTAATCCGACCCGTACATATATAATATTCTAAGAATTGTACAGTTTCTTTATATATCTATCTATATATACAAGTATATATCTATCTATACAAGTCTATACTAGCTTCTTAATAATATGTTTATCCGTGTATATCCCGTATATTTGTTAGATTGCAAGAAAATATTGTAAGTACCCAGGCATGTATGGAGGATATGTTAAGTTTAACTGTAATGTACCTATTTGTTTTAATATCAGTAAAATTTTGCAATGCCAAATGATACGTGGGAAATGCGATAGCATGGCATTCGTTGTTGAAAATAAGTCTGTTAAGAGCCCGACATATGCCAGGCGGCGTGGCGATACAAACGCGGATGGTCTAAACGCGTTGGCTACTTTGGATATTTTCGTTTTTTAGGAATATTCAAGGGTTATTCGAAAAAGAAAAACATATGATGGCTGCTTTATCTGTAATGCAATAATAATCAAAAGTTTCAAGGTTAATTTTAATGTATTTGGTGAATAATGTTATATACCGAGTAAATTAGACGTGATTTGGAGGCAACTTTGCAATTTTTTTCTATCGAGAAAATTAAACGCAATCGTGTTTTTGAGTCATATAGTTACCAGAGTTAGTCCTGAACTTTGCTGCATTTTTATTCTAACTTGATTATTTAATTATTATTGATATAACAGTCAATCATGCAAAGCAGTGTGAGGTAGTACGGGCCCTTAAGGTTGGGGTGTGCGGGGTGTGTATCAAACTTTATTTATATAATGCATCCTTTTTGGGATTCCATACCCAAAGGGTAAAAACGGGACCCTGTTAATTTCGCTCCGCTGTCCGTCTGTCACCAGGCTGTATCTCATGAACCATGATAGTTCGACAGTTGAAATTTTTAAAGATGATGTATTTCTCTTGCTGCTATAACAACAAATACTAAAAAGTAGAATACAATAAATATTTAAGGGGGCTCCCATACAACAAACGTGATTTTTTGCTCGTTTTTGCTTGATATTGATAACGGCAACGGTAGACGTTTGAAATATTTACAGAATATTTAAGTATATATTCCCTTTAAAATTAATAATTAAATGAAAATAACATTAAAGGGCTTTCATTCTACAGCCATGATTTTTTACGGAACCCATCGTGCGCGAGGCCGACTCGCACTTAGCCGGTTTTTTGTATAATATGGAGAACATTATTTTTGACATCATCATTATTTCGACTAGGTGTTACGGTCAATCAACCATGCAGGGTGTGCATGGTCGGTGTCAGAGTTCTTCGGAACCGCCTCTCGGCCTCTGACGTGGTTACTTTACCGACTACCAGATGGCAGAGACCACCGGCTTAACGTGCCTTCCAAAGCACGGAATCATCTTTATTATCAGACAATCAGGTGATTCACGCCTGCAATGTCCTAACCAAACTATGCTTCCGGTGGGAATCGAACCCACGACCCCCGGGTCAAAAGGCAAACGCCTTAACCACTGGACCACGGAGGTTGTTATTTTTGACATGTTAACGTCTTATAACCAGCATTCATGGACTTGAACGCTGGCTGCACGCATGAAAAAGTGTCATGTTCCGTGTGCAACCGAGAGCGCGGTACAAGCGATAGAGAGGCGTGATCAGGCAAAGCCTTCGGCTATTGACGCACCTATTTCACTTCCGTTGTTATAACGTATAATTATCGTCCGTTAAACTACAGATCTAACCTCCGATAACTATACAGATAGCATTTTTTTTTCAATAGATGAGTTTTTTTTTAATCTACCTTTATTTAGAGACTTTTATCTGAAACAGATATGTAATCATCATAGATGAGATAGAAACGTAAATATTATGATGCGAACGCTACATTCTATTTATGATTAGTTGATAATGAATTTATCAAGCAAGTCATAAATACATACATCGATATTTGTCGGGACAATAATTAAGTGGCGCTACTGTGTTCATATCATAATACGTAAAATGATTTTTTTGTCAATCATGCTTGTGGTGCTTGTGCTTCTCTATTTATACAATATAAGGACTTTTGATTATTGGAAAAAACGTGGAGTGACATATGATAAGCCAGTGGTATTCTTTGGATCATTTGCAGATGCTTATTTTCTGAGGAAAAGTGTTACACAAATAGCTTCAGAAATCTACTTCAAATACCCCACCGAGAAAGTGGTTGGTATGTTCAGATCTACAAACCCAGGTATACTCATTAGAGATCCGGAAATAATAAAGCGTATTTTGATGAATGACTTCTATCATTTTTATAAACGCGGCATTGTGCCTGGTAGAAATTTAGAGCCACTGCTCCGCAATTTGTTCTTTGGTGAAGGTGACTTGTGGCGTTTGCTGAGACAGAGGATATCTCCTGCATTTACTAGCAGCAAATTAAAGGCTATGTTCCCATTAATAATTGAAAGAGCTGAAAAGTTACAAACTCGTACATTGAATGCTGCAACCCAGGGTCGAGCCATAGACGCATGGGATCTTATGGCTAGATACACTACCGATTTCATAGGAGCATGTGCATTTGGTCTCGATGCTGATTCTTTGAATGATGAAGACTCTGCTTTTAGAAAACTTGGAGTTGACATCTTTAATTTCGGTATTATAGAGAGTTTAAAATTATTGTTAAAAGATGTTTTCCCTAATCTCACTGATAACATTAAGTTTTTCGGACGACTTGAAGATAAAATCATAGATCTGGTATCTGACATTCTAAAACAGAGAAATTATGAACCAACAAATAGAAATGACTTCATTGATTTAATGATCGAATGTAAGAAAAGGGGTAAAATGGTCGGTGATTCTATTGAGAATTTCGATGAAAGTGGAATTGCAAAAAAAGTTGCAATAGATTTAGACAACGTTATAATGGCGGCGCAAGTATTTGTGTTCTTTGCTGCTGGATTTGAAACATCGTCTTCAGCCACAAGTATTACATTGCATCAGCTTGCATACTATCCTGAGGTACAAAAGAAAGTACAAAAAGAAATAGACACTGTATTAGCTAAACATAATGATGAATTAAGTTACGATGCTATAAAAGAAATGACATATTTAGAATGGACATTCAAAGAGGGGTTAAGGATATTCCCCTCACTTGGTTATTTATTCAGGACATGTGTAAAGCCGTACACTTTCACAGATTTAAATTTTTCAATAGACAAAGATGTAATAGTTGTAATTCCAGTACAAGCTCTTCACAATGATCCTCAGTATTGGAATCAACCAGAATTCAGACCTGAAAGATTTAGCCCCTACGAATTCACTGATGAAGCAAAATCTGTTTACCTGCCATTTGGTGAAGGCCCCCGGGCATGTATTGGTAAGTTTGTAATATAACCTAATTAAAAACTGTTTTATACATATTGCGCTGTATTCATATCAAAACTTCTTCTATATTAATACTATACAATACTATACAAATTTAAATCTAATTTCAAAACTTTTTTTGTTAAATAATAAAGGTTTTTTTGAGCTCTCATTAATTGTTATATTTGACTTTTCAACAATTTAAGTTTTCCGTCTTTCCATGCGTTTCCTGCACCAATTGAATACACAAGAAGTCATTTCGCCGATGTTCACAAAAAATAAATATATATGTGTCGTTAAATGCTTTTATCGACGCGTCCTTATGTCACGGAGCGCGTGGCTGACTAGTTCATGAAAAGATATACTTTGAAAGCCGCCTCCCGCTTTGATCTACTTTGCGTGGTGTCAGTTTTTGAGCGCAATGCTGCTTCCATAGTTTTTCTAATTAAATGTTTACATCATAACTACAACAGATACACATTTTTTTACTAAGAGTATACTTAATAAACGTAATATGTAGTTACCCTTAGGATGCAATTAATGTATGACATAATAATGTTATGACAACCAACGCTGTAATCCATTCAATAAATCCTTATGCGATTGATGAAAGATGAAAAACAATACTTACTATTGTTTCGCAAATCTATTTCAGGCGAACACCTTGGTCTGATGCAGTCAATAGCCGGTCTCGCTGCGGTATTGTCTCGCTTCACAGTGGAACCAGCACCTGAAACCAAGAGATACCCTACAGTTGAAACGAGAGCTGATGTCGTTCAGAGCATTCACGGAGGATTGCCGCTAATATTCCGGGAAAGAAAGAAAGAATAAATAAAACTCAAATTTTAAAATGATTTTGATGTGATAACGTCTTATAAATCGATGAACACCCCGGCTGCATGCATTAAAATGTATCACGTTCCTTGTGCAAGTGAGAGCGTGGAACGAGCGATAGAGAGAATAGAAATTTTAATAAAAAATTTGAACATGTGACTATATCGATACAACATATTAGTTTCAGTTTTTTAATTATTTTTTTAATTGGGCATAGCTGCCATGTTCATTTAAGAATGATTTGAATCAGTGAAATTAGGTCTATGTACGACCTACGCTCTACCAATTGATCTTCCGTGGTTTCATCCTGGATACCTAAAATATCCACCACATCCCATTCTCCTTATACGCTTTAAGGCTTGCGCCACCTACGTAATGTATATAATGCTTACTATGCGTAAAAAAGGGAATGGGATATGGTGGGCGTCCAGGATTGAAGCGCGGTAGCTTTATTGATAGAGCGTATGCCGTACAAAAACCATATCCTATAAGAGTATATCTGAAAAGCAATTCATTATAAAATAAGAATATCTCACTTAGTGGGGTCGTTGTGTTCGGTGATGCGTATAAGGGGAATGTGATGTGGTGGAGATTTTCGACGCCGAGGTTTGAACATGCGGTAGCTCAGTACGCAGAGCGTAGGTCGTACATAGACCTAAGGTTTCTGGTTCAAGCCCGAATGGATTATTTTCACCATATTTTATTTCGCAATTTAATAAGAGGATATTGTGAATGTAAAACATCCTTATATTTTTTATCCTTTTCTGCAATTGCATATGCGTAAAAATAAAAGATTACCCTTTTAAAGCTGAGTTTAAAACCGATATATCATAGCTAACAGACCAATATTGCGTATAATAGATATGTCAATCAATCACAGTATCACGTATCGTGTTGACGTATGTAGAGTCATTCTGAGTTGCATCATATATCAGTTTGATGGTATTGACATGTTGACAATATATTATGTTAATATCGAGTTGCAGACTTGTTAACATTTTGTGTTGTTCTATTTTGTACACGTAAGAATATCAATATGAATGGAACAAGTGTATGAATTGGTTTGAATACTTAGTAGTTAAAAATCGATCAAATTAAAAAAATAATAAAATAAAAATCGTTTATTTTTGAAACTAAATACAATTTCCTTATGATTAAGCACTTAAATAAAATACAGTCTTAATACAAATAACAGAGAAAGAGAATGAATTATATCGATACTTTTTTTTTATGATATAGGATGGCAAACGAGCAAGTCATCTGTTAGTAAGCGACCACCGCTGCCGATAGACAACTGCACCACCACCACCAGGGTGTGACAGGAGCGTTTTCGGTCTTTCAAGGAGTTGGGGGAAGGATATAGGGAAGAGGAAATGGAGAGGAGAGGATGGACCTCCGGCTCTCTCACTCACCGAACGAAGCATAGAACAGGTAAAGCTTCTACTCAAACGTCGATTTTCTATGAGAGTATGGTTCTTCCCCGGACGAGCCGGTAAATGAATTTTGCCGGTAGCGCGTGGCTCTACCACAACTAAACAGCCTCCGTGGTCCAGTGTTAAGGCGTTTGCCTGTTGACCCGGGGGTCGTGGGTTCGATTCCCACCGGAAGCATACTTTGATTAGTTGTTTTCAGTTTGGTTAGGACATTGCAGGCTTGAATCACCTGATTGTCCGATAACAAAGATGATTCCGTGCTTCGGAAGGTACGTTAAGCCGGTGGTCCCGGCTGCCATCTGGTAGTCGTTAAAGGAACCACGTCAGAGGCCGAGAGGTGGTTCCGAAGAACTCTGACACCAGGGTGTGCATGGTCGATTGACCGTGACGCCTACTCGAAATGATGATGATGACCACAACTAAATAAGTAGGTATATTTTGTCCAGCCAAATGGTTTGCGCGGTTTGAGAAGGCAACACAGCGCCGGTAACTGACAAAAGAAGTGTCGGCACCCGCCAAAGGCATCGGCAGCTTCAAAAGCTCGGCACGCGCTGTACAGACGCAGGACATGTTGATGCATCGCGCGGAATGGCTGTTAATTTTGTTACGCAGCGAACATCGCTCGCAACAGAAGTAAAGTCCATCCCCACGTCCTTGACACTTGGGTCTTCAAAAATGTCAGAGCGTCACGTGGTTTTTTTCCTCGGACAGCAGGATTGAGGAATGGGGAGCCCATTCCTCAATCCTGCTGTCCGAGGAAAAAAACCACGTTTTCGCTGTGTGCTTTGACTTGAGGTCCTTCAAAAGCGTGTTTACAGGTATCAGAGTCGGCAACGCATCATCACCTCCTCTGGTGTTGCAGATGTAGATAGGCGACGGCGACTACTTTCCATCAGGTGGCTCGTCTGCTCGTTTGCCGTCAAATATAAATTTAAAAAAAGTACTCGTATAAAAATGTTTTACGTCCTTGGGAAGATAAAGGCGGTTATTAGTTCAATCTGTATGAGTTGTCATGTTTTGTACAAATAAAAAACTATTATCCAAAGTGCACTGTGGCGTGCCCTTGGGGAGGCCTACGTCCAGCAGTGGACTGCAATAGGCTGATTGATTGATTGATTGATCCAAATTAAACAATTTTATTATTTTCATTTAGTTTCCAAAATCTCGTGTGAGTATACTGCAAACTATTTGGGCGGATGGACTATAATAATACGTAATGTGCACTGGATGGCTTGGATCTCATAATCCATAGCCGAAGAGATAAAATCTAAATATATACGTACCTTCGTGATACGTACTATAGAGAAGAAATACAAACTAAAAATTTCAGCAAAAGTTTGCACGAAAGCATATTAACTCGACACATTTTAGTGACAGATGCGGACCTGACAGATAATCGTAAAGTTTTCGAAGGAAAGTTTTTGGTGAAGAAAATAAAAGATCCTCAAGAAATATGCTAACTTGTGCTAATGCACAAGTTAGAATAATATTATAAAAATAAATCTTTAAAGGAATTTAGATCTTAAGATTATTTTCTTACTATCCTTCTCCGTACCCCAGATAACTTGTATGCAAAATTTCATGATGATCGATTCAGTAGTAAGGACGTGAAAGTCAAACAAACAAACTCATTTCGCATTTATAATATTACTAAGAATGTATTTTTCATAGATTCATTTTTACAAATTCCTGACGGCTTTGGGTCGCTTATTTCCTATAAGCACGTGTTCTTTTGGCGATTTTATTTGAGTATGTAAAACTTCCTGCTTTTTTATTACTGACATGTTAAACTATGATTAAAGTTAGTGCTCGTGCTAGAAAGGGTTATCTTATTATTAAAATCCCCATACAATAAACGTGGTGTGAGTACTAATGCAACTCCTACTTGGCCATTAAAAGGGTTTCGTACCTCAAAACGCATGAACAGAATCTTTATAGGATCACTTGGTTGTCCGTCTGTCTGTCAAGAACCTTTTTCTCTGGAACACATGGAGGTATCAAGCTGAAATTCAGATCAGATACTCAGGTTAGACCTGAGTATCTGATCTGAACTGTTCCTTGGAGCTGTGAAAAAAATCGAACTTCTAAACCAATGCAATCAAGACAAGAAATACAGCCGTGTGGAATAACCGCACATTTTCGAGATTCGCAAGGGAATCAAAACCTACATGGTACTTCCCGTGAACTCAGAATTTGAAAATATGGTAATATGCTACGTCTTAAAACACAGAAAAATTGCGAAAAGCATAAATTTTAAGTTTCATCATATAATAGATCGCACTGGGCCGGTTTTTTATTTCATCTTTCAAGATAATCAAAACTTTTGAAATATTTAACATAAACATTAAAGTAGCTTAACTAAGTCTGCAGTTTTATTGGGCCAATTGTTTTCCTCTGTGGTAGCAGTCGATGCCCTTATATTTCAAATGTACGGGCGTTGACTCTCTGTTGTACCCTTATAACTTATTCGTAGGTTGAACTAAGTACTTTTCATCTAATCTTAAAAAGCAAATCACGGAATTAAAATAAATTATTGTTCCTGAGAGACTTAAAAGTTTTTTTTAACTTACAATTCAAACTTTTTTTAGCCTTTTTTGTGTTTTCATTCCCACTGGAATGAAAACACAAATGTTGTTCTCATAGAGGGAGATGAAAAGCAGAATCTCGGGACTCACATAATACTTTGACTTCGGGCAACATACTCTAGTTCCATAGCTTCACTCAAGAGTCTTCTTTAGAACTATGCAGAAATTTTAAATATATAATGGATTTTCTGCAGAAATATTGGCTCTGCCATTAGTTAAGTTTAAAACTGCTGTAAAAATCGATAACTTAAAAATGCCTACTATTGTATTAATCAGATAAAACGCCATGGAAGTATTTATATTATAAAGTACATTCAATAATTTGTTAATCAATATACATCAGTAATTAACGTAAAATAATACAATTTGTTATATATATGTAAAAGCGTAGCCCTTCAGGCACGTAGGGACCAATATTGGACTGAGATTCTTTCGGCGTATTCTTCTCAGCAGTAGTCATTCCGAAACGCTAGTAGCTTATCGATTTTGCAAATATTAAAAATAATAATATGACGTTCAAAAACATGATATCCAAATTTGAATAAAAAAAAATCTATTTCGTTTCATTTCAATCCCGAGTCGCAACAGCCTCCGTGGTCAAGTGGTTAAGGCGTTTGCCTGTTGAAGAAAAGATGATTCCGTGCTTCGGAAGGCACGTTAAGCCGGTGGTCCCGGCTGCCATCTGGTAGTCGTTAAAGGAACCACGTCAGAGGCCGAGAGGCGGTTCCAAAGAACTCTGACACCAGGGTGTGCATGGTCGATTGACCGTGATACCTACTCGAAATGATGATGAATCCCGAATGTCTCATTCGATCCGCTCTGGATTTGAAATATTGCCCTGACCAAAAAGTATAATGTTAGGCCCTTGTGTCACAATCTACTAATTTTTCCTCTGAGCTTATAACTAAAAAACACTTTGACAAGCTCAAACTTATTCAGTTGGAAGTCAGACTTGTAACTGCTTCTTAAGTTTTATACTGAGTAAGCTTTTTACCAAGTGAAGTGAAGTTAGTAGAGTTAATTTTTTCAATCCTTTTCTTTTTCGCGCCGCTCGCTCGAAGCCTCAACTCGGCTACAAGAAGTTTTTCAGTTTGGATTTGCATAAGTTACGAAGATTTCCTGAAGCGTGCAACTTTAAAAATATGGCAAGCTTAGCTTTAATTGCTTTGGCTGACTGAATTTATTATAGGGCCAGGGGTGGGGAACAAATTGTGCGAATCGTCGACTAGCAACAACCATTTTCCAGTGGACCCCAGGAAGCGTCTTCCTTTCCTTGATATTTTCTCTCCTGGCGTAGATAGGAAGCTCTCATTAATTCCTGAAGCCACCTTGTACATTCCCCTCGGGTTTACCAGTCAGACTTTACTTTCCCTCGAGAGAGTCCTAAGATTCTAATTCAATGAGAATTTGCATGTAGTGCCGTTTGTTCGTTTAACGAAGCCTATAAAACCAGCCAAGTGCAAGTCAGAATCGCATACAAAAAGGTCTGTATGGTTCCATATTACCATACAATATTTGATTTTTTCAAAAAACAGTCAAAAAGCACGTCCTAATAATAAAGCGCATCCAATTTTTTTTTGTTGCTGTAACGGAAAATATTTTCATATTCGGTGAAAAAATCAGCTACTTATAACGTTGAATAGATATAGCTTTGACGGACGCACAGTGGAGGCTTAGTTTTTTACCCTTTAGGTACTGGGACCCTAAATAATTATGGTCTACATCAACTTCGCATTTAAAGTGCAGTAGAAATAACTTTTCGTGTCTGTTCTGGTAAGCTCAAAGGATTAAAGTAACCGAATATGGTGTAAGTTCATGTAAGTAATAAAATTATATATCATTCGTTTATAGTTCTTCATAAACTTTAACAATATTTTGGTTACGCTTCGTTGGAGGAGCGAGAATTTATTTCGAAATGTAACTTCAATATTTATGTAATTCGTTGAATTTCAAATATAATTTAGGACATATTTGATAAAGTCACCAATATATATTAATCACGTTCGAGTACGCAAATAAACAACACACATAAATCACAGAAAAAAGTTGATGTTTATGGAAGTGAGATGTTTATTTTAGTGCTATATAAATTAAATATACCTAAATATCAGACACATAAATCTAGATGGCAGCATAAGAGCCCTTGTACACTACATCCGAACAGAATCCGTGAAATACGATGAAAACTTAGTCAGAATTCGGCTATGGATTTTCGCACTAGCTCGAATCTCGCTCGTACTATCCGGATCCGTCATCACGGATTTGAAAGCCTGACGTAAGAAATAACGCACTGATAAATGCAATTCTGGGGCCATCTTTTGTTATCCGTCATTTATTTGCTAATTATATTATGAGCTCATATATAATAATTCAATTATGTAACGGAGAAACCGCTCGCCACGCTGTCTGTGCTCGTACGGATCGAACTCTGTACGGACACAGTGCGCGAGTGTCTAAAGAAATAATGATTGCTACTTCGGATCATCAATCTTGTCCATGAAGATTGACGGATGACGGCGTAAAATCGGTAGACGGAAATCAGATCAAATGCTTAAACTACGATACAGATTAGTCAGAATAAGATATGTTGTACAACCACCGTAATTGCACGGATTCGGCGTGAACGTATGTCAGTTGATGGGTGACAAAAAGATCTCTAGCTTCTCCATACTTCGGAAAGCACGTTAAGCCGTATGTCCGTACTGTCATCACTAGATGGCGGTCATTATAATATGTAAAATGCCTTTATTAGTTTGATAAATCAGACACCAGTGTTGGCAACTTACATACATGAAAAGCAAAGCATCTTCGTCAGAGATGAAAATAATAACAGAAAAGTGGCCCTCCTGCTTTCACAACAAGGCGCATATTACATTTTCTCGGATCACAAAGTGGCTTGCCGCAGCTTGAAAGAGTGTGTGGCATAATTTATAAGAAACTTGTCTGTTTTAAGAGGGCACGAATGCGAAACTTGTCAATGAACATTCGTCTAGATGTCTATATCTATGACGACTACATGCCTGTTATTTATTATATATAAAACTTCAACATATTTTCTTAAAACTGTCCAACCTGAAAACACGATTAATAACAAAAGCCTCGATACTTTTATTTTGCAAACATAGCCCCTTTATTTTATGTTTGTGGTCAGAACGGCGAAACCCTAAGGTCTTTAGAAATGATTTTTAGTTTCCTAGCTTAGCAATAACTAGTTCTAAAATCTGGCAAAGTTTTTTTACTCATTAACCTCGTACTTTTATTTTAAATAACAATTAAGTGATTTGGCGCTTACGCCCGTTAATTCTAGGACACCCGCTTGTGTCTACCCACTATCTTCTTCTCATTTTTTACACGTTACGGTCATTAGATCTTTCCTGCTTTCGCGCGGGGCGCGGGGTGCGAAATGGCTTCAGCCGGGTCGTATTGGTGCGCTCTTAAGAGGTCAGGGCTGTCATGCTCAACTACTTGGTTGGTGGTTTCAGGTATGGCATGGAGTACACGCGGTCGGTACAGCAATATGTTATTTTATGTTTTTATTTTATTTTATTTGGGACAATAAACAGTTGTACAATATAGGTATTAGTTTAATAAGCAAAGATATAAATCTATGTAATTATACAACCAACGACACTGTCCACGAATATTTTAAACATATATATAAACACTGTGAGGACTATGAAAAATGCACATGATTCAATTAGCGGTGAATTAACTAAATATACTATAATATACATATAATACTTTTTAAGGATTAACATGATAACTGTGGCTTACATTTGAATGTTATAAACTGAAGAAATGCTGCACGCGGACACTTTAATATAATTATTTATGCAGTTTGACACATGTTTGTTCCCATTTTCTGCACTTTTTTTGAAAATCATAACATAAAACTCCTCTTACTAGACTGCCTCTTATTCATTATGGAAAGAAGAGTCAATACCAAGCACTTTGTCGTGTGCGAGTATTTAACTCGTTACTTTAGATCCGCGTTAGCTTATGCCTTATAAATATTGCACGATGTAATATAAATAACAAGGGATGCAGGCGAACACTAAATTAGCTTTGTTCTGGGTCTCGTCTGCTCACTGGTTTACTTGTGGCCTGGTAATTATTACACCATTTAACTAAGAGGCACCTTGATAGCTCTTTCATCGTCTTCATTTGAACAAATGCCTCTCCTAAGGATTTTTTGTACCATGGGACAATATTGCCATGCGCACCACTTAGCAGGCGGGTTAGTGAGTGCAGATTCTTTTGCTTCTTGTACTTTTGACGCTGCTACCCATTGGAAGCATTTTTTAACCTAAGTATAGGCTTTTAGATATAGGCATGACAGGAGGTCGTTAGAATCCTAGGTTATGTAGATCCCTTTAATGCGAATATTGCAAATATTCGGTATATCAGTTCAGTTTTGTCCCTATAAAAAAACTCAAGTAAAATTACTTGTGCCTATGTCCCATTGTACGTCCGCAATTCCTAATATACTACTACCGCACTGCCCGGCACTTTTTGCATTTTATTTGTTTTCATAAAATTGGTGACCATGGATCCTGTCCTGTTCGGGAATTGATGGTTTTTAGCAATGCTATATTTTCAACCCTCGTAAGCAAGATTTATGGTATCGTATTACACTTCACATATGTTTGTTTGTTCGTTTCTCTCTATCTTCCATTCTGCCGGCCTATTTGCTAACTAAGTGTACAACGTTTTGATAATCGCTTCAAAATACATTGCGGTTTTCGTATGATTGACTATTTTTATTTAAGATATATGAAACGTAATATATTTTGAAGTGACTATCAAAACATTGTACACTGAGTCAGGAAATAGGTCGGCTTGTTGCCATCATTGTATATATCTACATAAATTTAATATGTTCGTACATACCTAATGTAAAAATAATAAACCTCCTGTCATATCCACTAATATATCATCATAAGGTCTTTTTAGTCACCACTGCAGAAGCATGACCCTTTCTGTACCGGAGCCATACTTGGCCCAAAAAGACAGAGGATTAAGCCTACACTCTCTTCGCTGGCCAACCAGGTTGGAGATCTCATTGATGTTTACGAGTTTTGTTTAGCTTGTATTTTCTAAGTCGCCTCTTATGGCCTCCATGGGAAGACTATGAGTGGTCCTATTCTACTCTGCCGGAAACTACACGGCTGATATTAGTACTAATATAATCAACTAGCTTTTGCTCGCGGCTTCACCCGCGTTAATCGATCCCTCGGAAACAATCCTTGAATGTCCTTTCCCGGGCCTCGAACTACCTCCATACCAAATTTCATTCAAATTGGTTCAATGGTTGAAGCGTGAAAAGAAGACAGACAGACACAGTTAATTTCGCAGTTATAATATTAGTATGGATATGGATTTATAGCCGGCCACATAAATAAAATATATCGCTAAGTATTCATATGGCTTTACATATTTTAATGAACTTGTTATCTTCAATATATATACTCTTGCATATGATTTGTCCATATATATTTATTTATACTATAGCGGTAATAGTAGTGAATTCGCATTGGGTAAGTATCTTATTGTATTGTTGTGTGAACGTCATATTGTGTCTCATTTCGGCTAAATATTAATAAAATATGGTTGCCTGTAAAGTCGGTTTACGGACGATATTTTTACGCGAATAAAAATAAATAAAAAAGAATAAATAACAGTTGAATAGCGATAGATGCGTCATAAACCGAACGCTTAGCCCGATCGTGCCTCTCTATTGCTTGTTCCGCGCTCTCGCTTGCACACGGATCGTGACACTTTTTTGTGCATGCAGCCAACGTTCATCTATTAATAAAAATTGTTAGTATAGGGACTATTACAACCATGTAGCGAATCATGTTGGTCTGGGCCGCACCATGGACGCATGTCTACGGTGCGGCACCGTTTACCGTGCGACGGCACGGCAACTCCACCACCGGCAGAAGGCGCGGCGGCGGCGCCGCGCCGCAAAGGTACACGATGCACTGCCCGGTAGTTGATGTTCTGTTGATGTCGTGCTATTTTTTTTTGGCGTAAATGGTCAGCCATTTAATTTAGATGTTGTTTATTCGATTTCTCTGCTCTTGCTTTTGTATCAAAGCAGTGCTTCAAAACTTTATGCGGACATTCTAGAATATTCGTAAAATACCACAATATTTTGAGCGCTTCATATTTCCTCTTAATCCTTCCATCATAGTTAATGTAAGAGACGTATGGATTCACCCAATATTTTCTTTAATTATGTTTTTTATTCATTCTTCGTCTCAACAGCAACAGGAGCAGAATACTTCTTTCGCGGTCCATATCAAGAGAAAAAGCTGTTATTTTGGAACGATGGTTGCTACCGTGTATACGACGCCGTGCCACGGCTCGGCGCCGCGTCGTCTGCCGGTGGCGGTGCCGTGCCGTTACACGGTAAACGGTGCCGCATCGTACACATGTGTCCACGTCCTAACCCGCCGCTACAGATGTATTAAATCAACAATTCAACGATTTTTAAACAAAAGCAACAGGAAAATTCACGTCCTACATTTTCCAAATAGGCCAACCCTAATATTCTCCCAATATTGACCAGTTTTCTGTCACGTCAGTTAATAAAGGACCCCTAATATACGTCTGACCTGTAAGACTCTTACACCCCTTATATTTTAGTAGTGACTAAATAAAGGTACGCCGGCAATTTATCACTCTTGTACCCGTATGAACCCTTTTAGCCCGTGACAATGTCATATGAAAATTTAATTAAAAATACAAGCGTCTTTGTTATCGGGGAGTCGGTATTGTTAGGTATTTGTTCAACCGGTACTTATAGAAAACTTCGTAAATCACCTACGTTGCAAAAGGGGAAACATACTTGGTAGAAAGTAGTAGGTAGCAGTGGTAGATGGGTGTGCCAATAAAATATAGTATTGGTACCTACCTCAACATTACTCAATAGGTACAGTCAGTACCAATGTAGGTATGTGGCTATTGTTACAAACTTTCTTTAAACATTTTATTTTTAGCAGTCCTAAGTTTTGAATCGGTTTGGGGATAGCGCGAGTAAATTTTATTGATAATTAATTTTATTGACATTAAAAAAAAAGGTTTTTCTTTATTGTTCCACTAAATCAAGATGTCCCTTATTTCTAATGAAAAGTTTATTTATATTTATTTAAATCTATATTTTACGCATAATAATTTCGATTTATACCTAAAAATCTTTATCCGAATATTTTTTACGATACAGATACTATTATACGTTTTATAGTAAACTCTATCCATTCAGACTCAAAAACTTTTGACTCTATTAAGTACAAGTAGAAGGGCATCTATCCATACGTCATAGCAACAGGGAAAATATGCCAATCATTCAAAAATATTTGAGGAAATCATCGAGTTCTTTACGTTGGAGTTGACTTCACAAGACGAACAATTTATCCGTAAAAAAACATACGTTTCGAACAGTCGTCCGTTTAAAAATAGTACCCCTGTTCTAATCTAATTCCAGGACGCCAGCGAGCGATATGATAACTGCGAAAAAAAATAACACATAAGCACTTGCCGACGAGTTGCCGCAACATTTTTGCAGGCGTTACTAGAACAGTATGAGATTTTTTAATTAAACATGTATGCGTTTCTGACACTGAATTGGATTTTCCTGGAATTGCTTCGCTTTTTCCTCTCTTTATTTGGTGTTGTTGAAAAGCTTTTTTCATTTGCATTTAATAGAACCTTTTTTAATAAAACAAATGGGAGTAGATGTATCTAATCCCCTAATCTTAATTAGGTAATTTTAAATTTCAATGCAAAAGTGAGTTTGTTTGTTTATTTATTTGTTTGTTACGCTTTCACGCCTAAACGGCTAAAGTATACATGTATGTAGTTTTGAGATCATATTGGTAGATATCTTAATTAGATCAGATCATGAAATTAAATGTTTTTTAATTAAGTAAATTCTATTTTTTTCTACTCTAGTTTTCGTTTTTCCAAATAAATAGTAATAGAGAAAATATGTTCCTACAGCTAATGCGAGCAAATAAGTATTTAGTAACTTTTCGTGTAAGGTTGCGATTATGAATTGAATACCTAAGTAAGAAATAGTCTACATACCGAAGTTCGACGGTACATATGAGAAATAAGCTGCGGATGCCTAACTCCCCAAGGCCAGGTGGCAAATCGACAAACCATATTCCTTCCTATGAATATCCTCATAAGACATTGGCGATCTCTCTCTGATATTTGAGAATTAGGCTCTTGTCTTTCGTATTCTTTGCTCTGGTGGCAAGAATTGGATTGGAATTGAAATTGGAGATGGAGAAATTAGAGACAAAGACAAAATTACGAAGGATAAAGGGAATAAGAAGAAAGAAAATGGAAAACCACTGATTATGAACTAGGAATAGGAGAGAAGCATACCTTCGTAAAGATATGATTAAGGCAGTTAGAAATTGACTCCGCCATGCAAATCCATGCTACACACCGTATTAGGTTCAAGCTAAAATGAATATATCGTGTACGACACGATAAGACAGGTCGCGAGTATAGAAAAAACTTGATGTACCTAAAGGAAGTCGAAGAAAAATGGCGAAAACCCCGAAAACCTATGAAGAATGAGATTGGATCAAGAAATAAGAAATGCACCCTCTGATTAGTTTTGGTAGGAATGGAGTGTATTTTCATTGTTTTATTCATTTCATATACTATCACAAGAATTAGGTAGTCGTCAATGATAGTGACTGTACTTGAGTCAGATAAATGTTTGACACAACACAGGTTTGATGACGAATTACAGATATATCTGCAGTCGTCACAGCATATTATAATATAGAAATTCATTTAATTTATTTTACGACGTAGGTAAGCTTCTACAAAACGAAGGTGCTGTATATCGCAGTCGTTAATTCAAGCATATAAAGCGGCAGTCACACGATATCGTTGTTAGGATAAATAATTCAAAGACCTACAGAAATGGGACGTAAAATTGATATGAAAATGTGATTTCGCTTTGACTCGTTGCGATACTCCGACGATAATTATTATCTTCCTTCTCAGGTGAAGTATTTAAATTGTCAACATCATTATTTCCTACTAGCTCTTTCCTGTGACATCGTTAGCATAAATTAATGTGAATTGTAAGTCTGTGTGCTATAGAATAGCCTATTATCTACCTATAACAACAGAAGTTTACATCAAAATCCATCGAACAGTTTTGCGTGAGAGAGTAACAAATATTCATACATACATAGGTACATTCTCAGAACTTTAACACTAATAATATTAAAAGGACTGCAAAAGCAGAATATAAGTATTTACCAGTTTTAAGAATCGAAACACTTTTATAAAACAAATAAAAGAATATGTTAAAGTTACTTCTTATAAAGAAGTAAAGGAACTGGCGGAGGAAAGACAGGGATGGAAAAAAACTCCACCGACAGAAGCCCAGCTCTTAAGTTTAATTAATGAATGAAGAATCGAAAAATCAGGCAAACCATAATAGGAGTAGATACCATAATTACCTGAGAACTTAATACACCATGCCTATATTCAAAATAGTTCACTCTTAATAGTTAACTCACATACTGGCTAATATGAAGATGAATCAACAACAGCATTTTATAACATGCATTGGTGTTATTACATGCTTTTGGGTGTGGTACGCAGGCAAAGAATATATACATGACGCAGGCACGGTGTGGAAGGTAGCCTAGCTTACCCTTAATACACCGGATACAGCAATACCGGATATTTTTATTAAAAGTACATAAATATTCGGTATTGCCATTTCGGGCGTTGGCATGCAATAACTCTAATAAAGGATATCCCACTAAAAACTTGTTACAATTACGTAATAATAATGAAACGTGTGTGTGTAACAATCACGAAAGCATTCTAAATAACGTGTTTTATAACATTTATATATATACATATTAGTTTATAATTTAATATATCGCTCCCAACCGGTCGTATTGGAAATGCTTGGGGGAGGTTTATGTCTAGCAGTGGACTTCTTGCGGCTGATATGATGATGAAGATGATGATATATATATAGGGACAAATAAAACAGATTGTGCCAGCCCCACAGCTGTAAACTTGTATCGTAGGATAGTAACTTAACGACACTTTATAATAGATAATATATATTTAAACGTCCAAGGCCCAAGCCTATCTGAGAAAGAGATCGTTTTTCAATGTTGACCTGACCGGAGATAGAACCCGGGCTTCAGCGATTCAAAGGCACATGCGATGCCACTGAGCCACAGGTTTTTATCCTAACCATGTTGAGATACACCTACATGTCAACGTACACCAAATAACCAGTAGTATGAACCAACCTTTACGCTTGGCGCTGGAAGAAATCAAATCGGAATTTCAATATCATAGAGGTACAATGGGTACAATTTATAATTTTATTCGGGCTTCTTTATATTTGCGCACCTGTGTTGTCAATTTGTAGAAGATTTTATTTATGCTGACTGAAATAATTTGTATGTATGGTAATTTTAGTTAGTATGTATGGTAAGGTAATATTGAATAAATAAACAATCTTATATGATATTAACTGTATTAAGGGTAAGCTAGGCTACCTTCCACACCGTGCCTGCGTCATGTATATATTCTTTGCCTGCGTACCACACCCAAAAGCATGTAATAACACCAATGCATGTTATAAAATGCTGTTGTTGATTCATCTTCATATTAGCCAGTATGTGAGTTAACTATTAAGAGTGAACTATTTTGAATATAGGCATGGTGTATTAAGTTCTCAGGTAATTATGGTATCTACTCCTATTATGGTTTGCCTGATTTTTCGATTCTTCATTCATTCATTAAACTTAAGAGCTGGGCTTCTGTCGGTGGAGTTTTTTTCCATCCCTGTCTTTCCTCCGCCAGTTCCTTTACTTCTTTATAAGAAGTAACTTTAACATATTCTTTTATTTGTTTTATAAAAGTGTTTCGATTCTTAAAACTGGTAAATACTTATATTCTGCTTTTGCAGTCCTTTTAATATTATTAGTGTTAAAGTTCTGAGAATGTACCTATGTATGTATGAATATTTGTTACTCTCTCACGCAAAACTGTTCGATGGATTTTGATGTAAACTTCTGTTGTTATAGGTAGATAATAGGCTATTCTATAGCACACAGACTTACAATTCACATTAATTTATGCTAACGATGTCACAGGAAAGAGCTAGTAGGAAATAATGATGTTGACAATTTAAATACTTCACCTGAGAAGGAAGATAATAATTATCGTCGGAGTATCGCAACGAGTCAAAGCGAAATCACATTTTCATATCAATTTTACGTCCCATTTCTATAGGTCTTTGAATTATTTATCCTAACAACGATATCGTGTGACTGCCGCTTTATATGCTTGAATTAACGACTGCGATATACAGCACCTTCGTTTTGTAGAAGCTTACCTACGTCGTAAAATAAATTAAATGAATTTCTATATTATAATATGCTGTGACGACTGCAGATATATCTGTAATTCGTCATCAAACCTGTGTTGTGTCAAACATTTATCTGACTCAAGTACAGTCACTATCATTGACGACTACCTAATTCTTGTGATAGTATATGAAATGAATAAAACAATGAAAATACACTCCATTCCTACCAAAACTAATCAGAGGGTGCATTTCTTATTTCTTGATCCAATCTCATTCTTCATAGGTTTTCGGGGTTTTCGCCATTTTTCTTCGACTTCCTTTAGGTACATCAAGTTTTTTCTATACTCGCGACCTGTCTTATCGTGTCGTACACGATATATTCATTTTCGCTTGAACCTAATACGGTGTGTAGCATGGATTTGCATGGCGGAGTCAATTTCTAACTGCCTTAATCATATCTTTACGAAGGTATGCTTCTCTCCTATTCCTAGTTCATAATCAGTGGTTTTCCATTTTCTTTCTTCGTATTCCCTTTATCCTTCGTAATTTTGTCTTTGTCTCTAATTTCTCCATCTCCAATTTCAATTCCAATCCAATTCTTGCCACCAGAGCAAAGAATACGAAAGACAAGAGCCTTATTCTCAAATATCAGAGAGAGATCGCCAATGTCTTATGAGGATATTCATAGGAAGGAATATGGTTTGTCGATTTGCCACCTGGCCTTGGGGAGTTAGGCATCCGCAGCTTATTTCTCATATGTACCGTCGAACTTCGGTATGTAGACTATTTCTTACTTAGGTATTCAATTCATAATCGCAACCTTACACGAAAAGTTACTAAATACTTATTTGCTCGCATTAGCTGTAGGAACATATTTTCTCTATTACTATTTATTTGGAAAAACGAAAACTAGAGTAGAAAAAAATAGAATTTACTTAATTAAAAAACATTTAATTTCATGATCTGATCTAATTAAGATATCTACCAATATGATCTCAAAACTACATACATGTATACTTTAGCCGTTTAGGCGTGAAAGCGTAACAAACAAATAAATAAACAAACAAACTCACTTTTGCATTGAAATTTAAAATTACCTAATTAAGATTAGGGGATTAGATACATCTACTCCCATTTGTTTTATTAAAAAAGGTTCTATTAAATGCAAATGAAAAAAGCTTTTCAACAACATCAAATAAAGAGAGGAAAAAGCGAAGCAATTCCAGGAAAATCCAATTCAGTGTCAGAAACGCATACATGTTTAATTAAAAAATCTCATACTGTTCTAGTAACGCCTGCAAAAATGTTGCGGCAACTCGTCGGCAAGTGCTTATGTGTTATTTTTTTTCGCAGTTATCATATCGCTCGCTGGCGTCCTGGAATTAGATTAGAACAGGGGTACTATTTTTAAACGGACGACTGTTCGAAACGTATGTTTTTTTACGGATAAATTGTTCGTCTTGTGAAGTCAACTCCAACGTAAAGAACTCGATGATTTCCTCAAATATTTTTGAATGATTGGCATATTTTCCCTGTTGCTATGACGTATGGATAGATGCCCTTCTACTTGTACTTAATAGAGTCAAAAGTTTTTGAGTCTGGATGGATAGAGATTACTATAAAACGTATAATAGTATCTGTATCGTAAAAAATATTCGGATAAAGATTTTTAGGTATAAATCGAAATTATTATGCGTAAAATATAGATTTAAATAAATATTAATAAACTTTTCATTAGAAATAAGGGACATCTTGATTTAGTGGAACAATAAAGAAAAACCTTTTTTTTTAATGTCAATAAAATTAATTATCAATAAAATTTACTCGCGCTATCCCCAAACCGATTCAAAACTTAGGACTGCTAAAAATAAAATGTTTAAAGAAAGTTTGTAACAATAGCCACATACCTACATTGGTACTGACTGTACCTATTGAGTAATGTTGAGGTAGGTACCAATACTATATTTTATTGGCACACCCATCTACCACTGCTACCTACTACTTTCTACCAAGTATGTTTCCCCTTTTGCAACGTAGGTGATATTGAAATTCCGATTTGATTTCTTCCAGCGCCAAGCGTAAAGGTTGGTTCATACTACTGGTTATTTGGTGTACGTTGACATGTAGGTGTATCTCAACATGGTTAGGATAAAAACCTGTGGCTCAGTGGCATCGCATGTGCCTTTGAATCGCTGAAGCCCGGGTTCTATCTCCGGTCAGGTCAACATTGGAAAACGATCTCTTTCTCAGATAGGCTTGGGCCTTGGACGTTTAAATATATATTATCTATTATAAAGTGTCGTTAAGTTACTATCCTACGATACAAGTTTACAGCTGTGGGGCTGGCACAATCTGTTTTATTTGTCCCTATATATATCATCATCTTCATCATCATATCAGCCGCAAGAAGTCCACTGCTAGAAATAAACCTCCCCCAAGCATTTCCAATACGACCGGTTGGGAGCGATATATTAAATTATAAACTAATATGTATATATATAAATGTTATAAAACACGTTATTTAGAATGCTTTCGTGATTGTTACACACACACGTTTCATTATTATTACGTAATTGTAACAAGTTTTTAGTGGGATATCCTTTATTAGAGTTATTGCATGCCAACGCCCGAAATGGCAATACCGGATATTTTTATTAAAAGTACATAAATATTCCTCGGGTTCCTGACGTAATACTGGAGGTACACCTTAAACGCCGCCCACGTCGATCACCTGCGTGTCCGTCGAACAAATGAAAAACTATTGCGTCTATGATCCCGGCGTTCAAAGTAAATAAATAAATAAATATATAGTTATGGGATACTAACTCAACGATACTATATTTTATAACAAATAAATATATAGATACACATCCAAGACCCAGGCCAATCTGAAAAAGATCATTTTCCATCTTGACCTGGCCGGGGATCGAACCCGGTCACTCCGTGTCGCAGGCTGGCGTGTTGACCGCTGCGCCACGGAGCTAGACAAAGTGATAGGTTAAAAAATAATGCAGTTGCGGATGGTCAGAGGTTTCATCCTCAACTGCCTGTCCGGTGATTGCAGGTATGGCATCGGGTACGCGCGATCTGCTACTTGCCTCCCGAGCTGCTACTTGCTATTTAATTTCCTTATTCATCCGAGTGAGTAGTACCTTAATTTCCTTCCCAAATCCAACGAATTCCTGCCCTTCCCCAACTTAAAAATGCTTCCACCTTTAAGAAAGTTGGGACGAGTAGGATTCGAAACTGGAACCATTAGGTAAAGTGGATGTTTTATTACGTAATTTTTTTCTATAAAGATCATAAGCTAAGCCGACACGCTTGTTGTGGCCAAGGTGTTAGTGGCAAATCTTTTTTGTATTTTCTGCTCCCTATATTTAGCCACTTGGTTAACTGCCATCAGGTCATTCAATGCACAGGAACAGGTGCGCAAAGATCAAGACAACAAGTGGGACATTGTTTGGGGATATCCTCATTCGCACAATTCGTCGGAATTGGTTGTGAATCCCCATCTGAAAAGTCTGTTTAAGGACTTCCAGGTCTGCCATGGCCACTCATGTCCGGGTGGGAGTTTCTCAGATGGTGGCACGAAAGGGGTAAGGACCATTCCACTTGCTACACCAGAGAGTGCACCTGAATCTTTGAACATCGGGAGGTGCTATGCCAGCCACAGCATGCTGACCTAAGGCAGCTTCTAGCAACCAGTACTTGGCATATCCACTAGCTTGGCATGGACTGATCGGGACCAGACCAAACATGCGTCCACGGAAAAGGAAAACAAAAGTCCAGATGTACGCAAGACTGAGTTTCCATGAACGCTTGAATATCATCTTAGAAAATGAGAATGGTTGAACGGATCGTCATGTGAACCAGCTTTTTGTGTGCGAAATGCGGGAGTACTGTTTCCTTTTTCATTTTATTCACCGATGTTAATCGCATTTCCTTTTGTTTCTTTCCGTGTGTTTCCGCTAGTTCACCGGGCGTTTTCCGCATATGAGGGCTTGCAAAAATATGATAGCTGGCTTTTTAAACAATTGACACTTTCTTTGTATGTGTTTTTATTGGGTCCATGTTATAGCAATTTATTGGATTCGATTACAATTGTTCATACATATACATATTATCAATTCTTTAACCCACTCGGGGTAGACGGAGCCTAAGGTCGTAAGACCGTTTAGGTGGCATTAGGTAGGACACGGAATCAAAATAGTGTTATGTTGCTAGCCGCATCGCCTATTGACATGATTTCACAGAATTTTGCCCATTCCTTCGATCGGCATTTACGATCGGCGCGGAAAGACAAGTCACTGGTTCATTCTAAGTTTTTTTCTATTTCGCCAAACCAGCGTGGAAGGCCAGATTATCAGTTTGAAAGCAGATTTTATGTACAAATATATTTTACTGTGAAACCCCACACTTAGTTTTTTATTTGTGTCATTGGATACTGACTCAACAATATATTCTATGATAGATACATATATATAAATACATACATCCAAGACCCAGCACAATCAGGAAGAGATCGTTTTCCATCATGACCTGACCGGGGATTGAACCCTGACGACCGGAACCCTGCGATTCTACTCGCGATACCACTTAGCCACCGAGGTAGTAATGTTCTTCAATGGCTGGTTTGCCTAGTTTCTCGGTTTAAGATCCTAAACCCGCCGTGTAGTGCTGATGTATTTGTAGATCTAATTCATAAGTAGAACAAAGAAAAGATGACGCTTCGTCGTCGCTACGATGAAGCGGAGATAGCGCTTGTTTGAATAGCTCTTATGCAAACCTTTAGCCTTTAGAGGACAGTTTTGGGACTATGTCACGGACTGCCAAAACCTAAAATGATGTTTCCGTTGCTCATGAAACGTATGAAAGGGTGTGGTATTCTGTTTTTGCCGGAGGCAAAAAAAAGATTATTAACCTGTAATGGTAGATTTGTTTACAAACATATCTGTTACATTCGACCGTGAGAGGTGAATAAACATACCGAGGTCTGAACTGTTTACATTTCAATTTGATAAGCCTTTGTAATACTAATCATGTAGGACTAAGTAAATAGTTTTACGATTTGATTGCTCTGATGAGTACTAAATTAATATTAGTATTGGGTTATAGTACTACGTTTGTGTTTACCGGAGGTACCTAGGTGCATGCGATATTGTCATATTCAGAATTAGAATTGTACTCATTTTGTTTATTTATCTCTTCTGGAGCTAATACTCATAATAAATTGTCTATTACACGTTTTAGTCATACATAAGTATCAATAGGTAATATTTATACTATCATATTTAACAAATCCATACTTCTATTCATCATCATCATCAGGTCCTTTTTAGTTTCCACTACAGGAGCACGACCCTCTACTACTAGGGCCATACTTGACCTGAGTAGCCAGAGGACTTGGCCTACACTCTCCACGCTGGCCAGACGGGTTGGAGATGTCTCTTAGATGTTTATAAGCTTTGTTTAGCTTGTGTTTCCTAAGTCGCCTTCTAGGACATCCACGGGAAGACTTGGAGTGGTCCTATTTTACTCTGCCGGATACCACACGGCTAACAAAAATGAGAAACTTGGAATAGTCCTATTCGACTTTGCCGGGAACCACACGGCGTACTTTTATTACTAAATTATAATTGCGAAAGTAACTCTGTCTGTCTGTCTGCCTGTCTGCCTGTCTGCCTGTCTGTCTGTCTGTCTGTCTGTCTGTCTGTCTGTCTGTCTGTCACCTTTTTGCACTTCAACCATTGAACCAATATGGATTAAATTTAGTATGGAGGTAGTTTGAGGCCCGAGGAAGGACACATACACCTTTCATTCCGGGAAATATCACTGTTCTCGATGGATCGACAAAAGCTAGTAATAAGTAAGCGTAATTTTGAAGAGTTTCTTAGCCATAATACAAATTATGCTACAGAATTATCAACAGGTACTTATACTTAATTAAGTACTTTTGACTATAGGTACTCTTTTTACACGACTGCCAAATAAGAAGTGTATTGTCTTTCGAGTTCTGTATGTATTGTACGTAATTATGATGTATGCGAGTTTCTTTATCCCACCATAACTTCTAAATGCCTGAAACGGGTTCTAACGAAACCCCATACGTAGAACCCCTACGTGAACCTATACGTGTTTTAATGATGCCCCTACGTCCAAATCCGTATTTGCAAGGCATGGTATTAAATTTTATGGTGGAATAAAGAAACTCACCTTACGGGTTCTAACGATACCGACACGTCTAACCCTCCCGAGTGATGTAAACTATATTTTATTTGCCAAGACAGTCGCGTTTTTTAATTTTATTTTTTTGGTTATGGTTAGTTCACTGTTATACTCTTTTAAAACGTGAAAGTCTTGATATTCAATAAAACAATAACAAATAAACTTTTAAAAATGGTTGTCTTTAAAGTCAGTTTACGGACGATAATTTTACCTACATGATAACAGTGGAAAAGAGATAAGTAGATGCGTCACAAGCCGAACGCTTAGGCCGATCGTGCCTCTCTATCGCTTGTTTCGCACTCTCGCTTGCACGCGGAACGTGGCAAGGTTTCGTGCGTGAAGCCGACATTGTTGATTTATATAAAAAAAAAAGTTCAAATCGCCATACACTTCAATCAGGTTTAAATGTAGGCACACTGATATAAACACTACATTAACATAAGCCTAGCTGAATATTAACGGCAAAGTTGCGTTACATCAAAAGAAGACTGGCAAGTTTGAAAGGCGCTTGAAAGTCCCGTTACCACACACCATTTATCCCGGTTTTACCCTAAACTTAGGGACTTACATTTGTGAATAATACATTTTTTTCTTCGGCAGCCGCTTATTTTGCATGGTGTCAATAATTCATTTATGCTAATACACCGTTTGCCTTGCGCTTCTGTCACACCTCGGACAGCGAAGTAAAATCGTTGCCAGACACTTGGAGGGTGTGAATCGTAAAGTGTACTTGTTTGAAACTTTTGTCGGTTTAAACTTTTGTTTGAAAGTTTTACAAGACTTGTAGAAAACTTTAAAAACCACACAACGAATGTTAGTTTCGAAATGCTCTACGTTTTGGAGTCTTTCATGTATACCTATCTGACTTTTAGAATCAGGTTGTCTTGTTGCAAAGATAAGAAATTTAATTTGAGCTACAGAGTACCTACAAATGTAACATTTACTTATTTTGTTAAGAAACATGGATACTAGGCTCACCTTTAAAAAACTCAATGCCTTGGACCTTAATGACATTTTGTCATTACTAAGTTTTAGCGTGGTTTCAACATGACTTTTGACTAGAGTAGCGTGGATCCAAATGTCAAAAAAGATTGTGGACATCGTGTCCAAGACTTGGCAACTTGTTTTGGATTGATCCTCAGATTCGGATGTAGGTTTATTTTTACATTACGTAATCTCGAGTGACTTTAGCTATATTTTATGGGCAGGGAACGGTATGTTATTAAGCTTACGATGTCCGTCCGTCCGTCCATCTGTCACGGTGCTGTATCTATTGAACCGTAATAGGGAGATTAATGAAATTTTCACAGAATGTGTGCAGCTATAAAAAATACACCTAATACGAAACGAAAATAAAATTGATAATTAAATTGGGGTCTTTCACAAGAAACGTGTTCTTTTAGCGTGATTCTCGATGCTGTGACAGCTGCTGCTTATTTATTACTCAGACGTCAAACCATATATTATTAAGAACAATAGTGTTCATACTCGAAAGAGTATGGTTAGCGTGGGTTTCAGATATTTATTCCTCCTCCTCCGACCTCATAAGAGAGGTCGCCTGGTAGAGATTTTGTGCATTCTTACAGCTGAGAGTCCCCTACAAGAGACATGGTTTTTGTAGTTAAATAATACGATGATACGGAACCCAAACTCTGTGCTAATGCGACTCTTATTTGGCGAGTTTTTATACTTACTATATATAGGTAAATAATTGCCTAGTTTAGGTATTTCCCTCGTTGTTTCAACAAACTATCCATCTCGTTAAAACAAGTAGAACTCTAAATGGCAAAGGGTAAATTAGTCCGTTATTCAAACCTACCGAATGTACTGAAAGGATTGCTTTAAAAGGTCAGCGGATCTCAAAAATACCGGGATGTATACCCGCGTTTCTATTATGGGGTTGAATTCTAGCAGACTGCTCCCAAAGACGACTTTTTATGTTTTAAGATAGTGCCATGTGCCAGCTTTCATCGTTTGTGGAAATCGCTTTAGAATGTTTTAATTTAAAAGAAATTACTTTATTGACAAATTACAATGCGACATATTATATGAAAACATTAAAGCTAATTCATCATTCCAGCCGTTGCTGGCCAAAGGCCTATCCCAAGGATTTTTCGTTCCAGGGCAGAATATTGCCATCTCATCACGCTAGGCAGGTGGGTTGGCGAACGCAGTTTCTTTGGTTTCTTGAACTTCCGACGCTGCTGCCCATCGGAAGCATTTTTAAGCTGGGAAAGGATATGAATTTGTTGGATTTGGGAAGGGAATTAAGGTATTGGGATAGTTACTCCTCACTCGGATGAAATGGAAAAGCAAGTAGCAGCTCGGGAGGCCTGGAACCGACGTAGCACGAATCACTGCAGCGCTGATATTGTGCAGGACTATAATAAAAAAAATACATATAAATATTATGGCAGACTAATTGAAAAGAAATTGTTAAGTACTGACAGACCACGATTAAGATGTCATATGTAATATAAACTGACATGAATACCTCTAAGTACGTGGTCGCAGACAAGCATCAATAAAAATCTTTCAGCTCGCAGCCCGCCCCGACTTCGCACGGGTAGATACAATAGCCTATATTCATCAGGAATAATGCAGGATTTTTACTTTTGACACAATTTACTTTGCGTGCAATGGTTTGCATGAACTCACTGGCGGAGGAAGCACGCAAAGTAAATTGACGCAAGTAAATGTAGCTTTGACTTCCGCAAGGTAACACCTGAATCTATTAACTAACGTAGGATTCTGGTGAAAGAATTCTTCAAATCGGTCCAGTAGTTTTGGAGCCTATTCAATGCAAACAAACAGACACCAAATCTTTCCTCTTTATAATATCAGCGTAGAACATAAACAGTAAATTATTTTGGAACAATATTATTTTGGAACTTCAAATAATATTAATCAAAAATATATTTTGGACAGCAATATTCTTCGAAGTTTGAAGAAATTAAACAAAAATCTAAGATAAATGTAGAAAGGTGCAATTGTCTAATAATGATTTATTGCATTTGTGAATGCTTACGAGAGCAATATTTCATGCCCGAGCGTAAAGAATGGGTAACTGGATCCTATCTCGACTGACACCGACATATTTCATTTGGATAGTAAATAATTGCGAATTGAAAGCGGCTTTATAGCTTTCACTAGGTATCAAAATAATTAGCTTCAGTCTTATATCGGCACTACTGCAATATTTCGGTTTTGGTCTTGTTTTTAATAATTTAGTACCTGTGCGACCATTTGTTGTAATAGTGTGGTATTAAGATGATAATCTATATTTATGAGAAATATATATTGTTATCTAAAAAGTCTCAAACATTAACAACATTTTTTTTTAATTATCTAAAAACAAAAAAAAATAAAAAATTATGTATAAAATTGAACACACAAAAAAAAAACACCGAGCGGGATTTGAACCCGTAACTCGTTTCTTGCCGTCCGCGTCTTAAGCCGCTGGACCAGATAGAAACACATAAGACTAATTTAGATCGATTGTTTACCCCGAAAACCCCCATATACCAAATTTCAGCGAAATCGTTAGAGCCTTTTTCCTATATAAATGTATATACATATAAATAAAAATACAAGAATTGCTCGTTTAAAGGTATAAGATAGACATTTTGTAAAGCATTGTGTCAACGTTTCCATCGATAATCAAAAGTGCAAATTATAAACGTAGATACTTAAAATGTACAAAATAGCAAATTACATTCTGGCAGGGTCAATGGTGCTTAAAATCATTTACGACATTATTTGCCGTGACAAGGTTTATGGGATGAACTTATTTTTTAATGCGAAGATTGTAAGATATGTTAGAGTTATAATAACGTATTTTATAAACCGTATATTATGTAAATTTTACCTCTGTGGCAAATGCAAAACCTTTTTATTTTATCCAGGATGTTTGAGGTCAGTGCGTAGGGCGCGTCTTTGCCTATATGCTCAATTTATATTACGCTGCTGGATCATATATCAAGGGGTACATGTTAATGGCGTTATGGGAATACCGATAAAATTTCTTTCCCATTTACGATGTTGATGCTGTTTGACGAATTCAGGAAAATTTACTGCGACAAATCAATCGGAATGTATGTTTAGGATTTATTTGGATTCATAAATTCAAGGTGTGAAAGCTATACGAGATTTTGCATAAATTTGTGTTATTACTTATTACCCAAAGGTATGAGGTTGGCTGGAAGAAATTGCATATCATGATAAGTGTGAAGTGATAAGTAGTTGTACTCATTATTTTTCTATTTTATTAACGTTTTTGTTTCTTATATTTGTATGTTTTGTCATAATGGTGCGATAAAGTGTTTATTCATTAATTTATTAGTGATAGATGTTGGCAAATTATGATAGTTTTAAGTACCTATTATGAAATTATGACTAAAATTTGACTATACATTTATCTGTTCATATACTTATAAACTCTCGGAAGGCGTATGTTTATGATGATAAATTGACTTTTTTATTTATTTGTATAAAATTGCACTTAAATTTTACTTCTATTTATGTAAAAAGTTCTATATGTTTAAAATGTGCTATTAGTGTTTGTTTAGTAATAATAATGGATTGGGGCTTTTAAAAAAATAAAAATAAAATATGTATAATAGTTGTAAGTATATTTATAAAATATTTACATAGACTCTAGAGGGGCGTATAATTTGTTTAAGGTACAAAATACTCTGTAAAATTACAATAAGGGTATCCATAATCACAACCATTGGAAGAAAGAGTTGCCAATTTGAAAATTAAAAATGGCAGTGGGAAGTACCCTAAAAATGAGTATTAAAAACTGAACACAATTTTGAAGGCGCGAGGTTTTGTTTTAATTTAGTGGTGTCCGTAGTAGCCGAGTCCGCCGTAGCCGCCGTAGCCGCCGAGACCATGTCCGTAGCCGCCGTAGGCACCGCCGTAGCCGATCTGGTTGGCGTAGCTCACAGCCGGGGCGGCGTAGTATCCGTGACCACCATAGCCGCCTGTTAGAAAAAAAATAAAAAATAATACTAACTCTTTCTCTGTGTTGAAAAACTTTAAAAAAAGTTCCTTGAAACTTAGTGTAATGTGTGCCTTTTGATCTTTTTTTTTCTATCTCTTCCATTTATGATTCGTTGGAAGTTTTAGTTTTTCGTAGTATCGGACGTATTGTGTACCATTTCTCTAGCCGTCTCGTTAATTGTGTTTATAAAAAAAGTGTTCTATTATTTTTTATTGGAAAATTAATTTACAAACTTCAACACTTGTTTTTCAACATAAATTAACAAAATGAGCTGTTTAACTAACTCTGCATCAGATAAGCTATTATAAGTTAAAATTCTAATTAACCCTAAATCGGAGAAAACTTACTCTATTGTGTTTATTATAATTGGAATTTAACAAGGGGGAGATAGTACAAAATTATGCATAAGATTAAGAAATCCGATAAGAAAATTATCTGATGCAATTCTGCGAACGACTCGGTCTAGTTATCAGATTCTAGCGAATTCTAAGATTATTACTACAAGGAGCTGCTTTGTACTGAATTCGGATCTGCTATTTAAATGTAAATGTGTTTGATATGACACTACTATCATAGTGGAAATGGGATGCATTAATGCATAGCTATATGTGATATAACATACAATGAAACTTATAAATATATTATTAGATTATCAATTATCAAAGCTACTTGTATATAATAGACAGTGGGAATAGATGTACTTCTCTACTAATTTTAAAATCGATCTTTAAAATTACACTTTATTTTTGTATTCTCGACATCAATAATAATTATATAAGAAGGAAATAAATCTTTGCGTCCGTAATTGACTGAAGATTAGTTGAATATAGGAATTCCTTGTATGTATACACGATCACAACTATCATTTCCGAATTAGCTAAGGCCTTAATGGAACAATGCCACAAAATAATTGACTTCCTGAGTCCTTAACATTGTCCACGACGCGCTGAGAATTCTTTGTGTTCCCACACTCAAACATTACTGTTTTATGTTTTAAAGGGCATCTTAATTTGTGTTATTATGTAATGATACAAGTGAGTTTAGGAGACTTACAAGTCTTAAATACTAGCTATTCCTACATTTGATCCATAGACAATAGACCTAAGGCTCTACTCAGGGCCAGCTACGTGTTGCATAGAAATATGTTAAGACATATATGCTGTTATATCAAAGGAAACAAATTTAAAAAAGAGTAGCACAAATAATGTCACAACTTCTGTTATGAATAAGCATGATTTTAATCACTAACTGATAAGAGGACTGGCTGTTTTTCGTCCAATGGTTTAGCATAGCTATTCAACGGGGGAATGCATCCAGCGTTCTTGCCACCATGCCACTCGGGCAAGATAACGAAAATATTATTTTGTATTAAGTATGCATTTTTTTCTTCCTTTTTACTTCCTGTTTTTATTGTATTTAAAAGATACCACTAACTAATTTCTTTCTTTAACGACCTCTGTGGTACTTGGCAAGTACCTTTGAATCGCAGAGTCCTGAGTTTGATTCCCGGTCAAGTCAAGACGAAAAACGATCTTGTTTATATTGACCTGGGTTTATTTATCTTTATAAAATAAAGTATCGTTGAATAAGTATCCCACGACACTAGTTCACTACTTACTGTGGGGCTAGCTCAATCTCTGTGATTGGTCCCTATAAATTTATTTATTTTTTAGATATTTCTTTCACATATGAACGTGTTTCCGTGTGTGTGTGTGATGAGGATGGAAGAGCCCGAGTTTGGCTATCTCCGTAAGTAATAATGGTTATGTCAATAATCGTCTATTAAGCCCTTTACATATTTACCATATATCTTCTTCTTTGTCCTGCCCTTTTCCCATTATTTGGGGTCGGGTCTCCTCACTCTTCTGCGCCAGGTTAATCTATCCTGGATTGTCTTTTCAGGCAAATGGGCTTCTTTGAGGTCTCTTTGTATTTTAGACCACCAGGTTAATGGCGGGCGGCCTCTACCTTTCTTCTTCTCAGGCAGATCTAGTGCAATCTGTACCACATGGTCTTTATTTCTTCTTTTAACATGTCCGTACCATCTGAGGCGGTTTTCAGTGAGTTTCTGTGTGATTGGTGTGACTTTAAAGCTGCCTCTTATATATTCGTTGCGCACTTTATCGAGTCGAGTCACACCTCCCGCCCATCTCAACATCTTCATCTCGTTGACATGTACCTTTTGCTCGTGGTTTCTCTTCACTGTCCAGCATTCGGATCCATACAGTAGCGCCGGGCGAACTGCAGTCTTGTATACTTTGCCTTTCACTTTTACGGGCATACGAGGATCACACAGTACTCCTGTGAGCGTTCTCCATTTTTGCCACGCAACATTTAGGCGGTGAGTGACGTCTTCATCTATTTTTGCATCTGGTGTTAGCATGGAGCCTAGATATTTGAATTTCGATACTGTTGGAATAGCTGTTGTGCCAATGTGCATAGTTTCATCCTTTGTGTTTCCACTGAAGGGGCATTTCATATATTCGGTTTTGCTCCTACTAACACGCAGGCCGTATCTCTCCAGAGACAATGTCCAAGTATTGAGGAGTTCCTGCAGGTGTTGCGCAGTATTTGCGGCTAGTACAATGTCGTCTGCATACAGCATGGTCCACGGCAATGGTGCGGGTATGTCCTTAGTGAGGTAGTCCATCACCAGATTAAAAAGTAAGGGGCTCAGCGCAGAACCCTGATGGACGCCTACTTTGACCTCAAAAGCCTTGCTTAAACCTGCTAGACTTCGAACTCTTGTGCTAACATCGTAGTACATATCCTGAATAATCTGGACGTAGTGTTCCGGTACATTTTGGGCTCGAAGTGCCTGCCATACAAGTTTTCGTGGCACGCGATCAAATGCCTTTTCGAGGTCGATGAATGCTAGATGTAGGTCTTTGTTGTTAATCCTATGTTTTTCCATCATGATTCTAATTGCATGAATGGCGTCGGTGGTTGATTTGGATGATGTGAACCCAAACTGGTTTGGAGATATTTTGATGAGAGCTGTAATACGTTTGTTAATGATCCGTTCCCAAATTTTTAACGTATGCGAAGTGAGTTTAATACCTCTGTAGTTTTCGCACTCTGCTACATCTCCTTTATTCTTGTAGAACGGCAAGAGGTAGCTTTTCCGCCATGACTCCGGGATGTTTTTGGTAGTTAGGATGACATTAAACAACTTGGTTAGCCAGGCTACTGCTAGCGGGCCAAGTCGCTTCCATAAATCTGCTGGCACCTCATCAGGGCCTAGAGCTTTCCGGTTTTTCATTGATGTCACCGCCTGCTTAACCTCTCTTTCGTCTATTTTATTTAAAGGGCCATGTGTAGCATGAAGGGGTGCTGGTTCTTCGTGTGGGAATTCCTCGTTTAGCAGTTGCTCATAGTATTCTGACCACCTGTCACTAATCTGCTCGTTGTTTGTAATTAGTTCATGGTTTTTGCTCTTTATGTATTTATTTAATTTAATGTCCATTGTTGATTTATGTCTAGTTTTAGCGATTTTCAGTACCTCATTCTCAGTTTTGGCGTTTTCCAAATTGTCATACAAAGCCTGGTTTGAGTTGGCTCTCTCTTGCGCAACTATTTTCTTTGCAGTTTTCTTCGCTTTATTATAGTTGATTCTATCTTCGTCCAATTGAGATGTTTGCCAAATCTTGAACTGAGATTTCTTAGTTGCCAGCGTCTCTTGCACCTTCTCACTCCACCAATTAGGGTCTTTACCGGTACGAAGAGGTCCTTTAGATATACCTAAAATCTTTGTTGCTTTAATTTTACACTGTTTTTCAAATTTACTCCACATATGATCCGCGCACTCATAATTTATTCCCACATCAGCCTCCAGATAGTTCCTCATCTCATTCATCAATATGTCGCCTTTAGGGCCATCCAGTGCCCCCCACTTAGTTCTAGGGGTTCTATCCACCATTGTTCTAATGGGCTTGGGTAAGTCGTATACAGCCACAAGTAAACGGTGTTGAGATGTTAGGGCCTCGCCTGGGATTACCTTGCAATCCCTGAACTTATGCTTTACAGTTATATCGGAGACTATAAAGTCTATTTGTGAGACTTTTCCTGCGCATTTGTAGGTGATTAAATGTTCCAGTTTCTTTTGAAAGTTCGTATTTATCAAGGTTAGCGAGTGCCTTACTGCAAAATCTAGAATTTCTTCTCCTTGTTTGTTCACTTCACCCATCCCATACCCTCCGTGTACAGTCTTCTCATACGCATTATTACTAGCTCCAACATGTCCGTTCAGATCCCCTCCAATTATCTTGTATTCATTTGCAGGTATGCTACGGATCAGATCATCGAAGTCATCCCAGAAATCAGCCTTTTCAGCATCTGTGCAACCTGATTGTGGGGCATAAGCTGATATTATATTGGTGATCTGCTGGTCATCCAGAGCCAGTTTGATTGCAATTAGGCGGTCGCTCTTGCGTGTGATGTTTATTAATCGTGCCTTAAAGTTGTTGTCTAGCACTATTGCCACTCCATTTATTTTGTTGTTTGTGCCGTGATATATAACCTGGTAGTCATTTCCTATATCCTTAGATTTTGAGCCGTTCCACTTCGTTTCCTGTAAGCAGCAGATGTTAATGCGCCTTTTTTGTAAAATTCTGCTCAGTTCTTGACTCCTTCCTGTGAGAGACCCCAAGTTCCATGTTGCAAGTCTTATTCTGTTGATGGTCGAATGCGAATGTTTGTTCTTGTCAGACTTTTCGTCGCTTCGGGGGGACGCCCTAGTAGTGGTCGCATATTGTGTCGCATTATTCGCATTCGCGTCGCTTACGGGGTACGCCCTAACATTTTTGCCCTTTCTCATTTTGTACCTGTATTCATATGAGGAGATAAGATTTTGGCTTATTGTTTTACGGCCGGCTGCCGCCTGACGCCAAGGCAGTAACTCTCCTGGAGAGCTTAGGAGCCGCCGTTGGACTTTGTCTCTTCCGCCGCCATCCTTACTACCCCGCCCTGCCTGGCGGTGTAGCTCTAGTGTAGCCTGGGGCCTTAATATGTAAGGGCAGCCTTCCACTAGGTTTGTGCCTCCTCCGCCTGTTCCGCCGTACTTATGTTTACATATTTACCATATATAAAAGTAAGTATTATGTTCACTCACCAAGGCCGGAGTAGCCACCGTATCCACCAAGGCCGCCGTAGCCGTAGCCGCCAAGACCATGAGAGGTAGTGTAAGCTACTTTGCTAACAGCAACGGGAGCGGCTGAAATAAAAAGAAAAGAAAATAAGTACTATAAAGCGGTTATGACGCCTGATTATTTCAGCTTTATTGCATTTTATTTCTTTCTACTTGCAAGACAGACATCCTGAAGTGATATATATGTGATGGCTCATTAGTATTCCACCTAATGCCCATCAACATGCTAAACGTGGCCTTCAGGTCTTAAAGACCTAGTCTCTGTCTACCCCGCAAGGGAAAAAGACGTGATACTATGTATGTATGTCTAGTATCATTAGGTCTTATAAGTTTATACATATTAAAACTAATTTCCAATGGCTTTCAATATTGTTCTTATTCCCACTTTCTCATAACGTAACGAAGAAAAATATAATATTAATTTAAAGTCTCCTTCCCGAATACTCTAAAGAAAAAACAAGCGAGATCATTTTACTTTTCATTACCAAAATCATCTTGTAGCCTTCACATTGAGCGTTCGATTAATAATTCGCCACGGCTTTTGTTAGCAAAAAAGCCAATGTTATTGTACAAGAAACGATAACCCTTCCTTCCCCGTCCAATTGAGTTATAATATTGTTTGTCATTGAATCTCCAGAGGCGACAAAAACTCCCTGGCCAATCTAGTCGCCGATGTTATGAATAATCACTTTAGCAAGTTCAATAAAGTTCGAGGTCGGCTCTTTGATATTCTGTATTGTATTTCAGATTTAACTATTTCTTGTAATCTTAATACTATCTTTGTATAAGCTTTAAGTTATCCTAGTCCTATCCTAACTAATATCATAGATGAGAAAGTGAGTCTGTTTGTTTGTTACGCTTTCATGCCTTTACTACTGAACCGATGATCATGAAATTTTGTATACACGTTATCTGGGGTACGGAGAATGACATTTTATACCGGGAAAAAGAACTGCTACCGAGGGATTGACATTGACGCGTGCGGAGCGGCGGGCGAAAGATAGTCTTTCTATAAGCCAGCTAGCCGCCAGCAGTTTCGTTTCTGTTGATGTTCCTCAGAAACAGTACTTGAAACAGCTTATAATGTGTATGTTTGTAGTTTTTCATGATAAATAATCGGTTTTGTAACTTGTAAAGCGTAACAACGAAACGATTTTAATTTGCGTATATACAATATCAGTTATGGCAGGTTAATATGTCTAAAATATAGGGATTAAAAAGTTATCAGTTATCTATTACAAGTGGTATATTAGGTATATTCAATGCTATGATTATTCCTCATCAAATCCATATACGGACAAATCACACAGATTGAGCTAGTCCCAAAATAAGTTCGAGACTTGTGTTATGGGATACTAACTCAACGATACTATATTTTATAACAAATACATATATAGATACACATCCAAGACCCAGGCCTATCTGAAAAAGATCATTTTCCATCTTGACCTGGCCGGGTATCGAACCCGGTCACTCCTTGTCGCAGGCTGGCGTGTTGACCGCTGCGCCACGGAGCTAGTCAAACTTCTTAAACTTAAATCCTATGATAAAATATAGAAGTGGACAATGACAACCATTGGATTGTGTGCCAAGGATCCATTGTTTCCCACGTGTGTCATTACACCTTGTGACATTGTGTAATGGTCATTGTAGCGGTGGTAATTATGTATGGTGTACTTATTTCTTACCAATATCTGACTACGGCCTACCTACCGTTTCCTATTATGTTGACACAGATTATTATCTACGTAATTGTCGTTACATTAGTCCTCATAATGGATTGTAGTGTCAGTTGATTGATCGTTTGTTGATAATCTCATTTTCCCACAATTCCCTCCAATAGTGTTAAAGCTAATTGGCTTTTCGTAGCTTGACCATGACTATGGTATGTGGGCTGATGTAGTACATGAAGTCATTAGCTACATACTTGACACAAATTTTGAAATTAGAATTTTGTCTTTAATTTCAGTTTTACAACTTCACTAATTAGTCCGTTATTCCGCGCACGACTTTAATATTCAACGAAATGTAACTCAGAGACAGTAACAGTCTCTGAAACTATTCTGAAGTCTTACTTATCAGTGATATTAAACCAAAAACTATTACTAAAACTGGAACATAACATTCGTGGTTATTACAACCAGTGCGGTGATTACGGAACCAAAAGCTGTTCCATTGCACATAGGGTTACTAGACATTTTTGCTTAGTCCCAAACCCTTTGCGGAATGTGATGTTAAAGAAACTTGATGCAACATTTAACTAGCTTGCGACTTTATATAAAAAAAGGATTTTGACGATATAACGTCTAATAAATTAATGAGTGCCAGTGTGTCCAAGCGAGAAAGTGTCATGTAAAATTACCGTCCGTAAAACAATTTTACAGACCACCAATTTTTTTGTTAATAGTAATTTCTGTCCTAATTTGTTAGTTTGGAAGCGTATATTTTCTTTAAATAGGACATCAAATATTTAAATAAAATTATGAAAATTCATAACTTGGCTGTCCTGTATGAACTAGCTAGGATATATCGTGTCGTGTAATATAAAAATAAAAAAAAACTTAAAAATCTGATGTTTTTTACTGAATCTTAGTTAATTATATGGCAAAAGATCACAACTCCCAGGGTTTAGGGAAAATGTTAGTGTTGGCAACCTTGAATGCACCAGGTTGAAGAGGTAATGAGCGTTGCAGCTACCATTTCATTTCGCTTAGTATTAATCTCCCGGAACGATTTGCTCTCGGTGCACTTAACTGCTGTTTTATTGCACCGCTGATGGTAGTTTATCGTATCCTTTGTTAGTACTTTAAATTTAAGAGTCGGTTGATAGAAGCAATTACCGGCGAGTCGGAAAAACTAATGAGTAGAGCCATATTATTTTCAAAATAACCGTTTTACTATGAAAATGCGTTACGTAGGTTATGCGAGTAGGAATTTCCAATGTTTGCTTATGAACTACCTTGACCGATGTTTTCTTTCAAGTTAATCATCTAAGTGTATATGGAAACAAAAATTGTGTGTGGAGCTCTTTGGGGTAGGTTATTTTGTCATAAATTTTCTAAGTAGATAAATACATACATATTATCACATCGTTATCCCTTGCGAAATAGACAGATCGTAGGTCTTTTTAAACTTAAAACACACGTTTTGCATTTTTATGACAAGAGATTTAAAATTTTAGAAATTTTTAATGCTAATTTAATCTCTACCATTATTTCCTTTAAAACTTACTGAACCCAGCAGATTAATCTGACAATAAAAATCGTTACTTCAAAGGAATTACAAACTATTCTCCTAGGAAATAGATCAGCATTCCATAAAATCCACAAAGCTTTTGATTACTAACTGAGAAACTAAATCTTGTCACGATCTAACTCTTGGCAACTTTAAAGCGCTGATTCGATGTTACAATGGAATCTAGTTATCTAGTTGCGACTGCCCTGATTAGTAAATATTATTTTAGTAGCTTTGTACCGATAAAATAAAAAATCTAGTTAGTTTTGTTTATTTAATAAGATATAGTCCTCTAGCTGCTCTGGCCAAGTATGGCCCTAGTAGTACAGAGAGGGTCGTGCTCCTGTAGTGGAGACTAATAAGGACCTGATGATGATGATGATGATGATGATGAATAAGATATGTATAAGAAAAAAATATCAAAGATGCTTAGAATGCAATGCGCATTCTTTAATTTCTAGATAATAAGTTTTACATTGCTTTACTTATACTTATGAAGTGGGTATTACTTATTCGTAGTTTCTACGTTAAAGCAGATAAAATAAAACACCCTGCCTAAAAAATATCATAGCTTGTCACTTGGGATTCTAACGACAATCCGTGCAAATCTAATGCGTGAAGAAGTTATCGTGAAAGAAAGAAATTCACTTAATAGAATAAAAATAATACACTCTTTTTTTGGCAGTTATGTAAAAACAAAACTGAATTCAAGCTCACAAATTTGTATCACAAGTAAAATTTACTTCCTTTTCCAGTCTGCTAAGACTATAAATTTGTCTTCGGAGGAAATACAATAAAATGTCTTGAAACGGGTAAAAATTCACGTATTTTTTTCACGTTCTAATTAGAAATAGAGCGGTAAGAGGTAAGTAATGGCTCCGATAAATCAGGTTAAGGCACCACTTTATTGTAAGCGCACTGAAACGGAGATAGTAGGGAATGCTACTATACTATATGCGGAGACGTGTTACTTCTTCCTAGTTATCTACAGGTTGTTGCGGAAATGCAAAATGATATTTAGAACGCAAATACGGTTAGTGAATCTTCCATACACCACTTTATGATTTTATAAATTTAGGCGTTGTATTGTTAGTACAATTAGGTAGATATAATTGTTCTAAAAAGTTCAGTGCAAAATAGAAGGGAGTAAATATTATATGTTTTATATAGAACATATTTTACTTATTATTAACAAGGTGCATAAAAAGATTTTGTATATTTTTATTGTAATCGCAATCATTATAACGGACATGCTGATTACTCAAGCACACAAAATGTAAGTAATCTTACTTAATTTAAAATCCTAGACTGCTGTTTTGCTTTTGAATGAAGGCATACTTAATTCCATGTATCAGATGCATTACTGTACTATTCAGCTGTTTGTAACATCCTGTAGTTATATTTAGAGCCCAGAATTATAAGGTTACTTAAGGTTATTTATACGAGCAACATGTTTGACGTTTGGGATCTTATACTAACTTCTTATGTTATAATCCATTTCAGCTAACTGCATTAGATACAATTCAATTTTATGTAACTGTAGCAAGATGCGTTTTTGGGTGAATTACGATATGATACAATAACATTTCATTTAAATTTTTATTTCGGTGTTTATTTCTAAGATAACATTAAGATATCAAATTGTTAAGCTATGTTCGATGTCTTTTAACAGGTCGAAAAATTGTATCGCAGCATAATTAGTATTAACTTACGGCAAGAACAATAACATCACAAATAGAACAAAAGTTTAGTTGAAAACAAAACACTCAATAAAGATTTGCTTACAGCACTCAATAAAGATTTGCTTACAGCAAATTTTTATTGAGTGTTTTACTCTGCAATTCAAATATTGCAGCTTCACTAAAGTAAGAGTTTGATTTACACTGATCGAAAATTTATAGTTTTGTACTAAGTTGTATAACATTAAAACATTTATTTTACTCACCGTAACCGCCATATCCACCGTATCCCAAACCACCATATCCGTGTCCTAGTCCACCAGCATAGCCCAAACTGTCATAACCCAGGCCGTGGCCTCCCAGGCCTACGCCTCCGTAGCCCAGGCCTCCGTAACCACCGTAGCCGAGGCCAGCCAGGCCACGCTTCTCGGTCTTCTTAGCCTCTTCCGCGGCGAACGCCACAGCGGCGAGCACGAGGACAATCTGTACAACAAAAACCAATGAGTATTTTTTGTTACGTGCTGTTTTATTTATGGGATACAAAAAACATACATAAGTAGACAAAATAGTGACAATATAAACTTGTAACCAATATTGAATGGAAATATCTTATTCAAGGAAGGGTCAAAGTCAAAGAGGGGATATTAAAGTGAATGGGCGTCAATGTAATAGTTACTTTTTTGTGATTGTGGTATTGTCTCTGTCCCTGACGTTGATAGTTGATGTTTTGCCCTTTTAGCTTGAAACATCTTTCCTGCCTTTGATTCAAAGATTTAACAGAAAATAGGCCTTTTCAGGCTCTTTTTCACGTCAATTCACATTTTAAATAATACTTATTATATTATATTCAAATTATTGTTCAAAAGGTACAAACTACTAGTGTTTCGGAACCGACCACTGCAGAGAAGAAGACGCCGAAAGAAACTCTTTTTAAAAGTATTGGTCGCCTACTTGCCTGAAGGGCTTTGTATAATATTTAATATTATGTCATGTTATTGTTGTTCAATTTACATATTTGAAGTTTGCATAATACATAGTAAGTGTGGAACAGTGCCTAGAGATTATACTTATGTCAATAAAGCGACTTGGTGACGTTTCCTCCAAAAAGAAAAGAAAATTTAAGACAAATACCTATATTTATCTTCAGTCGAAGATGTAGCTTAACAAAACTCCGTTTTTTAGAGACTAACAGCCAATTTTCAAGAACCATTAAAAAAGTAATGGTGTAGCTAAAATAAAGTGTTTGGCTTCTATCCAATCCTGAGAGAATAAGACTAATAGTGAATTGAAATCTACTAATGGACAAATCTTTGGTGTGATATTTTTAACTCACTCTTATATGTTTATTATTTAAATTTAAATATTTTTAAGTAACGACTTATTGAATTATTAATGGAATAATTTTATAAAATTTTATTATTCTATCGATGATTTTTTATGACATATTATGAATTTATGTGTAGTACTTTGTGTGCGAATTTAAAATATTGACAATTCTTAAATGTCCTTTTATTAAACTAAATTGAGTTATTGTTATTTAAATTAATTACTTGAAATCGTTTTTAATAACATCGTTTTTAAAAACAACTCAAAAATTGTATGCTGTACAAAGCAAAACAGCGATCTAATATTTATTTTGCATATCACCTGTATTGTACCTATATTTTACAAATAAATTGATTTGATTAGTTACAGTTGATTTGTGCTACATAGCCATTACGTACTGTGCCTATTCCGTTATTCATAACAAAAAGGTATTGTTTTATACGTGTTTGTTATTTAATAATACTTCCTCTATATGTAGGCAAAAAGGCAAAAATATTTCGTGAGGAATTAAAAATCTGCAAAGAGTTAAGTAGCCTGCAAATAAAAGCAAATGTTATATACAATCTGATTGCACGAAAACTACAGAACAGTTTTGGATGATATTCAATACACCTCATAAATATATGTTTTTGAACGCCAAAGGCTTATTTTGCCCTCTCTTTGCTATATCATACAGCGTGTAACATAATCAACGCCGTTCCCGTAAAGGGATGACTTAAACCGTCAAAATGAACAACTTTTCCCATGAGACCAAAAACTGGGAACTCAAAAAAAATTCATTTTCATACAAAAGTGTTCGGCCGGCGAGGCAATTAGTACGAAAATGACGAAAAAAAAATGTGAGTTCCCAGCATTGGTTCCATAGGAAAAGTTTCTCATTGTAACGGGCTGAGTCACCCCCTTCACGGGAACGTTGTTGGTTATGTTACACGCTTTATACAATCTTTATTAAAATAGATTTTAAGGTTTTGCTCATACTGTGGGAGCTAATGCTATTCAAAACTCGTATCACATTGCAACGCTACAAAGTGTCAATGAGTTCAATAATCTACTTAAAATACTTCTAAAAGATGTTAATCAGCCCAAGGATCTTAGTTCAGACCAGACATTGTCTATTGTACTAGGTGTAATGTAGCAATACCTGACCGGCCCGACATAGACACTTGTACACAAAGAATGGCGCAAACTCGGATTTCCTCCATGTCAAAAGATTATTGATTAGACATATTATGGTTGCGGAATGACGTTGTTGAGATAATTATCTAATTATGTAGGCTAAATGTTACTGGATGAAATGCCTTGAAATAGTAACTATAATTTTGCAGTTAAAACCCGGTAATAAAACTTTAGAAAATAGAAACTCAAATATTTTTATAACAGTACCGTGGTGCAAATTTTAAACTAACTAGCAATTTTTTTATTTTGGTTTCCTTTCATTTTTCGTTTTCTCAAAGTTTGCTTATGAGATTTCAGTGAATTTTAACAATTTTATAAAGTAAGTATTACCTATTTAAAAAAAATGCTGCTAATCAAAGAAACAAAAAATATCAGGGTCGGCAAATTGTACAATAATGTCAAAAAAAGATTGAGTTCCATTGATCCCATTGGAAAATTGCTTATTTTGCCGGGCTGAGTCACCCCTTCCCGAGAATTTCAGTATTTAATTAAAACGTTATACTAAGAAGTATAGACATATTCCACAAGGACAGGATATACGAGTAGGTAGTATCCTGTCCAATATATACTTCTCAGCAAAATTATTCGTATAATGATAGCTTGCGGCAGTTTGTTTCTGAGACCGAAATTAAAATAATTTGAGCTACGATTATAGAGTAAACATGTCATGTATGTCACTACCTTTGAATATTTAAATAAAGCCAAATATGAATACCTACATGAAATTATCCATATTAAACAACATTATTGATGGAAATTGTCAAGACATACACTATACTACAAAATTGACTTTGCGTTTGCCATTGCAAGGGTTGATAGAAGAAATGTATTTATCACTTAAAAAATATTAAGGCTTTACCTACAGTTTACATCTATACTTAATAAAAAGCTATAAATATATCTCATAAAACATATGTATTACTTTCTACCGTTTTATGAGAGGATTGCTGAATGCGTTCTAAAACAAAATGCTTTCGCATTTTTTCGTTGGTAAATTTATAACTTTAACTTTAAAATATGAGAACAAGACTAATAATTTAAACAATTTTCAACAAAAAAACATGAAACATCAAAATATCAATAGTAATTACGACAAAGCAAAACTACTGGCCGAAAGTTTAAACATAGAACATACAAAAATGGTTTAAAATATCTGTAGGACTTTTATATCAAGCTAGGTACTTTGATTTCTTTCAACACCAAGTGTTGCATATTTTACTCCTCATAATACGACCAAGCCCCCAAGTGGCTCCACATGAATAGTGTTACACTAAGCCACTCCTGCTTTCAATGCTGGTCTATTATAACTAGCATACATATATAATTTGTAACATTACAAGACTCCGGTCTACATGTTCTGGCCCTTTTTAACTTTGTTGCAAGGCATGATTTATTACTGGATAATTTGAGTAAGGCTATGCAATTTTCTGCTATTAATATTAGTAATGAAAAGGGTTTTAGGAATGAAAATTGGGCTTTAATATTAGATGATTTGGCTTCTTATTTTCTATTTATGGTAAAGCTGAAATGCTTACATTTTATAACCCAGTCAACATGAGCAAAGAAATTGGTCGGAGTGACATAATTTGCATTAACATAAAAACTAATAATTACATGATCGATGTCATTATAGAATTACTTTGTAAGAGACTTTTTTTTCTAAAATATACCTAAGTATATGTTTTGAGTCTGTACAACTATTGTTTTTTGTTGTTTACTTTTAGTATTGCAAGTAAGTTATATGGAGGAAAGTGTCTCTTTATGAGGGCAATTCATTGACATGTGATCTCAATGGAACACTTCAAGTCACGAGCAAGTAAGTTTTACTTATATGAAAAGTTTGGCTACTTTTACTGATATTGCTACTAATGGGTTTTTTTTTTTTACTTTTTAATAAACTTTTGAACACTTTTAGCAAAAAGTAAATATAAAATAATAATATTTATCCGCATTAACTGAGTGGAACGAGTTTTGTACTCGGTCGTATTTCTATCCACATTAAGTTTAAAAAAATCCGTTATCCACACAGTTCCTTACCAAGAATTTCATGTTGTAGGTAAGTTTGGTTGTTCCACAGCACTGAACACTGAGTGACTGATGACCGACTCCGGCGCAGCAGGCTTATATACACACCGCCCTATACGGCAGATACAATTATTATTGTGATTTTTTTTATTGTCAAGGATTCGCTGGCCGTTGGGGTGGCGAAGGAGTTGGGAAACCAATTAGTACATGGAATTTAAGGTTACGGCCAAGAATGTTACATGTGCGTTTTTTGCAGTTTTAACTACTATATATTTTATGAGTATTTTGGCTGCTTTAATTAGGTCTATTTACGTCTACGAAATTATGCTTAAGTTAACTATAAAAAAGTAAACATTTAGTATTTTCATTTAAATACATATACACGTTATTTGAAAATATTTTTTAGACTTCCTATAGATATTTGCGCAGCTAATCTGCGACTTTGTATGGGAGGTCAAAGTTTTTATCTTATTTTCTTGCAATTCTAAATTCTTTTAGGGATTTCAAAATTTCAATATAGCTCTACGCAAGTTTATAATCTTAGGATTTAGTGTTTTTTTTTCATTATTTTTCATTGTTGAAAAAGTCGTTTATTTTCTACCCCTTGATGTATACTAAAATTTCGAATATCAAGAATTCTCATTCATAAATTCAGAGTAGGGTTACAGCCTTACAGGTTTTATGTCATAAATCTCTTATATTTAGGGTCCCGTACACTAAGGGCCCCTTACTAAGCTTCCTCTGTCCGTCCATCCAGCAATTCGTCAGTTCGTTTGTATCTATTGAACCGCATTAGGTCGCAATTTGTGGATGCTTTCTAATAACCTTAATATATTTTAAATATAATTATTACTCCATTACATACATAAACGTAGGTATCTTTCATAAATTATTCCCATTCATACATCTAACAAGACAAACTAAATTATACACAAGCGTCGCCGCGGCAAACTCGTTGTATTACATACGTATTAGATATGGGGGATTATTTTCATAGAATGTATATATCAAATTACTGCTACAATAAAAAATTAAGTAATTAAATTTAAAATTAAGTATTGAAATATAGTATCGTAAGGAACCCTTCGCAGCAGTGGGCTGGTTTTATTAAAATAGGTAACTAACATTTAATTCATCATTATCATCATTCCAGCCGTTGAAGTCCACTACTGGACAAAAGCCTCTCCCAAAGATTGTTCGTTCCTTGGGAGAATGTTGTTAAGGCACGTTAAGGCGTTGCTCCCGGCTGCCATCTGGAAGTCGTCAAAGAAACCACATCAGAGGCCGACAGGCGGTTCCGAAGAACTCTGACACCAGGGTGTGCATGGTCGATTGACCGTGACAACTACACGAACTGATGATGATGCCAAACTCACAACGCTTGGCAGGCAAGTTGGCGAGCGCAGTTTATAAGGCATATTGTGTTTCCGACGCTGCTGCCTATCGGAAGCATTTTTAAGCTGGGGAAGGATAGGAATTTGTTGGATTTGGGAAGGGAAAAAAGGTATTGCGATACTATAGTTACTAACTCGGATGAATGAGGGAAAGCAAGTAGCGCACGCTCCCAATGCCTTTTTTTTATCGACAAACAAGCAGACGAGCCTGATGGAAACTGGTCACCGTCGCCCATGGACATGCAACACCAGAGGAGGTGCTGATGCGTTGCCGACATTAAGATACCTGTAAACCCGCCTTTTGAAGGACTCGAAGTCATAGCACACAGGGAAAACTTCGGGAGGGAATCCATTCCACAATCCTGCAACCATCGCACAAGCAGTTGAGCATGACACCCCTGAAAAAAGTAAAGTAGGTTACTTACATTTAATTCATACAAGCTGAAAAATATGCAAGAGATTTAATTTGACCTACGTGCTCGTTTGGAGGTTTATTGAGGAAATAAAGGTTACGAGTTCATTTCCCACGACAAATACTTTTTCTTTGTTTATGGTACCTACTTATAATCTTGAATTCAGACATCTATCCGACTCTGTGACATGATGTTAGTTGCTTTTGACTTTTGACATGATTGTTAGTTTTTCGTGTGTGTAAGTGGCCAACACTGGTGTCAGATTTTTGAAGTTGCCTAAAGGCATCTGATATAGCTTAACGACTGCCATCAATGTTGACTGCCCGGACTAACGGCTTAACGTGCCTTCTGAAGCACGGAGGTGTTCGAGATTTTTTGTGCCACTTGCGGTCACCCATCCTGGTGGGGACTGCTCCCGACGTAACATGCGTTAGCGCTAATAATGCTCACGACCACTGGGCCAATGAGCTCATCATTCTTCTTCTTTTTACCGTTTGTATAGATAATGGTACTAAACCCTTCGTGTGCGAGTCTGACTCGCACTTGGACGGTTTTTTGAGTTTATATATTACAAACAAACACAGAAATCTTTTCCTTTATAATATTGGTCTAGACTAGATAACATCTGTTATCTTTTATCATCTACATTGTGGTAGACTTTAAGTTTTTGTTAGGATTTTCATCCATAAATAATTCCATATTTCCCTTGGTAACGCTATATCTTGAAAAGGACTATACCAATTTTATTAATCTTTTATTAAGTTATACTGTGAAGAAGGTTGCTACGAAACGAAAAACTAAAATTGCTCAGAAACTTTCTTGTTCTATTATTTATATTAGGTTAAATTGGATATGAATGGCTAAGACATGGCAATGTCTGTTGGATTTCTTCCAATTTATTCAGTTTAAATGATTAAAAAAGGCAACTATCTCCGTGGCGTTTGCCTGTAGACCCGGGGGTTGTGGGTTCGATTCCCACGGGAAGCATAATTTGTTTAGTCGTATCCACTTTGGTTAGGACATTGCAGGCTTGAATCACCTGATTGTCTGATAATTAGGGTGATTTCGTGCTTTGGAAGGCACGTTAAGCCGTTGCTCTCGGCTGCCAACTGGTAGTCGTTAATTAATCACGTCAGAGGCCGAGAGGCGGGCCCGAAGAACTCTGACACCAGAGTGTGCATGGTCGATTGGCCGTGTTACCTACTCCAAATGATGATTAAAAAGGGCACTTATTAATTAAGGAAAAAATGTTTCAATATATTATAACTTTTTTATATCGAGTGCTAAAACTACTAGTAAACTTGAGTAAAAATATAAAAAAACAATATTTTTAACAAGTAAAAATATATTTTTAGTTTTTCAAAACTGAAAGTAATAAGGTTTTTTTTTTTTAAAATACGGTAATACTAAATAATATTAACTTAATAATAGTTATTGAAGATTTAATATTATTATCAAAGAAAATTAATTTAATGGTATAAATTACTCTTTTTTCAGACATTCTTTTTTTAAAGTTTTGTATAAACGAAGTAGGTATATACCCACACTATTATTACTTTATTACTGGTCAGAGAGAGCTATCATCTTCTTCGCATTAAAAAGTTATACTCTTGTCTATGGTGCAACAAATAAATTATCTCGAGTCTTCCCTTTTATAGCAATCTTTTTACTTCCGTTGAAATTATTACGTCAACCTGTTTTTTACCGTCTCTACAAAATATGAATAGTCCTAGGTCATCCCTTAACTCTCTTTTCCTGTACTTTCCATTTGTTTTTTTTTAATTATCATGTATGATAACATGTGGTATGATCATCAGGACATATAGCTAGGATGACCATGGTCAATGGACCAGAAGGGTTACAGAGTGGCGACCATGGGCCAATACGGTCGAGGACGCCCAACATTTCGTTGGGTGGACGACATTATGCGTCACGCAGGCTGAAGGAGAGACAACAATGGAAAAATATGGAGGAGGCCTATGTCCTTAAAAATATAACATAAAGTCTGCAATGGATGAATGGATAGAATTATCATGTATCCAGTCACCAAGAATGACATAATATTTTCCCACTCTAAGTATGTATAGTGTAATCATGGGCAGCGGTGATCACTTACTACCAGTGACTCCCTTGCTAATTTGCCGTACTATATCATAAAAGCAAATCATAAGGTACATACTAAAATCTAACGGTCTTTAAAAGTACTTATTTAATAATAATTGTTTACGATCCACACAAATGTTTTACAAACACAAAAATCCGAGGAAAATATTTAATATAGTTATTTAGTGACTCAGTTTTATATGAGGACTTTACGACTTCAAGCGTCCAGATTAATTTCTTAAAGCTTTAGTTTACAGCGGTCTGGCAAATATAGTTTTAGATTTCACACTTTTAGTTGTGATTTTAGTACGCAATATACCTAGTGTTGTTTGTAGTCAAGTGTTAGGCTGCTTTTCCACCAGAGATGTGCTATGCAGTTATGCTGCGAAAATATTAAATCTACGCTACGAAAATATGTGACCGTTTCCACCAATACTAAGCTATGTAGGTGTGCGAGGAAGATGCGCAGCTCGAGCTATGCTATGTATCGACAAACACGGGCATACTGTAGGTACTCTGCTCTGCACATAGCCATACCACTCGCGATAGCCCATAGCAGGCATCAATAGCACGCATCCATAGCACACATCTATAGCACGCATCTTTCCATATAAAAAAACATATCTTAATTTTATCCGTTTACACCAGTGCTAAGCTATGTGCACCAATGAATATGATTGGTGGATATCAAACACATCCATAGCATCGCAGCATAGCACATCTCTGGTGGAGAAGCACCCTAACGCTTTTGCGTTGTTAACGTGAAACAGGGTACCGGTGTCCATTTTTTCCCTTCTTCTATGGAAACCTAAATAAAATAGACAATTAAGTGCAAAATACCTTGTTATTTCGTAACCTGTTTAAGGTATGAAATTATAAGTCACATTTTTTTGGACTAGTCCAAGATGACAGCTGTGACTTTACATAATGTATCTATTGCACGTCGTGATGTGAGTATTTTCAGCACTACCTACGAGTATGTTAAATCTTGCGTTTTGGGGATAGCATCATAAGGAAAGTTATTAAATTAAGGAATACAATATGGTGAAAAAGTTTCACACGGGCGGGGCTTGAACAGTGACTTTTAGGTTCTGCTAATGTTCTGCCAATTGAACTACCGTGCTTCAAACCTTATTTATAATTATTAGTTTAATTAATAAGAGTATATCGATAAAGCATTGTGAATGTGAAAGAAACACTTATACTCGTAAAAATATCCTTATCCTTACTAATATTATAAATGCGAAAGTGAGTTTGTTTGATTGTTTATTTGTTTGTTTGTTTGTTTGTTTGTTTGTTTGTTTGTTTGTTACGATCATCATGAAATTTTGCATACAAGTTCTCTGGAGTGCGGAGAAGGACATAGGCTACCTTTTATCCCGGGAAAAAGTACTATTCCCGAGGGATCCACATTGACGCGGGCGGAGCCGCGGGCGAAAGCTAGTAATAAATATAATAAAGCATCGTGCTTTAAATTTTAAGAGATATCTTGGACTTAAAAAAATACAGATTTTTTATTTATTCATAATATATTAATTTATTCCTACTTTTAATTTTAACTTGACCCAACCAATATTAGCCAAACTACGCGTACCAATTCCAAATCAAAAGCGTATATAACATTTACTTTGAGACAATTTACTTTGCGTCCTTACGCCACCAGTTAGTTCATGCAAACTATTGCTAGCCAGCCCCCACCCACTACTGTTAGTCCCTGAAAATAGAAATATTTTTCAATATCCTTTCTTTCAACATTAAAAAATATATTTAATGTTAAAATAAAAAGCATTTAATTTCTCTAATGAAAATACTTGGAATAGCTTTCTTATTTCAGCTTAATTCGACGTAGGTAACTATTCCTCTATTTTAAAATAAAATAAATTGAACGTTTAAGTATATATTTTTAAAATAAATTGTGAAATATTATAGTATGAGATAAACATCATAAGAACTCCAACCAATATAGCTGGTGAATCGGTTTACTATGTGAGTTTTATGACTGAGAGCGTCCAGAGTGAATTCTTATAACTTTGCTTTACAGCGGTGTATAAAATGAAGGTTTAGTTTTCACACTTTTATTACACATTAACGTTGTAATATAAAACTTCACGTAATTAAATTTTGAGTTGTAATAAAGTAGAATTATTTTACTTAAAAAGAAAATCTATGATCTTCCATACTTGTCTGGGAAAAAGAAAGAAAAACGTAGATTGTAGCAGCTTCTCTTACCGTGATCGATTAATCGAGGATTAGATTCCCGGGCCAGTAATGTTGTTTTCTGAAAATGTATGAATGCAGTATTTATTTCTTGTTAAATCTGTGTTATGGTTCCTTTGACTACTTTTCTCGATATCTTATAGTCTCTCAGTCTCACTCGAACTCTCCCCACTGATACAGGTCAGTGGAGAGACTTCGAGTTTTTGATGATCGATGTTGTGTATATTATGTACTCTGCTTTTATGTATATGTGGACTTAATTATAAAAAGAAATAAACTGAGAGAGAAGTATAAATTCTTCATTACTTGTTGGGCAGACAGTACCAAACTAGTGATGTATCATTTGATTAAAAAGTTCGTTTATCTACATAAGTTAGTATGCATTTTTGTAAGGTGGAAATAATCTCGAGAGCCAAAATCAAAACCCATTTAGGATATGTTGGAGTATCAAAAGGTAAAGACACCAATTTTATCGCTTTTATTGAAATAGATAGACCCTACGATAATAAATTAACCCCATACTAAAGTTCTTTCTATCTTGCGATACTTACTCGTAACAAGCATTGCTGGGAGGCGAAGACAAAGTCTGCAGCAAGTTGAGCAATTTATCTCCTGTAATTGCGGTGTCGTTGCGAGTGTCGTGCTGCGATCTGCTGCAGGACATCCTATTAGCTGTTTGACATTAGTTTCCCCTCCCTTTTAGTGAAATACTCTATAATATGTAACGCTGTTAACTTACCGTTAACATTAGTTTGTCTATCTTGCAATGTTTAAACATCCATTAATTTTAATTGAAACTCTCTAGGATTGTTTGTTGTGGAGAAAAAAGAGCCGGATAAGGGACGCCAAGCTCTAAAGCAAGCTGTCTGTAATTCCTAGTGGTTGAGCAATTTGCCACGTACTTAATTGTACTGTCAATGTGAGTGATAGTACTGCAACCTAGATCAGGCTGTCCTATTACCGAGAATACCTATTTGATTACACTCTAGGATTGTTTGTGGAAGAGAAAAAAAGAGCCGAATAAGGGACGTCAAGCTCTAAAGCAAGCTGTCTGTAATTCTTAGTGGTTAAGCAATTTGTCACGTAAGTAATTGTACTGTCACTGTGAGTGTTAGTACTGCAACCTAGATCAGGCTGTCCTATTACCGAGAATACCTGTTTGATTACATTCTAGGATTGTTTATGGAAGGGAAAAAAAGCCGGATAAGGGACGCCTAGTTCAAAAGCAAGCTGTCCGTAATTCTTAGTGGTTGAGCAATTTGTCACGTAGCTAATTATATTGCCACTGTGAGTGTTAGTGCTGCAACCTAGATCAGGCTGTCTTATTACCGAGAATACCTGTTTGATTACACTCTAGGATTTTTTTTCGGAAGAGAAAAAAGATGCGGATAAGAAACGCCTAGCTTTAAAGAAAGCTGTCTGTAAATCCAGGTGGTTGAGCAATTTGTCACGTTCGTAATTGTATTGCCACTGTGAGTGTTAGTGTTGCAACCTAGATCAGGTCGTACTATTACCGAGAATACCTGTTTGATAATAGACTTACAAGGTTTCACGTAACAGGGACAACTGTAACACCATATGACAACCTTACATTAACCCCTATACTTACTTTAAAAGGCCAGATTATCTTGATGAATTTGACAGAAATATACTACATATTTAAATTAATAGCAAAAGCAAGCAGCGCGATAACTAGAAACTACACTAAATACTTTTTTACAGTTAAGACTAGGTCTGCCAACGAATATTGTGTTTAAATTATAAAATTCACCTTATTTTAATTGCAATTGCAAGCTATATTTACAAGCGCTGTTCTAGGAAGCAAAACAAAGTTCGCAGCATTTTCTGCAATTTACCTCGTTGTAATTGCAGTATCACTTTGAAGTGTTTGTACTCAAATCAGAATAGCCTAAGTTGAAGCAAAGGCCAGAAATCGATTCCGTGGCTCCGAAAGCATCACATTGAGGATGCAAGTGGGAATACGTTCAGCTGAGAGGGATGCAGTTGTTCTAATATCTTGTGGCTAAGCAATTTGTTACGTCCGTAGATAATTGTACTGTCGCTGTAAGTGTTTGTGTTGCAACCTAGTTCAGGACGTCCTATCACCGATATTACCTGTTTGATATTAGACTTGATTAGAAAAAGTTCGTTTATCTACATAAGTTAGTATGCATTTTTGTAAGGTGGAAATAATCTCGAGAGCCAAAATCAAAACCCATTTAGGATATGTTGGAGTATCAAAAGGTAAAGACACCAATTTTATCGCTTTTATTGAAATAGATAGACCTTACGATAATAAATGAACCCCATACTAAAGTTCTTTCTATCTTGCGATACTTACTCGTAACAAGCATTGCTGGGAGGCGAAGACAAAGTCTGCAGCAAGTTGAGCAATTTATCTCCTGTAATTGCGGTGTCGTTGCGAGTGTCGTGCTGCGATCTGCTGCAGGACATCCTATTAGCTGTTTGACATTAGTTTCCCCTCCCTTTTAGTGAAATACTCTATAATATGTAACGCTGTTAACTTACCGTTAACATTAGTTTGTCTATCTTGCAATGTTTAAACATCCATTAATTTTAATTGAAACTCTCTAGGATTGTTTGTTGTGGAGAAAAAAGAGCCGGATAAGGGACGCCAAGCTCTAAAGCAAGCTGTCTGTAATTCCTAGTGGTTGAGCAATTTGCCACGTACTTAATTGTACTGTCAATGTGAGTGATAGTACTGCAACCTAGATCAGGCTGTCCTATTACCGAGAATACCTATTTGATTACACTCTAGGATTGTTTGTGGAAGAGAAAAAAAGAGCCGAATAAGGGACGTCAAGCTCTAAAGCAAGCTGTCTGTAATTCTTAGTGGTTAAGCAATTTGTCACGTAAGTAATTGTACTGTCACTGTGAGTGTTAGTACTGCAACCTAGATCAGGCTGTCCTATTACCGAGAATACCTGTTTGATTACATTCTAGGATTGTTTATGGAAGGGAAAAAAAGCCGGATAAGGGACGCCTAGTTCAAAAGCAAGCTGTCCGTAATTCTTAGTGGTTGAGCAATTTGTCACGTAGCTAATTATATTGCCACTGTGAGTGTTAGTGCTGCAACCTAGATCAGGCTGTCTTATTACCGAGAATACCTGTTTGATTACACTCTAGGATTTTTTTTCGGAAGAGAAAAAAGATGCGGATAAGAAACGCCTAGCTTTAAAGAAAGCTGTCTGTAAATCCAGGTGGTTGAGCAATTTGTCACGTTCGTAATTGTATTGCCACTGTGAGTGTTAGTGTTGCAACCTAGATCAGGTCGTACTATTACCGAGAATACCTGTTTGATAATAGACTTACAAGGTTTCACGTAACAGGGACAACTGTAACACCATATGACAACCTTACATTAACCCCTATACTTACTTTAAAAGGCCAGATTATCTTGATGAATTTGACAGAAATATACTACATATTTAAATTAATAGCAAAAGCAAGCAGCGCGATAACTAGAAACTACACTAAATACTTTTTTACAGTTAAGACTAGGTCTGCCAACGAATATTGTGTTTAAATTATAAAATTCACCTTATTTTAATTGCAATTGCAAGCTATATTTACAAGCGCTGTTCTAGGAAGCAAAACAAAGTTCGCAGCATTTTCTGCAATTTACCTCGTTGTAATTGCAGTATCACTTTGAAGTGTTTGTACTCAAATCAGAATAGCCTAAGTTGAAGCAAAGGCCAGAAATCGATTCCGTGGCTCCGAAAGCATCACATTGAGGATGCAAGTGGGAATACGTTCAGCTGAGAGGGATGCAGTTGTTCTAATATCTTGTGGCTAAGCAATTTGTTACGTCCGTAGATAATTGTACTGTCGCTGTAAGTGTTTGTGTTGCAACCTAGTTCAGGACGTCCTATCACCGATATTACCTGTTTGATATTAGACTTGATTAGAAAAAGTTCGTTTATCTACATAAGTTAGTATGCATTTTTGTAAGGTGGAAATAATCTCGAGAGCCAAAATCAAAACCCATTTAGGATATGTTGGAGTATCAAAAGGTAAAGACACCAATTTTATCGCTTTTATTGAAATAGATAGACCTTACGATAATAAATGAACCCCATACTAAAGTTCTTTCTATCTTGCGATACTTACTCGTAACAAGCATTGCTGGGAGGCGAAGACAAAGTCTGCAGCAAGTTGAGCAATTTATCTCCTGTAATTGCGGTGTCGTTGCGAGTGTCGTGCTGCGATCTGCTGCAGGACATCCTATTAGCTGTTTGACATTAGTTTCCCCTCCCTTTTAGTGAAATACTCTATAATATGTAACGCTGTTAACTTACCGTTAACATTAGTTTGTCTATCTTGCAATGTTTAAACATCCATTAATTTTAATTGAAACTCTCTAGGATTGTTTGTTGTGGAGAAAAAAGAGCCGGATAAGGGACGCCAAGCTCTAAAGCAAGCTGTCTGTAATTCCTAGTGGTTGAGCAATTTGCCACGTACTTAATTGTACTGTCAATGTGAGTGATAGTACTGCAACCTAGATCAGGCTGTCCTATTACCGAGAATACCTATTTGATTACACTCTAGGATTGTTTGTGGAAGAGAAAAAAAGAGCCGAATAAGGGACGTCAAGCTCTAAAGCAAGCTGTCTGTAATTCTTAGTGGTTAAGCAATTTGTCACGTAAGTAATTGTACTGTCACTGTGAGTGTTAGTACTGCAACCTAGATCAGGCTGTCCTATTACCGAGAATACCTGTTTGATTACATTCTAGGATTGTTTATGGAAGGGAAAAAAAGCCGGATAAGGGACGCCTAGTTCAAAAGCAAGCTGTCCGTAATTCTTAGTGGTTGAGCAATTTGTCACGTAGCTAATTATATTGCCACTGTGAGTGTTAGTGCTGCAACCTAGATCAGGCTGTCTTATTACCGAGAATACCTGTTTGATTACACTCTAGGATTTTTTTTCGGAAGAGTAAAAAGATGCGGATAAGAAACGCCTAGCTTTAAAGCAAGCTGTCTGTAAATCCAGGTGGTTGAGCAATTTGTCACGTTCGTAATTGTATTGCCACTGTGAGTGTTAGTGTTGCAACCTAGATCAGGTCGTACTATTACCGAGAATACCTGTTTGATAATAGACTTACAAGGTATCACGTAACAGGGACAACTGTAACACCATATGACAACCTTACATTAACCCCTATAGTTACTTTAAAAGGCCAGATTATCTTGATGAATTTGACAGAAATATACTACATATTTAAATTAATAGCAAAAGCAAGCAGCGCGATAACTAGAAACTACACTAAATACTTTTTTACAGTTAAGACTAGGTCTGCCAACGAATATTGTGTTTAAATTATAAAATTCACCTTATTTTAATTGCAATTGCAAGCTATATTTACAAGCGCTGTTCTAGGAAGCAAAACAAAGTTCGCAGCATTTTCTGCAATTTACCTCGTTGTAATTGCAGTATCACTTTGAAGTGTTTGTACTCAAATCAGAATAGCCTAAGTTGAAGCAAAGGCCAGAAATCGATTCCGTGGCTCCGAAAGCATCACATTGAGGATGCAAGTGGGAATACGTTCAGCTGAGAGGGATGCAGTTGTTCTAATATCTTGTGGCTAAGCAATTTGTTACGTCCGTAGATAATTGTACTGTCGCTGTAAGTGTTTGTGTTGCAACCTAGTTCAGGACGTCCTATCACCGATATTACCTGTTTGATATTAGACTTGCGATGCACATCTACGAGACAGGGATATGTTACATTGTAAAACAGTTACAGCTATTTCTGTACTTGCTCTAAGACGAGACTATCTGGATTAAGTCGACAAGAATATACTCCACATTTAAGTTGCTCGCAAAAGCAAGCACAGCTTCATAACTATACTATATACAATTCTATTTTTTTTAGAAGCAACGGGATCTGTCACTACTTTTGTGTTTTTAAAAAACACAACAAAAAATAGCCTTACATTATACAGCGTGTAAATTACCCTCGATGTTCCCTTAAAGCGGTGACTCAGACCATCAACATAACAAATTTTCCAATGGGACCAATGATAGAAACTTAAAAAAAATCGGCATTTATATACGTATGAGTTCTACCGCCCGGACAGTTTGTATGGGAACGTCGATTTTTTTTGAGTTCCCAATATTGGTCCCATTGGAAAAGCTGTTCGTATTGATTGGCTGAGTCATCCCGCCATGGGCACGTCGAGGATCAATTCTCAAGCACTCGCAGCAAGTTATATAATCTATCTTGACGTAGTTGAAATAAAGTATCACTCTGTGTGTTGGTTTGTGCTTTAATCAGAACAGCTCATTTTAAAGCAAAAGCCGGAAAACAAACCCATGGTTATAAAATCATCGCAAAGGATGCAACTGGCAACTCTTAGATGAGAGGTAGACAGTAGTTATAATATCTTTGATGTATTTGACTCTTTATTGCATCCCGCTCAACCACCAAGCGCCCCAATCGGGCAACATAACAGAGATAATCAATTGTTCTTACGTTTCTCGCGATTGATGAGTTAAGAAATAAACATAAATAACAAGTTTAGAAAAACAATGGGTGGCATAATCGCTAAATGCAACTTCTCCAGGCAACCTGACGGTAAGGAAATTTACAACAGGAAAGGCGCAAAAAATTACAGAGGTAGAGAATAAAAGCTATAATTAATTTAATTCGATTCATAAAGAATCAAAGCAATATTTTATATATAAACTAGCTTTCGCCCGCGGCTCCGCCCGCGTCAATGTCGATCCCTCGGGAACAGTACTTTTTCCCGGGATAAAAGGTACCCTATGTCCTTCTCCGTACTCCAGAGAACTTGTATGCAAAATTTCATGATGATCGGTTCAGTAGTTAGGGCGTGAAAGCGTAACAAACAAACAAACTCACTATCGCATTTATAATATTAGTAAGGATAAATACGTACATAAACACATACATATATACAACTATATGTAATGAATAGGGTATATATCCTGATCTATTTCTGTGGGTTGAACAATTTGTCACGTCCGTAATTGTACTGTCACTGTAGGTGTTAGTGCTGCAACCTAGATCAGGACGTCCTTTTACCAGGATTACCTTGCGAGGTAATGATTACGTGATACGGCTATTATACTGTTACATACTTGTAATTTTTTTTTCTAAACTTGTCATAACATCGGATCAAGACAATATGGAGTGAAATTGATTAATTAACCTGGCATTTAATGCAAAACAAAGCTAATAATTGATAAAACTGTAAAACAACAGGTTTCATCATCATCATCATCATCGGGTCTTTTTAGTCTCCAATGCAGGAGCATGACCCTCTCTGTACTGCCGGAGCCATACTTGACCAGAGCAGACAGAGAATTTGGCCTACACACTCCTCGCTGGCCAGACGGGTTGGAGAGGTCTCATTGATGTTTATGAGCTTTGTTTGTATTTCCTAAGTCGCCTCTTACGACCTCCATGGGAAGACTAGGAGTGATCCCATTTTACTCTGCCGGAAACCACACGGCACAACAAAACAACGGTTTACTCACGTATTATTAGTCGGTACCGCCGACATGTTTCAGCCTATAGAGAAGGCCATCCACCGACTAATAATACATGAGTAAAGCCTTGTTTTATAGTTTAATTATGTCATATATAACTAATAATTGATATTATTTGTAATTCTTGTACGTACAGACTAAAGAGTGCCATAGATAGCTTTAAATCTTAAAGAAATAGACCCATGAAAATATTTTGATTTAAATTATTTTGAAACAAGCACTACAGCTGATAATGTAATTAGGAAACCTCTCAAATGTGGAGGTGGAAGTGTAATAGCAGGAAAATAAAAAATAATGATCAAAGATTTTTTTAAAGCATTCAAAACGGAACAACAAAGAGTTCTTACATGAGTTATGTGTTAAAATATGTTAATATGTCGCGATTACCCGTCAAATTATATCTCAAGAGCTATGCGTAATAAATGTTTCAAAGGCTAATTATTCCTGAAATTAACGTTAATTTGGGTGCCAAAATAAGATGTTCATGATTACACATCTCAGTTAGATGTAATTTACTTGAAGATTTGAGTTAGGATCAAAGGCAATTGGTTGTAATCTTACCATAAAAGGATGTTTAGGCCATATAATGTCTGCGGGTGTGTACAGATACACCCGCAGTCATCTATAAATAATATTATAAAGCTGAAGAGTTTGTTTGTTTGAATCTCAGGGCTAATCTCAGGAACTACTGCTTCAAATTGGAAAATTCTTTTTGTGTTAGATAGTCCATGTATTGAAGAAAGCTTTAGGCTATAAAACATTACGATGTGACCAATAGGAGCGAAGCATCAATGAAAAATGTTTTGAAAACGGGGGAAAATATTTATCTATACTAATTAATCATAATAACAGAAATTGCCGCGGACGACGTCGCGGGCAACAGGTAGTTATATGATACTGATGTTATAAAAATAATGAATAAAGTGTCCCGAGATATTGATGTGCTTCAGTGTACACTGGCGGAATTTGATAGAGCAGTATTGACATATCTGTGTAACAATTAAGAGGTTATATAAAGCGAATGTAATTAGTCTTAGATGTCTCATGTTATGTATTGGCTAGTCTGTAAGGTGACATGATGATATGAAAATAAATAAATGTTTTAAAGAGTTATTTCGTGCGTATTACCTAATCTGCTGCAGTTGTAAAATTATTTGTCGACCAGTTTACAGATTAATTCGGAATCTGGCATGGAAGTATTTGGGTAAATTTCGGAATTAACTAACTACAAAATCGTTATAAAAAGACAGACAGACAGAAGTACGAACATTATTGTGATATTAATTAGTATTCGAAATTTATTTGTTTCTGTGAAGTTCACTTGTTTGTCGTAATATTGTAAAGATAAACTGCAATTCTTCATTCTCCAAATGTGGGACGCTACAAGGGTAAGCAGTGACTCATCTGCTACTATCAACACAATTCATCTTTTCTGCACACATCTTACCCCATATAGTCTGTGGCTTATTGCATTCTAGCCTGCATTGTATTAATTGGATGTTGCCAGATGTTATTAGCAGATATAGTGCAAGCTAGGCTTTTGCGTGTATATTGCGCAATCGTTAGGGCTTCACTGAGGTAATTCTGCACTTATCAGAAAATTAGATTAGTACTTACTAACCTTTACACTAGCAAAACTCAAATTTATACAATTTTATAAAGCCAAAAATATGGTATAATTCCACCTTCAATCCACCATGGCCGGCTACCTAATTCAGGATATACCTGATATGAAATTTCCTTAAAATTAAACACACTTTAGCAAGCATCTTTGGCTGCTTAGGGTGCCATAAAAAAAAATTAAATGTCCCAGCTTCAGCTAATAATAAAAAAATATTTATAAAGTTTATTTGGAATGTCATATCCAGTAAATAAGTCTATCCAATGAACATGGCTTTTTTGGTGTAATGAATCTAGGCTCTGTTTACCCCGTTAGGAAATAAGATGCGATTATAACATGCTATATGTTATAATCGCATCTTATTTCCTAACGGGGTAAAAGTGTAAGAAATAGCGTACCTAAATCAACTTTATGCACTGTATACTATACAGTTTATAGCAGTATTGATTTTGAAATATCCGCAATATATATTTATTAACAAATAGCCAATTGATGTTTATATTATTAAAGGAAATCATATTGTAACTTGGCGTTGCATGATTTATTTTATATTTCGTCACATTGTACAACAAACGATCGGGTATTATTAAAAAAAAAGAAAAACTAAAATTACCTAACTTAACAGTGGTAATAAAAATATAATTTTATCGTACATCATAAGAATAAATAGATCATATTTCTGGGTCAAAATCATAATATTATAATAAGTTCGTCACATAGATAATGAAAAAATATCAGATAGGTTTTTTTATTTTGACTATTAAACAATTAATGATAACGATAAAGCGCTTCATTACGTCATAGTCGGATAAGATTTAGCTACAGCAATTAAATGCCTCCGAACCTGACTTTTATTTGTAGTTGTGTTGTACTCATATAGATAAACACGTATATGTACATACCAATACACACTTCGTCTTATGAATGAAATAAGTTTCATACCTTTTTGGTGGGGGGTAAAATATTTTAAGTCGTACAGTCACGAGCAATAATCAACAAGGGCCATTTAAATTAAGCGCAAATATTTAAGGGCTGAGTCTCATAGGTCATCATCATCGGGTCTATTTAGTCTCCACTGCATGACCCTCTCTGTACTACCGGGGCCATACTTGGCTAGAGCAGACAGAGGATTTGGCCTACACTCTCCTCGCTGGCCAGACGGGTTGGAGAGGTCTCATTGATGTTTATGAGCTTTGTTTAGCTTGTATTTCCTAAGTCGCCTCTTACGACCTCCATGGGAAGACTAGGAGTGATCCCATTTTACTCTGCCGGAAACCACACGGCACAACAAAACAACGGTTTACTCACGTATTATTAGTTGGTACCGCCGACATGTTTCAGCCTATAGAGAAGGCCATCCACCGACTAATAATACATGAGTAAAGCCTTGTTTTATAGTTTAATTATGTCATATATAACTAATAATTGATATTATTTGTAATTCTTGTACGTACAGACTAAAGAGTGACATAGATAGCTCTTACGACCTCCATGGGAAGACTAGGAGTGGTTCTATTCTATTCTGCCGGAAACCACACGGCTAGTGGTCTCATTGCTCAAAGAAATGTATTAGTAGCAAAGCGCTGTTTTTTATTTGTTTTCAAACAATATGATTTTTTTTTATTAAGATCGATTAATTAGCTGTTTTGATTGTTGATGTCAGTGACAAGTATCATCATTAGATAATAGTTAAAGTTCGCCATGAAAGTGTTTTTTTTTGTACACATAGTATTTCTTTCATCTGTTTTTCTACACTTTCAGGTTATTTTGCTTCTAAAGCATTTTTCTAGCCAGCCTTATTATTTAAATTGACCTTATATATATATACAAATGTATGAGTTTTAAGACCTTATCACATTGACATTAGAACCGATGAGTAAACAGATTAATACTCGAGACTGTACATCATCTACTTTTTCTGTATCACAATAATTTCACGTCCCAAAACTGGCCTTCTTTATATAACCCTGAACAATTAAACGTCATTTAAATTTGTAGCACTTGACTCATTCTTCGCTTGGAAAAGTGAAATATCTTCATATAATTACGCACCATTTACAATTATGAAATTGCGTTGATTTTTAATGCATGTAGGTACTTATTGTAATGTAATTTTTGGGATTCTTTATCCAAAAAGTGTCAACACAGCTTGCAAAACCCAAAAAGTGACATACAATTCTTTGAGATTTTATGGGCTTACACTTTTATAGCTTGTAAATTTTCCCTCGAAATTTGCTGAAAGGAGTGATTCAGCCTATCGATATGAACCACTTTTTCTATGGAAACAAGGCTTCTATGGTAAAACTCTAAGGAACTCAAAAAATAAGGGTTTACAAAAAAGAAAAACAAAAAGTTTAAAAGTTTCTTAAATCTAATCGGAAACGATTTTTCGATGTAGTGCAGATCCATTTGTATGCAAGGCAGACTCGCACTTGGCTGTTTTGACTGGAACCTTACTTCTATGACACAAACGTAAGGTTTTTCCCACGAAAACCTTGCGCACACGATAGCGTCCTTAGCGAGGTCGCCCCAATTATTCGTTCCACAGTAACTATTTCACACTTTGCGTATTTCTTTGTTGTTTTGGTATTGTAAGGTAGGTTATACTGCCTGATTTTGATTAATACCACAAAATAAGTAATAGTTTTTAATACGTGCTTTTTAACCGGCTTCTAAAAAGGTGTTAAGGTATATTTTGTTGACTGAGTTTTTGATTTAATTAGAAAATATCGCGCATGTTTTGTTGTTTTTAATGTTATCAATGTTATTAACATTGGTAACATCCTTACTAATATTATAAATGCGAAAGTGAGTTTGTTTGTTTGTTTGTTACGCTTTCACGCCGTAACTACTGAACCGATCATCATGAAATTTTGCATGTAAGTTCTCTGGAGTACGGAGAAGGACATAGGCTACCTTTTATCCCGGGAAAAGGTACTATCCCCGAGGGATCGACATTGACGCGGGCGGAGCCGCGGGCGAAAGCTAGTTATAAATAATTTAGTTCATTTTTCGCTTTTATGTTTTATTAAAAAAAAAGACATCTAGGACCAACGGCTAAACGTACCTTCCGAGGCACGGAAAAAATAGTAGTGTAAAAAAGAAATTACCCTGCAAAATTAAAAAATCCTTCTCCTTACTAATCCTTACTAATATTATAAATGCGAAAGTGAGTTTGTTTGTTTGTTACACTTTCACGCTGTACCTACTGAACCAATCATCATGAAATTGTGCATACAAATTCTCTGGAGTACGGAGAAGGACATAGGCTACGTTTTATCCCGGGAAAAAGTACTATACCCGAGTGATCGACTAGCTAGTAAATAATATTTAAAAGTTTAACTGTTTCAAAAACTATTTAATGACAGGATATTTTTTAGTTTTTTCAAAACACATTTTTCTTTTGGGCTATAATTGATACCAATTTATAACTAATTTATTTCTAAGTAAGCAGTTCACTAGATTACTAAAATTGCTAACACATAAAACCCGTATTAGCATACCCCAGACGACTTATAAAACGGAAGAAGGAAAACGCCACGCGAATCCCTAATTCCGAAACCCAAACGTGTTATTAGAAAAGCGTCTTGTCTAAAATATCGAACAAAATCGAAAGGAGATAAGGATGCCCATAACTATAGGATGAATACAGAGTCGCGTCTTCCCTTTGGCGCTGCTTGTATAGGTACACTCTTTATAAATGTAGACAAAAGTATTTTTCCGTACCCAAAGGGTAAAACGGGACCCTATTGATATCGCTCCGCTGTCCGTCTGTCTGTCTATCTGTCTATCCGTCTGTCACCAGGCTGTATCTCATGAATCGTGATAGTTAGACAATTGAAATTTTCACAGATGACGTATTTCTGTTGCCGCTATAACAATAAATACTAAAAAAATGAATAAAATAAATATTTAAGGGGGCTCCCATACAACAAAAGTGATTTTTTTGCTTGTTGCTCTATATTGATTACGGCAACAGGTAGACGCTTGAAATATTCACAGAATATTTAATTATAATATTCACTTCAAAAATAAATAATTTTATTTAATTATTTTTTTATATGTTACATGATTTTGACAGATGAATGCATAGATAAGAATAGTACTGACGTAAGATCACACCGAAAACATGGTTTATGTGAAGTGCTTAAAAATACAAAATTATTTTAGATCGAACTTTAATTATTTTCGTCGTTTAGACTTTTTTGTCGATAGTGACTTAAGTACATTTTCTATATTTTTTTTTTAAATCTGTACTTAAATGGTATTTTTAAATTGTATTTTCCCATTTTTATCACAAATTCTTGTTTTCAAAACAAAATCATCAACTCCAATTTACCTTAATTTACATGAATGATCCAACTTCGATCTTTTGCATCGATCCTTTAACATTAACAATTTTTTGTTTATTAGTATTATTAATGCTATCGTAAGTTCGACAATACTTAATTCTGAATTGCAATCGCACATAGGTGTCAGCGATCACTTGGAAGATGAAGTCCATACAACATGGCGTCAACAGGAGTATACTAACAGTTCTTAGCGGCTGTATGTTTATCGTGAATGCAGAGATCCAATACAAAGATTCAGCGTAGGAAATGTTTCTGTGTCTTACTGCTATCCCCAAGCCCCTATTTTTTTTGAGCTGGTTTGGAAAACTTTATTTATACTTATAAATTAAATTTAAATCTTTCCTGGGAGAAAAGAAAAAAAAGTAGAATGTGCCAGCTGCTTCCTTCTATACCATTTAAATAATAAACAGCGGAAAAAAAAACCTAGTAATACTGCCCCAATAATCGGAAAAGCGTCAAAGTATCAAAAGTTCATATTGCACTCAAATATATCCGTCAAATCAGATCTTATGTATATACCTTACATTTTTAGAAGATAACCATCACTTTGATTTAATTATTTAAACGAATTCTTTCGATATGGTGTTGTTTTTAGGGTTCCGTACCCAAAGGGTAAAAACGGGACCCTATTGATTTCGCTCCACTGTTCGTCTGTCTGTCTGTCTGTCTGTATGTCTGTCCGTCTGTTATCAGGCTGTATCTCATGAACCGTGATAGTTAGACAGTTGAAATTTTCACAGATGATGTATCTCTGTTGCCGCTATAACAACAAATACTAAAACAGAATAAAATAAATATTTAAGGGGGCTCCCATACTACAAACGTGATTTTTTTGATTGTTTTTGCTCGATATTGATAACGGCAACAGACGCTTGAAATATTCACAGAATATTTAATTATACATATACTTTAAAAATGTTTAATTAATTAAACATAAAATTAATATTAAAGGGCTCCCATACATAAAACGTTTTGTTGCCGTTTTTATAGATACTTACGTGCGCGAGTCCGACTCGCACTTTGCCGGTTTTTCGACAAAGCAATGACGTATTCTATTGACTGTATCCGGCTATAAATTTTATTATATTATTTTTTGTTAGAACCAATTTAGGAAAAAATGCCTTTGGTTTTACGATGCTGAAATTATCGTTATGCGTTATTTAGTACTCGCATGCTCATTATTATTGATAAAATAATAAGATTTTAAATTCGTTCTTTTTAATAATTTCAGTAACGAACCTCACAGAATTTTTATATTATGGTGGAGTAAACTTATTTTTTTTAAATTATGTAGTAATAATGATAGTACTAAAATAAGTACTATCATTATTGCTACATACTAAACCCCTTAAATTGGATTTTAAAACAGTGAGTTATCAAATAATCGCGATTGCGATGCGGCCTTGCGATATTTGAATATATCGAGGCTTCGCAACAATTGGGTTTCTAGATTTAATATTTAGTGACTCTACTCATTGAAAACAGCAGAAAGTATCTAGCTAATTCTTGTATTAATATTTTTGGTTTAACAATTACTAATTAAAATACGTGTGGTTTCCGGCAGAGTAGAATAGGACCACTCCTAGTCTTTCCATGGAGGTCGTAAGAGGCGACTTAGGAAATACAAGCTAAACAAAGCTCATAAACATCAATGAGACCTCTCCAACCCCTCTGGCCAGCGAGGAGAGTGTAGGCCAAATTCTCTGTCTTCTCTGGCCAAGTATGGCTCCGGTAGTACAGAGAGGGTCATGCTCCTGCAGTGGTCTTATTAGTCTTAAAAAGACCTGATGATGAACTTAAATACACACTTTTTTGAAACGGTTAACCGAGCGATCGCTGGTGCGATGAGGGCATGCGATTTCAACTCTTAGCGACAGTTGTGTTATCCGATTTGATTGGAGCTATAAGGGAGGAATTTATAATTGATTCATTAAAAAGCACATTAAGTACCTAATATTGTATAAATATTTCTTGATTAACAATAACTACTTAAATAAAGTTTTATTAGTGAATTGAGTGAGTTTGTCGTGTGGTTTCCGGCAGAGAAAGCAGAGATTATTTTATTTAAAAAAGAAACTGATTCGCTCTTTGACAGCTTTGAAACCGTAAATGCTCTGTAGAGCGATTGCCGGTGCGGTGCGGGCATGCGATATTCAAATGTATCGACGCTTACCGGATCGACCAGCTGGGTTTTTGGATTTTAACGAAAATAGAACTGAAAAATTGTTTTATTATTAACTAGCTTTCGCCCGCGGCTCCGCCCGCGTCAATGTCGATCCCTCGGGAATATTACTTTTTCCCGGGATAAAAGGTAGCCTGTGTCCTTCTCCGCACTCCAGAGAACTTGTATGCAAAATTTCATGATGATCGGTTCAGTAGTTACGGCGTGAAAGCGTAACAAACAAACAAACAAACTTTCGCATTTATAATATTAGAAAAGGATAATAAGGATAAGGAAGTAAGGATAAGGGCTAGCGACGAACTTCGTAATACCTCTTTTTAGGGTATTCGGGTAAAAGTCTACTACCTCCGCTCCGTACCAAGTTTCATCAAAGTCTGTCCAGCCGTGCTTTAGTTAAGTGGTACGAGTATAACTAAACCGACTTTGTTTTAAGTATAAACATAGTGTAAATAAATACATTGACGTGCTAAAATACATAATAGAAAAAAAAAACTGCTTTTGGTAGAGTACTGGACATAGAAGTATGAGAGACGAATTTTTTTTTTTAAATCTATGGTTCTGGAAGAAAAAGTTTAAAATAAATTATATGATGAAATCAATTAACAATAAGGTTGGGTTATTAAGATCCATAAATACTTAATATACATTTTTAGTGCAATTATTAAAAAAATATACTTTTTTGAATGCCTAACTAAGGATCACTAAATGATAATGATGCCGTGTCGTTTCAGGCTTAGTATACAGGAATATATCCATTCTGTCATATGGATTTCGTAAGAGACGACTAAAGGTACAAGCATATACATCCCGTGCAACGAAAGCATTCCCAACTCTTGGCTATTTTTTTGAAGCCGTGGTTAATCGAGCGATTGCCTGTGTGTGCTGTGTGCTGTGGTGCGAGTGGTGCGACCATTCCATGTTCAATTATGTCATGTATGCTTCGACGTTTAGCAATGTGAGCCAAATTTTATTTAATTGAAGTGTTCAGAAAGTATTTATTGAAAACATAACATATCAACTTAGTAGGTTCTTCTTTAAAATTTTTACATGAGTGTAAAGAGGAAATGAGGGAGAGATTTGTTTTTAAAATTCATTTATGTATGCTTTTATGTATGTAAGTACCTATGTATATGTGTGAGTTTCGTTATTTCACCATAAATTTTAAATGGCTCACGGATTTGGTCGTGTAAGGTATTGGTAATTTATAACAGGCTTCCGGGTGTCAATTTTGCATTTTGGCAGTCATGGTATTTTTTATTTTAAAAAAACCTCTTTTATATATCTTTTTTAGTTTTTAATATTTGCTTTATAGTGACTCGCTTTTGGCTCTGTGATTTACCGAGCGATCGCTACGGCTTGCCATGCGTGTTCAAATGCAACGGCGTTATTGGCAGCTGGTGTTAAAGCTTCAACAAAAGCTGTATTTTTTTTTGTACTTTGGTGTGTCATAAAACAGATTACCACAGATTCACATTTCTTTATTATATATAACTTAATATATATTCCTTTATTAGATACACTTAAACACTAAAATAGAAAATAAGCGGGCATAGATTAAATAGCAATATTGTATGAGTGGATGGAGACGCCGAACCACTGTACTTTGCTGTTTAACTTATACAAGCTCTCGAGAGTTTTCCATCTAACGCAACAATGTGCAGTGAATAGCTGCGATGATGCGCTGTGTAGAGGAAGATTGGTGATCATGTAAAATATGGCTAAAAATGAGACGAACATCTTAAACAAAACTTTTATCAAAACTACAAGGATAAAGATTGGAATTATATAATTGGTATTGATGGCATATCTTCCGACTTCGAGTCTAAAGGTGAGTGGGAAAGGTTGAGGGCACTCTGCCCTCGCCTCAAAAGCCTGGTAAAGAAGTGAAAGTTCACTTATATGCAGCTGGCTACACAGTCAATAAAAAAAGTGTTATAAAGTTAAAATTAAGTCTAAATGCTACTTTATAATAATAAGTAATAAATAAATATATACGGACAAATCACACAGATTGAGCTAGCCCCAAGGTAAGTTCGAGACTTGTGTTTTGGGATACTAACTCAACGATACTATATTTTATAACAAATACATATATAGATAAACATCCAAGAACCAGGCCAATCTGAAAAAGATCATTTTCTATCTTGACCTGGCTGGGGATCGAACCCGAGCACTCCGTATTGCAGGCTGGCGTGTTAACCACTGCGCCACGGATCTGTCAAATTTTGAATGAGTAGATTAACAAAAAATGCTTTATGTGGACTCTGGATTAAGAAACATGTTTTTTTTTCTCAATAAGTTGAATAATGTGATTTAGGTACATGAATTGTGGTAAATTATAAGAGTTCTTAGTAGTCAGGATAATATGTATATTATCATTGAAAAAACATTTATTTCATTATTCATAATATCAGCAGCAAGACGTCTACAGCTGGACGTGGCCTCCCCCAACGATTTCTAATATGACTGGTTGGAAGCGGCCGGGATGGCCCACTTACTTAGTTGTTTCATTTTTAGGGTTCCGTACCTCAAAAGGAAAAAAAAACGGAACCCTTATAGGATCACTTAGTTGTTTTCGGTCTTGACAGACCGACAGACAGACAGCCGTCTGTCCGTTTTTCTCAAGAACACGTAAAGGTATCAAGCTGAAATTCATATCAAATACTCAAGTCTACTGTCCCTTGGAGCAGTAAAAATTAAATTTATAAGCCAACGCAATCAAAAGATACAGCTTGTTATGCCGCAAAATTACGTGTCTTTTAAACATCCGCAAGGGAATCAAAACCTACAGGGTACTTCCCAGGAACTAAGAATCTTGAAATTTGGTACGAAGCAACGTCTTATAGCATAGATAAAGGAAAAATTGCGAAAAGCATTAATTTTGAGTTACGTCGTATAATACAAATATTATTATAATTTAAAACTAAATATATATAATGTAAGGAACCCTTTGTGCGCGAGTCCAACTCGCATTTGGCCGTTTTTTTTATAGTAACTAAATCTATCTCGCTCTTAGCCTGTTTTTGAAACCATTATTTACCAAGCGATCGCCGGTACGGTGCAGCCATGCGATATGCCAAATGCATCAACGCTTAGCGACAGCTTTAGATTTCGACAAAAACAGGCCAGACAAATGTGTCTGAACGGATAAAATGCATATAAAATAAACTATTTTTGTTACACTAAATAAACGTTACATAAATATTTTGTAAATTTTTATAGATAACGGTACGGAACCCTTCGTGCGCGAGCCCGACTCGCACTTGGCCGGTTTTTTTAGAACCCTGGGAGGATGAGGTAACTTGAATTTAAACTTAAGGTCAAATCTGATAAAAAAGATGATTGTGGAATATCAATCAATATGATTTTATCTTGAATAGTTACTTTATCACTATTACACCGATAATTTCCTCGCACACTTTAGTTGTAACGGGGGCGTATCATTCGTCTTGTCAAGTTATAACAATACTAGCTTTCGCCCGCGGCTCCGCCCGCGTCAATATCGATCCCCCGGGAACTTTTTCCCGGGATAAAATGTACCCTATGTCCTTCTCCGTACCCCAGATAACGTGTATGCAAAATTTCATGATGAACGGTTCAGTGGTTACAACGTGAAAGCGTAACAAACAAACAAAACTCACTTTCGCATTTATAATATTAGTTAGGATAAGTAAGGAAGTAAGGATAAGGATGCTGATAAAATGAAGCCTATGTTAAGTACTTCATATAAGGTCTATATAAATAAGGTGCAAATATTTTAAGAACTGGTACCATACTTGGAACGACGAACTGGTATAAAACTGGCCTTTCAAGGAGTTGGGAAGTTGGAAAGGATATGGGGGAAGGATGGGCCTCCCGCTCTCTCACTCACCGAACGAAGCATAGAAGCGGTAAAGCTTCTATTCATACGTCGATTTTTTGTAAGAGTGTGGTACTTCCCCGGACGAGCCGGCCATTCATGCTACTAGCAAAAATGAATTTTGCCGGTAGTAGCGTGGTAAAATGCCAGCCCGTAAAATATTTGCGCTTAATTTTATATGTTTTTACCTAAAAGACAGAAAGAGTGATAATCCTTCTTTTAAACACCCAAAATTCTAGTCCGAATGTATTACCTGCATGGCAGAAAAATTTCTTTCGCTAAGAAATAGAGTGAGTGGGTAAATCCGCAGTATTATCGAAGTAAAATGTAGATTGCATTGGAGATATGCGGTAAGCCAGCGATCGAACGATGTATCGCACCTCACAAAGAACCGTTCAGTGTGTAACTACGACAGCTGAGGTGGATATAGACGTCTGGATTTTCTATCTCAGAAGCAAAGACATGCAAAACAACATAGTGGCGTAACGTCAAAGATAACGTTTTTGCCACAAATATGTAAGGAAGGAAAAAAGAGGTTACTACGCTACACGCAGTAACAAAATTCTTATGTTGTATATAAAACAATTTTTTAAATATATGATTAAATAAAAACCAAAAGGCAAAGAGGTAAAAATCGGACCCAAATAACAATAGGAAACTGGCCCCTAAAATTTGAGCTACCAAATAGTTCGCATTGGTAATAGTCCTATGTACAGTCAGCCGAGGAGATACCTGACCCCGCCATCTACCTATATCTTGAATTTTCTCTTAAACTAAAAGTAATATTAACATGAAAATGCATAGTTATTATTATCATAGTCTTAATTAAAATCTTACTAAATATATATTTTCATAATAGTTTCTGATATTTTCGCGATTGTTACACATTTAAATAAAATCACTTAATACGGTATTATCGCGTATATTACAACGTAAATTACGTAATATACGCGATAATACCGTATTAAGTGATTTTATTCAAATATATTTTCACGTTAATATTATTTTTAGTTATGGAGAAAATTCAAGATATAGGCAGATGGTAGGGTCAGATATCTCCTTGGCTGACTGTACGCTAGCAAGCACATATGCACGATAATATATCGTGACAATCACTGAAAAACCTGCAAGCCACCTTTTTACTGACGTTACTAGTTAATTTTTAAATATTAACGATATTGAAATTTTATTTGAATTTGCATAGTATCTGGAATTTTATTATGTTTTATTTTTTAACTATTTACTATACCAACCTAATATATGTATGGACCAAACATGTTTAGGACATTCCCACACCATGTTTTCACATGTATTTTTTACAAATAAAAAAACTTGAACTTTCTAAATAGCCTATAGGTATATCGTGAACACATAATAAACCTATATGCTATGCAAAGTATATGACTTTTGCACAAAATCTCAAAAGCTTGGTGTGTTTTCTTTATCGATATCAACTAAAATACCTGTGGATAACTTCTGTGCCCAGATTTTTATTTCCCGGCTAAGCGCCGTGATTTATCGGCGATTTTCGATGTGCCGCAGCCGGCTTACGGCGGCGTGCGGCTTTTCGATATTCACTGCAATACCTCTATACCCGACTAAAAAAAGAGGGTTATTAGTATTTCACTTATCGTGTATGCTAGTGGCTAATACTAGTGTTAGATTTTCAAGGCTTTATTTTTTACTAGTGCGCGCCGTGTGGTGCCCGGTAGAGTAGAATAGGACTACTCCAAGTCTTCCCGTGGATGTCGTAGAAGGCGACTTAGGAAATACAAGCTAAACAAAGCTTATAAGCATCTGAGAAACCTCTCCAGCCCGTCTGGCCAGCGTGGAGAGTGTAGGCCAAGTCCTCTGGCTGCTCTGGTCAAGTATGGCTCTAGTAGTACAGAGAGGGTCGTGCTCCTGTAGTGGAGACTAAAAAGACCTGATGATGATGATGATAATATTTTACTAATGTGCTTCGATACCCAGGGTTGCCTCACAGGGGTCGGCTATTAGGGAGCATTAAAATATTACGTAAGCATCGAAAGGATCCCCCTTTTCTTACTATCTTTACTTGGCTTATTTTTATGTCATGATGGTCGCCCCCGTTCATCATATCCATGCAAATCGGGGAGTTTGCATGGTGATGGATGACGTCAGCAACATTTCCCGATATGAACATTTTTATGTTCATGTAAGCTTGGGGGGGACGGTGAAACACAATTGTTTACTTAAGCTGACAAGAGGGGGAGAGGGGTTAACAATAGCTGATATCCCACGGCCTCTTAGACAGCATATTAGGATATACAAGACACGCTGCAAAATGGTAGCCGTAGAACTTCAGAACCCGAGGCTCACTACTACAGCCTTCTTCTCATCTGAGTGTTTCAGTTGCATCTACAGCTGTTATGGTTTGGATATTATAACGCTATTATAACAAATACTACTAGTATATACGAGTCATTTTGTAAAATGATCTCCTCCTTTTGTAGGTAAGCTTTTGCATGAAATATAAGTGCTTTTGTCCTTCAGTTGTGTCACATAAAATTCACAGAAGTCCTATTATTCTAGGTCTAAAACTACACATCTCAAGAAAGTTTCATCTGGTCTGGCGGGCAGCGGGCGGCGATAACCACTGCAATACATTTATCGAATGAAGGCTACCTTCTGCTCTACTGTAAGTTCCCAAAAAGATTATTATTACACGCGTGGTTTTTTTTTTATATTTCAACCATATTTAATGCCTTTGTCTACATAAACCATAAAACCGTATTACTTTAAACAAGAGATTATTGTAGGTAAAGCATAGACAGATTATCTTATCTCTATGAGGTGTCTCATTTACCTTAAATGTTAAAAAATAATTAAAGAAGTGGCTACAACAATTTCGATAAAACTTTTAACTATTTAAACAAGAGATTTTGAGGGCGAAAAATTTATGTTAAGAGAAAAAAAATCCTTAAGGAAACAATTAAAAAAAGTTTATCAAAATAAAACTCCTACGTTTACACCTAAAATTACATTATTAACGTGCAATTAAAAAATTATAATAGCCTAACGAGTGAAGTTTATAATGATCATCAATCATATTGTCCGGGCGTATAAATTAAAATTTTACCAGCTTAATCAGATTAATGTTATGTTTTATCTGCAATGTATCTGTATACTGTGGTATATTAACGCTCGTATCACCGTGTCGATAGGGTAATTTGCATTTTTCTGCATTACAGGACAACAATTGTACAGTCATTAGAAATAACATCTTACAACGCAAAAAGTTTTGCCTTGAGTATGATGAAATATGTAAATTCGTGTACATCTTCATACTACAGGATACCCAAACACATGCCACTGCCATAGCCGACAGCCTAGTCGCTTACTTTTGTTCTGTATAATTATACATACATACATATTATAACGTCTTTCTCCCTTACGGGGTAAACAGAGCATAAGGTCATAAGACCGAATGGCCACGTTTAGCGTGTTGGTGGGCGTGAAGGTGGAAAACGGAATCAAAAACATGGGTTGCTAGCCGCATCGCCTATTCTCTTAATAAATTAATTAAAATAGCATTGTGAATGTAAAATAAAACACTTATAAAAATATCGCATCGTCTATGATTCTTTAGATTTTCGCCCATTCTTCTGACCGACTTCTACGGTCTGCGCTATAAATTATAATATCTTATGCTGTATAATTATAATATCTTAGGTTTCGCAAAAATAGTGTTGGCCACGACACGAGTACACAATATAAGGTCAGGGGTGTCATCCTCAACTGCCTAGCCAGTGGTTGCAGGAATGGTATCGGGTACGCGCTCTTGGCCTTCCGATCTGCTACTTGCTGATCCCCCATTCATTCGAGTGAGCAGTATCCTATTACCTTCATTACCAGTCCACATCCAACAAATTCCTATCTTTCCCTAGCTTAAAAATGATTTCGATGGGCAGCAACGATAGTCGTGGTAGAGCCACGCTACCTGTAAAATGAATCGCTAGTAGCATGAATGGGCCGGCTCGTCCGGGGAAATACCACACTATCACAAGCATATTTACCAACAATAATTTATTAAATATACTTCTGTCAATTACGTTAACGCTGAAACTTACTCAAATAACATGTAATTAAAAATAATTATAGCCTGACGTGAAGTTATTATACTCATTAATTAAATTGTAAGAGCATATCAATTTAATAAAATATGATATATTTTATCAGTAGTGAATTTTCTGATAGACTTTATCGTGTTGACTGTAAAGAACCTTGCGGCTGTTTGCAATTTTCCGTGTTAAAGAAAAACATTGTACAACTGTTTTTCTCAAGTTTAAAGTAACATAAAATTAGTCTGTTAATAGTAAATGCTAGGTTGACTCTCGATAAAACGCAGATTTCTGGTAAGATCTAGATTGCGAAGGCCAGGGATGGCGAAGGATTGCGCAGACAAAGGGAGGCTTATGCCAGCGGTGGGTTGGAAATCTGTCGATGATGATAGTCATAAGTATAGTCATCTACATTTGTAAATATGATATCAATTACAAAGATACTCTAATTTAATTCTTTGATCAATAACACAATAGAATAGCCCGCACGGCAGAGGAACGTTGAGTTCGTAATTGGAAAATATAATTTTTGTTACATGCTTTTTTTATGAATGTATTAATACTGATATTTAAGACAAATTAGTTGAGTCTAAAATATTGTTTAATTTAGGAGTTCCTATGTTTGTGTTTTGACTTTGTCATCACAACAGCTCATTAACTCCATAATATTAAATTATCATCTGTTTTACATAAGTGTGCAAAATTTCAGATCAATTAAATGTAAACGTGACTAGTTCTAATTAAGCTTCCAAGATTTTGTCCTTATATACAGATTTACATACATTCAGTTTAATGTACTGTCGCAACTCCCTTACTGGGTACATGTATATACTGCACTTACTTATTATTGTCAACTTTATGTAACATGTAAGCGACGAATAAATTAATTATGAATAAAAAGCTTGTAAACATCAGAATCTATCAATATAGCTACTAGTCAAGTGACATTTGTTTAGTATTGCGATTTTCAACGCTGACTGTACTACGCACTAATAAAGACGTCATTGAGATAGAGCCGCTTACATACGAGTATAATTACAGTTACCCTCCGCTCACTATTCGCAATAAACCACTAAATTAACTAATTTCAACTACCTAATTACAAGTGTAACATCGACATCGTGTTAATGGCCTGTTTCAAACCTTGAAACGAATAAAAAATATACGAAAAAGTACCGTTTTCAAGATTGTCTATAAAGGTACGTAAGTGGTTTTAAAATTATAAAGTTTTTATTGCCAGCCATTTCACGCTATGTACGTCACTTGAGTTTGAGTATCGTGATAATAAAACTGGAAAGGAAATTCACTGCTTCTGAATATAATATTACTAGTGCCTTATTTGATAAGATTTGCACCAGTGAGAATTATGGTGAATAAAAATCACGATGGCTCAGTGGTGTACAATTTATTAGCCCATATGAAGCAACTTCAGGTGTGTTTTACTATTGGATGGCGTGAACAAGACATAAAATCTTGATTTGCGTGCTTTAGAAGGCTAAAAGTCTTTGGTTTGCTTTGTTTGGTGTGCTTTTATTATAAGATATATGCTTTGTTAGATCCCTGCTTCTTCTTCTTTTCGAGTCGTAATGTCTTTTTACTAGTTATAGTAATTTTGCTCATATGTGGCCACGGCCACTGTCCTGTCTTTTGCCTCCTCTAGATCCTTTTGTATGTAGTGGGTCCATATAGGGCACGTCAAAAGGTGGCTGATTGATTGAACATCGCCGCAATCGTTAAATGCCTTAAGGTAACTTGAAGTATTTGACACTAGTGTAGATCATAATGCTGCAAAATTATACTAAATGCCTACGTATAACTAATATATTTAATTATTAAAAAAGTCAAAATAATCAATGTTTATTTGACTTCTTTTTAAATAATTAAATAAGAGAAATAATTAATCAACTACATACCTCACCAGGTACTTCGATCGATTTTTTTTATGTTTAGTACCTCAGAACTCCACCGTCATTTACGAACCAAAATTAAAAAATATTTTTTTGTTTGGAAGGTTATGCTTTCAAGTTGGTCCCATTTGAATTTCATTTCAATCATCTGATTGAAGTCGGTTTTTTTATATAAAAGAAAATTATTACTTCTTATCTTTCAAATGATTGGATGGATTACGATAGTCAAGGTACTAGTATCGTTTTATTCGTATCAAAACGCAAGGTATTCTTAGATGTTATAAAACAAAGTGTGAAGTCAACTACTTGTTATCATCTGTCATTAAATCATGCTTGCGCTAACTTTTTACCGCACCTTATATCTTAATTTACTATACAAATAATCTTGCATTCAAAAAACCGACTTCGATCAAACTACGAAACCGATTGTGATGAAATTTAAAAGGGACTTGAAAGATATTCTTCAAACAAACAAAAAATAATTTTTAAAATCGGTTCATATGTAAATGACGGAGATCTGAGGTAACAAACATTAAAAAAAACTTACAACCGAATTGATATACTCCTCCTTTTTTGAAGTCGGTCAAAAATAAAAGTATGTAGCATAATCGAGGTGGCTAGAGTTAGGCTCTTTGCACATTTTAAAAATAAGTAGTATTGCTATAGAATTGCTATATTCTCCGGTAGTACAGAGAGGGTCACGCTCCTGCAGTGGAGACTAAAAAAGACCTGATGATGATGATGATGATGATGATGATATAGTAAAACCATTTCAGTAAAATAAGAATATACATATCTGCTAGGTTGAAGTGAGACTGGGCGGGTCACGTTTGCCGCATAGTGACAGAAAGATAGGCTTATAAAACAACCTCATGTGTATCTGGTGTACCTACTGACGGAACACGTCAAGAGGCAAACCAAAAACAAGACGAACAGACGACTTGTCTGCTTTTGATAAAGTGGAAAAAGAAAGGAGAGGCTTTTGATCAGCAGAAGGACTTACACTGCTAATAACAAAACATAATATACATATAACACCACTGCGCGGGTTTATGACTGCAATAGGCTCCGTTGCGCTGTCTTTGTTAGCTTAGCCAGTATTGTTCATATTCCTGCTATTGATTTTTACGTCACTATTGTCTGAAATCTTGTCATTGTTTGTAACTATTTTGGGTGTCGGGAATATTTCCTTTAGGTTTTGTCGGCCCGGCATTAGTTTAGTTAAGTAAAGACAAGTATAGGACCCGAAGGAGTACGGACCTCTCAGATCATATGAGAAATATTGAAGTCGTGACTCTGTTCGCGGTACTCCGGGTGGCTTGCGGAGTCACTTGTCATACATAAGTCATGATTTTAGGGTTCCGTACCCAAAGGGTAAAAACTGCACCCTATCAATGTTGCTCCGCTGTCCGTCTGTCACCAGGCTGTATCTCATGAATAGTAATAAAATAATAATAAATAAATAATAAAAATAAAAATATATTTATCGACATTTAACATAGATAAGTAAGCTAACATTGGAGGTTTTTATTGTGTGTAAGTTTGGACCATTAGATCAGCAACTCACCATCGAACTAGGTGAGAAGCAATAGACTGGCATGGTTTGGTCATATGATGAGGAGAGCGACAAAGACCACCTGACCAAAAAAACATTAAATATGAGGGTTGATGGGTATAAAGGAACAGGCAGGCCAAAACAGAGGTGGATGGATTGTATCAAAAGGGATATAAAAGAGGTGGGTGCGGATGTAGGAATGGTGGGAAACAGAGAAATGTGGAAAAATAAGACAAGTTGTGCCGACCCTAGATAATGGGATATGGTAAGGAAGATTGATGATGATTATTTTAGCCTCTTGTAACTATTTGTTCTAGTAGAACTAGCCTCTTCTAACTTGTTGTTCTAAGCCTTCAATCGTAATAATCATAAAAATCAACGCAATGACAAGAAAAGTTGTCTCGATTAGTATCGAATAAGAAATTATCGATACGTATTAAGCAACTATATCACACACTATGACCATGACATGACGACACACTTGACGTCGTGAAAGCATAGAAAATTCCAAAAGGACGGATTTGCTTACATTGTTCAGAAGTTCTAAAAAAATACACTATAATACGTGCTTATAACAGACCTTAAATTAGTTCAATATTTTTTGTATGCGGTTGGAGGTATATACCTTAGTATCATAATGTTTTTTTTCTATTATTGTGATAGTTGATAAAAAACCAGCCAAGTGCGAGTCAGACTCTCGCACTAAGGGCTTCGTACCATTATCTATAAAAATGGCAAAAAAATCAAGTTTGTTGTATGCGAGCCCCCTTAAATAATTATTTTAATTATTTTTTTTATTTCTAAAGTGAATATATAACGAAATATTCTGTGAACATTTCAAGTGTCTGCCTGTTGCCGTTATCAATATCGAGCAAAAAGTCACGTTTGTTGAGTATGGGAGCCCCTTAAATATTTATACTATTTTATTTCTTAGTATTTTTTGTTACAGCAGCAACATAAATACATCATCTGTGAAAATTTCAACTGTTTTTCTATCACGGTTCCTGAGAGACAGCCTGGTGACAGACGGACAGATGGACAGACAGACAGACAGATGGACAGCGGAACCATACTAATAGATTCCCGTTTTTTTGGTACCCTTTGGGTACGAAACTCAAGAAAGCACTTGTATGCATTTCGCACTCACATCCTCTTGTAAAAGATCACAGGCTTTACCTCGCCCTTGACACGTTGGTTCTCTCTTATGAAAACAGCTGACCTTAGCATGCCTTCGAGAAGCTTCAGTGTTGGTCACCAATCCAGGTGTTATGTTGTGCCCAAAGTTGATTAACATACTTAGAAACAATGCGTGTGATGAATTTCGTTCTTTGGTCCAGCTTATCTTCTGGTATGCAATGCTATCCCATCTTAGGGCAACTTCAGACACACTACTGAACTTGCGTGATCAATGACTAAACATTTTGCACGCACGACTAATTTCGCCTTGTCAACAACCACAGACTGCAACTCGCACATGATAGGTATGTACATCGATTCCTTTTAATAAAAACAGCCTATACCAATTGCTCGTATGCCTTCGACGAGCTCAAGAATATGTCACTTGTGGTCAATAGTCCAATTGTGTCCATGCCCAAAGTTGCTTAGGATGTTTAAACACTAATAATGCGCAAACCCGCGCATACAGTGAACATTTTAGAAAAACTGTTCTTGTGATAAATCAGAAATATTTGAAAATACATAAACAATAACTTTAAAACACAAAGAGTAAACTTAACTAATAATTATATAATGATATCCTACCGAAATATATACAAAATATATAACGTACAATCCCTCCAGATGTTCGCTTCTGGGCATCGTGCCCAAAAGGCTCAAATATGTAGTTACCCCCGATACCTGAATATTTATACCTACCCACCCATACATTTTCGAAAAATGCATATTTCATTGTTTGGACGCACCAGTTTCTCTAATGGTATGGAATAAATACTATTGTCTCATCTTGTGGCAATTTCAGTCACCAACACTTAACTAGCGTGATCATTGGCGTTTTTCGCACGCACTACTGGTCTCCTAAATGACCACAGACATCAACGTCGCCCTTGACACGTCGATACTCAAATCTGTGGTTATTTGATTACGACGTGCAAACTATGGGTACGTGCTGATTCATGTTTGGGGTTCCGCTATATTGAGAAAGAAGCCATTTCTGACAGACAATCGAACGGTAGCAACGACCGGTAATGCAATTAGATTTGTTAATGTTTATGAATAAGGAGAGATCTATAACTTCGCTAGATAATAAAAAATAAAAAAAAAGTATAGATGCGAAAACAGATTATATCAGTAATGCCTAAATAATTATGTATGCACGTACTCTTGTCATTGACTACCTATATTTTACTCATTGACTCTTCAAAACTAAATACAAAGCCCTATAAGCTGTATTAATAAATTCATATTGAAAACAATATTTTTAACTCAGCTATTAGGTGGTAAAGGGATAAAAGTGAGAACGTAAAAAAGGTAGAAAGAGCTACTGTATTGCAGTATATCTTATAAAATATTTTTTTTGTTTATTTTCAGTATTGCACAATCGAAAATTGAATAGGTATTTTTGAATTAATTGTTTTACTAGATATTGTTATTAAATAAATTAAAAAAAAAATATTTTGTAACATACGTTAAAACATACGTACAAAACAAGTAATGCACGAATCACACTTGGCAGCTTACGTTTTGATAATGCCGCACACTTTTTATACTCCATTGAACAAATTAGCAAACAAAAACTGCTCTCCATCGTATCGTATAAATCACCTGATCCAGTTCGTTTAGCATTTAAGTAGTTTATTTTTCTACTTTTACATGTAGGTTTGTTTGTTTATTATAATTGCAAGTAATACTATGAAATTAAATAATAATAATTGACAGAAACTTCATGCCACTCTCCTTGGCAAACGAGATTTGGTGCAGGCTAATAGTGCTGATTACCGAAGACCGTCAAGACATATGGAAGAGCAAGAAGCTTCACGGCCGGTTCTACTGGGCCTTAACAGGGCCCGATGTGGATCTGCTCGCATCGGTAAACTGGCTACGGTTTGGTGACCTCTTTGGGAAACCAAGGGTTCTGTCTGTGCAATTGCTGACGAAGTCATGATGACGAACAACTATCGGAAGTAGGTATATACTGAAGGACAATACGGTCGACATCTGTCGGGCATGCCACCGTCCTGGTGAGTCACTCAGATATATTACTTCCGGTTGTGCTCATCCGGCTAATGAAAGCAGTATAACTTGCACAGACATAACTTTGTAGTCAGAATTATTCACCAGCAACTAGATCTTCGATATGGTCTTGTGGAATCCGAGGAACAAAATTACAGGTTCAATCTAGCGCCGGTTCTTGAAAATGGTCGTGCCACGCTCTATTGAGATCGGTCTGTTATCACGGACAGGACTATTGTTGCCAATAGGCCTGATATCGTGCTGATATATTGATCGACGTGCCAGGCAGTACTCGTGGATATCACCATTCCGCATGACGAAAACCTTGTGATGGCCGAAAAGGGCAAACTTACTAAGTTTCAACTTGGGGATGTAGATTCAACGATTCTTGCCCCGATAGTTGTATCTGTGAACGGCCTTATAGCGAAGAGTCTCGATCAACACCTCAAGAGGCTCTCGCTGGATCAAGGTTCAGATACAGAAGGCAGTAGTCCTAGACACGGTGCGCATCGTCAGGAGGTTTATCTCCCTGCAACCTTAACCGCCGGTAGCTTGAGGCCTGCCCCGCTGCTGGTGGCGATCTAGGATTAGGGTTTTATAAAAGTTCATAAAAGGGAATAGGCGAAAACCTAAGGAATCATGTCATTAGGCGATGCGGCTAGAAACCCTTCACTATAACGATTGTTCACCGTTTTGCACTTAATGCCCAACAATATGCTGAATGTGGCCATAATGTCATATAGACCTGGGTTCTGTCTACCCCACAAGGGTAAAGACGTGATACTAGTACATATGCATAGGTAGATAACATCAAATTACACACCACACCTAGCAAAAAACAAAATAAAATTTAAATAATGATACTCAGGTTTTAAACCCAAAATTGAAAAAGCTTGCAGCACAGGTTCTACAGTTTTTTTTTTGTATACGTGATAAGTTTCCGGAATGAATATGAAAAAATACTATTAAAGGTACAAAATTAATTTATTGTTTTTCAAAATAATCTCCCTTGGCGTCTATGCACTTTTTCATTCGATGAAACCAGTTTTGAAAACTTTTGTGCCACTCCTCTGTGGTGACCTCTGAAACGTGTTTTTCATACTCCTCGACAGCCTCTTCTGGTGATGAAAATCGTTGACCGCGTAATTGGTTCTTAATTTTTGGGAACAGAAAAAAGTCACAAGGTGCCAGGTCGGGACTGTATGCAGGATGACTCATGAGTTCTACATTTTTCGCCTTCAAAAAGTCGTTTGTCTGTCTGGCCGTGTGAGAACTAGCATTATCGTGATGCAGGATGATACGGCGTTTACGGTTATTTTTACGGAGTTCGTCAATAACTTCCGGCAAACAAATGGTCGTGTACCAGTCACTATTCACTGTACGACGATTCTCTAAAGCAACAGTAGCCACGTGTCCAGTTTTATTAAAAAAAGAAGCAATCATCCGCTTATATGCACTTTTCACGCGCGCTACTTTGGTTGGTTTCGGCTCACCTTGAAAGACCCATACGCTCGATTGCTGCTTTGTTTTGGGATCGTAGCAATAAATCCATGTTTCGTCACCTGTTACTATGTCCCACACCAAATTTGACGCACCTTCGTTGAATCTGGTAAGTATGGCACTGCACCAAGTGACGCGGTCCGTTTTTTGAGCCTCGGTCAAGTTGTGTGGGATCCACCGCGAGCACAGCTTTCTCACACCCAAATGTTTGTGTAGGATTAATTGTATTTGACTCATGCCTATTTCTAAGGACGCGCGAATTTCATGGTAGGTCACATGCATGTCTGTTTCAATCATACGGCGCACAGCATCGATGTTTTTGTTGGTCACAGCGGTGGACGGCCGACCATCGCGAGATTCGTCACTGAGATTGATACGACCACGCTTGAATTCTGCAAACCAGCTATAAACAGTTGTCTTGCATGGTGCTTCATTGCCAAAAGCTGTTTCAAGCCGAGCGATGCTCTGTTGAGCTGTCAAATTACACTTAAAATCGTAGAAAATCATACTACGAAAATTTTCCCGAGTTAAATCCATGTTGATGCAGACACACAATTTTTTAAATGGCGCCACAAGGTAAAAACAAATGACAGTCAAATGAAACAAACTGCATTCTACATCCAAAGAGTTCTATTTTCAAATGTTGCAATAAATTTTTAAATATTTTTTATGTAAGTGGCCAGTTCCGGAAACTTACAGTGCGCCCTATGTATTCACCTAACAAATCTACTTAAGTTTTCTTCAGATTGTCTTTACCGCGAATTCGTCGTAATTAACTTTTTTCAATAAAATAATTGAAAGCTGTTAATGCTCGTGTCAACTAACAAAATATAGTTATTTTTGTCGCTCTTCATGTCAAAAACTAATATCAAACTGTTGTGATTTTTTTACTATAAACTAAAGAAAGTCGCATTCATAGTTAAAAAAATAGTAAAATTGTGAAATGGATCACAGAAGCCCGTGGAAATACCTGTAAAAATCTAGTTTAATTTAAAATTCATTCGCATATTTTATGTTCCTAAGGTAGTTTTATTTTCTACAGCCATTTTTCACCTGGTTTAAATATACTTAACGCCCGTCCACGTTTAGTACTTATAATAAAACATTTACATAAGATAAATTTACGAAGGTCTGGCTTTACGGCCACTCGGTATATTACGATTATGAATATTATGAAAATGCAAATGTATGCACTTGAGCAGAATTATGTCTTTATTCATAAATTTGATTAATTTTTTATTCTTCACCTGCTCACGTTTAACGTTTTTATCGAACATAACTTTTGAAGCATTCTCACAATATTCATTTTTATTGCATTTATTATAGAGACGCGGAATAAAAATAATATTTCGATGGGTAAAATCCATCATGTAGTTACAAATAAGCACAGCAGAAGAAAATTGTAGGTACTTAATTTAAGATTAGGCTGTAATTTATTTCTGTACCTAAAAAAAATATAATGACTAAATATACTCACCTTATATAGCGGCCCGCTCCGGCTTCGCAGCGGTAGATATAGGCATACAAAAGCTAATATGAGTATATTGCATGTAAATTTACCACCAACATGTCATTTTAAAGGGGTGAATCAGCCCGTCAAAATGAACAACTTTTTCTAAGAGACAAATGCTGGGAATTATGTACTAAAAACGGGTCACTCACGTGCTATTTCGTCGGGATTGCCGACTATAGTTCACGGTACACGTGAGTGACCTGTTTTTGATACATAATGTCTGTATTTCACGTTAGTTTCCATGATATAAATGCAGGGAACTTGAAAAAAAATTGACATTTCCTTAATGACGAAGTTTTTTTTAGTTTCCATCTTTGGTCCCATAGAAAAAGTTGTCCATTTTACCGTGCTGAGTCACCATTTTAAAGGAATGTCGATTCAATAAGGAATAGAATTTCTATAGTAATGTTCATTGATCTTTTTCACTAGGGTATAAGTTTATGTACTTTAAATATCTATATAAGTATACATATATATATAAATATATATAATTTGAATACTTTTTAATATGGTTTTGTTTTTATTATTTTATGAAATCTGCGCCTACCATGCCTCTGTTTACAGTATCTTCTACCCAAAGGTTGGCTGGAAGAGATTGCGTTATGCGATAAGCCCGCCTTTGTACCTTCCATAAACAGATATTATCCTATTTTGTTTACTTTTAAGTGTTGGTGCAATAAAGAATATTCATTCATTCATTCATTCATTCATTGAGTAAAATTTATAGAAGAATGGAGAGAATACGTAATTACTATTATAACAAACAATTTCACTTATATATCGTTAGTCGGTATCGCCGACAAGTTTTAGCCAGTTCAGACGGCCATCTTGTTTGTTTGTTATAATACTAATTATGTATCGCGTAACTTTTTACAGAATAGATAATCATCTTATAAGTTTTCCAAAAGACATAAAATGAATTATTTGCAGCTAACGCAATATTTGTGGTTTATCAATAGACATCATATGATGTACTTATTCTATTCACAGCAGGTGCATCTATCTTTGACGAGCAAGATGTGACGCCTCATTTGGCAGTAATGTTGTTTGTCCATCAACTGTAACGGAGCGCAGCCTTACGATCGGACCATCCAACTGTGGCACTATCGTAGTACCCGGCGGTACTATAATTTTATAGATAGTAACATCGGACTTAGTAGTATTAAATGTAACAAGTTTTACTAAGTTGTATATGTTTTGTAACTTTTAATTTATACATTTAAAAGTGTCTATACATTGTAAAACTTTCATCGGCAATAATTATATCCAATCACTTTCAATTTTTAACCCCTGACGCAAAAGTATTATATTACTAGCTTTCGCCCGCGGCTCCACCCGTGTCGATGTCGATCCCTCGGGAATAGTAGCCTATGTCCTTCTCGGTACTCCAGAGAACTTGTATGCAAAATTTCATGATGATCGGTTCAGTAGTTACGGCGTGAAAGCGTAAAAATCAAACACACAAACTCACTTTCGCATTTATAATAATTAGTTAGGATAAAGTGTAATTATATATTATATAGATAAAGTGTATTAGTTGGGCTAGAGCCACGCTACCGGCAAAATTCATTTTTGCTAGTAGCATGAATGGGCCGGCTCGTCCGGGGAAGTACCATACTCTCACTGAAAATGACGTTTGAGTAGCTTTATTGCTGTTATGCGTTCGGTGAGTAAGAGAGCCGGAGGCCCATCCTTCTTCCCCCATGTCGTCCCTCCATGTCTTTCTCCCAATATCTTCCCCCTCATGCTGTCATAATAACTTCAGCAAAGATTTTACGTTCAGCTACCTGCCTGACGCCAACGCTTCTTCACTATTTTTGGAACCACAGATAATTCCTGTAAAAATATAGTACAAGTATGTATTTTCCCGCATCGGGAGTCGAACCCGGTGCTTCAAATTCAATATTAACACGCCAGCCTGTAATTTGAAGGGCGATTCGTCTATACTGTGCAACTGACACCATCAAACGTACTATTTAATATAGAATACTAATCTGACCTACTTCAATAAGTTCACACGCGTAATAAATAATATTACTAGTTCCCATGACCCGTTCAACCATGATGTGATGACAGGACACTTCAATGGCACAAATATTACCCACTTAACTACCACACCTATTATTATTAACAATTTACTCATATCTTAGTCATCTGACCATCCGGGTTACTCTAATCAACACCCTTTGGCAAGCAATTCAATTATTTAAGATACAATTAAGATAACAATGCATAATTTTATGCTGTACTATATTATCCTTAACAGTTATTACTTAATAATCAAGCATTTCTGAGAATATTTAAGACTGGATTTATTGGACAGACTGGTATTATTTTATAGATGCGACAAAGTTTGGCTGACGACGACGATGACATGAGATAAAATGGGATGGCGCAGATAAAAAGAGGCTTACCAGCAGTGAGCCGTGTCGTAGAAAGCTGATAATTATGATGAATTACAAATCCTTTCCATGCTGTTCTGGGAGAAAAGAGAAAAAAGTAGAATGTACCAGCTGCTTCTCTTCCCGCGCAGATCGTAAAAACCGATCGAGGGAATGGGTAAAATCTGAGGAATCATGTTAATAGGCGATGCGCCTAGCAACCGATCACTATTTTGATTCCGTTTTCCACTTAATGTCCACAAACATGTTAAACGTGGCCTTCAGGTCTTATAGACCTTGGCTCTGTCTACCCCGCAAGGGAAAAAGACGTGATACTATGTATGTATCAATTGCGAAATAAAATTCTGTCTTTCTGTGTGTTATCTCTTCATTCTGCAACCACTCACCCAGTTTAGACGAGATTTTTGGAAGCCCAGGCCAGAACATAGGGTTTTTTCATCCCAGGAAAAGGGACTGTTCTCGAGGGATGTTAGTCACTACATTAAATAAATAAATATATACGGACAATAGCTTGACTACAGTAATGGTATATTAGCCCGTCAGCGTGTAAAGTAGTGGCTCAGTGGTCTAAAAGTGCGACCTATGAGCGACAGATCCTGACTTCAAGACCCAGCCAGACCAGTACTACGAGTTTAAGACCAATTGGACTTAAGTTTTTGGTGAAGGTAAACATTTTCAGGCAACCTGCAACTGCATAATATTAGTGGAACGTTCACTAGTTTGTGAAACGGAGAAGACAATGCCAAACCACTCCATTAATTAACAAATAACAGTATATTTCTCTTCGGGTGCAATATCTCCCATGGCTCTGTTTACTCCAAAAGGAATAAAACCATGATTTGTATCTATACTTATGCTGTTGTTCAGGGGTTTCATCCTTACTCCCGACCTTCCGGACTGTTTCTTTCTCATCCCCAATCCATCCGAGCAAGCAGCATCTCAATACCTTTATTCCGTTCCCCCAGGCTAACAAACTCCCACCATTTCCTCGCTTAAAAACGGTTTTGATGGGCAGCAGTAGTGAGCATGGAAAAACTTCTCCATGATAAAAATCCTTGGAGGCGTCTTATATCTAGCAGTGGACTTCTTGCGACTGAGATGAATTATACAATATAATAAAAATATAATGCAAATAACATTTTTGAGACCCAACGAGTAAAATATGCACGAGTTTCTGTGCGTCTTATGGCAGCATTGTGTAACGCTAACATACTTGTACGTGTTTAATTAACTGACGCCCCAGTTGCGTCGCGTGAATCATCGGCGTTCAAGCTTTGTTCTAATGAGAATGTTGCACGCACCGAAGGCTTCGCTGGCAGGTGAAGTCTACTAGATAACAACAATTTGTATGTACTTAGTACAAGATGTACAGTCACGACCATTGATTGTGTACACATAGGTTCTTAAGTCCATGTAATAAGGTCTAAAATGGAACACTGGATGGTACATGGAGAACTATCGATTCCATACGATATCGATTTTAAACATAAAATGCTAGGTACTTATAAAGCATATAAATTTACTCTCGACATTCCCTTAAAGACGAGACACAGCCCTTCAAGGGAATTTTAGAAGTAAATTTACATGTTTTAAAAAATACAGTGGCGAGGCGGATAGTTGGTAAATTAGTCTTTCGTTTAAAAAAAGACTAATTAAACTACTGAACTGCTGTACTGAAATTAGAAAGCATATCCTATACCAATTTGAGAACCTTTTCCTCTTTTTTTTGAAGTCGAAAAAGGAGAGAAATCTACATAGGTACAAGCTGCTGCGCCACGCGCTGTCGCGGCGTCACAATATTTGTATTTTTTTGGGATGGCCGTCCCAGCTGTCCGGCAAGGCTGTTTTGAAAAACTGTTGCCATTGCCACAAATGTATTAAACTGCGCTTTATCCCACTCTTTATCATATGCGTTTCTTCTGTGCTGGTCTGGGTGAAAGGAAAAAAACATAGAATGTAACAGCTGCTTCTCTTTCAACTTCCAACGGCGCAGACCGTAGAAGCTGATCGAAGAAATGGGCGATCACTTTTTTTGATTTCTATTACCCTCTCGCCCACTAATACGTTAAACGAGACTTTTGTTGTTTAATTAAAATAAATAAAATAAATAAACATAAGTTTTCAACCCTCCTTGGGTAGTTCCGGAGTTAAAGAGAGCCTCTTCTGTAGCATATTAACCTTTTTAGTTAATAGATTCACTTTGCGGAAGTCAAAGCTACATTTACTTTGAGATACTTTGAGAGGTTTCACTGTCTAAAGATGTCTCGTGTAGAGGCGAAACACGTGTCGCGAGCAAGGCGGCCGATATTGCTGCAGCGTCAACGGATGCAGTAGTATCGACCAGGGCTGCATGCATCAACTACTGGTGGCGGGCATGAAGGGACTAACAGTAATGGGTGTGCGCTGGCCAGCAATAGTTTGCATGAACTAACTGGTGGCAGAAGCTCGCAAAGTAAAGTATCTCAAAGTAAATGTAACCTTTTTATTTTTACCACAGTACCACGGCCGTTGCTTTTTTCCGCCATTTGAGGCTTAAATTCAATAAAATAATATCCTAATTGAATAATGCTTATTGGTATTATCTTATCGTTGATTGTAAAGCAAAAATAATAGAAAATACCCATTTTGGAGTACAAAGCTTAGATGTCACGGTATTGTGTGTATGGAAACTAGAAAAAGCTGAATGCTGTTGTAATACTGCACATGTGTAGTATAAAGTGTGTCACGAATCCTTGCATGTATTCTGTTTGTTCGCAATGAAAGAGCGATTTTCACGCTTATTGGTCACTTTTGAGTTTAGAGAGATATGGAAACGAAAACTGTGGATTTGGCTCTTTGGACTTCTGCCCTATCGTGCAGAATTATATTATATCTACTACATTATACCTACATTTGAATGCTAACTAAAATCTTCTAGACATGCCTAGTCTAATTAATAAAATCCGTACTTCCATACTTTTTAAGTTATTTATAATTTTTATTTTTATGTTGTTCATATTGCAATAAATTGTGTCATATACATACATGGTGAAATTTTTATCGTTTTGGACCCTTAAAGGGGTGACTTAGACCATCAAAATGAACAACTTTTCCTATGGGAACAAAGTTGGGAGCTCAAAAAAAAAATTCGTCATTCCCATACAAACTGGCCGAGCGGCCGAACTCTTTTGTATGGAAACGACGAAATTTTTTTTGAGTTCCCAGCATTGGTCCCATAGAAAAAGTTGTTCATATTGATGGTCTGAGTCACCCCTTTAAGAGTCCAAAACGATAAAAATTTTACCATGTATAAGAAAACAACAGATTAAGAATTTGGCCTCTAAGCAAATAAAATAAAAAAAGACAAAAAAATATATTTATTTATACAGCGTGATTTTGAACCCCCTAGCTTTATTGAAATCTGGGAATCAGAATCCCTAATGGAACACAGAATTGCAAGAAAAAAAGGTAAAAAACGAACAAAAAAATTAGGTTTCCCATACAAAGTCGCCAATCAGCTGGACGAAATTCTATGAAATATTAAATTTATTTTTTCGTTTTTTACCTTTTTTTCTTACAATTCTGTTTTCCATTAGGGATTCTGATTCCCAGATTTCAATAAAGCTAGGGGGTTCAAAATCACGCTGTATATTACATTTATATTTTATATCATTTTTATTATGCATTTAATATTATGAATCTGTCTGTCAGTGGATGAAATTTGGTATGGAGGTACGTTGAGGCCCGGAGAAGAACAGACTTTAATTCCGGGATATTTTACTGTTCCCGAGGGATCAACATTAACGCGAGCGGCGCCGCGGGCAAAAGCTAGTACTTTATGTTGAGTAATGTCACTTCAAGTTCTTTTTAATTGCCGAACTATATAGCAGACTATTATATATATAGATCGATGATAAAATTAAAATAAAAAATATATATTATTTGGATAACATACAATACTAGTTTTGGCTTTGCCTTTATTAGAGAAATAATTAATATTTTTTGTATTGAAGTTAAACGATTTATTGTCATAAAAATAATTCTGCTGCTTAAAAATCTAAATAACATTAAAATAAAAAATATGAGATAAAAATATTCGCTACAAGTAGGATTCGAAGCTACAGTCTTCGACATCTGGCCCGTCTATGCTCTCGACTGAGCTGCCGTAGCCTCGAATCACCGAGGCGAGTTTGTAAAAGGTTGTAGGTCATATCCTTTGTATGACAGTTAAATAAATACATACATACATAGTTTCACGTCTTTTTCCCGTGCGAGGTAGACAGAGCCTAGGGTTATAAGACCTTATGGCCGCTTTAAGCATTTTGGAGAGCGTGTAGATGGAAAACGGAATCAAGTAGTGATGGGACCTAATTCCGCAGATTTTAGCCCAATCCCTCGATCGGCTTTTACGATCTGCACGGGAAGAGAACCAGCTGGTACATTTTACGTTATTTCTTTTCTCCCAGACCAGCATGGAAGAGTAAAATAAATGTACCTATATGAATTAAAAATATGACATTTGAACGTAGCCATGTTCAGAGTTAATGTGGTTGAACTATGAAACATCTCACAATATTTCGGTTTAAGGCAAAGTGTCTCATGTTTGAGTCACGTAATATTTCAAAACTAGAGTCCTTTTGACTGCTTTTGAACGCTATTTGATTATAATATGTAATGATCTATAATACAACGTGAGTTTGAACCCCTAGCTATATTGAAATCTGGGAATCACAATCCCTAATGGAACACAGAATTGCAAGAAAAAAAAGTAAAAAACGAAAAAGAAAATTAGGTTTCCCATACAAAGTCGCCGATCAGCTAGAGGAATTTCTATGAAAGGTTAAATTATTTTTTTTTCGTCTTTTACCTTTTTTTCTTACAATTCTGTATTCCATTGGGGATTCTGATACCCAGATTGCAATATAGCTAGGGGGTTCAAAATCACGCTGTATAGCAGATTAGTATTTAAAGAATGATGAAAAAACATTATATTATCTACGTATAACATACAATACGTAATACCTTTTTTGCGTATTTTATATGTTTTTTCTTTATACTTTACAGAGTGTGTTAATACGTTCGATACTAGATTTTTTTATAATATTGCAAATTTCATTGCTTTACTTAGAGTATTCTATATAGGCTTCTTCTGGGTGAGCTCGCTCGATCTTAAACCATATATTTGCCTTTGGCCTAGATTATGGTCAAGAGTAAACCCATTTAATATAAAAAAAGTATTCTCGTAGATGGTAGTGAATGTGTTAATAGTTGATGTCAGATTTTTCAAGTTAGTTCTGAAAATGTATCGTACAGGTCATGGTATGTATGAAATTATTTACAGTGCTAATCTTACGTCGTAGCAGATGCCAGCTGTCTGTCACATTTGTATACAAAAGTATTATAATAAATATTACAACAACTTAAGTTTTCGGCAGAAATGAATGTTCTTAAACTTCTTCTCATTCCATAAATTGCTTGTCATACAGAAGGAATGGATGGCTTTTTAGTAAGGGCAACGAAAACTTTACTACTCAAAGTTTACGAATAATTTAAGACTGTTTTTTGTATAATTATATATATAAACGGGACTTAGCACGAATCTTTTTATTATTTGTTTCCGTTGACGTTTCAATGGAGTAACATCCATCGTTGTAACTTCATTGAAACGTCAACGGAAACAAATAATAAAAAGGTTCGTGCTAAGTCCCGTTTATATACATAATTATGTGTTTAAATCGCGAAAGTTTAAAAAAGAATGTTTTTTGTATACTTTAAAATAATTATAGGTACGGAACCCGGTAGCGTAAATAGAAAAGCTCATTTAGTACTTCTCCACTACCTAAGACGAACTGAATTAGCATTTCCTAACTTTTCTGACAATATAAACGCGTATGTAGTTTAATGCTGCTTCAATATTGTGGTGTTAAAACTCTTTGCACTATACTACCATAGTGATTGTATGTTTTTCTATGACGGATGTCATTACAATAATATATGGCTTTGGCTTTAGCCAGTTTTAGTCGGGATGCGCATTGAAATCTATTCAGTTATTGAGAAATGATGGTGGAATTAAAGAAATACAAATTTTTTTGCAAACAAATAATTTTTGCGACAAGATTTTATTATAAATGAATCTACACTGTAAAATGCTTTTCAAGGCAAATCAAATAAGCCCAAACACGATTGGTCTACCTTGTTTAGTTTAAGAGTTCTTATGGCCACCTTCTGACTTCATCATCAAATCAGTATAACGATTCCATTATATTGTATTGTCATCCGATTTACATATGCATGTAAAATTTCAGCTCAATCGGCAACCGGTAAGTGGATCAAATTTAACTCGCCAGATTTGATTTCATACAATTAACGGGACAGGTGAAACTAAATAAAATCTTGTAGTAATAGGAAACAAGTGTGCGAAATAACAATAAAATTAAACAAACAAAATAGTGCGCGGGAAATAAGTCATACATTTTATTATCGACACAAGGCAAGGTTGCATAATAGCGAAAAAAACGCCAGTGAACTTGACATTGCTAAGAATCGTGGCTACGCTACTCTGATTCACGCTATGATACAGGCGCTACAGCACAGTGCAAGATTGGAATTATTATGTTGAATTAGTTTTATTTACATATTTCACTTTATATTAAACTAGCTGTTTGCTGCGACCTGCAGTTCGCGCGGCCTGGGTTGATCTCGCAGTATTATAGACCCTTAATAGCCCTAGTGTTTTGCAGACACTCCTATTCTGGGCTCCATTGCGGGTCCACATTTTCAAATAAGGGGTACGAAATCAAAAATCAGATAAAATTATGTCTTCCAAACATAATAAGCGGATCCACGGACCATGAACGCAGAGAGAGGTAGTGGAGATACACAGTATGATTGCGTGGCAGCCACAAGTGGCCTACAATCATCAAGTGCTAAGGCAGGGCAGAATGAGGGTGAATGTAATACCGCAGCGTAGCAAGAAACTGAGTAGCCCTGCAATACGGCGTTTGATAAAGATGAGGTTTGAAAAAGGAGGGATGTTGATTTGGCAGCAACAAAAAAGGACCAAGAGGTAAGCGACGACGTGGCTGAAGTGGCTGCTCATAAGAGGGTCAAGCTCGATGGGGCTAACCCGTTTAGTTAAACAGACTTATTGAGCCGACTTCAGACAATAGGGTGTAAGGTAAAGCAGATGATGATGATGACGGTTACAAAAATAATTGTATCTCTCTTTATAAATTAACAAGATGTGCTCGCGACAACGTTCACGTCAAAAAGCAAATTATGTTTGTATGGGAGCCACGTCTTATCATCTATGGAGAAAAAATTAAGTAGCCTATCCTGTGTCCTGTATACGTCTAAATGTTTATCTTCCATCATCATCATCACCATCAGCTTTCTACGACCCACTGCTCGTTATAAACCTCCTTTTCTCCCCGCCATTCTTCTGTATCCTTAGCCTTCGCAATCCAGTTTTTATCAGCAATCTGCTTTATGTCGTCGACCCATCTAGCATCTACATACGTACCCGTATCAAAGAGCACGATATCTCTGAAAACAAAGCAATTTACTTCATAACGAACCCTTACAGATTTATTATTAGTGTAGTTGACAAACGTATTACGTCTAAAAAGCGCACCCGGCTTAGCAGTATCGGTAATGATGATAAAACATAGTGAACAGAATAGCGCTAAATTATTCTATTAAATTATAGTTATAAAAACAGTACTTCCACTAAGTATGCTACATTATTATCAAATAAGAGACAGTAACTAACTAGATAAGTACCTTTTTAAGTATATTTTGGTGTCCTAGCCTGAGATTTGAATGGTTTTAACGATTTCTTTGTGAAATAGACGTACTTAAACAAAATAGTACCTACATTATGATACAAGTGTGTATGATCATTATAATCGAGGCGAGTTTACTCCCATGAGCTCATAACCAAGTTAGGTATGAGAAGAGATTATAGTTATCGAAGCATACGGTGGACATACGCGTGGTTTCTTATCCACCCATATGTCAAAAAAAATATCTTTTTGAACATACGTAGATGTATATAGTTCGCTCTTTTTGTCAATGTTTCTGTCATACTCATACCTATTTAACGTATAGATTGACTATGTTTTTTGTAAAGGAATATTTAATTGGGTAATAATTTAATTTAAAAATCAAACATTTAAATTTAATAAAAAATTAATCGAAACTTTGTGTTCCCGGCGGGCGGTTAACTTTTTTATAGGTCCAATATCTAAACGGCATAGACAAATCGTTAATACCAACATACCTACAACCTCATTTCAAGCTAAATAATAAAAATAACTAAAATATAAATTAATAGTATATAGACAATATTTAAGTTTTTAGCCGTGTGGTATCCGGCAGAGTAGAATAGGACCACTCCAAGTCTTCCCGTGGATGTCGTAGAAGGCGACTTAGGAAATACAAGCGAAACAAAGCTTATAAACATCTAAGACACCTCTCCAACCCGTCTGGCCAGCGTGGAGAGTGTAGGCCAAGTCCTCTGGCTCCTCTGGCCAAGTATGGCCCTAGTAGTACAGAGAGGGTCGTGCTCCTGTAGTGGAGACTAAAAAGGACCTGATGATGATGATGATGATGATATTTAAGGTTAATATCCTGTTGATTAAATGAAAATAAATAAATTATTATAACTTACATATTATACAATTATACTAGTTCTAGTTGTTAGTTAGTATTATTTTTTAAGTTGATTTAGTGTTAATCTCAATTCTTTTGTAAATTATATCTGAAATAAAAAAGTAAATTATTACTATTTTTGCTGGCAAAACTTAATGTACCGTACCGAACTGTGTGTTTTTCACACGTTTTCTATGACAGTTTTTGAAACTAAAAACTCTTTGCTGGAAGAAAATTTACCTCAGTCCTTGTTCTGAGAAATCTACTTTCTTGACCGTGCTAGTGCTTTTTACTTTACATAACAAAATCACTACATAGTATAAAACAAAGTCGCTTCCCGCTGTCTGTCCCTATGTCACCTTATGTATGCTCATATCTTTAAAACTACGCAATGGATTCAGATGCAGTTTTTCCTCAAAAGACAAGTGATTCAAGAGGAAGGTCTATATGTACATTGCACCTGTGCAAAGCCAGGGTCCGGGTCGCTAGTGCATAAAACAAATTTACTATGCCAAACAAAAAATAGCCTATGTTAATAATTTTGAGCATTCTAACGAAACACACACTTCTTTAATCATTTAGAAGAATTATGGTATTAAAAAACGCCCATACATACGTACATTATGTCCATACTATCACGTCTTTTTCCGTTGTGAGGCAAACAGAGCCCAGGTCTTTAAGACCTAATAAGCCACGTTTATCATGTAATTGTTCATACATGAAAACTAAAAGCATAACACTCCATAGTTGAGCAGTAAATGTAATAATATTTATTTAAAATGTGGCCAAAAACAGCGTCAGATATTCGACAAGCACCTCTGCGATAGGTGAGGTGCAAGCGAGCGGAGTAGAATCAAAGATTTCATATCCCAACTCATCACCCGCTGTTCAGTCGAGTCAGTTAAGACCCTCCTGATGGCACCGATTCAGTTGTAGCCCGAGCTATAAGTACTTTGCCGTGCGACAAACGATAGCGCGTTTTAATTTTAGAGAGTGCCATCTAGTGAGAGTTTAGCGAACTAGAGTTAACACTGTGAGTGCACGTATTATAATAAGTTGATGGCTTTGTATAAATTATATTCATGGTAAGGTATATTATGTAAAATTAAGATTATACGTATTTTTTTTATAACTTACATGCAATTTATTTTTAACATTGAGTGATGATTCAAGGCATTCGTTATAATTTGCGATATTATTACATCGTCTATCATATATTTAATATAAAAAATATACTATAGTTACAAATATACAATGTGTAACAAAATGGGTGAAATAATATTGAACAAATTTCAATATCCGGGAAATACCCATGCCCACAAACTCCGCTCTTCAAATAACCTTCTTCTTCATACGCCTGTTTATCGGAGTGGGTTTTTTGAACACTCAAATACCTTTGTCATTCAAAAACAAAGTGAAAGCGCTGTTTCTTCAAGGTCTGTCAGATAGGTAGCTCCTAGATCTGTGTATTATACATATGTATTATTAATTATCTTATCTTATAGTGTGTATATTAGTGTGTAGTTTATTTACTATTTTGGTATTTATTTATAAATTGTTTATTTTTAATACATATCTTGTTTTTGCACTACCTTTGCATTCTATACATCACTCGGTTGATTGACTGGTAGAAAAAGCCATTGGCTTTAAGTCCGCTTTTACACTTGTATTGGTGTATTAAGTTTAATAAAAAATAAAATAAAAAAAAGAACTCTAAGAGACCAAGATTGAAATACATTTTTTTTTTACTTTCCATAGAAAGTTGATTAGACCTATTGCTCATTTTCATCATCATCATCATCATCAACCTATACTTGTCCACTGCTGGACATAGGTCTCTCCCATGGCACGCCACTGAGCTCGGTCTTGAGCTTTTCTTTTCCAATCACTGCCAGCAACCTTCCGTATATCGTCGCTCCATCTAGCCCACGGGCGTCCTACACTACGTTTGCCAAGACGCGGTCTCCACTCAAGTACTCGTTTTCCCCAGCGGTCATCGGTTCTGCGGCATATATGACCAGCCCATTGCCACTTCAGCTTACTAATTCTCTGGGCTATGTCGGTAACTTTAGTTCTCTGCCGGATCACTTCATTTCTGATTCGATCCTTCAGAGATACTCCGAGCATAGCCCGCTCCATAGCTCGCTGAGCGACTTTGAATTTGTGGACTAGTCGCACCGTGAGTGTCCACGTCTCGGATCCGTACGTCATAACAGGCAGGACGCATTGATTGAAGACTTTAGTCTTCAGACTTTGGGGTATGGGCGACGAAAAGACCCGACGAAGTTTACCAAATGCTGCCCATCCCAGCTGTATTCTCCTATTGGCTTCCCTCTCGAAATTGTTCTTACCCAATTGTATTGTTTGCCCAAGGTAAACATACTCCTTAACAATTTCGAGAAGCAATCCATTAACAGCAATCGGTTTCGGAGCGACCAGCTCGTTGAACATAACTTTGGTCTTGTCCAAGTTCATCCGTAAACCGATGCGTTGAGAGGAATCAGCTAGACTGGTCAGCATCTGTTGCAGGTCTTGCAGCGTTTCCGCAACAATGACGATGTCATCCGCAAATCTCAAGTGTGAGATGTGTTCGCCGTTGATGTTAATACCACGACCTCTCCAGTCCAGTGTCTTGAACATATCCTCCAGAGCATTCGAGAACAATTTAGGGGAAATAACGTCCCCTTGTCTCACTCCACGTCTTAGAGGAATAAGTCCAGTCTGCTGGTTCTGGACCTGTACGGTCATTGTGGCGGTGTCGTATAGACATCTCAGCACTTGGATGTATCGCCAGTCGACTTGGCATCGCTGCAAAGACTCCAGAATCGCCCAGGTCTCGATAGAGTCAAAGGCCTTCTCATAGTCCACAAACGCTAAGCACAGGGGCTGATTATACTCTTCGGTCTTCTGTATAATCTGCCGCACTGTGTGTATGTGGTCTATGGTGCTATATCCTCTTCGAAACCCGGCCTGTTCCGGTGGCTGAAACTCGTCGAGTCTTCTTGCGAGTCGGTTTGTGATGACTCTTGAAAACAACTTATGTACGTGGCTCAAAAGCGAGATGGGGCGATAGTTTTTCAGCAAGGTTTTGTCACCTTTTTTGAAAAACAACACCACCACGCCCTTGCTCCACGCCTTTGGAGTTCTCCCTGAGAAAAGAGCAGAATTAAAATTGCTCTTTTTGTTAGGCCAAAATTTTTCTTCATATTTATAAGTTAATTTCCTGGGAAAAGTTGTTCAATATCATGGGATTGTCATGTCCCTTTATTGCCACATTATGTTACACATTGTATAGTATTTGATCTTGTTACCTCGCAGGGTAGATAGAGACTAGCTGTATGATACATTAGAGTCACGGTCAGCATGTTGGTGGGCGTGTAGGTGGAAAACGGGATCAAAATAGTGCTGGGTTGCTAGCTGCATTGCCTACAAATATGATTTTCGCCTATTACATCGCACATCAGTTTTTACCATCTGCGCGGAGAGTGAAGCAGTTGGTACATTATACTTTTTTCTTTCTCCTGCTATAGAAGAGTTATCAATTTTATTAGCATTTAAAATAAATATAGGCACAATCCTAATTAATCCTAACTAATATTATAAATGCGAAAGTGAGTTTGTTTGTTTGTTACGCTTTCACGCCTTTAGTACTGAACTGATCATCATGACATTTTGCATACACGTTATCTGGGGTACGGAGAAGGACGTAGGGAAATTTTATCCAGAGAAAAAGTACAGTTCCCGAGGGATCGACATTGACGGGGCGGAGCCGCGGGCAAAAGCTAGAGGTATATAAAATTTATACAAAAATGGGTTTGAAATTATAGTAGTAATGGAAGCAAATACTTATTTTTTTACGTTTTCCGAAGAGTTATGTCGAAATGGAACATTGAATTCGTAGTAAATACACAATCACGTCCAAGATCTACTTGATTGAATTGCTCAGTAAAGGATTTCTGCGAAGCTGAAGTGCTAAAATACGGCTGAACGGCTTCTGTATCAATTATCTATAAGATAGACAAAATAAAATCGGTCGTACTTATTTCAAATTTAGCTTGAATCCTTCGTAAACCCGAATTGCAAAGGGATTTGTTCGGCATCGAAGCAATAAGAAACTTTTTATATGTCTGAACGAATTTGTGGTTGTTACTTTATTGAAAACGCCGAAAGGGCTCTAACTTGGTGGGATGATTTGATTTAATCTATAAAATACGATTTGATTTAATTTATCTCACTTTAGTTGTTGGATAATGCACATGGATCTCCAAAAATGTCAAAGCGTCATGTGGTTTTTTCCTCGTACAGCAGGATTATGGAATGGACAGCAGGATTGTGGAATCCCGAGGCTTTCCATGTGTGCTATGACTTTGGGTCCTTTAAAAGGCGTGTTTATAGGTATCTGAGGAGTCGGTCATGCCTCAGCAGCTCCTCTGGTGTTGAAGACGTCCATGGGCGACGGTGACCACTTTCCATCAGGTGGCTCATCTGCTCGTTTGCCGGTAAATATACATAAAAATAAATGGATTCTGACTTTCTGATTCACAAAAGAAGAAACTCAATATACCTAATGCTGATTTATAAATCTGGGAAAATTGATTGTTTTGTTGAAATAGACGAACAGTCCATATCGTATAAGCTTAATTAGTGTAAAATGTTATTAACACTTTCACGGTCACTGCGGCCTGTAGACGTAATTCCACTGTTATTTCTTTTGTGTCTGGTTCAGTGTCCGTGAGTTAAAAGCTCTAAAAATACATACCTACATAAAATATTTTATTGAACAATATCTGAGATAATAATCTACAATTGAGCTGACTCATATCCGCAAAAACAAAATAACAACCAAAAAATAATAGAACATTGAATGTCAAACACGAAATATTTAGGGCGTGTCCACGTAATGAGAGAAACTATAGAACTTCTATAAGGTCAGCCATATACATAGGAACTAAAAAACAACCTTTGTGTTACACGAACATTGGAAACAAAAGGCATTCACGGATTTTACAAAGCAATTAATGGAAATCATGGATAATTGATTGCCTTTGCCTAATTGGAGGATGTCGGTAAGAGGTCCTTTCTCCACTAACAATTATAAATCACAAGGATGAATTTCTTGTATTAGTCACCAAAACTTTTAGTGTTCGTTATACGGTGTGCATTTTTGGGTGTTATTTTTCTCTACTTTTGGTAGCATTGGTTGGCTAGTAGAAATGTTCGGTAACGTGGGAACTTGATTATGAGGCTTACATGAGTCGAATAGCACCAATTTATTTCTTTTAGCTACTCCTAATCAGATCATTATTGATAATCCCCGGGTATTACAATAAAAGCCACCATTTCTCATATGGTCCATAACAAATATATTATTATGAGGTCTTTATGAACAGTATAAAAATCTGAGATTGTGTTAAGAAAAATTTAGGTTCTAGTATTACTTAAAACTTGAAGCTGTATATTATTATGAGGTCTTTATGAACAGTATAAAAATCTGAGATTGTGTTAAGAAAAATTTAGGTTCTAGTATTACTTAAAACTTGAAGCTGTCGACCCCGCGATTTGTATCACAGCAAAAACAAAATGGCAAAGCGCTATAGACCCCAATGGCGCTTATAGGTATTTTATGTCAATTTCCAACATGTTGAAATACTTATTTAAATCGGTTGATAATGCGTCCTGGAGAAGACAACAGCGGAACAGACGGACAGATGTACTCACGAAATATTTTTTCCCTAAGCTAAAGTGGATACGCTTCGTGCTCGCTTGGGCAATTAATATAATAACTAAAAAAAATCACCACAGTATCAACTTAATCTCAAACTTCAGTAACAGTTGACTTTTAGCAAGGTATAGACTAGTGTGAACTAAAACTAAAAAAAAAAACACCACAGTATCAACTTAATCTCAAACTTCAGTAACAGTTGACTTTTAGCAAGGTATAGACTAGTGTGATACATAAGTACTCTCGTTTTAATTAACCAAACCCTCTGTGGAATGATAAAGGATTTCTCGAATTACCAGTTAATTCATATTCAAATAGATTTGCTGACAAAGGGACCGAGGGACGATACTACATCTTCGGAAACTAAATCAGTGTAGGAATCACCTTAGTGATCTTATTCCCTTCTTACATACTATCATAAAAATCCTCCTTAATATAAGTTACTTATTCATTGCTGCTTTTGTAAAGAATTGCTTACATAAAATTACTACTAATAAAGTAATGTAAAAGGTTAAATCTAAGTGAATCGTTGTTATCTTAGTGCGGCAAAGCTCCTAGTAAAAGTTGAACAGGATGTCGGTGCAAATTGGTATTGAAAACCGGAAATGGTATATAGGCTTTGTTCCGAGGCAAAGTCGATATGAAGTGCCTTTCTTTACTCCACATATAATTTAATATTTGTTCGTGATATGCAGAGAAGTTGTAAGCAAATTTATGATAAAATTTACTCAAATATGTTCAGTACTTATGTCATTTTTATATCTAGGTATATTGTAACCATATATTTAACACACATTATTAATTTGTTACATACCTATTGTACTGTCAAATAAATAAAAATTTTAACGAATACATAAGTTCAAACGCCACTTTAGAATATGCAAGCAAAGATATTTTTGAAAATATTTGCTGGTAGAAATGTAGAAATCAAAAAAGGGTAAATACATGCATCCATGCATGCTTTATATTATTGTTACGTACGTACGTTATTTCTTTTACTTATATCATACTAGCTTCCGCCCGCGGCTCCGCCCGCGTTAATGTCGATCCCTCGGGAATAGTACCTTTTCCCGGGATAAAAGGTAGCCTATGTCCTTCTCCGTACTCCAGACAACTTGTATGCAAAATTTCATGAAGATCGGTTCAGTAGTTACGGCGTGAAAGCGTAACAAACAAACAAACAAACAAACAAACAAACATACAAACAAACAAACAAACTCACTTTCGCATTTATAATATTAGTAAGGATAAGGATATTATTAGAATAACTTGAACGAAATCTTTCATTGATTTCCTAATAGCAATAATAGTATAAGTAGGTACTATTTAATCAGGTAGGTATCAATTTGCGAACTGCCTAGACCCTATGATTAGGTATGGCTTGAAAAGGTCGGTAATCTAGTACTGTATTGGTAGGTGCTGACATTTCTTGAGAAGGGTATTGGGGCACTAACTACTGAGTCATAGCATTAGCATAGCAAATTATTTTATAGTGTATTATTTGTTGTTGTTTTCCAACATTGTGAATATAAAATTACTAGCTCAGAATTATAGTCCATTGTATCAGTCTGAATCTTCTGAATATTTAATAATTTCGAATATAACATGAATATAATATTTTATTTTGACTTAATTTTCTTTGGCTTTCACAGTGCTTTTCCATGTTGCTCTATCCCGGGCATTAAGCTTCAAGTCAGGTCAGGTTAGCCCGATTGACTTCATTTCCGCCATTATCAAGCGTCGTCAGGTTTGCTTGGGCCGACCATGCTTCCTTTATCCTTGAATGAAAGGTCCACTTATTTAGATATTTAAAAATTCTCACATTTGGTGTGGTTGGAGTGCTGGTTTTGTTAAAATAAGCATAAAGTTAATTTGTTCCAAACTCCTTTCGAGATTTATACGATTTAGTACAAGTAAAAATATGTTACTGATTGTTATCAGTAACATATTTTTATTTGTACGAATACTGTATTCGTACAAATTCAATCAGTATTCGTTATGCAATATATGTAAGAATTATAAATATTAAGTGCCAAACCACACAAACTTAGCTAGCTAGCCCAACAGTAAGTTGTAAACTAGTGTCGTGGGATATAGTTCTAATTCAAGGCTACTGAATTATACATATAAATAAACATTCAAGATCCAGGTCAATATCTGCATTAGCAATCGATTCGCTTTCACAATTTTAGTTATTGCTTTAAAATATAAATTTGACTACAACTAATATAAAACATAATTTGTAACGGTGATAAACAACAAAAATAAAAATATTCTTGTATACCTAATACAGCGTGATTTTGAACCCCCTAGCTATATTGAAATCTCGGAATCAGAATCCCTAATATAATATAGAATTGTAAGAAAAAAAGGTAAAAAACGAAAAAATAAATTCAACCTTTCATAGAAATGCGTCCAGCTGATCGGCGACTTTGTATGGGAAACCTAATTTTCTTATTAGTTTTTCACCTTTTTTTCTTGCAATTCCGTGTTCCATTAGGGATTCTGATTCCCAGATTTCAATAAAGCTAGGGGGGTTCAAAATCACGTTGTATATAAAATAAAATGCATATTTTATTTTTGTTGTTTACCACATTATAATTGAAAATTACACTTTTAATTTATATATTATTCATATGAGCTATAATTTGCATAACAATAATAATTTGAATCAAAATATAAACTCCTATTTGATTTTAATAGCAATTATGTATATAATGTAACGATCAATCGATAGTACTAGGCGTTTTTACTCAAATTTATTTATGTATTTAATAAGGCACGCTTACAGCATTACTTATAGTACATTAAGCTCAAATTTTACATATAGGCATCGTTTTATAAGTAAGTGCCAATTATTAGCGTACACAGCATTTACAATAAAAATGTACATAGTTCGCTACCGTGATACAAATTGTTATTGTTATGCAAATTATATTGTTATTGTTATGCAAATTATATCTCATATGAAAAGTAAAATTCTCAACTGTATAAGTAGTAATATCCTTAAAAAATTCTCTCAAGGGTAAAATTAAAAATTTTGGGTCATCATCATAATCAGGTCTTATTAGTCTCCACTGTAGGAGCATGACCAAACCTCTCTGTACTACCGGAGTCATACTTGGCCAGAGCAGACAGAAGATTTTTTGCGTATTTCGTTTAAATTTAATTATATTTACTGACCTTATAATTTGCCCAAAGGTAGATAATTTACAAAATGAGTAGAAATAACTTCTTCATATATTCGATAGTTCTATTAATTATATTAAAACACACAGTTTAAACAACACTATACTCTACCTAAATAAATTTCAACAACTTCAAAGCCAACATTTGGTTTACGTTAATTTCAGCTTTTGCGAACAAATTACAGCTGATATAAGCAATAAACATTTGTCTCGAAGAATTTATTGTTTTACCCGTACTGTTAGTACTGTGATTCCGTAATTATTGCGATATTACCAGAGTTCAGAACCGAATATATTTTATAGTTTAAAATATATTATATAGTTTATAGTTTAAAAAAGTCGTCGATGTGACCTCATTCACAAAATGTCATTATTGGTCAATATTATAATTTATAATTGGTCTTTAATTATCCTCTCGTATGCATAGTTATAATTTATGGTACTTAATGCTTAGTGTGCATAGTTATATAAAAATATAAATAAACATAAAGTTAAAAACTATATCTTTACGCCTTAAGAAATAAACATTGCAGTCTGGTTCTTGACCTACAATAGCAGTATTCTGTCATTAAATTTTATTTCGTTATTAATTTTATACGAAGCGACTTTATCACAAAATAACTCATAAGCAAAGACAATATAATACTAACGTATAGTATAGACTGCCAATTTCATACAATAATATTGGCTTATTGGCCCAACTAAAGGCCTGTTAAAAGCAGCAGACCGGTTAACAGCAGACTGTGGTAGTTAGTTCCACTAACTGCCACTATGTGCGGCGGAGAGGGCGCTGCAGTGCAATAGTCATAGACTTTTCCACCCGTCACTACACTAAAACAAAGGAAACCTTAAATATATTGTTTTAATATATACCGAAAATATATTTTACATCTTAAAAAATATTTTTCTTGTGAATACTGGATGAAAATAAAGAGGTTGTCTTGACGATCTTGGACATTTTTTGTCTTTATATATTCAATCACTTGATTGAATATATAAAGACAAGAGTTGTTCAATTTTAGGTTGACGCACAGTCACAAAGGCCCAACATTGGCGGTTGCGTGTATTTTTTCTGCCGCTTTCAAAATATTGTTTTTCTTTTTATGACACTATTTTTTGCGAAATAAAACATTCTGGACAACCCAATTTAATATGTACTTGATATGTACCTAAATAAATTTTAGAGCCTATCCCAGTGAAAGCAAAATTATGTTACATTGTTGTATTAATGTTACGTGTAGATTTTTTTTATTAAATTAGATTAGAATTTTTGGTATAATTCGGTTAAATTTTTGGATCATTCAACATTACGTCTATACTTTCTATTATTGTATTTATAACTGTCTGGATATTAAAATAAACACCGACATGTTGTAAAAAGAAACTTAATTTGCTTATTTTTTTTGCCAAGTGAAGGAGTTTATTTGTTAGAAACGAATACAGAATTCACAACAAAAATTTGCTTTGTGTACCTAACTTTTACAGAAATTATCACAAAATTTACAATTCAAAAATTGTTTACCTTGAATTATCAATATTAATACTAACTATAAATTGAAGTGGTAAAGGTCACGTCTGTATAGGCTAATTTTAAAATTTACTTGTAAGCGGGTTTTCACTTACCTACGTGTAGATATTTTTCCGGGGTGTTTTATGAGATTAATAATGCCTGGACGCAGCCGATGAGACTCGTAGTTAGAGATTTTTGAAATTGTCTATTTTATTTCGTGATATAAGGTTGCATCTAATCTATAGTGGCTGAATTTGATCGGTCACCATAGCGCACGTCGGCGGTTAAAGGTTAATATGTATTTTGTTCATCTGTGTTATTATAAAAGTTATCTTTTCAATGCAATTGTAAATTTAAAGTATTGTTTGTAATCTGATGCAAGTGTAAAATCGGAATAAAGTATGCAGGGCCGCGGTCTTTACAAATATTTATATTTTTACGAAATCAATAGTTTGATTTTAAATATATTTCTGAAACCTTTTATTTTCTGAAGTTTCATTACAATCGCCATATTATTTCTGAATAAACCTTTGTTGAAATATCTCGGTTTAAGTAATTGTGTTGTTGTGTTGACTGTACAATCGACTCTATACTCATAGATGAACTCTTCACTTTACGTTTGAACTTCTTCTTTTCGAGTCGTAATGTCTTAATTATAGTAATTTTGCCCAATATGTGCCACGGCCACTGCCCTGTCTAACCCGGTTTTCTCGGCACCTCCCTACCCCAGCCTGGAGTCGGTTCAGCGACTTCCAAACTGCCCAGGGGAGACCGCAACCCGGTGGAAGTTTTTCGGCTAGCGTTGAGCAGGATAATGATTGTGGGTACAGGCTTTCCCATTGCTTTAATCTGGCCTTCGGAGCTTCCTTGGCTTCAAGTTCAGATTGCCTGAGAAAGCTGTTACGGCTCTTCAATCGCGAAGGTGGCGGATTATGGCCGTATAATGGGTGTCTGAAATCCCGCGCTTGCCTGAACCTTTCTACGGCACAGGCAACATTACGCCTTACACTTGGAGGAGCGATACCAGATAGAGAGTACAAATGGTGCAGTGGTGTAGGCTTTAGGATACCCGTCATTATGCGGGGCAACATCAACCTCTTTGGCGTGTGCGGAACGCGCCCAAACTGGGCATGCGTATTCGCCGGCCGCGTAGCACAGAGCCAGGCCACTTGTACGAAGTACCCGAGGTGATGCCCCCCATTGAGTAGTAATGAGACGGCGTAGAATATTATTTCTTGAGTTCACCTTGGACTTCAGGTTCTTACAATTATCCCTGTATGTCAGAGATCGATCCAAGGTCACACCGAGGTATTTTGGTGTACTGTTGTGTTTAATATCTACACCGTCCCACGAGATCCTAAGTTCTCTAGTTGCCTCCCGATTCCTCAGATGAAAAGTGCAAGTCTCCGTCTTAGTGGGGTTAGGACGCAGTGAGTTTGCACGGTAGTAAACTGAGAGTTGACACAGCGCAGATGTAAGGTCGGATTCCACCTCCTCGAAAGTCTTGCCTTGGGATATCAGTCCCAGGTCGTCAGCATAGATAAAGCGCCTAGTTGCTGGGTGGTGAGGTTGGTCATTTGTGTAGATGTTAAACAAGGTTTAACATCTACACAAATGAACGTTTGAACTAAAACATATATAGGGTGGCGCAAAAGTAAAGACCCTATTTGGTTCAGCTATAACATTTTTTCTAAATTAGAAAACTAGATTTAGGTTTTTTTAAATGTATATTTGTGCCATTAAATTTCGTACCATTAGGATTTAAAGATGATGTCTTTTAAATGGTGACCTCCAGAGTTGATACACATTTGAGCCCTATTTATGACATTTTGCATAACTTGCCGTAACACTTCCTGCGATATGTTCGTTATTTCTTGACGAATGTTTTCTTTTAGAGCTGCGAGAGTCTGTGGCTTGTTCACATACACCCGAGATTTCAAAAAACCCCAAAGAAAGAAGTCTGGACTGGTCAGATCGGGTGATCTTGCAGGCCAAGGCAAATCGCCAAAACGAGAGATAACTCGGCCTGGAAAAGCGTCCCTCACACAATTATTCCACGTTCTTGGGGAGTAAAACGGTCCATGTTTATTTTCAGTGTATTTTACATTTGTTCACTACACAATTTTCAAAAACAGAATGACAGAAAATGTCATATAAAAAAAATAAAAGTATTTTCTTTAGTGCCAGTACTTTTGCGCCACCCAGTATATATATAAGAAGTTCAGTTAAATCAAGATAACTTCGATGACCACCTCTTTGGGCCTCTCTGGCGTCAATGACAAAAATATGTTATATAACTAAGTAACCAGCTGCAAGAATGATCTCAAATATAATTATGTATGCACTTTTTTATACCGTAACTAGTTCGGCATTCTCTAATTCACTCGCATAAACATTGCTTACTAATTTTAAGTACCTATGTAGTAAGTGACCATGGTTAATGAGAAACCGTTACTATAATTACTAATAATAATATTATCTATACATATAATAAAACAGTAAAATTATTTTGTCTGTACATTTTGAATTTTTGACTGAAATGGATAGAGGGACACTTAAAAAGAATAATAGAAAGCAAAAAAAATTTTTTGGAATTTCTTGTCTGTCTGTCTGTCTGTCTGTCTGTCTGTCTGTCTGTCTGTCTGTCTGTCTGTCTGTCTGTCTGTATGTATGATCACGATTATCTCCGAAAATACTGAACCGATTTACTTCAAACTTTCACCAATTGCTTTGTTTTAACTCAGTTTAACATTTAAAGTTTGTTTCATCAAAATCGGTTCATTAAAAAAAAAGTTATCGTCATTTGAATGAACTCAAGGCATGAGTTTGCCTGCAAACATATAGCAAAAATAAAATAAAATAATAAGTGACATAAGAAAATTAAAATCCAAAGTCAATTCATCATCATTATACGACAGCATTATACCTATCCATACTATCCATAGTAATCCATACTAAAAAAAAAGGAGAAGCTGACTGACTGACTGACATATCAACGCAGGGCCTAAACTATAAGGGTTATGAACTTGAAATTTTGCACAGGGGTACTTTTATAACGTAGGGGAGCACTAAGAAAGGATTTTTGGAAATTCATCTCCTTAGGGGGAAAAACGGGTTGCAAAGTTAGTATAAAACTTTGTTGTTTTTGAAGTTATTCGAATGTAATTCAGCATGAAGGTTCTTTACTGAAAGGTATGAAACACGAGTAAAATATTTTACTCAAAAGTCATCCCTTAAGGGGGTAAAATAGGGGTGCAAAGTAAGCATGAAACTTTGCCATTTTTGAAGTTAGTCGAATGAAATTCAGCATGAAGGTTCTTTACTAAAAGGCATGAAACACGAGTAAAATATTTTTCTCAAAAATCATCCCTTAAGGGGATATAACGGGGATGCAAAGTTAGTATAAAACTTTCCGTTTTTGAAGTTATTCAATTGAAATTCAATATTAAGGTGTTTCATTGAAAGTCATGAACTAATGTATTCCGGGTTCAACTATTAATTTTACTGTTCCTGAGAAATCGACACTTATGCGGGCGGAGCTCCGGGCCAAAGGCAAACCTGACTTATATATATATCAACGCACAGCCGAAACTACTGTGCGCAGAAACTTGAAATTTGGCACAGGGATTCTTTTTATGATGTAAATGAGCACTAAGAAAGGATTTTTAGAAAATCAAAGGGGTTGAAGTTTTATGGAATTTTCTCATTTCTGGACTTAGAAGTTTGAAAGTAGGTACGCAAGTTCTCAATTAAAATTAAAAAAAGATCTGTTTAGGTGAACCAGACAACATTCTCCCTTGATGGATAGGGGGTAAAGTTTGTATGGAATTTTTCCATTTCTAGACTTAGAGGTATGAAAATAAGTATATACGTTCTAGGTTACAATTAAAAAAGATCTGTGTAGGTGAAATGTACAAAATTCCCCCTTAAGGGATAAAGCGGTTGTATGGAAATTTTCTCATTTCTGGACATAGAAGTATAAAAATAAGTATATATGTTTACATTGAAATTAAAAAGATCTGTGTAGTTAAAATGGTCGAAATTTCCCCTTGAAGGGGTAGAATAGGTGGGGTAAAGTTTGTATGGATTTTTTTTATTTACTTAGAAATATGACAATAAGAAGTTCTCTATTACAATAAAAAAATATCTGTGTAGGTGAAATGGGCAAAATCCCCTCCTTAAGGGCTAAAGATCTATGCAGGTGAAATGTATTAAATTCCTCCTTACGGGGAAAAAGCAAAAGGGCAGGGGTTTGTATGGAATATTTATCATTTCTACTGTTCCCAAGGGAACGACATTAACGCGGGCGGAGCCGCGGGCAACAGCTAGTCCTAACTAAATCTATCATCATTTCAACCGTAATAAGCTCAGTGCTGGACAAAGGCCTCCTCCAAGGATCCTTCGTACGGAAAAATATTAAGTCAGGCAAAGAATAGGAATATCTGGAAATGGAATAAAAGCATCAGGACCTTCACTCGGATAAATAGAGGAAAGCAAAATAGCAGCTCGGGAGGCCGGAAGCGCATACCCGATGCTATACCTGCATACACCTGTCAAGCAGCAGTGGATAGAAACCCCACCAGTGAAGATGTTCCAACTTTACATTTATCCTGTATATAATTTCCAATTCATTAGTTGGACCCAGAAAGTGATCAATATAAGCGTTCTACAAGGGGTTGGCCGGAAGCGCAATCTTATGCTTACGGTACAGCAGCGGGACCTACCTTGGTCATGTATTCCGTCACTACGGTATGACCTGTTACAGCTCATAATGATGGGCAAAGTTGCTGGAAAAAGAAAGGTGGAGGAAGAAGGAAGTCATGGTTGCGGAACATAAGTCAGTGGACTGGGATTGCTAAAGCGGCTGAGCTGTTCCGTCGAGCCAAGAACAGAGATGACTGTACCAAGCTGATCGCCAACCTTCACTAGTTGGAGAGGCAACTTAATGAAGAAGAAGAATAATTTCTAAAATATGAAAAATAATAAATTTATTATTTTTCATATTTTCATTATGTCCAAGCTGAAATGGGCATAGTTCTGTGCCCGTTTAAGCCTGGACAAGAAATGTTCCGTATGTCCGTGTGTCCCGCTGTAATGTTCTCCTGTACATGTAGCATTTCTCAACCGATTCTTGAAAAATGTTGTGAGCTTTATTGATAATTACTAGATTTTTTGAAGATGTTTATTTAAAAAAAATTAAAATGGCGTAATTCTGCAGATGTGCCCTATGTGCCATAGCACAGATTAAAAAATAGTTACTACGGCCATAGAAGCCAATGGCGGCGCTTAGGACCAATGCAAATTCGCTATCAAAATACTTACTAGGTCTTCCGCTCACAGAGACATAAGTTTAGAAGTGTGCGATTGACCCATCGTTTTTATGTGTTCAGATAACGTTAAAGAAATGCAGTTGTAAAATAATCATGTGGTTTAATCTAGATTTTAGAGTTCGGTGCTAAAACAAAAAAAGCTGTTCGCCACTAACTCTGCTTGTTTATTTACACTTGCTTTTTATAAACAAATGCAGAAAATCGTGCAAAAATTGGTGTATACCAAAATTTTTGTTTTGTTTAGAGTAGTAAGTGTCCTGTCCGAGAAAAAAATATGTTAGAAAATTTAATTTACGAACATTACAACCGAAAATGTGATTCGGTATACATACCCGTAAAACGCTTAGGATCAATAAAATAAAAATCAAATATTCAAAATCGTTACGTGGGTAGGTGCAAAAAAATCCTAATTGTCTTTGAGCAAATGTGGTCGGATTTGCAAGAACTCTTAAACCATAGTTCAACATGTACTGAACCCTCAGTGAACGAGACCAATATATCTTGTAAAAATTTTTTGATCGAGTCTGGCAAGCGGAGTTCCCGTTCGAAATTTCGGCGATACGCTTTTGAAACTAGACAATATTGTAATGGTCCGCCAGTCGGTCCGTTGCAGGAAAGTGGTGAAGACATGGATGGCTTGGTGGACACTGATACGAGTAGAATCACCTTTAAAGTTAATGGACATGTTTGTTCTGGTACGTTTTGTTTTGTCTTTCTTATTTTTCTTTGAGTTTATAATAAGTTACTTATTATTATCGAATGGTAAGCAGGTATACCTGCAGGAAACTCATTAGGTTTAACCGAAAAAACCAGGAGGTTCTCAATTCGGTTGTATGTTTAATTTTTTTCTTAATATTTGTAACCATATTATATAAACCGATTTCCAATATTTTACAAAAATATATTTTTATCTCATCTAATCAAAAGAATGGTTGCCTTGCCCGTATCTGTATACGGGTCTAAAATACGTTTTTACTATCAAGGGAGATTTTTTAAAATTCATATTTCAATATTTTTTAAATTCCTTAAGAATGAAAACACAAATATCGTTTTCTCATAGAGGGAGATAAAAAGCAGAATGTGTATTCTCGGAACTGACATAATACTTTTACTTCGGGAAAAATACTTTGCGCTTCACTCAGGGGTCTACTTAAGAATCCCTCGCTACGCTCGAGATTCTATGCTAGAATCCTTCGTTCCGCTCTGGATTCAGAATATTGCCCTCACCAAAAAGTATTATGTTAGGCCATTGCGTCTTAATCTTCTATTTTTATTTGAAAGAGTATGCTTTCCAATTGATCCCAATAAAATTTAATCACAATCGGCTTAGTTTTTTGGCTAGCTCCGTGGCGCAGCGGTCAACACGCCAGCCTGCGACACGGGTTGCCCGGGTTCGATCCCCGGCCAGGTCAAGATGGAAAATGATCTTTTTCAGATTAGCCTGGGTCTTGGATGTGTATCTATATATGTACTTGTTATAAAATATAGTATAGTTGAACTAGTATCTCATAAGTCTCGAACTTACTTTGGGGCTACTCGATCTGTGTGATTTGTCCGTATATATTTATTTATTATTTAGTAGTAGTTTAGTCGGAGACGGTTTTTAATATGAAAGATTATTATTTATTTTAAAATATATTTTGGTAAGCCACATTTTTAATGTATGTAGCTTTACATACATAATTCTACCTCTATTCTTCTGAGGTAGCAACATAAATATGTTTCGTGATAATTCTTGAACCAGTGCTCTAATGAACATGAAATTTAAAACGTACGAGTAAGTCGGTAACGTTTGTGCAATTTTCAAGTTTGTTAGACATCAAATTCAGTAGTTTATAAGGTATTAAAATAAACATTTGCGAGTTCGAAGTTCGTATAAGTTTAAATAAGGTACATTTGAATTAAGCGTTAATTTTTAGCCGTGTGGTATCCGGCAGAGTAGAATAGGACCACTCCAAGTCTTCCCGTGGATGTCGTAGAAGGCGACTTAGGAAATACAAGCTAAACAAAGCTTATACACATCTAAAAGACCTCTCCAACCCGTCTGGCCAGCGTGGAGAGTGTAGGCCAAGTCCTCTGACTGCTCTGGCCAAGTGTGGCCCTAGTAGTATAGAGAGGGTCGTGCTCCTGTAGTGGAGACTAAAAAAGGACATGATGGTGATGATGATGAATTAAGCGCAAATATTTTAAGGGCTGGCTCTCATAGGTCAAAGAAATGCTTTAGTTCGCAAATAAATCGACACGTAGGAGTTGTTTTGGCTTTTTTATACAAAATAATATTTTTTTTATTAAAATCGATAAATCACTATTTTTATTGTCGACATCAGTGATTTAGTATCCATAGTAGGTAATAGTAGAAAGTCTGTCGCCAAGAAAGTGTTATTTTGCACACAGGGTATTTTTTGCGTTTGCTTTTCTAAATATTCAAGTCAAGATATTTCGATATCTCTCTAGCTTGTAGATGGTTCATTTGGATTTTTATGTCGGGGATTGCTTTTTTGCACACATATTTTGTTTTTTATGTATATTTATACTTTACTAGCTATTGCCTGCGACTTTATCCGCGACAATATCTGTTATTATAATTAATTAGTATAGAATAGATGAATAATTTTTCCTCGTTTCAAAACATTTTTTCATTGATGCGTCGCTCCTACTGGTCGCAGCGTGATGTTTTATGCCTTCTTCAATAAATGGACTATCCAACACAAAAATAATTGTTCAATTTGAACCAGTAGTTCCTGAGATTAGCGCGTTCAAACAAACAAACTCTTCAGATTTATAATAGTAGTATAGATGTATTAAAGTAATAAATGAAAATTAGAAAAAAGCAATCCCCGACTTAAAAATCCATCTATCTTGTAAACGGCAGTTGGTAGTACATAGACCTAAGGTTGCTGGCTCAAATCCTGCCCGCGTGAAATTTTTCCACCATATCTCTTCTTCTTTTTCTTCTTCCTCGTCTTTTCCCTATTTGGGGTAGGCTCTGTATATGGACTCTCTCCATAATTTTTTATCCTTAACCATATCAATATTTACCCCCCATTCCCTTATATCCCCTCATACTTATTACTTATTCGTAGTACACATTCAATTCACATCTTTCTTGGCTTCCCTCGTCCCCTACGTCCGTCTACTTCTAAATGGGATATTCTTTTCCACCATATCTTATTTCTTAATTTAATAAGAGTACCTATATCAGAATAGCATTGTGTATGCAAAAATAAAATCCCAAAAATACCTAATAATATCAAGCATAAGGTTTACTGACCTAAGAAAGCAACCCATCAAGGATCGCATTATCATGACTAGCTGAGTGGGTAGTGTTTAAAAGCAGAGCAAAAAGATTCAGTTTGTATTAATTATCTAAATCAATTTTATATTTATTATCTAAATATACATAACTCAAAGGTGACTGACTGACATATTGATCTATCAACACACAGCCCAAACCACTCGACGGATCGGGCTGAAATATGGCATGCAGGTAGATGTTCTGAAGTCGGGATCCGCTAAGAAAGGATTATGATAAATTCTACCCCCAAGGGGATAAAATAGGGGATGAAAGTTTGTATGAAACCTATACTTCTTAACGCGGGCGAAGCCGCGGGCAAAAGCTAGTTGATAATATTTTCTTTTCTAGCACAGATAAAAGAAAAATTGCAAAAAGCATAAATGTATAGTTACATCATATAATAAAAGTATTTTTAATAATTTTAAACTTTTAATAGATTATGGTACGGAACCCTTCGTACACAAGTCCGACTCGCACTTGGCCGGGTTTTTATTACTGGTATCGTAAGCATATTTGTGAGCATAACTAAGTCAAGATTAACTTATTTTATATAATTCAACATTTATAGCTGTTTTCGCGCGACTTTGCCCATGTAGAATATAGCCAGTGACCCGTTTATAATGTAGCTTTCCATATTTGCAAGTATTTTTAAATATTTTTTGAGTTTATTACATTACAAACAAACACATAATTAAAGCTCTTTATAATATAGTATATATAAATTTAGTAAATTATTTTAATCTAAATGCAATATGTATAAATTTAAGCTTTTTAATAGTTTCGCAATCGATTTGAATTGTATATTTTGTTATTTATACGTAATTATACAAAAATTATTAAATGCTCAGTAGTTTTAAATTCGACTCACGTATAAAGGTCAAACGTTGAAAAACATAGACAAAATGCAAATGCATATATACTCGTAGAGGAGATGCTGAATTCGAGTATATGTAATGTACTCGTATTTGAATATTTGTTACCGCATTAGACTTTCATTTATGTACTGATTTGAAAACTAATTTTAAAAAGTGTATTTTTCTAAATCAGTTCTAATTTAAATTTCATCAAAATATACCAACCCACTGAGCTGGTTTGTTTGAAGATGGTTTTTATCTTATACGTTACCAATTATTACAACACACACTATAGCTAGGATTATTCTTGGTTACAGTCTATGTTTATTATTATTTTTTAATTATAAAATTTGTTTCGCATTTGAAGAGGTAAGGCTAATAAGAAGCTCAACTAAATTACTCGTAAAATTAAAACATGAAATTTGGAATATCGATTGGCCAAGTAATCTTAATACCTGTATAACACAAAGTTGGGATGGTTTTTTTCAACCAACTCTCTACCTAGAAGTTGGTTGAAAAATGCCATTTATTTCCACACTTTAGGTATTTGTCTATGTTTTTCAACGTTTGACCTCTACACGTAATTTGAATTATAAAGCTACTCAGCAGTTAATACTTCTTGTACAGTTACGTATAAATAACAAAATATACAATTAAATCGTTTACATAAAATAATATAAAACACTCAAACTTGCATACACATTGCATGCCTATTACTTGAATGATCGAATATAATTTTGAAAAACTAATTTTTGACATATATTGTAATTATTTTGACTAACCTGAATTAATAATAATAAATAAATTTTATTTCTTATTGTTTAATTTAATACTATATGACATGTGTATTTTAAGTTGTAATCTGTATTTTTACATACCTATTAAAAAGGTAAAATGTATAAAGGACATGTTTCATATGTTAGAACATTTTGTATACCTACATTTTGCAAATAAAGAATTTGATTGATTAAAATAATTTACTTAATCAATCAAAATATACTAATATTGTAAAGAAGAAAGCATTTAATTGTGTTTGTTGATAATGATAAACCTTAAAAGCTATTTTACCTATGGAAAGCTATATTATAAACGGGCACCTGGCTGTAATTTACGCGGGCAAAGTCTGGAAAACACGAGTAGCTAAAAGTGTTTAAGTCACTCCAAGTGCGAGTCGGACTCGCGCACGAAGGGTTCCGTACCATTATCTAATGTCTAAAAACGAGCCCACATGAGACGGTGGTACTGAAGAAAGATTTATAAAATACTACTTCACAAGGAAAATTAGAAAAAATATTATCCATTTGAGTACCACCACGATTAGAGGCAAGCGCTGGTAATAAGACTTCGTATTGATTCCCGAGCGCAATAGGTACCAAGCGGACTCCTTTCTTTCCGCCAAGCGCCGCGCTTAAAAGCATTCCTATTATTTTAGGTATTATTATTATTAAAGCTGCTATGATTTTATATTTACTTGACTTTACGTGGTTCGAAAATTCATATTCAGCAGTTGTTTCACGCAACTAACAACTGTCTTAACTAATTTTTAATTCAATTTATGTGAAATTTATTTTACCTAGTACATTTACGAGTATAAGTTGGTCGACTATAACTCTTTAATTTATAAACTCTACTTAGTTCTGATAGATTTCCTCCTAATATATACTACTGCCGTGAATTTTTTCACGTGTTTTTTTTTTCAATATTTTATTTTACTATTTTTTCGGCATGATTAATATAGATATCCATACCAAATTACAGCTCTCAAGTACTTATAGTCTCTGAGTAAAACCGCGGACAGATATGGCGAAACTATAAAGGTTTCTGATTCGGAACCCTAAAAACCACGGTAATCTTGATTAGGTAGGTACACAGAATCAGATATGCTTACGGCACCAGTAATAAAACTAAAATAAAAACACTGTTGCACTATTATTGTCTCTGTTGCTAAATTTATAGAGCTCGAGTGCTGTTATTTACTGTACGTATGTACATTTCATAATGTTATAACGTGACGTAATCACTGGCATTAGTTCTAGATCTACTATTTGACGACCTATATGGTTTAGTGGTACCGCAAGTGCCCTTGAATCGCAGGGTCGATTCCCCATCAGATCAAGATGGAAAAATATTTTTTCAGATTGTCCTGGGTTCTTGGATGTTTATGTATCTATTTTAAAATAAAAAGTATTTTGGTTAGCATTTAAGATACAAGGACAACTTATTATGGGACTGGCTCAATCTGTGTGATTTGTGCCTATATATTTATTATTATTTATAAGTGTATGGTTGGCGACCCCACATGAAAAAGTGGAATAAGTTAATTGAAGAAGAGGATTTATTAGTTATAGTCCAGTTATGCAACATTTCTGATAGAATGAAAAAGAGTGTGTTTAAGAAATTCTTATCAATATTATTAAAGCAAATAGATATTTTTGTTTTGCTTTTAAACATTAACCACTCAGCCAATCATGATTGATAATGCGATACTAGACTCTTTAGGTACCCTTTGGGCTATCGTAGGTCAGTAAACCTTGCTTGATGTTATTACTTTACTTAGTTTTCAAAATAATATAGTTTTATTTGGGAGTTTCCCAGATAAAAAACCGACTTCAAGTAAACTACTGATCTTGCTGAAATTTTGCTAAAATTCAAATGGGACTAATTGAAAAGTAATATCCTTTCAAATAAAGTCCAAAAATTAAAAGTATAAAAATCGGTGCATAAGTGGCAAAGTAATATGACTACGATGTATGATATATAAAAAAATAAAGATTACGACTATATTTTTTTTATTAGAAGAATGAATAAGTTTTGCGTGGATGCATCATAATATCAAAATGGTAGTGGGCAGAAATTATGTCTTTATATGTTAGATATTGAATGTTACTGAGAAAATTACTATCACCACTCCAATGGCGGTAAATTTCATGATCTTCCTCTTTATTCATTACTTCTCTTTAGATTACAAACGATGGTAGTATATATTGTGTTAGTAAGTACATGAACCCAAGCAGGGCGTTGCGAAGGCTTTTTGTCGAGTAGAAACAAGTTATTAGAAGGCTTAAGAAGAGTTCTGTATTGTATTTCAGTTGGGGGTGAAGTAAGTTCGACGTTGACATTAGTGGACTACATTCGCAATGAATTGGATCTGCGTGGCACCAAGTATATGTGCAGGGAAGGTGGCTGCGGCGCCTGCATCGTTACTATCGTCAAATTTCCAGGCGCCCAGCCTATGGCAGTTAATGCAGTAAGAAAACTTCTAAGGAATTCCTGTTGGTTTCCTTAAAAAAATATTTTAGTTGGTGCTTAAAACACATAATCTTTTGTCGTCTCACCTTACGGATCAGCTTACTGATAAAGAAATTAAAATAATAGGATGAACAAAACTGGTCGTAGAGTGAAACGTCTAAACAAGACTCAATGCAGCTGGGACTGACTGACGTTACAACGTTGTACGTTTTAACGTCAGTCATTAGTCCACAAATCCTCAAAAGTTATGTAAAATCAAGTGACGCCCTACAGAATAGAAACATCAGAGTCTCAGTATTTGATGGTATAAAATGTATCAATGGGTTTGTCATAGCGACATGGTTATTCTTCAAGGCGCTCTCACATAGTATATGTAGATGATGAATCATCTACATATATGTAAGAGCGTCTTGAAATCTTGAATTATCTTGAAACAATAAAAGGTGCTTTTGTAGGATGCACAAAATTCTTATTATGTATCTAATACATAATCAGACTGGGGTACGATGCTAGTCTTGTTAAAAATGCTATTTTAATTCCAATTACGTTTAAAAATGCATGATACAAAGTAATTATATCTAATGACAATTACAGTGTTTAGTGTTGGTGACATCCTGTCAGGGTTGGGATATCACGACGGTCGAGAAAGTAGGTAACAAACTGGAAGGTTATCATGCTGTGCAGAAAAAACTGACGGAGTACAATGGTACGCAGTGCGGATATTGCACTCCAGGATGGATTATGTCTATGTACAGGTACAAGATGCTTTGCCTTTAGAGCTTGTGAGGTCTTTTTACGTAGTACGAATTACAGAATTGTATAAAAATCATAGAAAACTTTACTTTTTAGAACAAGGAAGGGAGGCTTCTGCCTTTTGGGCAGAAGCCTCCCTTCCTTATGACATTTGAAAATGATTTCATAGTTTTGATTTTATTTGATTTATACAGTGTAACACAAATTTATACAGATTTGAGTTATTATTTTAATATTTTTATTTGAAAGTCAATAATACTCCCATTTTTTCAGTCTTCTACAATCTAAAAAAGATTTAACCATGCTTGAAATAGAAAAATCTTTTGCAAGTAATTTATGCAGATGTACTGGATACAGATCCATTCTTGATGCATTCAAAACCTTTGCTAAAGATGCTCCGCCTGTACCTGATATAGAAGATTTATCTATCTGCACTAAAACTGGAAAGACATGTAATAAAGAAAATAAAAAATGCCATAATGGAAATAAAGAGTGCCATAAAGACAACGAAGAAAGTGATGAAGAAAATAAGGAAAATGGCGAAGAAGACTGGTGTTTGCTGTCAAAAAATGAAGTTGAAATTCCAAATAATATTTTTATCAAATTAAAAGATGGCCGATATTGGTTTTTAGTTCCAACTGTCCGAGATATCTTTCGAGTATTGTCAATAACAGGAGATGATTCTTACATGCTGGTAGCGGGAAATACTGCTAAAGGTTATTGATGTCTAGTAGTTTTATATGTTCGTGCATGCTTTGTTGATCTTACTACATATAGAGAGATCGTCTAATTTAAAACTGAACGACACTCCACTGCGTTTACTTTCACATTCAAAGTAGGTTGATATAAAAAATGCACATTAATTTATCTAAGCTATTATCTGTTTACCAAAAAAGTCTAGACAAATCTACAAGCTGCTGAATATTTTGGCCGACTTGTGTATATTCTAATTAACACGAAAGTGAGACAAGGTAGACGTGTCATCTCGTAAAATGGACGCGCTTGTCTCAAACTTTGACATTACCTGGATTGATGGCTCGATTAGTTGACATGCTATTTTGCGGATTAATTCGAATTCAGAAATAAATTACCGCACAATTTAAGTATAATCCTCTCACTTATGATTATTAATGGAGGGTCTTTCATTTTTAAGAACAAACGATCTAGTGTAGACTTTTTTTTATGTACGTGGATTATAAATACTAATAGGTGTCTTTTTATTTTAAGGAGCATATCCTATAGATGAATATCCACACGTTCTGATAGACGTGAGCAATGTGATGGAATTAAAAGGTTACTTCGTTAATCAAAATTTGGTCATCGGCGCTGGCAATACTTTGAATGAACTTATAGAAATATTTCTGGAGAAAAGTCAAACAGATGAATATTTTTCCTATCTTAAAACATTCTATGACCATCTTCAGTTGGTTGCCAGTATCCCTGTGAGAAATGTAAGTATTATAGACATCGTTATTTTATTTCCAATTTGAGGATCTGTGGCGCAATAATAAATGCGCCAGCCTTCTCAATAGGGCTTCCAATTGCAATGTTTGATTTTCAGCGCTTAAAAAAATACTTGTACATCAGATAATTACGTAATCGATTCTTGAGCTACGTAAGACGGCATTCCAAATAGTAAAATTCTGCTTTATATTTTAATAGGTTACCAGATCACTAGATGATTTTTTTAATCAATACCTATTTTTCTCTCGGGCGGCCGTGAGCTAACGTATTACATGTACTACTAAATCAGGCATATATTTATAATTTTATTAAATTAGACCGTACATACACCTAAGATCGTTGGATCAAACCCCGCCCGCGTGCATATTTTTTTCATATTTTATATATCTTAATTTAATACGAGTAAATCAGTCATATTGTGTACTGCTTAAAATTTGGAATAATAAGACGCGCAATACAATTTAAAGCAACTTTTTATTTGTGTAGATCAATGTTGGCCGCCGATTTTGTTCAATTTACCTGATAAAAACACTTTACAAGTAATTTTTTGTCATTGAATGGTCTAAAAGATAATTTCTTTTAAGTTAAAATTTTGGCTTATAACTGTCAACCGGTAAAAATAATTATCATAAACATTTTTTTAATATTTTTTTATTGTTATTACTATTCGGTTATACCATGGAAAAGCCTTCAATATCATATTTTTTTTAAAGTATGATTTGTACAAAAGCTTAAAGATACATTGGTTTTTTTTTCGGCCAAAAACTAACTAACAGAAAGTTTTCGGCCATTTCTGTTATGGTGGCCGAAAACTGTTCATGTGGATCTAATTTCCGGCAAGGTTAAGGAACAGTTTGCCGTTGTAAACATTATAGTTAAAATCTTTGATTTATATTACTAATTTCGTATTAATATACAATAAATCCTAAAATCTCATACTACTTAAAAGTTAATTTTGAAAGTTAAAGATGACGGCCATAAACATGATTTATAACGCCCGCAAAACTGCAATGTGTTGTTGCAAACTAGCTAAATTGTTATTTCTTATATTAGATTTTTTATTAATATCTCATGATACGATCATAAATGCTAAGAAGTTTAATTTTAATCATGTCGAACTCAAAATTATCTTAATTTCATTTCTGTACATTTAAACATTTTAACACTCACTCAAATGGCTGAAATCCGAATCACCCCACTATCCTAACAACAGACTAAAATAAATTGTCTAAATAATATATAAATAATAGTCGCAAACATCGGATACTCATTATAATCAGTGACAATAATGCTTAATTACTTTCAGGTTGGGACGATTGCGGGTAATTTGATGATAAAACACCAACACAATGAGTTTCCGTCGGATATTTTCCTTTTGCTGATGACTGTTGGTGCACAGTTAACAATTGGTGAGTTTTATGGCATAATTACCTTTGAATCTTGATAAATTTGTGGTTATATCTTGTTTCTTATAGCTTATGTTGTTTGTTGTAGAAAGATACTTGGACTGGTACACTCTCCATTGTTGTGTCAGATATTTACTTTCAGTTGGAATTCTTATATTAGCATGGCCTGGTCTCAAAATAATAACCTAAAGTATTGTTCTGAGGTCCTGGTTAGATCTTTGTCATAATTATCAGTTTTTAATTACACAAATACTTGGCAGCCAGTCATTAGCTATACTAGGCCTTGTAGGTTTTGTTTACGGTCTCAAGAATACCTTAGCAAGGTATTGCTTAGGTACGTACGTACCTAAGCACCTAGTTTCATTTATTTATTTATTTATTTATTTATCTTTTTCCATTGCGAGGTAGGCAGAGCCTAGGCTCTGCCTACCTAGAAATATATCTAGATATATAAGACCTAACGTCACGTTTAGCATTAGGTGGAAAACGGAAAAGTGATGGGTTGCCAGCCGCATCGCTTATTAACATGATTCCTCAGATTTTTGTCAATTAATAATAATAATAATTCAAAGGGCCTCTACGTGTTGGATCTATATCCCCACGCAAGCCTCTCAAAGAACCGGGGTAACACCCGTGAAATAAGAGAGATACAAATAATAATTCTTTATTTCATTACATAGATAAAAAAAGGTTCCATTCCCTATGTAGCATATGTAGTCTAATTACAGTTTTGTTTTCCAGTCAACAAGTGGGCTGTACTGCAAATGGTATCAATGAATCAGTTTTTGAAAACAGACATGAGGTCACAAGTTATACTAAATGTGATTTTGCCACCAATAAATTCTTCAACAACCCACATAGTTACATACAAGGTAAATGACTAGTTACTTATTAAGAGTTGATTTCGTTTTAAGTAGTTGTCCTGAAATGTTGTTGTTTGATAATGATCAGGTATCTTATCCTGCCATTTTTAATTATATATTTTATTAAATTTATCAAACTTTATTTTTAATTTGACATTAGATGTTATAGTGGCAAGACATATACATACACATTCTGTGAAAATCGCATGCATCAACCTGTAACAGATGGACGGACAGCATATGTTTAGTATCAAAACTTTCGAATAGACTTAGTTCCGCAGCATATGCTGTAAGAAAGATTAGACAAATAACAGATGTGGCAACTTCTAGGCTTGTATATTTTAGCTAATTTCATAGTTTAATGTCATATGGATTACTTCTCTGGGGAAATGCAACCGACATTCAAACTATTTTTATATTACAAAAAAGGGCAATCCGTGCCATCTACGGCTTGAACTCGAGGGATTCGCTCAGAGATTTGTTCAAAGACATAAATATTTTAACGGTAGCCTCACAGTATATACTTGAGAACATAATGCACGTAAGGTAAAATATTTCGTCATTCAAAAAAATTGTGATGTAAGAGATAGACCCTCGCGTAACGATCATAAACTATTTCTACCGCGGTATCGGCTTAGCAGAGTTAGTGATTGGTTCATGGGGAACTGTATACGTTTTTATAACAAGTTATCAAAACTAATCCTAGATATGCCTGATAGAAAATTCAAAGGTTATGTAAAACAGTTACTTTGTAAAAAGGCCTATTATAGTACTAAAGAATCCCTTATGACAATTATATTGGGTTTGAGCTTGTCGCCGACACCTCGTAGTTTTGTATATATGACTATATATTTGGTACATTCGGTACAAAATATTTTTAAAGATGACATTTAAAAAATTTCATTATTTTGACATATTTCTTTATATTCATATATTAAATAATAATAAATAATAAATAAATATATACGGACAAATCACACAGATTGAGCTAGCCCTAAAGTAAGTTCGAGACTTGTGTTATGGGATACTAACTCAACGATACTATATTTTATAACAAATACATATATAGATAAACATCCAAGACCCAGGCCAATCTGAAAAAGATCATTTTCCATCTTGACCTGGCCGGGGATCGAACCCGATCACTCCGTGTCACAGGCAGGCGTGTTGACCACTGCGCCACGGAGCTAGTCATTATATTTATTTTCTTAAACATTATTTTTTAAAATTCAATTTACAATGACTTTATTAAGGACAATGTATACTCAGTCCACATACCTAGATAATAAGATAAACTAAAAATTGTAAGTTGACGTCGATTGGAGAAAATGCGCTGTGCAGTTTGTTGCAACTTATTCTGCACTCAACTTTGGAAGCGGCATTAAACTTAGCCATAAGTAAATTACTGACGTCAACAATTTTCAGTTGAAAATATATGACAATTAATAAGTGTCCAAATGACCTATGTTAAATAAACGTTTTTGAATTTTGAATTATTGAATTTTAGATAAGGTCCCCTTCGGTACCGTTCGGATATGAAATCCTTAAAAAAGTTAAATAACTTGTTAAATAGCTTGGCCAAATATCAGATTTTTTTAATGTCGCTTTTCTTTTAGATAATGCCTAAAGCTCAAAACGCACACGCCATAGTAAACGCTGGATTTTTATACCAACTAAGAAGCAACGTTCATGTAACTCAAGCAAGACTAGTATTTGGTGGTTTGTCTCCTGCATTCACTAGAGCATATCAGACCGAGAGATTTTTACTTGGAAAGCCTTTATTGGCTAATGAGGCTTTGCAGGCAGCGCTGAAGATCTTGGGACAGGAGTTAGTGGTGACTGAACTGCCTCCCGAACCTCCCGTGGCATTTAGAAGAAAATTGGCACTTGGTTTATTTTACAAGGTAAGTAAGTCTACATGCTTCTAAATTTTTTAAACTTATAACTAAATTAAGCTTTATAAATTTCACGGTTATCAACATTAGTATGAAACAAATCGGGAAATTTATCTTACTGTTTATCTGTTATTTATCTACAATAATACAATATGCATGTACCGTCTCATAGTGAGAAAGAGTGAAATGCGTAGTAATATCCCAAATACAAGCAAGAAACGAACTAGGAAGAGGGTAGGATATATCTGTCCTTGTCAGCTGCCTAATCAACTCTTAAGAGCCCGACATATGCCAGGCGGCGTGGCCATACAAATGCGGATGGTCTAAACGCGTTGGCTACTTTGGATATTTTCGTTTTTTAGGAATATTCAAGGGTTATTCGAAAAAGCAAAACATATGATGGCTGCCTTATCTGTAATGCAATAATAATCAAAAGTTTCAAGGTTAATTTCAATGTATTTGGTGAATAATGCTATATACCGAGTAAATTAGACGTGATTTGGAGGCAACTTTGCAATTTTTTTCTATCGAGAAAATTTAACGCAATCGTGTTTTTGAGTCATATAGTTACCAGAGTTAGTCCTGAACTTTGCTGCATTTTTATTTCAACTTGAGTATTTAATTATTATTGATATAACAGTCAATCTTGCAAAGCAGTGTGAGGTAGTATGGACCCTTAAGAGCCCGCCATATGCCAGGCGGCGTGGCGATACAAACGCGGATGGTCTAAACGCGTTGGCTACTTTGGATATTTTCTTTTTTTAGGAATATTCAACGGTTATTCGAAAAAGAAAAACATATGATGGCTGCCTTATCTGTAATGCAATAATAATCAAAAGTTTCAAGGTTAATTTTAATGTATTTGGTGAATAATGCTATATACCGAGTAAATTAGACGTGATTTGGAGGCAACTTTGCAATTTTTTTCTATCGAGAAAATTTAACGCAATCGTGTTTTTGAGTCATATAGTTACCAGAGTTAGTCCTGAACTTTGCTGCATTTTTATTTCAACTTGAGTATTTAATTATTATTGATATAACAGTCAATCTTGCAAAGCAGTGTGAGATAGTATGGACCCTTAAGAGCCCGCCATATGCCAGGCGGCGTGGCGATACAAACGCGGATGGTCTAAACGCGTTGGCTACTTTGGATATTTTCTTTTTTTAGGAATATTCAACGGTTATTCGAAAAAGAAAAACATATGATGGCTGCCTTATCTGTAATGCAATAATAATCAAAAGTTTCAAGGTTAATTTTAATGTATTTGGTGAATAATGCTATATACCGAGTAAATTAGACGTGATTTGGAGGCAACTTTGCAATTTTTTTCTATCGAGAAAATTTAACGCAATCGTGTTTTTGAGTCATATAGTTACCAGAGTTAGTCCTGAACTTTGCTGCATTTTTATTTCAACTTGAGTATTTAATTATACTTGATATAACAGTCAATCATGCAAAGCAGTGTGAGGTAGTACGGGCCCTTAAGAAATCTGTGTGTCTGCCTACTCTCACCCGCAAAATTTTTAATTCCTTCGAGATCATGGTCTATGTAACCGGACCAAAATATCGAAAACTGGCAAAACAAGAGTAATCATGGAAGTATATATATTTAATACTAATATTACAAAATATTTTATTTATATTTATCTAACTTTATTATACCAAAGCAAAAAAATTGTAACAATTGGCGGCTATGAGCATTCTTTCCCACTCAACCATGAGGATAAACATAATATTGTACCTAGAAAACGACTAAAATCATCGTTATATAATAGCTTGCGTCTACAGTGGCGTTTTTACATTTTGCTTACGAAAACTGTGCTGATACTTAGTGTGAATTGTGTCTCTCATTTTAAGAAGAAAAACTGTGACGTTTGGTTATGTTAGGCTTGGTGTCTATTCTAATTATTTGCTCTCGCGTATTTGTCCGCTTGACTTTCGACTTTATCATATCTTGGTCCAATTTCCGACTTCTACGCGGACAAAGTCGCAGGCAGTTATTAATTATAATCATATTTAATAACTGCCTGCGACTCATGTCAAAAAAAGGTGAAAGTGCTGGACACAAATGTGTCCAGCGTAACACTGAGCCATCACCTATTGTAGTACACTTTTATTATTTGTATTTTTTTATGTTGTAATTGTATTTCTTTTTGTTTGTGTATCTACAATAAATATTTTCATTTCATTTTTCAGGCAAAAGCTAGTATTTAATTATTTATTTGTTACGTTACAGAGTTTACTAACAATCTACCCCGATAACGCGCTCCATCCCCGTTACAAATCGGGTGCTATAAAGCTGCTTGAAACACGTCCAGTATCGGACGGCCGGCAGATTTTCGACACGAACCCGTCGTTGTGGCCGCTCAACAAGCCTATTCCGAAAATTGAGGCTTTGGTAAGTAGACACACCGAAAATGAAATAAAATGTTTTATTCAAATCTATATTATCATATATGCGACTAAAACACTTCCAGGTAGGCTGTGGGCTCTAATAAAGTTTCCTAATCACACGGCTTTTTAATTTAATTTTTTTATTTTAATAGTATTAAACTTACGCCAGATAAATTCATTATAAAACCACGGTTTCACTCACGTTTATTCAGTTGCAATCGCCAACTAGTTTCGATCTGTTACGAAGAACATCATCAGGGCTGCGGCACGGCCCTGAGTGCTTTGATGGAAGCGAAACCTCCGTGTCGCCACCCCTCACACTCGCCCGGATGATGTTCTTCGTAACACACCGAAACTAGTAGGCAATTCTAACTGAATAAACATGAGTAAAACCGTGTTTTTATGCTGAATTTCCTATTCATCATTGTAGATAATGAGGTAAACTAGCATGTTCCGAAGCACCACAGCTAAAGATTCAACTGCTCATGAACAACAGGTCACTGTTTTAATGTAAAGATAAAACGTAAAAACAGAAGAATAGAAAACAGAAACCTTTGTGTGTCAATTTTTTATTCTAATATAGATACTTAGTGAGTCAAGTGTTCAATAGCATTTATATAATATTATAGTCGGCAATCCCGCCGAAATAGCACGTGAGTGACTGTTTTTAGTACATAAAGCATTTATATGCTTAGATTTATATGCTTCATTCATGGTATTTTAAACAAAAAAAAAACAAACAGTGAACTTATATACAGTAATCTCAGCAAATGCACACTAAAATATCTTTTACAGATCCAGTGCTCAGGCGAAGCTGAGTATACGGACGACTTGCCTACCCTCCCTAGAGAGGTTTTTGCAGCGTTCGTGCTTGCTACCGTTCCTAATGGGAAAATAGAAAACATCGATTCTCGGAAAGCCTTGGTAATATATATTTTTTTTTTTGTATTGTTTTTTTTTAAGTTTTATGTGTACATTACTATCTCCACGACCTACTATAATGGTCTGGGAGAAAAAAAGTAGAATGTACTAACTGCTTCTCATCCCGCGCAGACCGTAGACGCCAGCCGAGTGAATGGGCCGAATTCTTAGAAATCATGTGAATAAGTGATGCGGCAAGCAACCCATCATTATTTTGATTTCTTTTTTCCACCGATACGCCCGCTTACATGCTTAACATGGCCATTGTGTTTTATGGTCTTAGGCTCTGTCTACCCCGTAAGGGACAAAGACGTGATATTTTGTATGTATGTACATAACTATGTAATTTTGTATTAGATCTTTGCCATCATACATATATTATATACTTACCTATCTAGCTTTCGCCCGCGGCTACTCGCTCGCGTCAATGTCGTATTATTGTCGAGCCCTCAGGAACAGTCCTTTTTCCAAGATGAAAGGCGTATATGTCCTAGGGTATGCTCCAAGGTGTTTCCCCTGAGAGAGTGTTGGAAAATAAATATTTGATCGTTTAAGTAAGTAAGCCGTCAAAGCGTTAAAACACACAAATTCGCTTTCCCTGTCTTATAGTACCTACTTAGGGTAGCAACCAGATTTAATGGCTTGACTTGTCTCCCAAATAATGATTTCTATATGAGTACTTGTCAGTAAGTACAGACAACAATGTGTAATGTTAGCCGCTGGGCAAATGAAAGTGTGAATAGGAAACACGAGTGCTAACAATGTCCGCTCACGCTGGGTAAAATGAAACAAAAGAAGAGTGGGATGATTGCATCCATTCTTTTTATCAATCATTCGGTCTAAATTGCCGGGTCTATTTCAATTCGTTGCTTTTGATCAATATAAACGGTATTGCTTTGTAGCACCTGTGGATTTGCATGCAGCAATTTAGCACGTTCGTTATTTAATTTGACAGAATACTCCTGGCGTTTTGGCGTTTTATACGGCCAAAGATATTCCTGGATTAAATTCATTTACACCAAGAGATAGTATTTTGTACTCTAGAGATGAAGAAGTAATTTGCAGTGGTGATGTTATGTATTACGACCAACCGATCGGAATAATTGTGGCTGAAAGCCGTGTCATAGCTGATACTGCCGCCAAATTAGTTGAAGTTAAATACAGTGGTACAAAAAAGCCCGTTATTGATCTTAAAACAGCAAAAGATGATAAAAAAAGACTACAAATATTTAAAACTGATATAGCTAAAGACAGAGGCAGTGATGTCAAGAAAGTCATAACCGGATCTAATTACGTACATGATCAATATCACTTGTGTATGGAAACATTAGTATGTGTGACACGACCAACTGAACAAGGACTAGAAGTACATGCGGGAACGCAGTGGTTAGACGGAACACAGATTATGATATCTAGAGCCCTAAGTACGCAAGAAAACAGGTATGTCACATAAAAATCAATTAGTCGTTATAGTTTGATAATTGATTAAATTGTGCTGTATATTATTAAATAAAAAACGAGTTGCACGGCAGAAGTGAAAACTTGAACATTACTGTTGTGCATTTTTAAATATTTTGGAATGATTAGGGAATAATTTCGCACATATTACTTGATTTATCAGTATAAAAGGCATACATTTTCACCGCGCGGTAGAAAGAGAAGGGGATATTACTTCCTCTTCTACGGCGGTCTCAGGTCACATGTCCGTCTTACGAATTTTCGATCAGGTCAAGCGTCCTGACGCAAGTTTAACATGTTTTACCCAACCCAAAAAGTGCACAACGCTGCTGAAGAAGTTTTCACTTCAAAAATCTATTGACACTTAAATAGATTGAATTTGAATTCAGGACCCCAACGAACTACTCTTTAGTAAATAAACAAAAGACCAATAGAAAGAACCGTAAAAGTGTTCTAAAAAGAATTAATTCTTATTCTTTTTAGAACACTTTTACGGTTCTTCATTTTAATTATCAAAAAACGTTTAATTCTTAATTTAAATTATCATGATTTAATTTCAGAGTAGATGTATATGTTCGTCGATTAGGAGGAGCTTATGGTTTGAAGATATCTCGTTCTATTCAGAGCGCGGTTGCATGCAGTCTTGTTGTGCATAAACTCAACAGACCTTGTCGGTTTATACAGCCTCTGACAACCAATATGAAGGCAGTTGGCAAGAGATACCCTTGCCTTAATGAATATGAGGTAAATTTTACAAATATAATGTTTACTCAACAATGAATTACGTCATTAAATCATAGTTAATTATTTTGGCACATAATACCAAAAATATGAAGCCACTACATTATTCAGACAAAATTCTATCCAAAATTTTAATAAAAATATGTATATAAGGTGATAATATACATATTTTTTTTTTAAATTTTGGACGTACCTACTTATATGTATTTATGTTTTTGTTACGGTCTCGATATAAGACATAGGTTTTTTATTATATTCGTAAATATTTAACGTAACGCGCAAATAAACTCGATGTACCTAATTATAAGAATACATCTGACGATAAGTATCATTATTGTGACTAAACCATTAAAGAATAGCCGCTTTATGGCAGATTAAGTTGAAGTCGAGCGTTCAAGGGTCTCATTTATAATTTTGTTTCTAGTTAAAAGTATATAAGGATCATTTAATTTAAACGCAAATATTTTATAAGCTAGAAAAAGGTTTTAGTACCAAATATAAATTCGACACGTTTAACAGACGCATAAAAACACCCTGTACACAAAAATACACTTTCTTGGCGTACAACCCCTTATATTCCCCTTATACATATTAAGGCTTACGTCACCTAACGCAACTAAGGATGTGATATGGTAAAGAATTTCGGTGCCGAGATTAAATCATGCGGTAGCTCAGTTGGCAGAGCGTAGGTCGTACATAGACCTAGGTTGCTGGTTGAAGTCCCGCCTGCATGAAGTTTTTCACCAAATTTTATTTCTTAATTTATTAAGAGCTGATTTAGCTATTCATAAAAAAAAATATATTATATTGTTTGGAAAATCTAAATCAAAAACTAGCGTATTACATTCTTACATTCAAAAGGAAAATTCGTGATTTGTTCTAAAATTATATGCAAAATTCTCAAATGTTAGTTCGTAATTGTATTTTACGAGTAATCTATGGTACCTAAGCGGTGTTGAAAACACAAGTACTTCACAACTTACTAATATTGAATAATTGTATTTATTGTGTTTTTGTTTGTTTACCCCAATAAAAAGAAAAAAAAATAAAAAAAGTATTGATATCCTAAAATTTTCTACTAAAGCCATTTTAGAGCTAAGGATAGAAAATTATATAGGGATCATTTAAATTAAATATTTTAAGGGCTGGCATCCCTTAAAATATTTGCGCTAAATTTAAATGATCCTTATATAATTTTAACTACAAACAAAAGTATGAATGAGATCCTTAAATGCCCTAAAATAGGGTTTATTTAGGAGTTATTAAAATACTTTACAAAAGTATTCCACTTATTTTCATATTTTGTTTTCTCATTATCAGGTCGGAGTTAACTCTACAGGTGAAATACAATACCTTAATTACAAAATGTTCGAAGGGAATGGCTACACATTTAATGAAGCACTATCGCTGCTTGCGTCTGATTCATATTACAACTGTTATAGCAAAGAGAGGTGGAATTTTAATGGCTACGACGTCATTACGGATTTGGCCAAAAACACTTGGTGTCGAGCTCCAGGTAAACAATATATATTATGTACATGTTAACCGAAATGTATGAAATCTAGAAAATATATGTACGAGTATGTTCGGGATAAACGCTGAAACTACTAAACCGATTTTGATTAAACTTCTTAACTGTCTGTATTTTGGTCCAACTTAAAAGATAGGATAGTTTTTATCTTATAGCGAAACGAAGTTCGCAGGGTCAGCTAGTAGGTATATGTATATGTAATTAGTATAATTAAATATACATATGCGCTTTCTCTGTTGTATTTTTTTTCACTAGTTCACTTCAATGTATTGTGTTACAAGGTTAGTGTGCTGGATGTACAATTCCCAACGAATTCTACTACTCTTATTTAAAAAAAACTTTGAAATGGCAGTGGGCGGGTTACATAGTAAGTAAAACCGATGGCTGATGGTGCTCACGTATCAGCAAGTGCAGCGTTAGACTGCCAACCAACCTAACCAGTGTCGCAGGAAAACTATGGATACAGGCCGTTTCCAACCGGTCGTATTCAAAACCCTTGGGGGCAGCTTGCAGTATTAGTGAACTTCTGGCGGCTGTGATGATGATAATAAAATAAAATAACATTTCATATACAGCTCTTTAGTAGTATAAATATTTTTTTTTTATATTTTAGGTACATTAGAAGCTATAGCATTGGCTGAACTTCTAATGGAACATATTTCGTACTCATTGTCGATGGATCCCGTTCAAGTCAGATTAGCTAATCTGGATAATAAAAATCATAGCGATATTAGAGAAATGTTTGAGACACTAAAAAAAACTTCGGATTACGACAAAAGAAGATCAGCTGTAGTAAAATTTAACAAAGAAAATAGATGGAAGAAAAGAGGTTTAAGAACTTCCTTTTCTAGATGGACTCCATTCGGTGGACAGTTCTTAGATGTCAATATTTCCGTTTACCATGCTGATGGTACGGTAGTTATAACTCACGCTGGCATAGACATGGGCCAGGGTTTGAACACCATAGCAGTTCAAATATGCGCTTATCTCCTCAAAATAGACGTCAGTAAAATACAGGTCAAAGGTAACAACACCATAATTTGTCCAAATAGTTTTATATCAGGAGGCAGTCTCACCACTTCAAATGTTGGTATTGGTGTACAGAGATGTTGTGAACAGCTGCTGAGTAGGTTAGCACCTATTCGAAAAACTTTGAATAATCCTACTTGGGAAGAATTGATACAGGCCGCATATGCTGCAGAAGTAGATTTACAGGCTCATGGTTTTGTTCGAGGGAGTGATGCACAAAGTTATCACATTTATGGAGTAGCATTTGCTGAAGTAGAAATCGATGTATTGACGGGAGAATCGGAAATCCTAAGGGTAGATATTCTGCAAGATGCTGGACGTAGTGTAAATCCTGAGATTGATATTGGACAAGTAAGTGATAAATGCTTATTCATATATTAATTAAAATTTAAAACATAAGTATAAGTAAAGTTTGAGTTTAAAACCTACTTCGTGGTTTTTAATATGTACTAATCATATTTAATGCAAGTGGCTCAGTGGTCCAAGAGCGCTACCTACTTATAAGCGAAAGGTCACCAGGGTGTGCATGGTCGATTCACTTACACGAAACGATGATGAGCGAAAGGTCCAGGCTTGAAAACTCGCCTAGTCAGACCTGTACCTCTGAGCTCCAATGGCAAACCACTTGTTAATTCCTGCCAATAATACTCGTTATGTGCATTTATTTCCCAACAGTAACTATGAGAAGACTTCTAACTAGCCTAGTAAAAACCCGGGAAAAATATTTACTGCGATCCGATAGCCAACCTATTTATGCTAAACTATTTTTGAAGTGAAAACTTCTTTAGCGGGGTTGTGCACTTTTTGGGATGGGTAAAAATTTTAAAACTCGCGTCAGGACACGTGACCTGATTCGTAAGATGAACACGTGACCTGAGACCGTCGGCGCGGCGTAGGAGAGGAAGTAAATTTCCCGCTCTTTCTACCGCGCGGATTTTTTACTTCTGCCGGCAATCCCGGAGGGCAACCCGTTATTTTTCTGTTCAATTCAAGGTATAATTATAAAAATCTATCTAAAATAATCAAAATATATATATACATTTTTAAGGTGATACCACTGTAAATAAGGTCGTTCTGAACCTTATTTATCTCGCAAAATACCTAAATTAGGAGTTTCAAATCTAAGTAATATGATTTTTGACTATTTCATCTCCAAAAATTGAAGATGAAAACACGTTTTGATAAAATTTTCTCGATAGAAATATTTTTTGAAAAATGGTCTTTGTTCGCAGAGTTTTTGTTATTGTAGCTCAAATGCGACGAATGAAATAATGATTTTTAGACTAAAAGATAGGTTATTAGTAATTCATCAAAATGTAAATATGAAAATACAATTAACCGGTCTGATTTTATATAAAATAGAAATAGAAATAACGAATTTGGCGCTTACGTTTTTTTCTTTGAGCGACTCGAGACTATCTCCTATCTCATCATTCACGGGCTAAACCGCCAAGCGCTATCCCTTGCGCGCACTTGATCAGTCCTTTGCCGAGCGAAGGTACCAAACATTTGAGGCCTCGCCTTAAGTATGTTATTTCAGGTGGAAGGTGCCTTCATAATGGGACAAGGATATTGGACTAGTGAAGAGTTAGTTTATGATTCAAATACAGGGAAGATTGAAACAGACCGAACATGGACGTATTATGCGCCGCAAGCGAGAGACATTCCACAAGATTTCAGGATTTACTTCAGAAAGAAATCCTATAGCAATGATATTCTTTTAGGTTCCAAAGGTACGAGTATTATACGTTATTTCAATTTTATGAACCTGTAAATACATATTTTCATATGTTGACGAAAAGCGATACCAAATGGTATCGCTTTTTGTCAACATATCCTATAGTGGAGATTAAAAAAGTGAACACAATGTGCACAGCAGCGCTTGAACTTATTTTTTAAAAGGTGCTACGTAGAGATAGCAGCATGATGTGAATTGTATCTTATATATAATTAACATATTTTAAAATTATTAATTAGTAGCGACCCACCCCGGCTTCGCACGGGTGCGATAAATTATACATGTAAAGATTCCTTTTGAATCTTTCTATTTATTAAAAAACTAAATCCAATGCGTAGTTTTACACATCTAAGCATCAGACAGCGGGAAATGACTTTGTTTCATACTATGTAGTGATTATTTGAATGCAGAGAATAAATACCTAAAAATACGATTTTCAACAGAAAATAAAGGTTAAAGGCGTTCATTTCGTAAAGTATTTCCGAGGGAACGACATTAAGTTTGTTAGATTTTTGAGATGCTCGTCCCGAAGAAACTCGTCTAACATTACAGCTTCAAAATTAGTTTGTACTATTCAATATATACTTTTTACAAGATCAAAATTTCTCTTACAGCTACTGGCGAGCCTCCCATCTGTCTTTCAGTAGTGGTAGCATTGGCTATTCGAGAAGCTATAACGGCTGCTCGCTTAGACTCTGGTATACCTACTACAGAATGGTTTCCAGTCGGTGAGTTATTAGTTTTAAGTGCCACGCTGAAAATTTTAAATTATTGATTTTAAAAAAAAAAGTATATCGTTGGTGGAATGCACCAGCTGCTTCTCTTATCGTAGAAGCCAACCGATAGATTGGGCAAAAAACCAAGAAAACATGCCAAAGTCGCTGCAAGCAACCCAGCACAATTTGGATTTTGTTTTCTACCTATATACGGCCCCAAACTGTCACGCTTAACAATATCCCTTATGGGGTAAAAACATTATGTCGAAGACGGTATCTATATAGCAATTTTGGAAACTATATTATATTATACCTATTAAGTTTGAACAATTATGAATTTAAGGCATTATGAATATAATAATACTAAAGATAATGCAGATGTACAGTCAGATACCGAGATATATCTGACCAGGTCCTCTACTTAATCTTAATATTAAAATAATCTTAAAATAAAAATCTCGTATATTGAGAAAGATTTTAATGAAGACTTTCTGAATAAACATTTTCATGTTAATATTATTTTTAGTTTAAGAGAAAATTCCAGACTAAGGCAGAGGAACTGGTCAGGTATATTTATATTTGACTGTACGTGATTCGAATGATGAATAATAAAAACCTTATTTTTACAGATGGGCCGTACACCAGAGAAAAAGTATGTATGCTGTCGAAAGCGAAAATAGAAGATTTCAAATTTTATTGAAACTTATCCATGGTTCTAATTTAACTGCAGTTCGCAGTAAAAACCTTTGCCAATTCATATGGCAATATATTTTTGTCATTATACCCAGATGTCCAATGCGTGGTAAGTGGTGCTGGGCTGGTGGTTGGACTTGGGGATGAGTAATAATGCAACAGGGATAAACTTTCGGTTGAAGAGAAACCTAATTAAATTGAATAATTATTAAATATTTTAATGTTTGGATAAATAATATAATACTTTTTCATCGTCATTGTGACATCGAATAAAAGTTTTATATGAAATCAGTGTTCATTTTTTTTCTTTAACTACTTATTATGCTTTACTTGTCACCGGTCAGTGTTTTTGATGCCTTTGTCATCACCTGTCCATACTGCCAGTCTGTCTATTACTTCTATACATTAAAATTATTCAGCATACATTAAGTATGGAAAGAATGTTGGCAAAAGTTAATAGTAAGGTTAAAAGTAGCCATCTGAACTGGCTGACTTTGTCAGTGATACCGACTAATAATATATATACCGACTAACGTTTGTACTAACCGCGATTATTTTTGAGATTTGTCTTATAATTTAGCAACATTGCAGTTCACATCTTCACAGACTCACTGAAGAGCTGCGGTAGATGTTGGAACTGTCAAGGGAAACCGTATCAGTCTACCCTCTTTCTAGTCTTATCCATTAACAAATTTTATTCTCTAAAAACTACAAACATATCAGTATTATTCACTTGATATAATTTTAAGTACCTATCCTATTATCGAATAGTCAGAACTTCTCATAAACTTACGCATAATTGTTGAACTGAAAGGTATATTAATCCAAATTTAATTATTGACGCCTGAAACACCCTTCTCGAAATATTTCAAGATAAGGACAAAATATAAATACTTCGGATACTTGAATACTTAGGATGTTTATCGGGGGGCACGGCAGTGCCCCCGCCAAGTCGAGCGCGAAGCAAACACTGCCGTACCATCCTTTACTGGAACCATTTCGCCGCATTTTCAGGCCCCTGTTTGAGAACCTTTGGATAAGACCAGAACGCAGAAATTTTCGTCATCTAGTAAGCTATAATCACATACTTAAAATCCAAAATTTCAAGTCTGTAAGTCATTTAGTTCCGAAGTTAAGCGAAAGCAAAGTTTCGCATTTATGACACTCACTCACTCACTCATGATCATCAAAATAGAACTAGTACTTCCCATGAACTCAGAGAGCTGAAATTTGGTATAGAGTTAGGGTTTAATGGCCACATAAAGGGAAAACTTTAAAAACTAGGATAATCGAAGATCTGGAGTACCTGGTGACCCTGCTCAGAAAACACAAGAGCCCAACCAAACCACTACAGATCGACATACCGCCTTTACAAAAAATATTCAACATGGTGGGCTGCTTCATTTGATGTCAAAAATCGAAGGTCTGAAGTATCTGATGAATAACCCTCAGCTGTATTAGAGATATGGTAATGCCACCTTCTACTATTGGTCATTGCAAAATTCCAGCGTAGTGGGACACATCTTCTTATTTAATCTAGCCTATAGCGTCCCACCGGTGGGACGAATGCCTCCCCTTCTGCTTTTAATACGCATATAAATAAAATTAAAGGAAAACTCTTGATAAGACTAGACTGGCTTTTATATTTATACTTACAAGTTTACAAGAAGAAATAGTTGAACGATTAACTTTATTCTACTCGAACATTACACAAATTAAATAAACAAATTACACTATTTTAAAATATTAATTTCGCTCAAAATTTGGTCAAAATATATTGCATGGATGAATAGTGGAGGTGATACCCGCACACGTCGCTAGATGGCGGTGACTGTATTTTAAAACGCGCTTACGTTTTTTTTTCGATAACCTTATATGGCGAAGTGGCAACCGGCCGCGTTAAAGCTGTGTCACGTCGAAAAATCACCATGTCCGGAGCAAAACTCCCCTCGTTAGGATCAGTATCGTTGTACGGAAAGCCCATTCAGTGGGCAGGCAAGGCTAAATACCTTGGAGTCGTACTCGATAGCGCGATGACCTTCGGCCCCCACATCACCAAAGTCCGCAACCATGCCGCCTTCGTATTAGGCCGTCTCCACCCCATGATAGGCAATGCTAAGATTTCACTTAGAAATAAGTTGACACTCTGTAAGCTTTGCGTCCGCCCTATCATGACCTACGCCGGCGTAGTCTTCTCCCATATCGCGCCCTCCCACATCGATCGGCTGCAACGCTTGCAGAACCGCTTCGTCACCCGTGCCACAAATACGAGTCACCATCGGTACTTGCGCATGACAGACCTACACCGTGACCTAGATCTCCCATCCATTCGCGGCTATCTCAAAAACGCCTCCAAGCGTTACTTTGAGAAAGCCGCACGCCACCCCAATCCGTTAGTAGTGCAAGCTGCTAACTACTCCCCGAACTTACACGACACGACCTTACGTCGAAGACGTCCTAGGAACGTACTTGACGATCCCGATGATCCTATTGACATCGCACAAGTCCGCCCCGACCCCTCTTCGGCTCCAAATAGCCAGAGGAATCCCACTTTCCGACCCCGTCGCACTCGCCACCGGAATAGAGTGCGTAGAGTAGGATTAGCTCCGATTACTGGTGACCGCCCGGCGGTCCCGGGTGACTTGTACCCAGGATAGGCCCTTCTGGCAACGTAGCTTTCGGCCCATAAGGCAAAAGATGAGAGTTGCTGCTCTCCAAAGGCTTTTGCCGTTGATTCTCAGATTGGCCCTTCAGGCTTTGCATGCATGTATACGCGGCCCATCAGGCAATATGAGAATTTGAATAATGTATGGAATAACTGAAATAAACTGTCACAGTGCGGCTGTAGTGAGATTTACTTAGCGGGGTGGTGGACCGCCTCGCCTCGTTGCGTCGTCTGTGATCAAGGCAGTGGATTCTTGGGAAATGTCGCCAGGGGCTCCGTAGAATTAATGAAATTAACTACACCATCGTTTCATTGATAATAAGACTTAGAAAAAGCGCAAGAAAACTCATTTATACTTGATACTGGCTAAATGCGTACGCGTGAAGCCATAAATAAAAGAAAAAAATGCTAAGATGTCACTTAGAAATAAGCTGACACTCTATAACTACACGCAGCGAGCATACAACGCCCTGAGAGTTCAATATAACAATTCCTTCAGGGCGCTGATGGGGCTGTCTCGACGCTGTAGTGCATCTGGCATGTTTGCGGAGGCACATACAGATGGCTTTCACGCTATTATTCGCAAACGGTGTGCCTCCATGCTCAGGCGGCTGCGTGACAACTCCAATAGCATCCTGAAGATGATTGCGGATATATGGAGCAGTCCACTGCTGATGCACTGGAATAGTTTGCATTGCGGTTAGATGGGCAGCTCCACTACCATATCTTAATTTTATAGCCTACATAAATATCATTTAGTACTAACCTTAGACGTAAGCCAATTGTTACTAACACAATGGACAAATGTCTGAAAATAAAGATTTATTATTATTATTATAAGCTTTGCGTCCGCCCTATCATGACCTACGCCGGCGTAGTCTTTTACCATATCCGTCCCTCCCACATCCTACGACTGCAACGTTTGCAGAATCGTTTCATCCAACGTGACACGGGCAATTATCGGTACTTGCGCATGACAGACTTACACCGTGACTTAGATCTCCCGTCCATCCGCGGCTATCTCAAAACGCCTCCAAGCGTTTCTTTGAGAATGCCGCACGCCACCCCAACCAGTGGTTAGTGGTGCAAGCCGCTAACTACTCCCCCAACTTATACGATACGACCTTACGTCGTAGACGTCCTAGGAACGTACTTGACGATCCCGTTGATCCTCGTCGGCTCCGAATAGCCAGAGGAATCCCACTATCCGACCCCCTCGCACTAGCCACCGGAACAGAGTGCGTAGAGTAGGATTAGCTCCGATTACTGGTGACCGCCCGGCGGTCCCGGGTGACTTGCACCCAGGATAGGCCCTTCTGGCAACGTAGCTTTCGGCCCATAGTGCAAAAGATGGAGAGTTGCTGCTCTCCAAAGGCTTTTTCCGTTGATTCTCAGATTGGCCCTTCAGGCTTTGCATGCATGTATACGCGGCCCATCAGGCAATATGAGAATTTGCATTCTCTCCAAACCTTGCGCACACAGGCAACGCCCAAAGCCAAGGTCCGTCCTTCCTGGGGGCCCTTTGGTGATATTGTCTTTATAGGCTGAGCGTAGGTACTCTGCTCTCGCCACCGTTGAAGTAGCGAAAGCTCACTTGGAGCCAGCTACATAGTCATTTAAAAAAAAAGCGGCCGCGTTACTGTCGCTTACGACATTCTTCTACTGCGCTTGAAAATGTTTGCTAGGGATTAGGAGGGATTATTTGCATTTCGTTGATTTCGCTTATTATTTCGTGAGGTTAATTAGCAGGTTGTTATTAAAACAATTCGAAGATTTGAATAGGTTAGGAATTTTATTATTAGTGACGGATTACTGATTATTACTTAATTATTAGATTTAAAAGAAGTTTTAATTGAATACTATATTTAGTTGTTAGTTATTTAGAACTCTATAATATAAATGCAGTAAAACGGTTGCTATTGTACAAGAATCAGAACCGGAAAAAAGAAAAGAAAGATTTGTAATGATAAAAAAAACTACTCATAAAAAGAAAAAACTGTGTCAAATAAGAAAATCTAATAAAATAAATAAATAGAAACGTGGGCTTCTACAAAAAGAAGTGAAATCCCACCAAAAACATTATGTAAAAGACTAGCCAAGTCTCGTGGAGCTGCTTGTTTATCTCTAAAAAGTAATAAAATCTAGACAAAGTCGTGCCAAGCCTAAGGTTCCTTACTGCGATTTCTTTATTATTATAGTTAATGTTTTGTGACTTGGCCGTTGAAGAGTACACAAGGGTACAAACCAGGTGCTCCATGACACCATTGCAACAATCTGTCGCCAGAACCGCTACCCATTGACGATGGAAAATTGCCACTTGGAAAACGTTGATCGATGCTGAATGCATATGTTGCACAATCAACAACAGCCGAAAATGAGATACTAGCGTCCAATTACCAATACCAGTATGGGCTATTATCTCGCTTAACAAACATGGGTACCTAGTTACAACAGATATAACATTACGTGCACACAAAATTGACTTGTACCCACTAACGTATAAAGAATGTTCAACGGCCAAGTTACACAACATTAACTATAATAATAAAGAAATCGCAGTAAGGAACCTTAGGCTTGGCACGACTTTGTCTAGATTTCATTACTTTTTAGAGATAAACAAGCAGCTCCACGAGACTTGGCTAGTCTTTTACATAATGTTTTTGGTGGGATTTAAGTTTTACGTCCATCTTAATCTCGTCGCTCACATTCAAATATAAGAGTTACGATTAAAGTGGAATTTCAGTGGTACTTGATGAAATGTTTAATTTATTTCAACAGTTTACAAAGATCATAATGTACAACTTATAAATAGAAGTAATCTTCCAACTCGTCCCATTGAGGCAACGTGCCTAAAATATTAGCGCGCTGTATAGCAATGCTGATTCGTTGAGCAAAATAACAGCCCGCTCTAGAGTCTCCCGTTGCCTCAATGAGTTGTGATGTCCCTATAAAAAAATCTTAACATCCAGGCCCCAAGGACCCATCGTTTTCACTGCGAAGGAAAGAAAAATATTTTTTTCTCAGAGACCTACCATATATACGTCTTTTGCCCGCCTCCGCCGCACAGGCAGTCGCTCCACCCTGACTAGATGTTGCTGGTACGTAGGTGCTAGTGTCCACACATATGGCATCCCAGACAAGGCACTTACACCGCCGCCATAGAATCAGAGAAACTCCATCTGGCATCTTGCCATCAGTGCAGATGATTCCACTTGGTTCCAAAAGTGACGGAACACCGACAGTGGCCAAGGATCTTCTAATGATATCGTTAATTGAGGCATGTCGTGGAATTCGGCCTTAATTAAATTGGATATGTGTGGAGAAAATGTGATTGCGGTGAGTTTTGTAATAAATATTTCTTGCTTGCATCATATAATAATATAATGATAATGATATGTCATTACCATCATCATAATCATTAGGTGCACCTCAAGATAGGTAAAATTGGTAATGTTCTTATTTCGGCTGTTGCTTAGTGAGCTACGTACGTACTAATTATTAGGTGTATGGATATAAGACGACTAGGTATACTGTATTATTTTTTTTCGATGAACGCCGGATTGGAATTGGCAGGCCATGTAGCACGCTTAAAAGACAAATGATGGTCACAAACAGTTACTAAGTGGAAAGGTCCACAAGGCAAAAGAAGACAAGGACACCCGAGACAAAGGTGGAAAGATGATATTGAGAAAGTTGCAGGAAAAAATTGGATGCAAATAGCCCAAGATAGGGATAGTTAGCACTTGAAGTGGCCTTTACCCATAGAGTGGTTCTAAGTTAATTGTTCCTCTTTATACATTTTATTTTCTTTTTATATTTTTATGCTTTTTACTAACATAAAAAAGGAAACAACTACATTTTTATCCGTATTTAGTTAGTTGTAACTTTCAAATAATAAAAGTCATTTTATTTTATTATCAAATCTTTTCAGCTGGGTGTACATTTTCGACCGCCCAGTCAATTTGTATGGGAACGTCAAAAAAAAATGTTGTATTTCCAGCTTTGTTCTCATAGGAAAAATTGTTCATATCGACGGGCTGAATCACCCCTTTAAGGGTTCAGAACGATCAAAATTTCACCATGCATAGTATCGTTGAGTGAGTACCCAACAACTGAAGTTCACAACTTGTTGTGGGGCTAGCTCATTCTGTGTGTTTTCCCGGTTGTATTCTGAGCTTCAACCCTTTTCCTGTCCATAAAGGAGACACAATAGTAAAACAATCGAACTTGTGAACAAACAATCCTGCTGTGGCGCAGCCAGGGTTTGCAAGAGTTTTTAACGGCCACCTGCTTGCCTTACAGTTCCCGTAAACTGCAGACTTTCCATAGATCGTTAGTTTAGTCGGGCTCTTAAACATTATGGAGATGCAACCGTTACCGAATCTGTGTAATATGTGCACTCGCATACATCTTCATACAGATTACGAGACCGACAAAACTTATTTGGAAGTTATTTGGGTAGCTCTAGAAGTGCCAACTAATATCCATTAAAATGACGTACAAATATTAGCGAATCGAACTCGGAGCCCGTAACCAGCGTGTGTTAACCCACTAACCATTGCAATCTTATACTGAAGCTAAAGAAAAATTGTTTTTTTTTTAACGAAGGAAAGGTGCATGTTACGGATACCCGACAGCTTGCAGGGGAAGCTATCGGGTTATGTGGGACTCCACGCCAGAGTGACGTGCCTACCCACTAAAAAACCTTCGGAGTTCCATCTCGATCACGGGAAGGGAAATACGATCGCGAACCCCGGCGCGGCTGGCCGCCAACGCGGCCCCTCCTCGGGGACGTCCGAGCGCCCACCCGACTCACCAAGTCGGCGCGTCTGGAACTCACGGACGCACCGAACCTCCTTAGGCCAATTGAGAGGCGGCGACTCCTACGCAGTCCACCGCCTGTGGGCCCATGGGAGCCAGATAAACTGGCTCCCAGCGGCGGAGAGGATGAAAGGCTCTGCCGCTTGCCTCTCGCCGCAAACACGATGCGGAACCGCTCGGCCGCGGAGGACAGGGAGACCGGCAACGCAGTATCGAAACTCCCTCCCCTCCGAGATCGATCTCCAACCACAGACACGGCGGTGTGGCCCCGCCTGAAGCGCCGGTAGAGCAACAAAACATTCCCCTCCCGGCGGCTCCATGTACTACATGTACCAAGTTTTACTAACATTTAGTGTCAATAAATTTAAAATTTGCCATTCTTTTACAAAATTTAGCCCCTGTGTAATGTGCGCACTCGCTTACATCTTTATAAAGATTTAAAGACCGACCAAACTATCGGCTGACAAATACTCTGTGGTCTGCCGGGGCTCAAAAGCTAACCCTACTTGGATAGCTCTAGAAGTGCAAAGTAATACCCATTAAAATAACGTACAAATACTTGCGAGCCCATACCAAGTGTGTGTTAACTAACCATTGCGCCATAGACACTCTCAGTTTGGACGATAACTATCAAATATCCTTATCCTTACTAATATTATAAATGCGAAAGTGAGTTTGTTTGTTTGTTTATTTGTTTGTTTGTTTGTTTGTTTGTTACGCTTTCACGCCGTAACTACTGAACCGATCATCACGAAATTTTGCATACAAGTTCTCTGGAGTACGGATAAGGACATAGGCTACCTTTTATCCCGGGAAAAAGTACTATTCCCGAGGGATCGACATTGACGCGGGCGGAGCCGCGGGCGAAAGCTAGTTATCCATAATTTTATTCATATTGCAACGCCGCATTTTATAATACTTACCTACTCAAATAAGCTTTTATTATTCGTAACACGAGTGTGTAATTTATGTGCGAAAAATGAAGGTGCGAGGAACGAAGTGCTGAGGCGCGAACAAACTACAACACTTCTACTTATTTACCAATTAAAATAACTTACCTACTAAAATAAGCTTTTATTATTCGTAACACGAGTGTGTAATTTAAGTGCTAAAAATGAAGGTGCTAGGAACGAAGTGCTGAGGCGCGAACAAACTACAACACTTCTACTTATTTACCAATTAAAATAACTTACCTACTAAAATAAGCTTTTATTATTCGTAACACGAGTGTGTAATTTAAGTGCTAAAAATGAAGGTGCGAGGAACGAAGTGCTGAGGCGCGAACAAACTACAACACTTCTACTTATTTACCAATTAAAATAACTTACCTACTAAAATAAGCTTTTATTATTCGTAACACGAGTGTGTAATTTAAGTGCTAAAAATGAAGGTGCTAGGAACGAAGTGCTGAGGCGCGAACAAACTACAACACTTCTACTTATTTACCAATTAAAATAACTTACCTACTAAAATAAGCTTTTATTATTCGTAACACGAGTGTGTAATTTAAGTGCTAAAAATGAAGGTGCTAGGAACGAAGTGCTGAGGCGCGAACAAACTACAACACTTCTACTTATTTACCAATTAAAATAACTTACCTACTAAAATAAGCTTTTATTATTCGTAACACGAGTGTGTAATTTAAGTGCTAAAAATGAAGGTGCTAGGAACGAAGTGCTGAGGCGCGAACAAACTACAACACTTCTACTTATTTACCAATTAAAATAACTTACCTACTAAAATAAGCTTTTATTATTCGTAACACGAGTGTGTAATTTAAGTGCTAAAAATGAAGGTGCTAGGAACGAAGTGCTGAGGCGCGAACAAACTACAACACTTCTACTTATTTACCAATTAAAATAACTTACCTACTAAAATAAGCTTTTATTATTCGTAACACGAGTGTGTAATTTAAGTGCTAAAAGTTAAGGTGCTAGGAACAAAGTGCTGAGGCGCGAACACACTTCAGCACTCCTGCTTACATTATTTAAAGAATTTACGAGTCTGATACACTAAACAAGTTGTCTTATTTTTTTTCTTAAAATTGTAAATCTGAACTACTGTACTACGTACAAGCGGTACTTACGGTAAAAGCGGCCCGCCCCGGCATCACATGGGTAGATAATTATGATTGATTAGTATCGAAGCCGTTTTAATGCAAATTTAACAAACATCGCAATTGCTTTAATAGTTGAAGCGTGAAGTGATAAAAGACAGAAAGACATTTATATATTTTTGCATGTGTAATATTAATAGTGGAAAAAGATGGGAGAGAGAAAAATAAAGGTTAATTTTATTTTAAGAAAGATTTCTTAAAATCTTTTCTGTGTATACCTACTTTTTCATGTTATTATTATTTATAGTTTAAGAGAAAATTCAAGGTGTAGAAAGAGGGCCTGGTCAAGTATCTCTATTCCTGACTGTACATGACTATTGACTTAATTCGCATTTTAATATTAACTAGCTGTCCCGACAAACTAAGTTTCGTTATAAAAAATAAATGTTGCCTGATTCTCACACCTTCCCAATATGCACAAAATTTCATGAAAATCGGTCCAGCCATTTCGGAGGAGTTTGGTAACAAACACCGCGACACGAGCAGGGTTTCGTATTCCAATATTCTAGTGGGTGGAGATGTATCATCAGACGTGACTTTGCTGTACTACGTGCGTCGGATATCTGGACTCAGCATGTCTATCAATACTGTAAGTAAAGTCATCTCAAATGCAACTAAGCGGCCCATGCTGGCAAAGTGACAAACATAGCGAAGATCTGTATGGCGAAGTTTGACGCTGTTTTTGGAGAGGAGTCGTTTTTCGAGCATTTACTTGAAATATGACGTGACATACGCCGCGAACAATGCGGCGTTAGAGAGGATCGCCACTGCGTGCTACGCGGTGGACACGGAACGTAAAACGCTCCACGCCACGCAACGCGACGCACGACGCGCCGCCCAACGCTACAACTCTCTGACAAAGCTGAAACATCACGCCGCTTAGCTTCGAAGAAAAGTCTTATAGTCCAAGATCCCAGTCACCCTAGGTAATTTTAGGAAAGGTGAAATTTCTAGGATCGGTAGTATAACATGAACTTAAAAAGGAATGGGTACTCGCTACGCTGTAAGTGGGGCCTGTACCGGACAGTATGGTCTCAGTACATGTAGCTGATGCAGATGTCAGGTGGACACGGTATGCTTGGGATGGAGAGTGCAGGTGTCAAGGATGTCAGTATTAAAACCCGACCGATACCACGGAATTCATTTATTGCACTAATAATAGAAAGAATTACAAAATATCGAGTATGTAGGTTACACGCGCTGGCCCGCGTGACGTCAAAGTGTCATCAACCTAAACTAATACTGTACGCTAGCTCGTACATATTTCCAACCACAAAAGCAAAAGAAAACTTAAATATTTCATTCTTAAATAACATAATACACGTAAAATTATAAACAATGTACAGTAATAGCAAAATAAAAGTATAAAAAATATAAAATTGTAATTAAATAGTCAGGAAAGTAAAATTAAGTAGGTAAGTAAATAATTAATTACACAAAGTCAAGTCATTAGTACTAGAATTTAAATTAAAATGATTTTTTCTTGGACTAGTAGGGGACGTCGCGGTGTCTACACTCGCAACGGAACCTCGTGAAGCAGGTGTTGTCCTTGGGAGCGGGGAAGAAGAAGGTGGCGCAGACTCTGTCACCGCCCCGAACGAAGTCTCACTCATCGTGGCAGCAGTGTCGTGGTTGTGGTTTTCAGGTTTCCATCGTTTACACCATCTTTGTTTCATGTTGCAGAGTGTCAGGGTTATCAAAACAATCGTCATAGCAATTAGAATAGAATAAATAATTATGTAATGCGTAGAGTCATAGTTGTCCATTTGTCCAGTTCTTGCTGTTTCAAATGGTTTACATTCTGTGTTATCGATGTAAATAATTGCTCATGGTTTTCTGCCTTAAAATTGTCAGGAAGTGATACGTTCATAAACTCGTTCAACGTAGAGACAGTAGGTAAAGTTATGTTAATGGCCGGGTGCATGTATATCTGGCTTGCGTAGTCATGTTGAGCGTAAATTATAAAGGAGTCACCTTTGATAGAGCAACCAGGTTCCAGAGTTATCAACCCGTTGTCACGCAAATGTTTTGTTGTGACGTCATTCGAACATATGATTCGTATAGAGCACACGGTGCAACACGAGTACAGCCAGGTGTCGCGAGTGTGTAACTTGATCCATCGGTCGGAACATGCTTTGGCTTCTGACCGACAGTATGTTTTGTTTTCATTGATCAGCAGTTTCATATCACATAATGATTCTCCAATTCGCATTGTATATACAGGGGGATTTAACGGACATAATATATGTTTATGTGTATGTCTTATGCAGGTGTTTATGTCGTATTCCGTCATAGGTACTATTGTATCCTTTTTCACATTGACGGCGAGGTACTTTGTCTCTGTTGTTGTGAAGATGGCGGTGTCTCCTCTTATTTGAGGGATGTCAATAACAGCATCCAGTTCGAACTGATCTCTGTTGAGCAAAGGAATCTTGATTTCTATTATCAGAAATCTTTTCGTCACTTTTGCTTGTACGTGCAAGAGACCGTACAAGTCTCGAAAATTGTCAGTTGGCACAACAACATCATCCTGTAAATGACCTGATATAACGTTTAATTGTTGTTGAAGATCTTCTGGAGTTAACAAATGTATATTAAGGCGGCCATGGTAAATGTCCGTCACTATGTTAAGCAATGTGTCTTGGGTTCGGCGGAGATTAGACACAATGACGTCAGCAGATATCAAGGAAGACAGAATGTGAAAGACGTGTAAAGCGTTTTGGTTAACTTTCCCAACTTGATTTATTTCTTCAGACATAATTTGCAAGGTTTTGGAGATTTGTTCGAATTGTGTATTCATTATATGTTCGTCTCTTTTCAGGATGTTATTTTTCGCTTCAATCAGTGACGTTTGGTTCTTAAATAAGGTAGGGAGGTGATCTTCTCTCGTTTTCACTGTTTCAATATCATGTTCATATCTTTGAGCAAATTTGTCATCCAATACACCAAACAACGTGTTCGCTAAGTATCCGACCCCATTAATCAAACCTCTTTTCTTTCGTTGTAGGATGTGGTGTTGGTTCGATAGTAACTCGTTATAGTAGCGTAGTTCATCGATCTCGTGTGCCAGTTGCGTAATTATGGAAGCGCATGAATGGTCATTATCGCAGGTTTTCTGTATCATGTCAATATACTTCTCTACTGCAGTGATACTCTGCCAGTAGGCCGTCATATTATAGTAGGCGATCAGTTTCCATTGATCCTGGATGATGCGTACGTCAACTATTTTGTCAAAAAACAATGTGTTGGTATTATTCAGACGTTTGATGGTAGCGTCGGCGTTTATACCAGGTGTTAAGAACATGAGTAACAGTAATACTATGTTCGCCAATGTAGTTCGTTTGCCATTGTTTTTTCGCAACCTTCTAGACGTCAAGTTGTCATCTTTCTTTGGTTCATCATTAACTTTTACGTTTGAGGTAAGTTTTGGCGAGTCATGGTTGATTGGCAATGGAATCAGCTTGATTATAGGGCGTTTAAGTTGTCCATCCTTTGTCCGCAGGGTGACGACTCGAATGTGGCCGTCTTTACCGGGATGAACATCAGTTACTCGGCCCATGGCCCATTTTGTTGGAGGTAGATTATCTTCCTTGATCAGGACAATGTCATTCGCTTTAAGGTTCTCTCGAGGTTGCTTCCACTTCGACTGAGTTTGCAGGTGTTGTAAATAGTCGGAAGACCATTTCTTCCAAAAATCACGGTGCATCCTTTCAATGAGTTGCCATCTCGTTTTGATGCCTCGGACGTCATCGTCAGCCATCGGAGGGGACAGCACTGGTCCTCCTACAAGGAAATGGCCTGGAGTCAGGTAGCTGTCATCTTCATTTTCCGTCAGAGCGCATAATGGTCGAGAGTTCAGACATGCTTCGATTTGACAAAGTAACGTGGTGAACTCTTCAAATGTCAGTTTTTGCTCGCCCAAGACACGTTTCAAGTGGTGTTTTGTGCTCTTCACGGCTGCTTCCCATAATCCCCCACCGCTGGGCCATTTTGGGACGTTTAGATGCCAAGTCACGCCCATCTCTGCTACCTCAGATAAAAGGTCATGGTTGATAGTTTGTAGTACTTCTTTGTATTCCTTTTTTAAGAGGTGTGATGCACCGACAAAGTTGGTCCCATTATCACTATATACGTGTTTCGGGGTTCCTCTTCTTGCGCAAAACCGTTTAAAAGCTGCCAGGAATGCCGGAGTGCTCAGGTCGGAAACGAGCTCGAGGTGTATCGCCTTACTCGCGAAGCAAACGAAGACAGCGACGTATCCTCGGGTTGTTTTTATTCCCCGTCCTTTATTTGCTTTCAGCTCCACGTGCCCTGTGTAATCAATCCCTGTGTGGGTATATGGACGGGATGGTGTCACCCTCGGACCCGGCATGTCAGCCATTATTTGGTGTTGTTTATGGCTATTAAAACGAGCACATTTAACGCAGCTCCTCAGATATTTTTTCACTGTTCGGATACCACCTAGGACCCAGTACTTTTGCCGTAGATATGTCAAAGTCAGACCAGGTCCACCGTGTAGTGTTCGCAGATGAGCTTGTTTGACAAGAAGTTCAGTCAGTCTCGTGTCCTTCGGAAGGATGACAGGATGCTTTGCATTGTCAGTTAGCTGTGAATGTTCAAGCCTCCCGCCGACTCGTAAAATGTCATTTTTATCCAAATAGGGCGTCAGAGTCAATAAATGGCTTTTAGAATGCACGGTGCCATTTTGTTTTATTTGATTTATTTCTGATTGTAACTCTCGTATTTGATACGCTCTTATTACAAGTTCATAAGAATGTTCGATTTCCGTTGCAGTCAGGTATGATTCATGTTGTCCGTCTAGGGAACACCGGCTGGCCGTGTGACGTATGTTTGTTATGAAACGTAATACGCGCGCTATCACTCGCACGGCGTGACTAATAGAACTATATTTATTTAATAAGTCTTCAAAGATAGTATTTGTAGTTTGAACTACGCATATCTGGATTTCTTTTTTCCTCTCCAACTGGGGTAGATCCACTTGTGGGATGTCACTTGGTATGTCGCCTTTAACCCATTGGGGTCCTTCCCACCACAACGGATGTTCAGTCAGCTGTGATATTGTCAATCCTCTGGTAGCACAGTCGGCGGCATTCTCACTCGAAATCACGTGACGCCAGCAGGATGATGGTATTATCTCTAAAATTTCTTTCGTACGATTTGCGATAAAAGTTTTCCATCGGGAGGAATGGCCTTGAAGCCAACCCAACACCACCAGGGAGTCAGTCCAGCAATAGATAGGAACGTCGGATTTTTGAAGAGCTTTCAAAATTTTTCCTATTAATTTGGACAGTAGCAAAGCGCCGCACAGCTCAAGTCGCGGCAAAGTCATAGTATTCTTGCGTGGCGCTACTTTTGTTTTCGCGGCAATCAATCGAACGGTAATTTCGCCCTTGTCATTCTTTGACTTTAGGTAAGCCACTCCAGCATAAGCTCGCTCGGAAGCGTCGCAGAATCCGTGTAACTCGATAGATGCATGGAGATCACCGACCCACCGAGGGATATGCAGTTCGTTGATGTGTTTAAGATCCTTTCGCAGTTTGTCCCATTCATATTGAATATCTTTCGGAACTTCGTCATCCCAATCCAAAGACACCAACCAAAGTTTTTGGAATAATAGTTTTGCCCTTATTGTCAGGGGAGCCATCCATCCTAAGGGGTCAAAAGTTTTCGAGATGTTAGATAATAACATTCGTTTCGTACATGGTGATGACTCATCGTACTCGTCAAGTGAGTGAAATGTAAATATGTCAGTAGTGGGATGCCACCGTAACCCGAGCGCCTTTGTCGAGTTAGCATTTTTAAAGTCAATTGTAGTCGGGTTTATTTGTTTTGACGTCAGATTCTCAAGTAATTGAGGGCAGTTACTCGACCACTTTCTAAGGTTTAGTTTTGCGCCTTGCAGTAGCTCGATCAGTTGCTTCTGAACTTCTCTTGCATGCTCAATTGACTGGCTGCCGCTGAGAACATCATCAACGTACACCTCATTTTTTAGGATTTCAGCCGCCAAGGGATACTTATTTGCATCGTCCAGTGCTAGTTGCTGCATTGTGCGCATAGCTAAATAAGGTGCAGCTTTCATACCGTACGTCACTGTGCACAATTGGTATTCTTTAAGAGGATCTTGAGGACTATTTCTCCAAATAATCTTCTGCAGATGTTGCTGGTCAGATTGAAGCAGGATACAACGGTACATCTTTTCACAGTCCGCAGTATATACATAGCGGTAGGTACGCCATCTCAATAACAAAGATTGAATGTCCTGTTGTAACTTAGGACCGCTTTCCATGAGGTCATTCAAACTCTTGCCTGTTGATGTTTTTGAAGAGGCGTTGAAAACGACGCGGAGCTTGGTGGTAAGGGAGTCCTCCTTATGTACTCCGTGGTGTGGTAAATAACACATAGGATCTTTGTGTTTGGTGCATTCGCGCATGTGACCTAGATCGATGTACTCTTGTATAAACTGCCCGTAACTGTCACGTAGTTTGTCATTCTTTATAAGACGACTCTCTAATTGCTTGAATTGAGCCACGGCACGTGCTCTTGAGTGACCGAGGTCCTTTTCGAAGTCCTCCTTCATTGGCAATTGAACTTCATATCGTCCGTCAGGCAACCGTTTAGTCGTTTTGGCGTAAAGTTCTTCACAAAATACTTCTTGTTGCGTCAGTGGTGTGGTTTCAGATGCAATTTCTTCAACCTCCCAGTAGTTGGCAATATCTTCAACTCCATTTAAAACAACATGGCAGTTAAATGTCATCACGGGTCCAGACAAGATCCACCCTAGTTTCGTCTGCTGGGCGATGGGTTCTTGTTGAGAGCCTTTAATTAACCCGCTCATCAAAATCTCTGAATAAACCTTGGCATCAAGTAATATATCGATTCGCTTGGATACATTATATTCAGGATCCGCAAGTTAAATATGTTGTAAATGTGGATATTTCTTGCAGTCAAATGTAGTGTGTGGTAGACTATTCACTAGCTTTGGCATAACTAGGGCGTCAGTGGTGAAGCTGTAGTCGTCATGAATTGAAACGCAACATAGTGGAATTCTTCCTCTGCTTCTCTTAGAAGAAATACCCACCCCTGTCACCGAGGCATGTAAGCTTTGGCGAGGCAAGCCTAAAAGTTGTGCGGCAGTTTCAGTTATGAGGGTTGTTTGCGACCCTTGGTCTAACAATGCTCGCATAGTCAGGTAAGTACCATCATTACATCGCACCTTTATTTGTACGGTCGTCAATAGTTTGATATTCGAGGTCGATGCAGTGGCCGAGGTCGGGTCGTTGTCCGAGTCATGCAATAAGGTATGTTGTTCGTCATTGCATATCTTACATCTCTTGGTAGAATTGCAAATATTTCGCTCGTGTACGTATAAACAATTTTTGCAAAGCCGATGTTTCGCAACTAATTTCAGCTTCACGTCTGTAGTCAAGGCGTCAAATTTGCGACATTGGTATAGCGCATGATTTGAGTTGCATAAAATACAATGTTCTTTGATAGAAGTCACGTGAGCTGATTTATGAAATTGAGCCTTATATCCAGTGCCGACAATCGAGTTTCGTGCGGCCTTGTATGATGTAGATTGTCTTGTCAATGCTCCAGATTCTCTTTCTTTCTTATTCGTCGTTGGTTCAAGCGCAGTAAATTTTGCCTCTAAAAATGACATAAATTCGTCAAACTCTGGGAGCTCGCGTGGAGTTTTGCGGGACTCCTTGTAATCACTTCGAGTTTCAGGATCGAGTTTCTGTAGCAATAGGTAGACCAACAGTGGATCCCAGGTCGATGTATCCACGCCTAAGTTGTGTATCGCGTGAATACATTCCATCGCAGTGTCATGTATGCGTTTAATTTCAGATGATGTCTGCTTTTCGATAACGCGTTGATTTAGAAATATCTCAATATACTTATTAAACAGAATCTGCATGTTGTTATAGCGGTGATAGAGGATTTCCCACGCAGTTTTATAGTTATCTGAAGAAACAGAAAGATGTTGCACGAGGCGGTGGGCTTCACCCTTTAATTTTCCCTTCAGATGTTGCATTTTTTGTGAGTCACTTAGCGTGGGGTTATCGTGGATACTGCTTTTGTAAAGATCCGAAAATGTGGGCCATTGTGTAAAATCACTATGGAACGTGGGCACTTCCACTTTAGGAGTTGACTCGTACTGGTGTGCAGATGAAGATATCCTCTGGTTTAGGGACCTTTTTATCACCTTGAATTTTTCTTCATATTTAGCAAATTCTTCATCGTAATCCACATCTTCACCGTTTAATAAATTGTCAATTTTTAGATGAAGATCATCGATATTTTTCCAACGGGACTGCAAGTTTTTTAATTCATCTTCCATTTCCCATTTTTCCGTAATTTTTGACAGATTGATGTTTTTTATTTGACGGCTCAAGGCACGGAAATTAGTCCGCTGTTCGCGCAAAAGGTCGTCAACAGATTGTCTCTTTACGTCATCTTCATCGTCCGACGGAGGCACGTAACTCTTAATTACAGCTTTAACTCGCTCGTACAAAAGCTTGGTGTCTGTAAAAATATCTTTCGTGATGTACTCATCAGATTGAGCAAGATTTGCCGACAAAATGTTAGCATGATTTATGTCAAACTCCGTCCAAAGGCTTTCAAGAGTACTAACCCGTTTCCGAATATAAGCTTCGGTTTTCTTAGTCGCCGAATCCTTGTTAAAGTTCACATGAGTCTTCTTGATGGTGTCAATGATCTCCTTTTGCCTGGCAAGAAGATCCATTGTTGATAACGCAGATATCAACACTGGTAAAATGTCAAGACAGGATTACACAGTAAGATGTAATAATGATGTCACGTAACGTCACTTCACTTCACTAAAATAGCTACTATAGTAAAAGTCACAAAGCAATCCTTTTGAACTGATGTCCAAAGTAACTGTAACTCCTTAGCGCTTATGAAGTCTAATACGATTTTTACGACACTCAACTCGATTGGTGAGACCCGCTTCTGGGAGGCCGACCGAGTCAAAGTTATAATCGTAAAAATAATAAAAAACCACAAAAACCCTAAATAAAACTCGAAGGACCAAAATGTACCGGACAGTATGGTCTCAGTACATGTAGCTGATGCAGATGTCAGGTGGACACGGTATGCTTGGGATGGAGAGTGCAGGTGTCAGGGATGTCAGTATTAAAACCCGACCGATACCACGGAATTCATTTATTGCACTAATAATAGAAAGAATTACAAAATATCGAGTATGTAGGTTACACGCGCTGGCCCGCGTGACGTCAAAGTGTCATCAACCTAAACTAATACTGTACGCTAGCTCGTACAGGGCCCTTTTAAGGGTAGCAGGTATCAAAGGTGGAAAAAAACCATGCTAACTTACGTCAAAGTAGGAAGGCTGGTTTTTACATATTTCATATATGATATTATTATAAACAAACATATACAGTTGCCAGACACTTCCTGTGGGCCATTACTTTTGCCACACTTTAAAAGTTGTAAAAAATATGGGAACTTAGGTCATTTTAGGAAGGCTGAATTTTATATATATTATTAAGCATAATATTTCAAAATATTTTCCAACGAGCCAGACAAATCTGACGGGCCAAACATCCTGCCAGACTCGTTAAAAGTTCTGCTGTCGAGGAAGCGCGAGAGCATTATTGAAGCGCATAAGTACAAGTGAGATACACTCTGACGCGTAAATATCGTGTCAGATGGTTAGAGGTGTCATTCTAAACAGCCTGGCCGGCGGTTACAGGTATCGCATCGAGTACGCGCGCCCAGCCTCCGGAGCTGCTACTTGCTTTTCCCCCATTCATTCTAGTGAGTAGTATCCTACCTTTATTGCCTTCCCAAAAATGCTTTTGATGGGCAGCAGCGTTGGAAGCACAAGAAGCCAAAAATACTGCGCTCGTGAACCTGCCTGCCAAGCCTGACTTATATAGTTATATTGAAATGGTATGGCAGGACAATAGAAAAAAAAAGAAAAGAAAGTCAAAAAGAAAATTATAAATAGCCTTCAGACGAGTATTAGGCTGTTGAAAATTGTGTCTTTCGGCGTTCTCTGCATTGTTCGATTCTGAAACGCTAGTAGCCTGTAGCTTTTGAACAATAATATTTAATTACTAGCTGTTGCCCGCGGCTCCGCCCGCGTTAGTGTCGATCCCTCGGGAACAGTAGAATTTCCCGGAATCAAACATACCCTATGTCCTTCCCCGGGCCTCACACCTCCATACCAAATTTCATCCAAATCAATCAATCAATCAAAAAGTTTCAATGGTTGAAGCGTAAAAAAACGACTTTCGCATTTATAATATTAGTATTAGTATGGAAGTATGGATATTATTTATACTTCTAAGTCCGGAAATGAGAATATTTCTATAAAACCTTTACCCACCCACATATATCTTTAATTGTAATCGAGAACTTACATACCTATTTATTTTCATACTTCATAGTCCAGAAATGAGAAAATTTCCAAACAAACTTTACCCTTCTGGGGGATTTTTTTTCCAGTTGACCTACATATATCTTTTTCAATTGATATCGTTAATTTATTTACCTATTTTCATACTTCTAAGTCTAGTAATAAGTAAATTCCTATACTATCTTTACCCCGCTATTTTACCCCTTCAGGGGAAAATATCGTCCATTTTACCTACACAGATATTTTTAATTGCAACCTAGAACTTATATACTTATTTTCACACGTCTAAGTCCAGAAATGAGAAAATTTCCATACAAAGTTTATACCACCCACCCACCCCCATTTTATCCCTTAAGGGGGGAATTTTGCAAATTGCATCTACCTACACACATCTTTTTTAATTTTAATCGAGGACTTATATACCTACTTTCATACTTCTAAGTCCAGAAATGAGAAAATTCCATATAAATTTTACCCCTTTAGAAGTTAAATTTCTTAAAAATACTTTCTTAGCGCTCACTCACATCATTAAAAAAACCTCTGTACCAAATTTCAAGTTTCTAGGCGCAGCAGTTTCGGTTGGTTTGCCGTTTGCTCGCGGCTACGCCGCCGCCGTTAGTGTCCATCCCTCAGGAACAGTATAATTTCCCGGAACAAAAGGTATCCTATGTCCTTCCCCGGGTCTCAAACTTCATCCAAATGGGTTCAATGGTTGAAGCGTGAAAAGAAGACAGACAGACAGACTGAGTTACTTTCGCATTTAAAATATTAGTATGGATAGGTATAATGCATCATCATCATCATCATCAGGTCCTTTTTAGTCTCCACTACAGGAGTACGACCCTCTCTGTACTACAAGGCCATACTTGGCCAGAGCAGCCAGAGGACTTGGCCTACACTCTCCACGTATAATGCATGCTGATGATGAATTGACTTTGTATTTAAATTTTCTTATGTCACTTATTATTTAATCACTTACTATTTAAGTGCTATACACGGTAAAATTTTGATTGTTTTGGACCCTTAAAGGGGGGGCTCAAATCATCAATATGAACAACTTTTTCTATGGGACCAATGCTGGGAACTCAAAAAAAAATTCGTCATTTCATACAAAATAGTCCCGCCGCCCGGCCAGTTTGTATGGGAGGGAATGTCGATTTTTTTTGAGTTCCTAGCATTGTTCCCATTGGAAAAGTTGTTAATTTTGATAGTCTGAGTCACCCCTTTATGGGTCTAAAACGAAAAAAAATTCACCGTGTATATTTGCAGGCAAACTAATGCCTTGAGTTCATTCAAATGACGATAACTTTTTTTTTAATGAACCGATTTTGATGTAACAAACGTTAGATGTTTTGCTGAGTTAAAACAAATCAATTGGTGAAAGTTTGAAGTAAATCGGTTCAGTATTTTCGGAGATAATCGTGATCATACATACAGACAGACAGACAGACAGACAGACAGACAGACAGACAGACAGACAGACAGACAAACAGACAAGAAATTCCAAAAAAATTTTTTTGCTTTCTATTATTCTTTTTAAGTGTCCCTCTATCCATTTCAGTCAAAAATTCTAAATGTACAGACAAAATATTTTTACTGTTTTATTATATGTATAGATAAATATTACCAAGTAAATAAGATCATTTTAAATATTGTTTGACGTGTAAAAGTGTCTGCAACGGCCAATTTTTATCCGACTTAAAAAAAGGAGGAGGTTATTAACTCAACAACTAATCATTTATGAACCAATTAAAAATGTTGTGTTTTTTGTTTGACAGTGTATTTTTTTAAATAGGTCCCATTTAAATTTCATCAAAATCAGTCGAGTGGTTTGATTGAAGTCGGATATTTTGTATACGAAAGATTGTTTATAATAATATAGAGATTCTGTTTGATTTTGATACACGGAGTGTAAATTTTGTACAGCCGAAAAACAATATTGTTTGCCTTCAGTTCATTATCATCCAACGCTGTGGAAAAATAACTTTTTTATTTGCAACATAAGTTATTTGTGCAAGATCTCATTATAAGACGACGAAAGAAAACTTGAAAAATACAGAAATTACAGAAAATCTCTTAGGTGGCAATAAATTCGCTTAAAATATGAACAAAATAAAGAAGCCATCTGTAGCAAATTGATACAATCAGTTGTCAAAGAAATATAACAGAAAATATGAAGCACACTCTCTTTTTCATTTTGTCAAAATACTAATATTCCAAAAAAATTTAGTAGTACGTGACAAATACTCAAGCTACGTACAAAATGTTTTTTGATGCTTTCACTATGAAAGAAATATTGTTAGATATTCTGGCGCTAATATCAGCATTAGCAAAATGATAGAACAAAAAGTAGTCTAGCCCCATTAATTCATAACACATCATTAAACAATAACTTACACATGCGTTTGTCTACTGGCTTATGAAAGAAATCGAGCAGACTTTAATACTTACTACAGTTTGGATGAACATTTTTCACAAAACCTTTGAAATATACCAAAAGTTAAATCTATTAATATGAATAAATAATGATGATGCCAAACCGTCAACCCGTGTTTATGGCTACGATGTTCCATGCTTGCTGGAATGGAAACTATAGCACTTAATTTACAAATGTCGTTTTTAGCCTATTACACCAGGCCCCTAGTTAAGCCAGGCCAGTTAGCCAGTAAATGCCATAAGCCAGACGATTAATTCCGTGTAATTAAAGACATTAAGACAGTCCAGTAACAGATCAACAACACTGCCTTTGTGAGTTGTAGACTTCACGACTCTTATCACAGCAAACTCAGAGTGGTCCTAAGCGTCATAGTTCTAATGGTCCTTATGTCCTTTGTGCCAATGGCGGTATTGACACAAACGACCTAAGCATTGCTAAAAATGGTCAGGGGTGTCATGCTCAACTGCCTGTCCGATGTTTGCATGGCATCGGATAAAATTAAAATATTTAATAAATAAAATAAAATAAAAAAATTTAATTAATAAAATTAAATTAAATTTATTTTATCATGACGATTTTCAACGTGATAACCAAAGAAGTATGAATACTCGCCATTTTAAAAAATATATATGGTGATTACGGTGGAAGACAGATAGATGCGTCACAAGCCCAACGCTTAGGCCGATTGTACCTCTCTATAGCTTGATCCGCGCTCTCGCTTTGCACACGGAACGCGACAATTTATTGTTCGTGTAGCCGGGGTTCAATGGTGAGGGGTGTCATCCTCAACTGTCTGTCTGTCCGGTGGGTGCAGGTATGCGCGACCGGCCTCCCGCGCTGCTACTTGCTTTTCACCCATTCATCGGAGTGAGTAGTATCCCAATACCTTCATTCCCTTCCCAAATCGAACGAAACCCCATCCAGCTTTAAAATGATTTCGATGGCATCAGCATAAGCAGCACAAGAAGCCAAACAAACTGCGGTCGCCAACCTGCCTACCAAGCGTGGTGATAATGCCAATATCCTCCTATGGGATCTCAATCTTTAGGAGAGGCCTTTACCCAGTAATTAGTACACGTTTTACGACTTTAATGATGATAATGATTGGAAAAAAATGCACACTAATCACATAAAAAAAATATATGTAAATATTTAACTTACAAGATATCACGAGAATCGGTTGGGAAATAGCGACCTGTAGAGGAGAATATCCGTACGCCGGACTTTTGAAATAGTTTTCGCCCAAACATAAATAGAAATACTTCGTTTGCACTTTGCTCTTGCTCGGTCAATTACTGATTTACGGACTGCCTTGTTTTGTCTACAGGATTTACTTTAAATGCCGTAAAGCCTGACTGGTTCTATCTAACGCGTAAATAATAAAAAAATCACTAGCGATTTTTCTTCAATGTGACGTGTTAGACTTGTTTTTTTTTTTTTTTATAATGACAGGGCGGTAAATAAGCAAGCGGGTCACTTGATGGTAAGCGATCACCGCCGCTCATAGACAACTGCAACTTCTGGGGTGTGACCTGAGGGTGTGACAAAAGTGTTACCGGCCTTTTAAGAAAACATTGATCGGGTCAAATCTTGCTACTCAATTTTATAGCAGATATCTTCCACTGTTGGAGCTGTAATTTTGTATACTTGTTTAGTTTGGGTGACAATGCAAGGTAAGCTGTATGACATCATTCTAAATCAAACATGACGGAATACCCAAAATGGCGGAATAGCTTTTGATACACTTCCAAAGTATGAATATCAAAGGGCTCGCTGAAAAAATAACTCGACTTACTAACATAAAGTGATGTATATAAAAGCTTGTTTTAAAAAGTTTTAAACTTATTATTTTGTGGATGTACCTACATGCTATTAAGGGTTTTGCTTCTGTTATTAAAATATTTTCAGGAGTTCAAAATCACTCTGTATTATCATTACTTATCATCATGCGTCGATGTAACTTAAAATATAACGGGCTAATATGGTTTAACGGATAACGGTGATTAAGATTAGAATAAATGGGTATCTCTTGGATAGGCATGTAACATTCTCGTCTTCATCGTCACTTACCATCAGGTGATATGGGAGATAAACGCCTAATCCAATTTTTAACATCCTGCACTTGTCTAAGATGCGGCTTTCGATACATATACATATAGACATGCTATCACATCTTTATCACTTATCTATTATTCGAAGATATTGAAGATAATATCTTAGATCATTGTGAACCGATAAATCCTTTATGGGTTGCCTTGCCAAATCCCGGGCAAATATTGACTTAGGTACTTTTGATGATAATTTCCTGTATATATTATTTATAAAATTCGAGTACTAGTCGAAATAATATTGCATTAAAATGGAAAAATAGGGGTTGTATACCATCTTCATCCCTGGAAGCGGGTAATAGTTGAAGTAAATGAGCGTACCTTTAGCCGGATTGATATTAATTTTTATTATTATTAACTAATGTTCAAGTCAAGAGCTATTTACTACTAGCATTTCGGAACCGACCACTGCAGAGAAGAAACCCCGAAAGAAACTCTTAACAGTATTGGTCGCCTACTCGCATGAAGAGCTTTTAATGTTATGACTTGTAATGTTTATAATATTTAACAATACAGACATGATTGTTCTCGAACACAATTGATGTGTTCGATAAAATTCAGTTCAGTTAGCGATCGAGTGTAATAAACACATTATTTATAGTAGTCTCAAAGAGGCCGAGTAGATCAGTGTTACTTATATTTACAGAATAAGCCCACGATTTGGCGAGGTAGGTAACCTATGATTTATCAATGCTCAAATGATCTAACATACCTAATTCATTTATCATCTTCAAATAGCAGACAGGGTATAATATGTTACTTAGGCCATACATCGTAATATAATAATACCATATAACTTTTTATTTTAGATGGTCCATAAACAACACAAGAAATATGTATAAAACTAGTACAAAAGAGTTCAAGTTCTATTGAAACGTTTTATGATTGAAAAATGACGAAACCACATGAGATACGGTTGTAAATGATAAAAAAAGAAGTTTAAAATATAAATCGCTGTATTAACGTAAAGGATATTGATCCAAATTAAAATAACCTTAACAATAAATAAAAGTAACCTTTAAACTAGCTTACTGACATTTATCTTGAGTACACATGTTCTTTCCGACCGAACATTTTCTTTTTCCTTGTAGCTTTTTGATTATGTTTATGCATATTTGCTTTCTTGTGTCTATTCTGGTAAGATTTGTTTTCTTCTTGTTTATGTTTTTCCGTACTTGGTTTTGTAGGTACTGCACTTGTTACAGTTTCTTTGATAACATTTAAATTTTCCGTTGGTGGTAGTATAACCTTTTTTTTATAATCACCTTTTAATTTTTGATAATACTGTCTGCTATTATGAATGAATGACTTGCTTGCTTGTTTCAGACCACGTCTGTCATTTTTTGAGTTCTTTTTACTGGTTTTGCATTTCAAACAATTATTTTCTTTATCTGCCCGCTTTCTGATGTCTTTTTGTACCAAATTATCATTATTAGTATACCCCATCAAGGCATTGAAATCCATCGTATATTGTTGTTTGCCTGTAGTGTAATTGTTATCAATTGCCTTTGATGTATTGTTTTTGTTACGGAAAAAAAACGGAAACTTCAAATTGTTCAGATGCTGCATTGAACTGAAATAAAAAAAAACGATATAGGTATATTTTATAGGGCTAGTGCATTTTTTTTATTAACCTGTATGATAAACCTGTGTGGCTGCCTGTATCAGTATAGCTCTTAAACAGGTGAACCGATTTAGATGCGGTATCTTTTTTATTTGAAAGCAGTATTTCTAGCGATGGTTTTTAGATATTTTCTTTCAATCGGCCCAACCGTTTACAAGATAGAGGATTTTTGCTTAAAATTTCAATTTTAAATAGCTCGTGTTGGATTGTGATTACTGTTTATGGAAACAACTGACTTCACATTAATTTCTGATAGCTTCACTTGTGTTATTCATAGGAAAACTACACTTAGGATGTTTCTCTATACTGTATCCCATAAACTTATGCAAAATGATATAATTGAGTAGGTTGTGAGATAATCAAAGCATGTCATACAAATAAACTTACTATAGCATTATAATATTAATAAAGATTGGGATGAAATAAATTAAAATAGATAAGTTAAATAATCGAAGAATTAAGACATATAAATGAAAATAGAGACTGTATTCAGAATTTCCTCATACCTTTTTTTAAGCGGCTTGTGAACTAAATCGTCGACACTTATCTCATTTTCTAAAACACTATTGAAGTCATTATACTGATAATCTTGGTTCTTGCTGTTCAGTGAGGAAGCATCTAAGTTATGTTCATTTGAGAACATCGTGTCTTGGAATAAGGCTGGATTATGATTCGATTTTAAATTATTGTGTTCGAAAGAATTTGAGTGGTCAATATCAAGATTACTGAGTATGTCATAATCGTTGTATTTGGGTATTAACTGGCTGAAAAAGAAAGGTTCTGATGAATATATTATTAACTTCTATTATTGTTACTGCTTATTCCTTTATATAAGAGAAAAAAGCTAGGATAAGCTACAGTAGAAGTATCCTTACTAATATTATAAATGCGAAAGTGAGTTTGTTTGTTTATTTGTTACGCTTTCACGCCGTAACTACTGAACCGATCATCATGAAATTTTGCATACAAGTTCTCTAGAGTGCGGAGAAGGACATAGGCTACCTTTTATCCCGGGGTGTGCATGGTCGATTGACCGTGACACCTACTCGAAATGAATGAATGGATCCCGGGAAAAAGTACTATTCCCGAGGGATCGACATTGACGCGGGCGGACCCGCGGGCGAAAGCTAGTAATCAAATAAAATGCACTTTACTTTATTGATTACATAGATACCTGCACATAAGGTCAGGGGTGTCATTCTCAACTGCCTGTCCAGTGATTGCAGGTATGGCAACGCGTACGCACGTCCGGCCTCACGAGCTGCTACTTGCTTTCCCCCATTCCTCCGAGTTAATAGTATCCCAATGCCTTTTATTTGCTTCCTAAATCCAACAAATCCTTTCCCTCCCCGGCTTTAAATGCCTGCGATGGGCAGCAGCGTCGAGAGCACAAGAAGCCAAACAAACTGCGCTCGTCAACCCGCCGGCTAAGCGTGGTAACTATGGCAATATCCTTCCATAAAACAAAATCCTTGGGCAAAAAGGCTTTTGTCCAGCAGAGAACTTCAAACGCCTGGATTAATGATGACACAGATTGAGCTAGCCTCACACTAAGTTGTAAACTTGTGTCGTAGAGTACTAACTCAACGTTATTTATATTTTGTAACAAATACCGCCGGCCGGGTACCCTACGGAGAGGCCTTTTTCTAGCTGTGGACTTTTTGCGACTGAAATGATGATGATGATGATGACCTCAGACCGAAAAGTAAATAACTAGTTAATTGTTAATATCACTGAAACTAAATACTTGTTCTCAGACGAAACTCGCGAAATAAAATAATCGCGGTAAGTATATATAGTGAAAATAATAAATAAATAAATATATATGGACATATCACACAGATTGAGCTAGCCCCAAAGTAAGTTCGAGACTTGTGTAATGGGATACTAACTTTACTACTAACTAATAACAAATACATATATAGATATACATCCAAGACCCAGGCCAAACTGAAAAAGATCATTTTCCATCTTGACCTGGCCGGGGATCTAACCCGGGCACTCTCGTGTTAACCGCTGCGCCACGGAGCTAGCCAAAAATACATATTCGATTATAATAAATGAAATAATAATTGAATATAGGCAATGCTGTTTATAGAGTGAAAGTGTAGGTGCTACGTTATTACGTACAAAAGCTGTTAAAAATATGCCTTTTTGTTTGGCTGTACCGCAGTTGGATAAAAATTGTTAGTCCATACCTATTGAGATCTTGTTGGTATTGCAATTGTTCGTCAGCATCAGGTTTTTGAATAAAGCTCGCCACGTCTATTTGTGCAAATTGGTCATTATCGTTGGAACTTTCATAATCTTGGCGTCTGTTTATAACGTGAGCGTTGTTTTCATTGCAATGTTCACTGTTTCGATTTTTTCTTTTAAATCGTTTCCCTAAAGGTCTAAATTTTGAACCTCGATTAGAAATATGGTCATAACAAAAACACTCTTTTATGTAAATTGCTAAACAAAGTAAATAAAAATATCGTTGCATTTTGAAACATTTTCTGTTTGATTGACGTAGCCTTGGTATTTGACAGTAACATTTATTTTAAAAAAATGACACATTTGACCCAAACAGGCTAAAATGTATTATTCCTTCTTGTGACATTTTCAAAAACTTACTAATTTCCTTCAAGCTGCATGATTTTTACTTTGCGCTGGCATTTATGACTATAAATGCCAGCGCAAAGTAAAAATCATGCATTCATCACACCCATTTCTAATAACATGACTACATACGTTATAAGAAATGGGTTGGTCAAGGGGCCGAGAAGTTAGGGATTACCGGACGAGTTGAGTCTTGACAATAACTACGAGTCCGGCAAGCCGATTGCCGCCGAGGCATGTATAGTGCTTTTCTCAATAAAAGTGAGGGAATAGTGAAAGACGTAACACTGGAAACAAATGAGTATAATATAAAAAAAAACGAATAAGGCAATTAATTAATATTCCCACGTTTTTTTTTTCAATTGTCAATAAGTGCTAAGGAAACATAGCCCTAGCCCATATAGACCAGTCGTCAGAATTATCTTATCTCTATGGCCCAGTCATATTTTACACAAAAAAAATTTAATATCATAGATTATTGTTTTTTTTTCTATCGCAACGAAAATTAAGCATAGGTATTTTTGTGCGATTTTATAAAACCATTTTTATATAATGTGGTACCAATTGGTGGCAAAGTTACATAGTACAAGTTACATAGATGAATTAAAAAGTTTCGTGCAGCGGCCAGGAATGAATTTTCACACTTACTTTCCTGGCTTAGGCCAGTAAAGAAATGCACGAGCCAAGAATTACAAACTTCGTGTCTTATTTTTACTACAATAATGCTTAGGTACATTTCCGAGCATGTTTTAGAAAAATACAGCTTTAGGATGGATCTTGTCAGGTTCCACACATTTTCGTGATCGTGATCAACCGCAAAGCAATCATCGTCGTCGCTGATTACTATTCGACTCGTTTAGGACCAATTAACTTACCACGGCCAATTACCAACCAAACGCGATCGGGCCTATTTTCTTGCACGTAGGCGGTGCAAGAAAATAGGGCCGTTTTTGCTTTCCTACGAAATCATCACTGGCATGCCAACATTTTTGGTCCCCGTTAGCTTTGGGAAATAGGCTAGTTTCCTAAAAAAATATAATTAGTCCGTCAGTTAGATATTCAAAAAATATTGGACACGTATTTTTTCTCGATCGATTAAACAAAAAATGATAAAGATATAGCCCTTGGAAGTTCCGTGTGACGACATAGTTTGCTACAATTTTTAGCAAACTTTGACGTCACGAGCCCCCACTCCTGAACTTTGACGCGCTTTATCTTTATTATTTATTTGACAAAAGAAAAAATACGTGTCCAATATTTTTCGATCATCTAACTGACGGACTAATTGTTATGTTATTATTACGACCCAGGAAACTAGCCTATTTTGTCATATCCTACTAAAATCCGAGTAATAGCTTCTTAAATCAAACTAATATTTTAAATGCGAATTTTTAATATTTGTTTATCAATCACCCCAAAATGGCTTATTCTGCAGACAGATAAGTCTGAGGATAGGGTTACCTGGATTAACACAAAGGCTCGCGAAAGGTAGGTGGAGCAGCCGGTGAAAGCTAGCTGATTCATATGTTGGAGAAATCTAGAAATATTGCTGCCTCACAGGTATAAAAAAATAGAGTAAAGTATAATCTCATATTGTTAAACGAGCAATTTTTGTATATTTCTGTACAAATATTATAATCAGGATCTCGGATACGACGATTTTAATTAAATCTTGTGTACGGGCTTGTTGGGGTGAAAATAAATTTATGGCTCCGGATAATAACCTACCGGCCTATTTACTATTTTAGTGTACAATGTTTTGATGGTCACTTCAGAAGACATTGCGTTTTATATATCGCATATAAAAATAGTCAATTATACGAAAGCCGCAATGTATTTTGAAGTGACCAGCAAAACGTTGTACACTAAGTTAGCAAATAGGCTGGCTGGTCCTGTGTATTCCGGGGAACTCGGTCATCCAGGTACTGTATCTCCTACAAATGTTCTTTGTTCTTCAAACAGATATACTAATTTTCGTCCCTGAATTAAATCTTAATCTCGCATATATATTTGGTAAATTTAGGAGCCATACATATCAGGATGTATATTTTTTTTATTTTTTTCATATTTTCTTAATAATAATTACGATATTAACATTTTTTAAAATTAAAAAATGCAGGTAAATCCAATATATAGGTATATAATCAATGTAACCTTTAACATAAAATTAAAAAGCGTGACGTAAAATAGCCTGAGAACACATCTACGTGATAATGACCAATCCGTTATTAGTTCTCAGCTTTCAAGTACGAGTATCATTTGTAAATATTTTACCTATGATCTAGCCAAATACTTCAATACTATCATATAAATCAGCACCGTCTAAAAGCCGTGTAATAATACATATATCAATGTAGTTACCGTAGTCCTAACTCGGCTGTCATGTCTGCATTTGCGTATGGAGAATTCGTAGCATAATGCGTTCGAATTTATGTCCGCCGTTAGTCCCAGGCTTTCAGATAAGAAAGATAATTTACCTATGATCTAACTTATAAGACTGTCATAATATAAATCACCACCTCCCCAAACCCCTGTAAAAATATATCAATGTAGTTAAGCGTAGTGCTGAGCTGGCTGCCATGTCTGGTTTGGAGGCATCGTAGCCGAATACACTCTAAATTATGTCCGCCGTTAGTCCTAAGCTTTCAGATGAGAAAGATAATTTACCTATGATCTAACTTATAAGACTGACATATAAATCACAACCTTCCCAAACCCCTGTAAAAATATATCAGTGTAGTTAAGCGGAGTGCTGAGCAGGCTGTCATGTCTGGTTTGGAGGCATCGTAGCCTAATACACTCTAATTTATGTCCGCCATAAGTCCGCTTTCAGATAAGAAATATAATATACCTTCGATCTAACTGATAAGACTGTCTTATAAATCATCACCTTCCCAAAGTCCTGTAAAAATATATCAATGTAATTAAGCGGAGTGCTGAGCTGGCTGTCATGTCCGGTTTGGAAGCATCGTAGCCTAATGTGCTCTAATTTATATCCGCCGTTAGTCCCAAATTTTCAGTTGAGAAAGATTTACCTATGATTTAACTTATAAGACTGTCATATAAATTACCACTTTCCCAAACCCCTGTAAAAATATATCAAATTAGTTAAGCGAAGTGCTGAGCTGGCTGTCATGTCTGGTTTGGAAGTATCGTAGCCTAATGTGCTCTAGTTTATATCCGCCGTTAGTCCCAAGCTTTCAGATGAGAAAGATAATTTACTTATGATCTAACTGAGAAGACTCTCATCTAAATCATTACCTTTCCAAAGCCTTGTAAAAATATATCAATGTAGTTAAGCGTAGTGCTGAACTGGCTGCCATTTCTGGTTTGGAGGCATTGTGGCCTAATGCGCCCTAATTTATGTACGCCGTTAGTCCTTAGCTTTCAGATAAGAAAGATAATTTACCTATGATCTAACTTATAACACTGTCATATAAATCACCAGCTTCCCAAACCCCTGTAAAAATATATCAATGTAGTTAAACGGAGTGCTGAACTGGCTGTCATGTCTGGTTCGGAGGCATCGTAGCCTAATACGGTCTAATTTATGTCCGCCGTTTGTCCTTAGCTTCCAGATGTCGGGTGAGAGCAAGGTTTGTCCAGATCGAACGATAACGTGGTAAATAGAGGCTACGTATAGGTCATTGTAATTTAAAGGCATTTTGTTTTATTGTTCGTGTGTGTAGGTTGGCAACACTGGCGTCTGATTTTTCAAATGAAAAAGCAATGACGCGCTTAGATAGAAAATGGGATCGGAACTGTGCTGGGGGTAAGTTTCTTTTCTTTTCATCTCTGCTCAAAGTGAAAGAATTGTTTTATTTGTATTACATATTAATTACGCATTGAGTAAATAAGGTCAACTGAATATTAACTGTCTTTGTAGAAATGGTTCAGAATTAAAATAAAAGAGACTATTTTTTTGGGTAAGTAATTATTAGAAGCGTTTTACCTGAAATAAAACGCATATTAAATACTTACCTTATTTGAAACTGTACATATTGAGATAGGCACTGTGTTTTCTGCTTTCTCTTTCTACCTATATAGTGCTGTCTCGCTCGCACGATCCCACCATCTCATCTCACCAGGCAGGGTGGGGGGCCCTTGTAGGGGCGCCCGCCATCTTAGAATAATTGAGACGAAATATGTACCCAGGCAGGAATTAAATTACAGTTTCAAATAAGGTAAGTATTTAATATGCGTTTTATTTAAGGTAAAACGCTTCTATTAAAGTACTTGACCGTTATTTGAAACTGTACATATTGAGACTTGTTTGTTATCGCCTGGGTGAGATGGACGCCAATGTGAGACGAGTAAGATTAAATAATGATACGATTGTATCATTTCCATGGTAAAATGAATGTACCAAATATAATAATCTCAATTATTATTTAATAATTAAGATGATATACAAGTGGGAAGTGCGAGTAAATAAGCTCTTATATTTTTTACAAAAAAAAATTATAAATGCGATTCATATACATAACAAAGTATGCGTAAAGTAAAGAAAATGAAATAATTTGAATCACTTTTGTATTGAAAATACACAATCAACTTATTGGAATAAACAACTAGTGATGTTTCTATTAACGGGAGTTGGTATGACCTGTTCCCTGTAAAATTTTCTAAATGTATCACCAGATTGCCAATTACCTCTTGATAAGATGTCGTCTATAGGTATATTTCACAATTTTCGTACCAATCAAAGTACGTGAAGCCGAAAGCATAATATGGATGTGTGTCTACTTGCGGAAAATAAATCGTTTATGTCTAAGCTATATTTCAAGAGAAACGATAATATTCCATATTGTTTTTTAAGGCGTTTGCCTGTAGACCCGGGGTCGTGGTTTCCCACGGGAAGCATACTTTGTTTACTTGCTTTCAGTTTGGTTAGGACATTGCAGGCTTGAATCACCTGATTGTCTGATAATAAAGATGATTCCGTACTTCGTAAGGCACGTTAAGCCGGTGGTCCCGGCTACCATTTAGTAGTCCGGTTCCGAAGAACTCTGGACACCAGGGTGTTCGTGGTCGATTGACCATGACATCTAATCGTTTTTTTTCTTTTTTTTTTTTTTTAAAGCAATAGATATCAATCTATGCTTGACCAGTACATAAGAACTCAGTTGACCAGAAATTTCAGTACCACATAGTGTGGAAATACTGATTTATGAAGCAAAATTGTACTAAAGGAAAGATTTTTCCTTTAGGTGTAACTCAGCTAAACATTTAACCAGAATCGAGCCATCAGGATGAAATGGACTCAAATGCAATTTATTGCACCAAGATAGCCACCTACTCCAGACCATTTTATAAGATTTCCTAGTAGAAGCTCTCCAGGAACTTCGGGCCAAACTAATCTGAGAGTCATTCCAGGTTGTTAGGCTATCTGCCTTCCCCCACATTTCCATACTTCCAGGGTCATGTCCTGGAGTTTGGGTGGAGGCAGACCGGTTGAAGTATCGATTAGATACTGGTGTAGGTTGTGGATTGTGAATCCAGCCGCTATCGCTCGGGACTCCAGTCTGCTTTCCAAAATGCTCGTTCCCATCGTGGGAATACTAACAAGAATACACCTCGAGCCTGATTGGCTAATACCTTGGGTATCAGGTATGGGGAAGGGAATACCCACTAAGCTAGGTTGTAGTCCCAAGTCCGGGAGAATGCATCGTGATAAAAGGCTTGACTGAACATTCGGTCCAGGGAGACATAATTGCAGACAACTTGTGCGTTCTTTGAAGCAAACAGGTCCATGAGAGGAACACCGTATTTTTGAAAAAAAAATATTTTTGTTCGAAGAGGCAATAGATGCCGTTCTAGGAGTAGACGGTAGCGAGACAGATGATCTGCATGCCCATTGTACTTGCCTGGAATATAACGATCAGATATTTGAATCTGAGAGTGATCTAGCAATTGACCAATTCTTGCTGTTATGTTCATCAGCATTGACGACTTGGTCCTCCTTCATTCCGCACGTGAGCAACTGCTGTCTTGTTGTTGCATTGCCACAACAGAGTGGACTGGCCCAAATTCTGATTTTGGATTTCCAAGACCTTTAGAACTGCAAGGAGTTCTTCTTGGTTGCAGTGCAATCCCTGTTCTTGGTTGGTCCAATGACCCGAAAAAGACTGGTTGTCTAATTGGGCTCCACAACCTAAATCGGATGCATCCGTCACCATAAAGTGAGACAGCCCACAAGACTTTGTAAGCTTTTCAGCTCGACTGCAACCTGATTGAAAATTTGCATTATTTTCGCAGAGAGAGTAATTCACTTCTCTTTGGGTAACGATTTCTTGTTGGTTTAAGTGTCCCAATTCACACCCAGGAATACTAGATTCTGCTGAGGGGTTGTGATTGACTTCTCCTTATTCACTTGCCAACCCAGATACAGTCTCTCTAGGAGGATGCGGACATGTGAACTAGGACCTGTCGGTCTTGGTCTTGGACCAGCAGGAAATCGTCCAAATCCTAACTAATATCATAAATGCGAAAGTGAGTTTGTTTGTTACGCTTTCACGTTGTAACTAATGAACTGATCATCATGAAATTTTGCATACACGTTATCTGGGGTATGACATATGGTACATTCCATTGGTATGGACGTATGTCGTCGTCGTCGTCAGGTCCTTTTTAGTCTCCACTACAGGAGCACGACCCTCTCTGTACTACTATAGCCATACTTGGCCAGAGAAGCCAGAGGACTTGGCCAACACTCTCCACGCTGGCCAGACGGGTTGGAGAGGTGATGGACGTATGGTATCCCGGGAAAAAGTACTGTTTCCGAGGGATCGACATTGATGCGGGCGGAGCCGCGGGCGAAAGCTAGTAGACTGTAATTTGTAAACAGAGTTCACTTAGGTTTTGCGCCACCCAGTTTGTAAGGGTACCACCCAGAAGCAAAGACTTTCGGTGCCGTGCTGAGGCCAAATGGCAGGCACGTCATTTCTAGTAGCTGGTCTTTATAAAGAAACGGCATAAACCTCATGTGAGAAGTTTAGACGCCAAGATGAAGATAGGCTTGCGATAGATCGATTTTCCATAGCCAGTCTCTCGGTTGCAAAAATCTGGGATGCTTACTGTACTTTTATAATACGAAACTTTTCAGTTATTACATAATCGTTCAGAGACGTAAGGTTGAAAATGGGACGGTGAGTGCCGTCGCCTTTTGGTATAAGGAACATAGTCGAAATAAAGCTTGGAGACGGTTTGACTACTTCTAAGACATGTTGCTATTTCATTTGTGACAACACGGTTGTAATGGCTTCTGATACAGAAGTGTGGAGTCTTTTTTCGATCCGATGAGGCATCGAGAGTGGTGGTTTTGGTGAAGAGGATTCCCTCCTATGCTCCAGAGTTACCGTCTAATTATTTTTAAAAAGAACGGTGGAGCACCGAGCCGTTCCCACCTTTTGTGAAATAGAAGTAGTCGCCCCGCTCTGAATTGGTTGTCAGTACTTGCCTCGTTTCTTCCCAAGCATCTTGAAGTCTGAGGTTGGTCTCGATGACTTGCGCTTATTATACTCTTGGGACCTGTAGGTCTGCCGACCTCCTCTGGGTCGAAAGGAACCTCTAGAGTTAGAAGGCGCTGAGTGAGAGTCATCGTTATAATTGCCATGTCCCTGCGGAGGCAATGGGTGACAACAACCCTGCGGTTGATTAGCATGGGAAATGTGCGATGCACACCATCCATGTGCGTTTGTGGTACCCTGCGAGGGTCCATTAAAAGTTGCCTGCCCCTGCGGGGGGTTGCAAGTTTGGTTGCTCGTACCAGCTTGTGCAGCTAGAGCATTAATGAGTCAGCGTTATAATTACCACGTCCCTGCGGAGGCCATGAGTGACAACAACCCTGTGGGGGTTGATTAGCATGGGAAATGTGCATCGCACAACATCCATGTGAGTCTGTGGTACCCTGCGAGGGTCCATTAAAAGTTGCCTGCCCCTGCGGGGGGTGGCGAGTTTGCTTGCTCGTACCAGCTTGTGCAGCTGGAGCATTAAAGAGTCAGCGTTATAATTACCATGTACCTGCGGAGGCCATGAGTGACAACCCTTTGGGGGTTGATTAGCATGGGAAATGTGCGTTGCACAACATCCATGTGAGTCTGTGGTACCCTGCGAGGGTCCATTAAAAGTTGCCTGCCCCTGCGGGGAGTGGCGAGTTTGCTTGCTCGTACTAGCTTGTGCAGCTGGAGTATTAGTGCTGTTTTGTTATTTTTGTGGGGGTAGGAATATTTCCCTTACTCCTCCAGCTTTTTTTAAGAACAGAAGTCAAAGACTTAGCATTAAACAAATGTTGACATGAGGGTGGATTTTTACGCAAAGCTACTTTGGTAAGTGGGTTACGTATAAAGTTAATTATTCCATCTCTGCTCATTTGTATAACCTCAGCTCTGTGGCCACAAATGAGTTGAAGTAATTCTGATGAAACTTGAACACATCACCCTTTAAAAACAATTCCTCTATTTTCCACGTGAACCGTCAAAATAAATTTCAGATTCTTGGGCCCATTCCAAAAGATCCCGAATATATGATTATAAGACATCGCGTTGTTTGAGAACACAACAAGTTAAAGCAGCGTAGGCTTTTTCAGAATTTGCGAAATGACGTTATGAATCATAAGCTCTTAGCTCGTCATTTACTTCTAATTCCACAAACCCCGGTGTAGAATTATATATTTTTTGCGTATCCGCGTAACGGAGTTCGCACCATTCACTTTTATCAAAATTTTGCATGTCCTTTAAGATGTTTAAATACTCAACCGAAGTTTTGGGCACAGCAGGCTCCTTTAAATGTATCAATTTTGAAAATTAAATTTGACTCACGTGTAACTGATTGGGGCGGACTATTATTGACATCATACAGTTCGCCACTAAATTGTCATCAACAACAGTCATTTTGACAAGTGTTTACACAATTTTGGCTGTTTCCCTCATAAAAGGTGACTTGCGCCTGCGATATTTGCCCCCCCTTTTCTTTCGTTTATATCTATTAATATCGGAGGAACTAGAACTAGATGACGAACAATAACTACTTGTAGACTTGCTACTAGAAGTACTTCGCGACGTTTCCTCTACATCTGTTGTTCTCAACATTAGATGGGCCCGCTCGGGGGGAATTATTTTTATTTCTGTCAACAGACTCCATATTGATTTATAAATTACACACAACACTTCCACTTCACTTATCTGTGGAAAAAGTTGTGTTAAAACACGGTTAAGACAAACACTTTAATTAAAAAGGTAGAATTTAAAATAAATGGAATAAATTCGAACGGAAACTTCGTTATTACTATATTAGTCACTACATGACTTTGTAAATTAGGTAATTTAAGTAATAATTTTATAAAATGTTATCCGTAATTTTCCATGAGAAAGAAAAAACGGTTAAATTAAAATGTAATTCATTTTACCAGAATATTACGCAGTCCTTAGCACGACCGTGCACCGCAGAAAACAGGACGCCAATGATTCTAAGATGGCGGGCGCCCCCACAAGGGCCCCCCACCCTGCCTGGTGAGATGAGATGGTGGGATCGTGCGAGCGAGACAGCACTATATAGGTAGAAAGAGAAAGCAGAAAACACAGTGCCTATCTCAATATGTACAGTTTCAAATAACGGTCAAGTACTTTAATACTAATATTATGTCCAGTTACGTAACCTGTTAAATAAAAATAGGTTTAGATGTCGCTAAATATTAGCGGATTTGAAGATATTACCTTTTATAATGTAGCAAAATATTTTTTTAAATAAATAAATAAATATATACGGACAAATCACACAGATTGAGCTAGCCACAAGGTAAGTTCGAAACTTGTGTTATGGGATACTAACTCAACGATACTATATTTTATAACAAATACATATATAGATAAACATCCAAGACCCAGGCCAATCTGAAAAAGATCATTTTCCATCTTGACCTGGCCGGGGATCGAACCCGGGCACTCCATGACGCAGGCTGGCGTGTTAACCACTGCGCCACGGAGCTGTCTAATATCGAGTTAAAATTATATATTTTAACTAAAGTCTAAAGTTGAACTGAGTAGGTACATGATTCTGTAATTTAATTAGTGAGAACATCCTCTATTCAAATTAAGTGATAGCTGTTAAGTTAACGGCTTGAATGAATAGTGCCTCTCAATGCTTCGGGAATGGCTTCTAGTTCAGTATAATTATCAAGAACATCATTTATTCATATTAGGGCAAGTAATGAAAGTCGATGTAGGCACTGATGACGAATAACACGTATTCCTTATTTTCATTTTATGTAAATTATGTAATGTATTAAGTGACGGAAATCACTCGAATTTGAACTTTGTCGTTATGCAATAAAAAATTAAAATAATAAAAATACGTACGTTGTCATCACAATCATATAAGCCACAAGAAGTCCTCTGCTGGACATAGGATTTCTAAAATTACGGGTTTGTAGCGGCCTGAATCCAGTGTTTACCTGCAAGATTGGTAAGGTCACACGATCAACTGATCTGAGAGTCAAACGCTGCGCTTGCCGGTAATACTTTTTAAAACCTTTTTGCCCCACCAGCCATCATTATCATCAGATCTTTTTAGTCTCCACTTAGAGCAGGAGCATGACTCTCTCTGTACTACCGGAGCCATACTTGGCCAGAGCAAACAGAGGATTTGGCCTACACTCCTCTCACTGGCCAGACGGGTTGGAGAGGTCTCATTGATATTTATGAGCTTTGTTTAGCTTGTATTTCCTAAGTCGCCTCTTACGATATCCATGGGAATACTTGGAGTGGTCCTATTCTACTCTGCCGGAAACCACACGGCCACCAGCCATCGGTTCTACGATTTACCAGTTCTTTTCTTAAGTATGCGATAGTTTTCCGTTTGCATTCTCAGCTGAGATGCTTCGGAGCCTAGGGTCCACTAAAAAAATAATCAATTATTTTTTGTAACTTAATTGATTTTTATTTTACGCTAAAGTTCAATATCAATCATGTCTTCGGCTTGATCTATGCCAAACTGGGACGTCTGTCCCGACCGGAAGTTTCAAAGGGTTTCACATAAAATAATAAATGACGAGTTGAATTTGCCAATTCGCGAAGCTTTCTAGTTGTAAATATATAAATAAATTAAAAGAAAAAGATACGGGATTGCTGATTTTTAAGTTATTTCTGCTTAAAGACCTATTTGTAAACAAACAAGCACAATCTTGCTTTTTTAAATCTGAAATCAGACCTGAGATTGATTTCAGATTTTTAATGGGTGGCAGAGGTACCACGACTTCAACGACGATACTTAAATCGAAAAATCATGTAATTAATTCAATGTATGTTAAACCATAGAGATAACTAAAGTGACATCTAAGTTTATGAACCGAGCAAGTCTGTTGCCTTCATAATTTTCTTCAATAGAACTAACTACTCTTATGATAAAGTTTTTTTTAAAATCTGTGTGTAAATTATGTATAGGGGTCGTTCAAATATTACGTAAGCGAATTTCAACTATTTTGCCCTCTCCCCCTCTTGTCAGCAAAAGTCAGAAAAGTATTCCCCCTCCCCCAAACTTACGTATATGTATGTTTTGCGAAATCATGCTGACGTTATCAGCACGCAAAAAGTAAGTCTAAGGCCCCCATACCACAGATTACTAAATAGTTACTACGTAACATACATACATATTATCACGTCTTTTTTCCTTGCGGGGTAGACAGCGCCCAGGTCTTTTAAGACCGAAAAGCCAAGTCCCCTATGTCATCAAAAATTTGCCAAGACTAGACCCTTACCCCCTTTCGATGCTTACGTAATATTTTATTTTATTACTTCTTAAAATCCTGAACCATTTAAATTCCATTTTACTCTTGTGATTATATTCTCATCTATATTTTTTATATTGAATATATTTTTAACCAGCTTTTTTTGGTTGAAAAATAAATAAGTTTCCTGTTATAAGTTCTCTATTGTCGAGGACGTATAAAACATATTTTAACTCCAAAATATGGGTTCAAATATAAAAATCGTAATTATAATTAATAAAAGGCTGAAATAAACAGCAATATAAAATCGAAATCCATGCGGATGAACTTGCGAGTAACAGCTATTTCAATATTTTTGCATCCACTATTGTCTACGCCAAATTAACATTATTACATTTTTTTTATATAAATTGTAATTTCCCGCTTATCACACACACTATCCCTAATACTCCCTCTCCCTCAACCCAACTACAACCCTCTCTCTCACCTACCCCACCTCACCTCGCTTACCAAAAGAAAATGGCGAACGGCGCCAAGGGTTCCTGAGACGCGCCGTCATACCGAGGTAATCCTTGCTATTCCCGTTCCATCAACTATAAACAAAATATGACAATCAGAAGTGACCACTACTATTTACTTGCATAATTTATTTTATGCCTACTAAGATAGTAAGTAGCATAGACGAAAAGTAAAATATACAAAAACTTCTTAATTTTAGCCATTGAATAAGAAAAACTATGGAAACAGCATTGCGCTCAAAAACTGATAAAAGCATTTAACGACATATTTTTTGTGAACATCGGTGAAATCTTAACGAATTAAGAAAAAAATTACTACTCATGTAGTAAAGTGATGCAGGAACCGTAAGAAAAGACGGAATAATGACATTGGAATAACTTATCATAGCGAGCGAGGCGAATTGCTAGCCTACCTACCTCCGCTTTGTTAACACCATAGCGCTCTAGATATGTTGACACCGCCCCGTAACCTTGACGCGGCCAGTCGCAAACTAGCTTCGTCTATGAGTGCGTTAGTTTTTCGTTGTGATTTAAGTTTGTTTGCGTAAATGGGACTGATATTAAACCGTTAGTTGTATGAGAGATACGCTTCCATATTTTTTTCTAATTCTTTGGTATTAGCCTTAGCTTTTGAATTCTATTTGAGGCAATAAGTATCTACCAACTCGAAATTAAGTGAGAAGCTAACGGTAATGTCCAATAAGATGAAACAACAACTGCAACATACGGACTCGCTACGACTGTTAATATGAGAGCTCCGAAGACCCTTTTGTGTATCCGACTTTGTTTTGTTAGACAGACCCCGTTTTATTATATTTCACTGAAAAGCTACATTTAAGTATTACAATTTGATATTTAGATTAAAAAAAATAATATTTTTAGAAACATGGAAATTGGAATTGTTCTAAAATAGCTTTTCACTTTTTACGCGTATTTAAAATTATGTGAATACTGATGTGGTTGTGTTATCAACTAACTATATAAAAGTAAATGGTTTTTTTGCAAACATGGTTAGAAATTCAAAACATTATTTCGTTAACCATGTTTAGGATAAACTGTCATTTCTGTACATAAAGTATATAATAAAATCCATGTCTGCCGTGTAATTGTTGAAGGGAACGACAGAAACCCGACGGTAACTTTCATAAGTTTTATTTTAAATTCGGACTGGCTAACAAATAAACAATAAAAATAAAATCGATTTTTTAAGATGAAATACCTATAATAGATTTTTTTAAAATGAAAATCCTTATCCTAATAAATGCGAAAGTGAGTTTGTTACGCTTTCCCGTTGTAACTGATCATCATGAAATTTTACATAAACTTTATCTGGGGTACGGAGTAGGACATAGGGTAAAGCAACTCCTCTTACTCCGTGGGTAAAGCTAGTTAGTTCATAACAAATACACATTATTAAACATAAAGTTAATCCTAGAGTCAAAATACAAGGGCTGTTATTATCCAAATTACAGCCATTTGAAATTATTTTAAGTGAGACATAACTAAATGTTAAAGCAGTTTTCTACTGGATCTGAAGATGGCCTTCTGTGTAGGCAAAACTTGTCGTCAATACCGACTAAAATAGTTACGCTTTCACGCCGTAACTACTGAACCGATCATCATGAAATTTGATTGCATACAAGTTCTCTGGAGAACGGAGAAAGACATAGGCTACCTTTTATCCCGGGAAAAAGTACTATTCCTGGTGGATTGCCATTGATGCGGCGGAGCCGCGAGCGAAAGCTAGTATAGGATAAAAAGGAGTGTCGATTCCTTTTTAAGTCGTGATATGTAAAGATCCCACACAATTATATGCCAGCAGCGGTTTCGGCAATAAGCTTCAGTATGAAACCGTAATGTACAAGAATATCACTGTAGCGTAATTATTTTGCCGAAAGTCCCCATTAACAAGGGTTTGGTCAAATCCCAAATGGTAATCCAGGCTGTGGGAACGGTTAAGATAATGACTATTCTGTTTTTCTAAAAGGTTTTCCCGTTCCCGGTAATCCTAGGTTTGGAACTGTTTTAGTTCGTTTAAGTTATCTTCGCTTGGAAAAACAGGATTATAGACTGAGTCATTTTTTGTTTTTTTCGTGTGTGTGAGTGGTTGACGCCATTGGTCTGTTAGGTGCGATGGCACGCGTCGCCGCTTGCGCCGCTAGCCGCAATGCGTGGGTCGAAACAATGTCTGATAGAATGAAATTTACGGAATTGCCTGTGATGGGTCTTCATGGTTTTCTGAGTCTGGTATAGGGGGCTTACGGTCCCTAGGCCTTATACTTAATTCAAGAGATTTAATGGTAATTAACATGTCAGAAATATCATTAACTACAAAGGAAATAAAAATTAACCAATTTATATAACTTAAAAATTAGTTTCGGGCGCCTTCCAGTGGGGCGTCCAAGATAGCGTTGGAAGGATGAAGTCGCCAAAGACCTGAAAGAAATGGAAGTATCCGACTGGTCAGAGTTGGCACAGAATAGGGAAGCATGGCGCACTTTAATGTCGGAGGCCAACATCCACTTCGGGTCGCTGAGCCTTCGAAGTAAGTAAGTAAGTAAAAATTTGATTTCAATTTAAAACTTTTTCGGCAGTTAAGTAAGTATGGTTTGCATACCAATCATACTAGATACGCGCCTGAACACTGACATATATTAATCGAAAATAAAATGGAAACATTGAGCTTATCTTACATACAATAGTTGTATAGCAACTTTAGATCTGAAGTAAATTTTGTAATATGTATATAAAAAAAAACAGGAACCGGATTACGAAAATACGTCAAATTTATTTATACGTAAAAGTCTCGGTTACAAGTTTACAGAAATATACAGTTCGCTTTAAATCTAACTTCAAAAGGCTTTTCTGTGTCAAAAGTCCGTCTGTTTACACCAGGTAAGGAACTCAAATAGCAACTAAACTCGGCAATTGAATCGGGTTCCAAATACACCCCTACTAAGGGTTTCCGAATTGTATTGGACATATGAATTTTCATTTTCACTTTCAAGTGGGGTATTATAAGTAGAATTAATATTCACCTTCCGTCCGAGCATTAAACGAGAACAGACGTTTTTTGTGTCAGTTTCTAAAAAATATTAAATTATAATTCTAAAATATAACATAAAATCTCGACGAGTACTAGAAGTGCAGAAGCCGACGTAGTTAGAAGACAAGGACAGCAGACTAGCGAAACAAATAGTGAGTTACACTTTCTGCTACTAATTACGCTCGAGCTAGTAACCACCACCACAAAAACTGTGGACTTATCTCAATTTCTCGGTGAAAAATACGTCCTTGCTGTAACCATGCCTAAAGTACAGAGATCCCCTCCACCATCCACACCTGTTAAATTTTGTTCCTCGGAGTCTGACGTCGTTACATGTGATGACAGAGCAAGAGAAGGTGTCACAATAAGAAAAAAAAGAAAGAAGGACTCTCCTCCAAGCTCGTGCGGTAAACCACGCGATGATATAATGAATATGCTTAATAAGTGGAAGTCAGATCAGGATAAAGTCTTAAATAACCTTAGTTCGAGTATGGCGGAAATGACAGCACAAATGACAAAAATGACAAAATCACATGACGAAATTATAAAAATGGTGGAGTTTATTTCCAAGCAACATGATGATATGAAGCTCAAAGTCGAATCTCTGGAGAAGGAACGTAACCATCAAAAGGAATACATCGTATCACTAGAAGCTAAGGTTGAGGACTTACAACGACTGCAAAAATCTTCACAGATTGAAATTAGAAACGTCCAAATGACTAAGTTGAAAAGCAAAGAAGATCTTTGTGAATTTACTGAAAAATGCTGCAAGGCCCTAGAGGTGCCCATCCACTCCTCGGACATCAGGGATATCTACCAATTTAGCGACAAGCAAGGAAACAGCACCATTGTGACTGAATTTAACTCCGTCCTCACCAAGGACAGAATCGTTGATGCTGCCAGGGCCTACAATAGGCGATCTGCGACAGAAAAATTTAACTCCTCCAAGGTTGGCTACAATAGCTCTAGTTTTCCTATATACATCTCCGAAAGCCTTACACTTAAGACTAAACGTATACTCTTCCTAGCTCGAGGTGTGGCAAATGACTGTGGGTATAAATTTTGTTGGACCGTCAGAGGACGGATCTTCCTTCGTAAGGATGCTGGCCTCCCTGCCATTGAAATTAGGAGTGAGTCGCAGCTACAGGCACTAAAAGAAAACAACAAATGACTAGCTAGAGGCCACCAGATAGTCCTGTCTTTCGCAATAAATATTTCCCCATATTTAGTCCTTGGTTATGTGGTATACTACTATTTTAGTTTTCTACCATACCTAAAATTGTGTAATTTTTTGGAATTTGTTTGTTTCTATTTTTTATTCAATTGTGTAAATTATTGTAGGGTTGTGCGCTTTATGACCAACTTATCTAAATCAATAAGCCTTTACTTTTCAAATTGTATATTAATAAAAATTGTGACGATTAAAGCAGAGTCGATTAACCTTAAACTTCAAAATTCGATAATGTAAATCAACTTCTAAACAGTATTGACGATCTACCTAAAAATTATTCCATCATTTGTAGCCCTGAGCAATGTTCATTGTTACCTTTCAAAAACAAATTAAAAGTAATAACACAAAACATAAGAAGTGTATCGCATAACTTCAACCAATTTCAATTACTTTTAGCGCGTATTCAAATAGAATTTAACATCATTGTACTAACGGAAACCTGGAATTCGACAGTTGTTGTTTTTCCAACGATTGAAAATTACACAGTGCACTTCACGATTAAATATAAAAACCAAAATGACGGTCTTGTTATTTACACAAAAACTGGCTTATCATGTGCAATCGAGGAAATACCAATGATTGATGCTACGTGAATGGCCATTAAACTTAACCAAAACACTCTTATCATTGCAATATACAGGTCTCCATCGTTCAAAAAAATATCTCCTTTTCTTGAATCATTAAATGAAATTCTAATCCAGTTTAAATCTTTTTCAAATATTCTATTAATTGGTGATATTAATATAAACATCAAATCTGATAGTACCGACAGCGATTCATTCGATTATCTTAATTTGCTAGCTTTGCACGGATTGATAGCAGGACATACTCTTCCTACACGTAAAGGCAGATGTCTGGATCACTCGATGATAAAATCTAAAAATTCAACTACAAACATAGTTATAGACGCTCCGATAACCGACCATAATGCAGTAATTGTTGGACTTGACCTCAGAGTAAAGAGAAACAATGAACAAACTTATTTTAAGCATACCAACTTTGAAGCTACGGTAATGGATATAAACAACACAGATTTTAGTAGTATATTGTCGTCGCGTGATCCAGAATGGTCTTCCGAAGAACTCGTTAAGATGTTATCTTCGTGTATTAATAAAAATACAATCCTTAAAAAAACACCGAGACGAAAAACAAATATAAAACCATGGATAACACCAGGGCTCGTGCGTTGTATTCTAAAAAGAGATAAGATGCACATGCAATGCAGGCTAGAACCAAATAATTTTACCCTAAAGGAAGAATATAACTTATGCAAAAATCATTGTTACGATTCACTTAAAAGATTAAAGAAATTACATGAAAGGACTGAACTCAAAAAGCATGAAAATGACGCTAAAATGACATGGAAGACAATAAAATCAATCACAAACCTAAATTCTCAAAAAACACCGCCTAGAAACTTACTTAATATTTCGGCTACGCCTGAATCGTCGTTAGATCAAATAAATAAGTATTTCGCAAACGTTGGGAAAGACTTGGCAGAAAAAATACCCATGGGCAATAGTTACCCCTGTGCTAGAAATGATGGAAACTCAGTATGCAACTCAATGTTTTTGAATTGTACTACTGAACATGAGGTTAACTCAATACTGTGCAAAATTAAGACCGACCTATTATATACCGACTATATATATTAAGACCGTGGGTTGGGATGGCATATCCTCAAAGATTTTAAAAATGGCTCGCGAGAACCTAGTACCTATTATTACACATATATTTAATCTTTGCCTAATTACAGGCATTTTTCCGCGCGTATTTAAAAAGGCGATTATTCACCCCATATACAAATCAGGAGACAAGGACCTAATAAGCAACTATAGACCCATATCAGTACTTTCGGCTCTTTCAAAAATATTGGAAAAACGCTTGAATAAAAGATTAGTTGAATACCTTAATAAAAATCACATAATTTCTGAAAAACAGTTTGGATTTCGAGCTGGAAGGTCAACTGAAGATGGAGTAGTCGAACTTACAGAGCATGTCGCAAAATTATTGGATACTAAAATGATAACTTTAGGCCTTTTCTTAGATTTGGCTAAAGCGTTCGACACAGTTTCCATTCCAAAACTTTTAAAACAAATGGAGCGCTTGGGTATCCGTGGTTTAGCTCTTAAACTATTTAAAGACTACCTTTCTAATAGAACACAACGCGTAGTCATTGGTGATTGTTCTAGTTCCGATGCCACAATAACATTTGGAGTTCCACAAGGCAGCGTGCTTGGACCTAGCCTCTTCCTAATATACATTAATAACTTGTGCAACATGAAGTTAAATAATGGAGAAATATTTGCATTTGCCGACGATACTGCACTTATTTTTCATGGTGACACTTGGGAAGAGACTAAAATAAACGCTGAGGTAGGGCTGGGTCAAGTAATGAGCTGGTTATGTAACAATACCCTTACACTAAATGTTAAGAAAACCAACTTTATTACATTTGGTATAAACCGCAAAGAATTGCCATCCGCTACAAATTTCCACATTAAAGCACATACCTGTAATTACAGTGCTCATTCTCTTCGATGTGACTGTAACTCTTTGAACAGGTCTAGTACAATTAAATACCTCGGAGTACTTCTTGATGAGACGCTTACCTGGAAACCTCAGATAAATGCACTCACAGCGAGAACTAGACGTCTGATACCAATTTTTAGGAAACTGACGGACGTCGCCGACCCTAAACTTCTAAGATCTATCTATTTTGCGCTAGGACAATCCATTTTATCATACTGTATAAGAGCGTAGGGTGGCACCCGAAAAACAACTCTCTTGACTCTTGAAAGAGCACAGCGTTGTCTTCTGAAGGTATGTCAATTTAAACCGTATAGATATCCAACCAAGGAGCTTTACACGGAAAGTGATGTTTTGACCGTGCGACAACTTTACGTATCAAACATTGTTAAATTTCAACACAAATTAATACCTTACATACCTGAGAAATATAACTTGATACGAAGAAAAGATAAAGTCTGCCGTACACTTAAACCTAACACTCATTTTATTACAAAATTTCAATGCTATACGGCGCCTAAACTCTATAATAAAATAAACAAAATAATCGAAATACATAACCTTAACAAATTCCAAATGAAAATAAAACTACAAAAATGGCTTAGGACTTTAAATTACGATTCCACAGAGAACCTACTATCAATTTTAACCTAAAATCTAACTACAAATCAATAAATTATGATACAAATATATACTCTTTATTTTCATAAAGATATTATATAAATATAGTATTTTACAATCGTATAATTCCTGATATAGCAAATACATTACATTAAATTAACTAACCAAAATATAAATAAATCTTATTTTTTAATACAATTTCATTATTAAATAAATAATATATTTAAACAAAAACATTAACAAACTTAAACGCAATGTATAAAAAAAAAAAGTAATATATTAATTTGCCACAACCCGTATCTTACGTAGTCTAACTTGCGATGCGTAACTACTTTGTTTTGTTGCCTACTTATTGAATGCTCGCAGTCGCACGGCGCATGAGTCACACTTGTTTACGCTAATCTCGGCATATTTTGTATCTCGGATTAAGGTAATGTAGGTAGTTAAAAATATATGATTGTTAGACACCTGTTCGTTTTCAACTTTTTAACTAAATTAAATGCATGTTTGAATAAATCTAAATTTAAATGCATACTGGAAGGACCTAGTGTTTATGGTACAGGCACGGCCTAGTTTAGACACTAGTGTGATGGACTCATCTAAATAACAGTGAGGTAAAGTGATTACTGACTGATTACTTTATAGTTATATACAAATGTAAGTAGATTAAGTTCAAAATTGTATGTTTTCATGAAATAAATAAATATTATTATTATTAAATCATATTCATAGGTCAGAGTGAAAATAATTTTGGGTATGAGAAGGATTGGAAAAATATTTTGAAAGGGATGTGAGAAACAATGAGCCTTTCCCCATCAGTCGGACACAAACGGTTAACACCAAAAAAATAATAATATCATAATGTAAGTTAAGAGTTAGCGTATTTTTGAAGTTTGGAATCCTCAGACTAAATCGTTGATATTATATAAAAGAAACATTTCAACTGGAAAACGCGGCTTTTAGGTCTTAGAAAGCTGGGCTCTGTCTACCCCGCAAGGGAAAAGATGTGATACTATGAATGTAAGTATATTTCGACTGGATCGAACACCGGGAAGTTGGTGAATTTAATAACAAGCATCTTTTCCAGTGAAATGAGGCTACCACTTCCTCTAACAAAACACCAGCTGCTTATATTGTGGAACATCAATAAGCTATCGTAACCTTCTATGCATATTGTACCGCCATAAAGACATTTGATGAATACGATTTTTTTAAATATTTTTATAATGCTTAGCCAGGTATTTGATAATTCACTATTCCATCTCAATTCTATATTAAAACTAAGTTGGTCCCTAGCTAGTAAGTTCTGTTACGTTTGTACCCCTCTATAATTTAAAATCTGTTGTAAGAGGGGTCAGTTTTATCGGCCTCTGACTATACAGTCAGGGGCATATAAACTGACTGTTTAATATGCCCCTGACTATAGTCAGAGACAGATAAAACTGACCCCTCAAACTACAAATTTTGTAGGTGGGTCACATTTATCTGCCCCGACTGTACATAGACCTAAGATCTTTGTTCAAACTCTGCTCGAGTAGACTGTTTTCACCATATCTTAATTTTAATTTTATGAGAGACTAGCTGATGCCCGCGGCTCCGGCCGCGTAAGTGTCGATCCCTCGGGAACAGTAGGATTTCCCGGAATCAAACATACCCTATGTCCTTCCTCGGGCCTCACACCTCCATACCAAATTTCATCCAAATCAGTTCAATGGTTGAAGCGTAAAAAAACGACAGACTGAGTTACTTTCGCATTTATAATATTAGTATTAGTATGGAAGTATGGATATTATTTATACTTCTAAGTCCAGAAATGAGAAAATTTACATAAAACCTTTACCCTCCAATTTTACCCCTTTAGGAGTGTATTTTGTCTTTTTCGCCCACATATATGTTTTTTAATTGTAATCGAGAACTTACATACCTATTTATTTTCATACTTTATAGTCTAGAAATGAGAAAATTTCCAAACAAACTTTACCCCCTTGGGTATTCTGGGGGATTTTTTTCCAGTTGACCTACACAGATCTTTTTTAATTGTAATCGTGAATTTATTTACCTATTTTCATACTTCTAAATCTAGAAATAAGTAAATTCCTATACAATCTTTACCACGCTATTTTACCCCTACAGGGGAAAATATCGTGCATTTTACCTACACAGATATTTTTAATTGTAACCTAGAACTTTTATATACTTATTTTCATACGTCTAAGTCCAGAAATGAGAAAATTTCCATACAAAGTTTATACCACCCACTTACCCCCATTTTTCCCCTTAAAATGGGGGTAAGTTTTTGCAAATTTCATCTTTTTTTAAATTTTAATCGAGAACTTATATACCTACTTTCATACTTTTAAGTCCAGAAATGAGAAAATTCCATATAAATTTTACCCCTCTAGAAGTTAAATTTCTTAAAAATAATTTCTTAGCGCCCACTCACATCTTTAAAAAAAACCCCTGTACCAAATTTCATGTTTCTAGGCGCAGCAGTTTCAGTTGGTTTGCCGTTTGCCCGCGGCTACGCCGCCGCCGTTAGTGTCCATCCCTCAGGAACAGTTTGGACCCTTAAAGGGGTGACTCAAGTCATCAATATGAACAACTTTTTCTATGGGACCAATGCTGGGAACTCAAAAAAAAACGTCATTTCCATAAAAAAGAGCCGCCAGTTTGTATGGGAATGTCGAATTTTTTTGAGTTCCTCGCATTGTTCCCATAGGAAAAGTTGTTCATTTCGATGGTCTGAGTCACCCCTTTAAGGGTCCAAAACGATAAAAAATTCACCGTGTATATTTGCAGGCAAACTAATGCCTGGAGTTCATTCAAATGACGATAACTTTTTTTTAATGAACCGATTTTGATGAAACAAACTTTAGATGTTTTGCTGAGTTAAAACAAAGCAATTAGTGAAAGTTTGAAGTAAATTGGTTCAGTATTTTCGAAGATAATCGTGATCATACATACAGACAGACAGAAAGACAGACGGACAGACAGACAAAAAATTCGAAAAATTTTTTTTTGCTTTCTTTTATTCTTTTTAAGTGTCCCTCTATCCATTTCAGTCAAAAATTCTAAATGTACAGACAAAATATTTTTACTGTTTTATTATATGTATTATTATATGTATATAGGTATATGTATATAGAAAAGATATTTGTTCACTTTAAATAGCTACCTATCAGATAAAAACCCTTAGTAGTAACTTGTTAAGAAAGTCTGCGCTCTCGAACTGTAACTCAAATAGTAGCTCATTTCGTAGATATCATAATTTTATGATTACACCTTGCTACGATTTTAATTCTTAAAATGTTACTCTTACTTTCCGTTTGACTTAATTAACTGGTTTATAATTAACTGGAAATGCATGTTTCTGGTTACATTTTGCATTGTTACCTATGCTTTGGAACTTGAGATCCTCTATGTCAAAATTTGGTGTTCTAAGCACCTATCTATATATATTATATCATCATTATTTCGAGTAGGTGTCACTGTTAATCGACCATGCACACCCTGGTGTCAGAATCCTTCGGATCCGCCTCTCGGCCTTTGACGTGGTTTCTTTAACGACTACCAAATGGCAGCCGGGACCAACTGCTTATCATGCCTTCCGAAGCACGGAATCGTCTTAATTATCATACAATCACACTTGATTAAAGCCTGCAATGTCTCAACCAAACTGGAAACAACTAGGTAATCAATGTATGCTTCCCGTGGGAATCGAACCCACGACCCCCGGGTCTACAGGCAAATGCCTTAACCACTGAACTACGGAGGCAGTTATCTGTATGTAGAAAATATAAAATTCTAATAAACACTACATTGCTAATATTATATTGATGCTAGTTATAGGATGGTATATCTATAAAGTGTAACTATTTATATGTTGCACTTTCCAATTACAAAAAAACATAGATTTAAAAAAAAATGCAAAAAAAGTATTCTAAATGGCAGTTAACTGTTTTTAATCTTTCTTAGACATCAGCATTTTACTTTACAGCGATTGCAGTAAACTTTAGAGTAAGAGCTCGCTAGATATTTGGCTAACAGGACAAGCTGTCTGATTTTCAGTGTTTCAAGTAATAACATTAAATTACCAACATGCCAAACGTGGCCTTCAGGTCTTATAGACCTAGGATCTGTCTACCCCGTAAGGGAAAAGACGTGATACTATGAAATACATTAAATTCCTTAAACGTGAACTAAGAAACACGCTTTAATTAAACAATAATGATAAATAAAATAAGCTAAATCGAACATACTTAGATTACACTATTTAATTAGAAAAACCACGCTTCTTATATTTGGACTCTGATGTAGCCTCCTACATGCTACCTCTTTTGTGTACTCTAATCTAACTCTTTCTTAAGTAGTCACTAGTTTTTTAATTAGGTACCTGTGGTTGGCCGTCTCAGTAATATGAATAGAATTCATCATTAAAAGTTACGTGAGATAGCATAATTATTAATAAAACAAATTATCTTCTCGCATATTTTAGTCAGTTTTAGCCTAATCAGAAGGCAATATTCAGGGCTATTCAGCGCGAGTAAATATCTCCTTCTGATAAGGCTAAGACTGACTACGGCAGCGATTACAGTCCGCGCGATGCGCTCGCTCGCCTATGCGTAGGGTTCTTGAAACTCTCAACAACTAAAAAAATACTTTCACTTACGTAGTTTTAGTCGGTATAGCTGACGAGCTATACCGAAAACTACGTTAGCGAAAGTTTTTTTTTTTGTATATATGAGTTCATTATGTTAGGCATAGGTCTCTCTTAAGATTTTAATATACTACGGATTATAGACTTAATGTTAGAGGGACTGTCTAAAGCTTCCTTAATTAGTACCTTCGATTTGAACCAATCTTGACTTTATACTCTTAGCATATAAAATTCAATGTAAGCTTGCCATTCTATGAAAGTTAGTCAAATATCTCAAATATAATGCAATAAGTCACAATATAGGTGAGCGTCGAAGCTTGCTCGCAGTAAGGCAGACGCGTCCAGTGGGAAATCAGAACGCTTGTCCTGTAAGCCGGAGATACAGCGGCAGCTCTTACTCTATAGTTTTGTGCAATCGCTGAAAAGTAAAATGATATTGGCTAGCAGAGAATCAAAACAGTTTACTGCCATATTGCTTTTGTAGTTTCAAAATTCAACAAATTGAATAGACACTTTTTACTTTTTAGATACTGGACAATCTCTTTTTATGGATAGTTAGATATTTTTCAAATTTTTAGGGTCCCGTACTCTATTACTAAGCCTTCGATATCCATCCGTCTATAATAATATTGTATCTATTGAACTGTAATAGGTTGAAATTTAAAATATTCACAGTTTTACAGAATACGTAAATCTTGCAGCTTTAACAGAAAAAAATAATTTTAAAATTAAAATGGTCTCATACAAAAAATTTACTTTTGTGTTATTTTTCGATTCTATCTAAACTGCTACTGAAATCCGACATATCTTTAATTTCACGTGAAGAGTTAACTTGACCCAAAAGAGGATTTAAAAATGGGACCCAATGGGAATGAACGAAAGCAAAAATACGATGAGTTACGATGTTTACAAGTTCTGCCTTACGTCGACGTATATGCAGCAGTTTCAGTTAACTTCAAAGGAATTCAATTTAATTAAGTCTGCGAATAAATTCAGTACCTATGAATACACCTTTCTGGGAAAACTTCCGCTTACACCGTGTAGAATGGGAACACATCATTTAATAATTGCAGTTGCGATGCCCAATATCTCATCTAAATAACAGTGAGGTAAAGTGATTACTGACTGTACAAATGTAAGTAGATTAAGTTCAAAATTGTATGTTTTTATGATATAAATAAATATTATTATTATTATTAATATAACAAAGCATACAAGTCTGTCAACTTGTCTAGGAGGTTCGATATCCAGTGGGACAAAAAACTAATAAAGCGCATACCAATAAGTGATTGGTATGCGCTTTATTAGCGCTTAAGCAGGTAAAACAACCCAAAGTGTAGTCCCGATTAGGATGGGTGATAAAAATCTCATGCTCCTCCGTCTTCTATTATTGACAAAAATTTAGAGCGCATTCTTCGTGTTTTCCTTTCTCCCAGACCAGCATCGTGTTCCGCGTTAATTCAGTTACCTGCTCCAATTCCATACTTTTTGTTTAACAGCCCTTTAAAGTATATTAAATAATTTCCATTGTTTAATCCATTTTATAGTAAAAGAACCGTATGTTCCTAAAATAAATAAAACAAGTTTAAAAACAATATGATTGCAGGGCAAAAATATAGCCCATGTCAAACGGAATAGGGCAAGAATTTTATAGATATCTCCTCACACATCCAAAGTTGTTCAGGCATTTAAATGTTATGATGGAATTATAAATTCACATATACATACAAACTTATATATATGAACTCTGAATATTTAACTCTTAATTTGCTGCGTATGTCGCGTAAGAATTATCGCCTCTACCGACATATGCATAGTATTTCTTTTATGAACTTTTCTCAAATTTTTTTGACGTTCCCGTACAATTTAAACGGGCTGACGAACATTTTCGTTTGAAAATGTAATTTTTATGAGTTCTAAGCTACGATCCATAGGAAAAGTTTCCATAACGACGGGCTAAGTCACCCTTTCAAGGATCAAAGTGTTTTCTTTACATATTGTATATTTAAAGAGCTAAATTTATAATTCAATTAAGAAAATTGTTTATTTAAAACTGTGGATTATCATAAGGAATTTCAATTCGCTCACTCCAAACTATTCTAAGAGCCGGGAATGGTCCCTGAAGATATCTTTATTGTTCGTTTAACAACAATGAGCACAAAAGAAAGGTGGAGGTATTCAATTCAGATCTCTCGTGACAAATATTGAATTTACAATGAGATTTTGACAAAAGGATCCGACTTTAATAAAAATCCTATTTATAAGGGCGACGGCGTTTTTAATTTTAAAACTGACTGTTATTTGGAAACGATGGGATATCCAAAATGATAATCGTTCGGTACTTGGACTTTCTGTAATTGATAGTTGTATTAATAGCGATGTATGTGTGTATACTATAGTTTGTCTGTGTATGTTTTTGTTTAACAAAAATGTTTTTTTTAGTTGATCATCAATCAAATATCAAAATTAATATACCTACATAAAAGATTCATCATCATCATAATCAGGTCTTTTTAGTCTCCACTACAGGAACCCGACCCTCTCTGTAGTACTAGAGCCATACTTGGCCAGCGAGGACTATGCTTACTCTCTCCACGCTGGCCAGACGGGTTGGAGAGATCTCACAGACGTTTATATGCTTTGTTTAGCTCGAATTTTATAAGTCGCCTTTAACGACATCCACGGCAAGACTTGGAGTGGTCCTATTTTCTCTCCTATACTCTGCCGGATACCACAAGACATAAAAGTTTAAAAGTATTTAATTATTTGTGTTATTTTTATTGTGTGGATATATATTTATCTGCAATTTGATACATACATACATACATACTATCACGCCTGTTTCCCATGGGGGTAGGCAGAGACTAGGGACCTCCACTTGCTACGATCTTTACAAACCTCTTTCGCTTCGTCTACATCCATCACTCTCTTCATGCATGCTCGTCGGTTTCGGGTACTCCTAACTTGCCCTTTGGCAAGAACGTCCGTAATCTGGTCACGGTATGTGCGTCGAGGCCGGTCCTGACCAACTCTTCCAGTAACATCTGAAGTATAAAACTTCTTTGTAAGTCTTCTTTCATCCATCCTTTCTACATGTCCAAACCACCCTCACATTCCTTTTTCAATTTTTGTCACTACATCCTCTTTCACTCCACATCGCTTTCGCACTATGTAATTTTTCACCCGATCTCTCAAATTAACACCACACATACTCCCAAGCGCACGCATTTCTACCGCATTTATTCTACTTTCATGCTTTTTCTGCCAAACCCAACTTTCACTTCCATACATAAGTGTGGGCAACAACACTCCCTGATGAACAGCAAGACGTGCCTTGTTGGACACCTTCCTACTGTTCATAAATGAATGCAATGCTCCATTCACTCGATTACCAGCAGCCACTCTTCTTTCTATATCCCTTTCGTGCCTTCCATCTCTAGTAAACACACATCCTAAATAAACAAACTCTTTCACTTGTTCCACTCTTTCTCCATCTATAACAATATTACATACTGTAAAACTTTCATCCCTTTCAAAAACTATCACTTTCGTCTTACTCACATTTATTTTCATACCCTTTATTTTAAATGCATAATTCATACATGTTACCATCCTCAGTAAATGATCCTCAGACGATGCAAGTATTACCTGGTCATCGGCATAGAGGAGGCATTTGATAAGTAACTCTTTCATTCTTAAACCACATTCATTTTCTTTCAGATCTTTCAAGCAACTGTCCATAAATAAATTGAACAGCCATGGCGAAGCTACACATCCCTGTCTGACACCTTTGTCAATGTCAAACCAGTCTGTGTAGTCCGCGTTAATTCTTACACAGGCACTGGAATCCTTATAAAGAGATTTCAGCGCCTGGATAATACAGCTGTTCAACCCATATGCAGTGCAATAAGTAACTAGTGACCCGGACCCCGGCTTCTCACGGGTGTAATATACATATAAACGTTCTTCTTGAATAACTATATCTATTTAAAAAAGTCGGATGAAAAGCCGTTGCGCAGTTTAAAAAATTATGTAGGGACGGACAGACAGCGGGAAGCGTCTTTGTTGAGTACTTCTTATTCTTCTTTTCGAGTCGTAATGTCTTTTTACTAGTAGTATTTTTGCCCAATATATGGCCACGGCCACTGCCTTGTCATTTGAGCACAATATAGTGATTGTCTGTGTTTATTTTTATTTTATTGTAATTTAAACAAAATATCAATTTTAAATGCCTATCAGGTAATACTTACCGTATAGTTTTGACAGCTTCGTGGCGCAGTGATCAACACGCCAGCCTGCGACACGAGGGTGCCTGGGTTCGATCCCCGGTCAAGATGTAAAATGACCTTTTTCAGATTGGCCTGGGTCTTGGATGTTTATCTATATATGTATTTGTTTTAAAATATAGTATCTTTGAGTTAGTAACCCATAACACAAGTCTCGAACTTACTTCGGGGCTAGCTAAATCTGTGTGATTTGTCCGTATATATTTATTATTATTTATAATAGTAAGTAATAATAAAAATAATTGTGACTTCATTTGTACACATTCCAGAAGGCAGGTTTTTGGAAAGTGCAATCCTTTGTGCGTTTTAACCGTTGCAATTCTACCTTTGAACAACTAAAAACTAAAGCAAATTGGACGTGCACCCGCATCTCAATATCAGCAGCGCCTTTGATACATTTGACAGGAACCGTTCCCTCTATTGCTCTAACGCTGCTTTCATTTCTACAGATATATTTGAAAAACACTGAGCGCTCGCAGGACTACATTGCTAAAATCATAAATGACAACGTTTGTTCTACGAAAATACAATTTAATAATTAGTAACATTTTACTTCAAGTAATCCTTATCCTTACTAATATTATAAATGCGAAAGTAAGTTTATTTGTTTGTTTGTTACGCTTTCTCGCCGTAACTACTGAACCGATTATCATGAAGTTTTGCAAACAAGTTCTCTGGAGTACGGAAAAGGACATAGGCTATCTTTTATCCGGGAAAAAGTCTTATTCCCAAGGGATCGACATTGACGTAGGTGGAGCCGCGGGCGAAAGCTAGTCATAAATATAAATTTAATTTAGCGGTTGAATGTTAACAACTCTACGCACATCGCAAAGAAAGAGTACGCGATCACCGCGTCATCCTTTCGTTTACATAGACTTACAAACTTACTTTTTATAACTTTTTTTTTAAATTTATTACATAAGTCTTTCCAGAACTTGTAGAACAAACTTTGTTGTTTATGATGTCAGCTATTCAGTTCTGCGAGTTTATTAGTGTTTTACAAATGACCCTGTAAATAAGATAAGTCTATAACTGCGATGTATGTCAAGTATGTCAAAGATTTATTCAGAAAATAGGCCCTTTTCAGGCACTTTTTCTAGTAAAAATTTATTAAAAATTATATTCAAATTATTAATTATTGTTCAAAAGCTACAAACTACTAGCGTTTCGCAACCGACCACTGCAGAGAAGAAGACGCCAAAAGAAATTAATAAGATTTTTTCACACAATTGAAATTAAATAAAAAAAATATGGGCAGTACCCTACAAAGAACATGTTTTTGAGAGTTTTATGTTTTTAAATATTATATAGTGGTACGGAATTCTTCATGGGCAATTCCAACTCGTTCTTGGTTGGTTTTATTATCATTACTTTCTAAAATAATTTGCCTAAGTTACTGCGGTCTGCCCAATACAAAAGTTCTCATTTAGCTTATCGCCAATGTAGGATAATTCCTGGATCATACTCTACACAAAATAATAAAAATCATGACATTAATAAAATTATATTTTTTTTTTGAGAATTTATAATATGCCGCAGCTTTTGCCTTGTGCCGAACAAAATCGTGCGCAAACAAAGCTCAGCTTTAATCTTACATAAAATTTAATGTTCGGGGCATCAATCTTCGACCCTAACCCATTATGCCCACATATTTGATATAAATTAGCGTTCAGCAAACTTAGTATTTATAAATCTTAAGCCACTCGCCTTGGGACGATCACGCAAAACCAACAATGTTGTTGGTTTAGGCCTGCCCTTTAACGGCCTTTAATGGTATTGGTGACATATAATAGACGCAATTACCCGAAATTATACTGTAGTATAATATGTTTAAATATTTCGCCATAAATATATATAATCGAAATATTATCTTCCCTATAATTCTTGGTATCATCATCAGGTCTTTTTTAGACTCCACTACAGGAGCACGACCCTCTCTGCACTATAAGAGCCATACTTGGCCAGAGCAGTCAGAGGACTTGGCCTACACTCTCCACGCTGGCCAGACAGGTTGGAGAGGTCTCACAGATGTTTATAAGCTTTGTTTATATTGTATTTTCTAAGTCGCCTTTTACGACATCCACGGGAAGACTTGGAGTGGTCCTATTCTACTCTGCCGGATACCACGGCTTCTTTTCAATTCTTGGTATGGGTGTCATCAATACAAATGACACGTGTACTAAGGAATATTATAAAATGGAAATTAACTTTCTGTCACCTTAACACATCACTAAATACTTGTAGTATAAAATAAAGTCGCTTCCTGCTAACAGACAGTTAGCGTCCCTATATATTAGGGTGGATCGCTTAATGTATGGGGGAAATAAAAATCTTTATTTTTGAAAACGATGGGTGCAATTTTATTGCCATATATAAAGAGGTTTCCGGGAAAAATAATGAAAAAAATATCTGACGTTAATAAGTGCCTCCACAAAGCAATATAATACTTTAAAAAAAATCTTGTATAGAGTTACATCGTAATTTATTTTTTATATTCAAATTAGTGATAAATAATAATCATTTAAAACAGTTCAGTATAACTGTTTCTTTTTTTAGCAAAATGTAAAAAAAACTGGTAATATAACGATAAAAATTGAGGTGGATAAAGTTTCTAAAACATTGCGTTGACGCTACAAAACGGGAGTATTGACTTTAGTCCGTAGTGAACACTCAGTGGCATGAAGTTTTTAATAAATCAATTCGTAATTTGTGGAATGCATCTTTTAATTTAATTATGAAATTAAAAAGTTCATTTACTTCTCCAGTATTAGGTATTGCACGCTATTTACCAGATAATCTTATGCTTGCGTACAAAGATGATATATCGTACATATTTGTTGTGGCTACGGGGTAGAAAGTGTGCGTTAAAAACATATTTGCCAATATAAAAAACACTGCAATGTTTTTCGAAAATTCAAATACAAGAATGTTATAAAACAAAGCAGCGAAAAAGTGGTCCTATTTATAAAAAAAAACGCACATTTCTTTTAAGGACATTGAATGAGAGTTAATTAATGTTGCGCCAACTCTAGATAGATATGAAGTATCTGATCAGGCAGGGGCAGCAGTTGTTTCTGCTACTCTTCAAGCACTGGGAATGAGAATCGAAATAGACACATCCCACATCATCGACGGGAATAGGATTCACCGACTCAGGGATAAAGAAAGGTTGAAGTTATGCCCATTAATAATGAAACTAAAATTTTTGGTTTGGTTTTTTGATGGACATGAGGATAATACGTTAACGTTTACAGACAATCGACGTCTATAATAAGGGCATGTAAGCTTGATAAAAGAGCAAGGCTATCAATATATAGAATACTTTTCACCGACAATCGGCAACGCGAAAACTATTTCACTGAAAAATACTTGGTACTAATTGTTGTGATGAGACTGCAGTCAATCCTGGTTGGAAGACTGGTAAAATTGAAAGATTGAAAGTGCTTTTAGATCCTCCTCTTCAGTGGTGGGTATGCCAATTGCACGACAACGATCTCTTACCTCGCCACTTGTTCGAACATTTGCACGGGACTACAACAGGACCAAGAAGTTTTACAGGAGAAATCGGAAAAGCCTTACATAATTGTGAAACACTTCCAGTGGTACAATATTTAGTCAAATCTTAAAAACATCATCTTGGCAATGCTGGCTGATGATCGCGACTACATCAAAGTATTGGCTTTAAAAAATATATTAAAATACGATGTCAATTCTCTCTAAAAATTCGAATATTTTACATAAGTGTTAGTGAAGATAAATAAATTACCATGCCACACTCAAGCTATCGAAAGTTATATGTAACTGAAGCATCTGTTTCAGTGTGAACCAATAAGAAGAGACTGATTTAAAAAAAAACGCATAGAAGTATAGAAATCATGCCTCAATTTAAGCGTATAAAAGACGTAAAAGTCCTGTAATTTTGGTATATTTTTATGTTTTTAATAAATTTGTAGAAGCTACAGTTAACATTTAATTTAAGTTATTTTATGTTATTAGTATATAACATACCCTTTTCTTTAATTTTAAAATAACTGTGACAGGTAAAAGATGTTTTTATTATTAAAAAAAAAAATAAGAATCAACAAAATTTTATATTTTTTTTATTTTTGGGAGCATTGTGGAAGCATTTCCTCATATTTGATATTTTTTTTAATATTTTTCCGTTATCACTATCCTTATTGGCACCAAATCCACACCCATCTGTTAAAGATTTCAAAAATTTTGAAAAATGATCCACCCTATATATGCTTAGATCTTCAAAACTACATAAAAGATTTTGATGCAGTTTTTTTTCAATAGATAGAGTGATACAAAAGGTATATGTATAATTTAACGCATCCTTACGAGGCCAAGGCGGATCGCTAGTTTTCACAATAAGACCAAGTGACGTGAAATTATGAATATGAACGAATTTCACGGGTACGAAAAAAGACATAGTTATCTTTCAAACCGGAAACATGTACTCTAAGAATCTGCACCAACGCGTGCTTACCCACAGACGAAATATAGTGGTTCATATTTTCTTCACAAGTCGGGGAATTACGATCCCAAGCCACCTGAAACCTGGTAAATGTAAAATCTTTTCAATTCCAACAAGAATTTCTCGCTTCAGCGTAAGCCTAGCGCTGAGGCGGCCGCCGCTGCATTCTTGTGGTCTCTTACTAAATTTCAGATACGCTGTCAGGATATTCTAAATATTATCTACAACAATTTCCAAAAAAAAGGTCCGTTCTTGACATTAGACACAGAACTGGTAATAAAACTGGCCTATAAAATAAAATCGAGATCAAAAGATCCATGACACTGATTTTTGACAAAAGAAAAAACTTTCATTGTATAGATAAGGAATTATCCAGTCTAGGCCTGAGAATTCCATATAAAAAGTTGTTCGACTGTAAGAAAAAAATGTTTCAAGTCATATTTTCATACAAATCTAGCTGTCGCTTAAAGGTTTGCTCACGTTAATGTAGATCTTTACCTTTTTATGGATGTAAACCAGTGGCCAGTTTAAGAGTACTATTAAGAATATATAAGTTTTAGAGTTATTTCCAGCTATATTATTAATAATCATCATTTCGAGTAGGTGACACGGTCTATCGACTATGCACACCCTGGTGTCAGAGTTCTTCAGAACAGCCTCTCGGCCTCTGACGTGGTTCCTATAAATACTACCAGATGGCAGCCGGGACCAACGGTTAACGTGCCTTTCAAAGCACGGTATCATCTTTATTATCAGTCAATCAAGCGATTGAATTGAAACTTGAAACAACTAAACTAAATATGCTTCCGTGGGAATCGAACCGACGACTCCCGGGTCTACAGGCAAACGCCTTAATCACTGGACCACGGAGGCAGTTAATGAGCATTGCATTAATGAGCCTATCATACTCGTATTTGATGGGGCATAACTCATGTAGAGTTCATCCTAAGTATCTATGTATAAAATATTATAATCGAAAAGCCAAACGATAAAATAAATGATACTAATTTTCCCAGACATGACGTACAGCAAACTTCAATATAATACTGCATTTGTGTGCAGGGCAAGTACCTCTATACTTAAGACGGCTTAAGCCGGGCTCGAAGTGATCTTAGTCAACTCTGCATTATTGTGGTATCTTGCCGGAGACATTTCAGTCGCTAAGTTCAAAGAGAGTATTACGAGGGCCTATCTGAAATGAAGTTTTATAAGGTATTAACTTAAATACTTATGCATATACTGTAATGCTATACTTACTGAAACTAAGAGGATTTTCGCGAACGATAAATTGATTTACATGATATGATATTATGTAATGTGTCATATTTTGTGGGGCAATCGAGTTAAGCTTGATCGAAAAGGTACCTGCATCTTTCTGTTTTCTTACACTACCATAAATATTGTTATGGTAAATATTGTGAGTACTACTCCTAGGATTGATAAATATGTGCAAACATCATCAATAATAGAAAAGATTAAACAAACTTATATAGCTTTATTCTCCTATAAAAATCTACATTGTCTTTTAAATTACTAAGTTAACCACCATTCATGTGCGTTAAAATTCTATCTTAGCCACTATTAGTGTCGATGTAAGTTACTCTAACTACTTAAGTTGGGGACGCTTGCTCGCTTTTGTTTTAGTCACAATGAAACCTAACGAACCTATCCCTCTGTGGCCATGATGATTTGGTATATTGGGGGTTTTGCCTTAAGTTGGAGACGCGTGGCATTTTAAAAAGGTGAATTAGTTTATTAAAAGTTCCATTTACCCGTGGCTGGATTATGGCAGTAGAAGTTAGTTTCCGTGGTTCCAAAAAAATCCCATGACAAATTATGACAGATAATATTAGAATTATTTAGAAAAGATTTTTACATATATCCGTGCAAAGTCGAAGTAGGTCGCTTATTATTATATAAATCCAATACTTCATACTGGGAATAAGAAATAAACCCCGAACATTCACGCGGTGTAGTTCTATGGATTCACCGACCGACGGAGATCATGTAACTTATTGAGATTCAGGCTTCTTATTCGTGTGGATTATGATCCCAGGTCTACTGACACTATGTCATCGTAGCAAAGGTTTGTGCATAGGTAAATTAAAGAGAATATTTTCAGAAACCAATGTCTATTATCAAACTCAACATAACCAACGTTCAACGTTCCCATAGATAAAAAAAAAAAAAAGAAATCGGACGTTCCCGTAAATCGGTGACTCAGCCTGTCAAAATTAACAACTATTCGTATGGGACCAATGCTGGGAACTCAAAACAAAAAATTACATTTTTATACAAAAGTATTTGGCCAGCTCCGCTATTAGTATGAAAATGTCAAAAAAAAAAAATGAGTTCCCAGCATTGGTCTCATAGGAAAGTTGTTCATTTTGACGGGTTGATTCACCCTTTTACGACAACGTCGTTGATTATATGTATAGATAAATTTAATTCATATATTTTTTTAATTTATTTAATTCTTTGAGACAAATTTCAAGAAATAAACAATATGTAACAAATTTAGAAACGCAATAGGCGGCCTTATCGCTAAATGCAGTTTCTTTCAGGCATATAATTAGGCTATTATCATAATAAAAACTCTCTTTGAATAACAATGATTACGGTAATTATATAACTAAATCCTTAAACTTCCTACTACATAATTATTTTCTAAAATGTTCCTACCCATACATAGTGAACATAGAAGCTCTTTGCTAAGAAACCACACCTAAATTCCTTAATGGGTTGCGGTGACGGCCTTGCACGCATCCTTCAGATATTTGGGGTATTATGCTATATATTGATAAAGTTGGTAGAATTATGGACGGGTTATGGGTTATAGGAAATATTAAAGTAAAGGTATCATTCTCATAAATTAAGGAATAGAATATGGTGAATAAACTTTAAGCGGGCGGAATTTTAACCAGTAATCTTAAAAATCTATGTACGACTTAAAATCCTGCCCGTTTGAAGATTTTGCCATATTTTATTTCTTAATTTAATAAAAGTATATCAAAATAGCATTGTGAATGCAAAATAAAACACAAAAATATAAGGGTCGCAGGCAAGCATTATCGCATAAATTTGAATCGTTGATGTTCTTGGACTAAATGAAATTGAACTTAATTTTAAGTACCTAATCACACCTATTCAATTACAAATTAAAGATTTTATACATATTGGCGCTCAACACAATTAGGTCGGCATAGTTACTTTGACTAGTACTTCTAATGCCATATAATAGCACTTTTAAGGCCAGTTGTTCACGAGATATCTTGACCAGTTTCTTTGATAGATCGTCAAAAGGCCAATAAGCTGATGAACCCAACAAGCCGATAATTTTTTTGCCAAAAGACTAAATTATTTCAATATTGGAGACAGCTATATACTTAAACCTTTGGGGTATAAATAATGGTCAATTTTTGATGAATTTCACCTGGAATGTACAAAGGGGGCTACGTAAAACTCGACTTCAGGTTTCGGAGACGATGCTCAAGCACTTTGACAGTTTGACTACCACCTATGGGTCACCATAAATTAGTCTATTATAGGATGGTCCCTTCTACTGATCTATCGTGAGTCACCATGAAAATGTGACTTTCGACTAATCTAATCTAATCATCGCTTGTGTGGGACGCAAACTGCGTTGACACACTGGCGCCGACCTTCCGGGCGCAGGGTCTAAGGCCGGTTCAGAAGCGACAGCAGCAGAAGACCTCAAGCGGCGCAAGTACAGTAGTCTTGGAAATAACTATATATTTAAGCTGTTTGGGGTCGAAACTTTAGGATTATGTGGGCCATCAGCCCATAAGCTGTTCGGCACCATTGCCATTGCATTATAAATTGATCGAGGTGCCCCGTGACTAGAAGACTGGTTTATACCTTGGCCAAAAGATCAGCATTGGCATCCAACGTGGCAATGCTGCCAGCCTTCTGGGAATGCTTCCGCGAGGCAACGATCTACCCGGACAATAGGCTAGTTTCCTGGGTCGTAATAATAACATAACAATTAGTCCGTCAGTTAGATAATCAAAAAATATTGGACACGTATTTTTTTCTTTTGTCAAATAAACAATAAATAATATAGATAAAGCGCGTCAAAGTTCAGCAGTGGGGGCTCGTTACGTCAAAGTTTGTTAAAAATTGTAGCAAACTATGACGTCACACAGAACTTCAAAGGGCTATATCTTTATCATTTTTTGTTTAATCGACAAAAGAAAAAATAGTATAGGTAAATATAATTTTAGGAAACTAGCCTAATATTTTGTTAAAAGATATATTTTTTTTATTTATCTTTAGTTGCAGCATTAGTTAAGTTATTTTAAATTTAAATTGTATATACATATATTTGAATAAATTTACATTATTTACTTGCATCTAAGGGACACCATTGATGACCCATAGATTAGTCAGAGAACTGATAAAGTTGACACTATTCTACAAAACCATTAGAAAAATTTGTTACGTATATTACAAAACTTAAGTTTCATTCAAAATTTTGATATTATATTTATTTTTGAACCTTATTTACATTTTATTCATGTTGTGAAAGTGGCACATTTGCTTCGGAGTGCTTGCTTTGCATAGCTTTTTAAATATAGATTTAAGAATAAGATAGAAGCGGCAGTTTGAATAAATTAATGTTATCATTTAAATAAATATACAAGTTAAGCGGCAGTTTGAATAAATTAAGGTTATCATTTAAATAAATATACAAGTTAAAAAATTGTTTATTTGAGGGATGTTTATTTTTTGACGTGCTACCATAGCTTAACATGTTGCGTGATACGTATTTTAAAATCATATTGAGTAAAAACACTTTGATTTAAGTTGAACTATCCAGCATAGCATATGGAGTATGTAAGGTCAACTTTTCAACTTCTTTTGACAGACTCAACGACATACAAGCTTTTATTTACTTACCATTAGGTGGAATTCACACTGTAAAGTGTTTTCCAAGACAAATCAAATGTGGCCAAAGTAACCTTGTTTAGTTTAAAAGTTCCTATGACCATCTTCCTAGTCCATCATAAGACCAGCGCAACGATTCCATAATTTTGTATTTTCATCTAGCAGAGTAATATTAACTCTATAGATATGACGATATAACGACGAGCCGTTATAACTGACTTTAAAAAATGAGGTGGTCTCGACCATATATATTTTCTTATGTTAAATGACATCATTTAATTAGTCAAATGATAGAGTATTCAAAGCTGGATAGCCAAATTCTGTGTATTTATTTTAAAGTAAAAGGTTTGCAGTAATTGCTTGTCCCAGAAATAACATTTATTATTGCAAACTTTAATTTGATTATGAACTCTATTCATTTTATCTGTAACTCGCAGGTGCTTACCTCTCAGTGACCCATAGGTCCAGTTGAATATTCATCTTTGCTAAATAAATACAGAATATATTATGTACTTAGGCCGACCAAAGCCAACGTCGGGTTATTTGCATCGCTGTGAACAACTTTGCATTAGCTTTAAAATGTTTTCGACATGGTGCAGTTATTAATTTTAAATTCCAGTGTTTTGTTTGTATTTTAAATTATTGCCAAGACAAATAAAGGCACATTCGTCTGCTCGTTTGCCGTCAAATATACTTTAAAAAATTGACGGCAATGGAGCAGACGAATGTACCTTTGTTTGTCTTGGCAATAATTTATAACACAAACAAAACACTGGTATCCTTACTAATATTATAAATGCGAAAGTGAGTTTGTTTGTTTATTTATTTATTTATTTGTTTGTTTGTTACGCTTTCACGCCGTAACTACTGAACCGATCATCATGAAATTTTGCATACAAGTTCTCTAGAGTATGGAGAAGGACATAGGCTACGGCTTTTATCCCGGGAAAAAGTACTGTTCCCGAGGGATCGACATAGACGCGGGTGGAGCCGCGGGCGAAAGCTAGTTTAATATATTCTGTATTTACTTTACAAAGATGAATATTCAACTGGACTTATGGGTCTAAGCACCTGCGAGTTACAGTTAAGTATTGAGTTTCTTTTTCCTTTACCTTATCCGACTTTTTCATGAGGGGTCTGTCGTGGAACCATCTACGCACGGTTGGAGACGCGCGGGAAGAGGGACCGACGCCGTCATCACGGACGGCGGCGAGCAGTCCGGTGGAGCCCCCACTACACAAAAATCTCAGGAACTCCACCGAAGAACGACGCGCCTTCCTAGTTCCCTTAATTTTGGCCTAATTGGTATAAAATAAATCAGTATTCGATTCACAGTCCACTCTCTTATTTTATTATTATTTATTTTAACGTCCCATATAGGGCCTTAACAGAGTCGGCACAGTATGTTAGTTCTCTCATTATTTTCTGTCACCTACCATATCTTAGTAACTCCTTTCTTGTCCATACTCTCCTTGACACAATCCATTCATATTTTCTTAGGTCGTCCTCTGGTCTTAGCTTCATTCGTTTTTAAATCAAATGCCTTCATTGTGATATGACTTTCTTCCCTTCTCATCGTATGCCTATACCAGCGCTAAGAATTGAGATTATTATGACAAAAACCCCGATTTAAAGCTAATAACCCAATTGATGAAACAGAATCGCAAATCCAAAAAATCTAAAGAATCATGACAATAGATTATAATTGAGAAGGTCCAAAAACCATTTTTAAGAGCCCTTTACAAAAAATATACGGCTATTATCCTTTTTTATATCCAACAAAATTCTTGCTTGGACATCTTGGATTTAATTCTTTGAAAGTAAGAAAGATGGTGGACTAACTCAGTATCTGTCTAAAAGTATTAAACGGATCGGTTTACTCTCTGGAACTACACAACTTATTGTGCGCGTTGCTCGTCCCTGACCAACTCGGATCCCAGGTAGATAGACGTGGTCGCAGCCGGCAGCCTAACTTGTTTCACGTGTGCACCAGGGTGCGATGTCACCCTAAGTACGCCCTTTTTTTCAGATTCAGATTCATTTATTTTGTCAGACATAGCTTTAAAACATCTCAATGCACTTCGTAGCGCCAACACTGATATTGATTATTACTGCACTATTATGTTATAGTGAATGCTCAAGTGATCAATGGCACAATACTGGTTAATAGTTGCAACTTAGATAATGATGACAGCGATGGTGAATATGACTCATAGATAAATATAACGCTATAATTTTTGACATTTTGAACTATTTTTCTATTGTGAATATTATTTTTTTAACTAATTTTTATTTGACATTGTACGATTTTCTTCAAATTGTATCTAAATGTGTAATAAATGTGTGAATAGGCTAAAGTCGTTATTGTCACTAGGCGATGCGACTAAGCAACCCAACACTAATTGTGATTTCGTTTTCCACCGTCTAGCCCACCAACACGCTAAACGAGGCCTTTTGGTCTTATGATCTTAGGCTCTGTCTACCTCGTAAGGGTTAAAGTCGTGATAATATGTATGTATGTAGAAATACCAAATGTGGATTGTCAACCCTGAAGAAACCATTTCACGCCCTATTTGACGCACCCCATGACGTAGTCTCTTGGAAAGATCGTGGCATATAATTCCTCAACCTTACCGTACGTGGAAGGAATAAAAATATTTATAAGTTATATTTATTGAGCTTTGCCGAGCCCTTTTCGGGGTTGCCTTAAAATATAAGTAAACCTTAGTATTAGTTTATTATAAGTTAACGATAGTTTATCCACCTTTTACGTTTTGAGTTTTAGGTTTATGTTTTAGAAAGTGCTTTTTTGCTCATTACTTGAATCATAGATTACGTTTAATCATATTTAACGCCTTTGTCTGAGTAAACTCTATAACCTTGTTACTTTGAACAAGCAATTCTTGTATACAATACATGTAAATATAAAAAAAGTAAGAAATGACTCCAATGATTTCGATGAAATTTTGTTAGTGTGGGTTTCTGGGCGAAAAATCAATGTATAGGATGTCTCATACATGGAACACACGTTTTTCCACATAAATTTTAATTTTTCAAGTATTACTCCTGTTAAATGTCACTTTCGGAAACCTTATGCTACAGTAGCACATTTAGCAAGAATCTCATACGTGATAGCTTTGATTCTTCCTTAGTTTAAGTGTTTAAGCTGAGGAATCCACTTTTGAGTTTTCGCGTGAGTTTGGAAATGCTTGTGTTCAGCTCTTTAAAGGGCTTAGCCCAGCGAAACTACATTTTTTTATCCTTTTTTTAATTCTTTAACTCCTATCTCAGATTAATTTAAAATAAAAATCTAATTCTGTACTTCGTTACTAAATTACTTAGTATCTTTGACGACCTCTGCCCCGAGTTCGATACTCAGTCAAGTTACGATGAAAACGATCTTTTTCAGATATGCTTAGATCTTGGATGTCTTCTATGTGTTTATTATACAAAAAATAGTATCGTTGAGTTACTACAACTTACTGTGAGGCTAGGTCAATCTGTGTGGTTTGTCCCTATATAGGTATTCATATAATATAATTTATTTATTCATGTTTGGTATTAACTTGTTAGTGTTATCGTTTACAAATATAGAGAATTGTTGAGTTTAGTCGTAGTAGAGCCACGCTACCGGCAAAATTATTTTTTGCTAGTAGCATGAATGGGCCGGCCCGCCCGAGGGAGTACCACACTCTCATAGAAAGTCAACGCTTGAGTAGTAGGTAAGCTTTACCGCTTCTATGCTTCATTCGGAGAGTAAGAGTGCCGGAGGCTCATCCTCTAATCTTTGAATACATTACTGGGTGCATATAAGAATATACTCATTTTGCAACACACATCATATACGTTGTTGGTTGCTCATGTATTTTATGCCTGTAAAAACGTTTGTAAACCCAAATAAATAAAATAAAAAAGTATTATTAAAATATATTTTTATTACCTGTGGAAATAAGGCCAGTAGATTCTTATAGCTGAAACGGTGATGTACCGGTATCCATAAAATTACGATATCTATCAAGAGAACGCGTAGGACTAAAGCCTACGTCAGGTTAAGTTCCAGACATTCTTCCAATGTAATACATCTCTCGGGTCGCTTCGGTGTAATTTAGTTGAACCCGTCGCCGCGGCGGTCCAACTTGTTTGCTATGCCCCAAGGGGCCTTTACGACCATTCACTCTAAGGGCATAATTGATTATGAAAACGGACATCCTTCTCACTTTTACTGTAATTCCCCCTGGCGAATACTCCAGCGAAATATCTATATTGAAATAAGAGTTACTTTCAAACATAGGTTTCCTATTTTGTATTTTCATTATGAAATGAAAAAAAACTGGGCACGTACGATTCAAACTCACGCACGAAGGATATTTTTACCTTTAATTAGTTTAAAAATATTTTAAATGGCTGATGTAACTAAAAAAAGGATGCTTTTCGCACTTTTTCCTTTATCTGTGCTATAAGACGTTGCTTTGTTCCAAATTTCAAGATTCTGAGTTCACGGAAAGTACCCTGTAGGTTTTAATTCCCTTACGAATGTCAAAAATTTGGGGCTGTATCTTTTTATTGCGTCGGCTTAGAAGTTTGATTTTTTCACAGCTGCAAGCGACAGTAGTATTTGATATAAATTTCAGCTTGATACTTCCACGCGTTCCTAAAAAAAGGGCCTTGATAGACAGACGGACAATAAAGTGATCCTATAAGGGTTCTGTGTTTTCTTTTTGAGGTAAGAACCCTAAAAATCGACGGTATATAAAGCAGAACTCAAAATAAACGTGTATCTGATGACAAGGCAATGAGTAAAATCGAAGCCAAGCGAAAAATATTTATATCAATAAATACATGTTTTTTTAAATATTATTTCAGCCATAAGAAATCCACTGTGTTAGACATATCGTTTCATGAGAGGATATTGACTTCGCAGGCTGGTTGACAAGTGTAGTTACTGGCTTCTCATGCATACGACGCTGCTGCCAATTGGAAGTATTTTTAAGCTAGAGAAGGATAGAGATTTTGAAATTTGATCTAAGAAAGGAATGAAGGTATTGGTGTACTACTTACTTGGATTAACAGGAAAAGGCAATTAGCAGCTCGGGAGGCCAGGTGCGCGTACATGAAGCCATACATGCAACCAAATACAGGACAAGCGCGTTGATTAAAACATCCCCGACGTTCCTTCTTTTCATATCATCTTTTTACCCTCCGTCTACAAAACAAAGATATTTCATTCCATAACTCTCAGTATTCAATCATTTCCTGTTTCCTTAATGATGAAATAAAAACATATGCGCTGACAAAGAATCTTAACTGTAAAATGGTACATCTTGCCCAGGTGCATCTAAACATACAACTAAGATGGCTCAGCGATGCATAGTGAGTCTTGGCCTCATATAATAGGCATCTCCACTTCGGTCTGTTCTGCGTCACCTCTTGCCAGTTATCAGCCTTTAGATCGCGCAGGCCTTCTTGACCTCGTCCATCAAATGATATCGAGGACAACCGACTGGACGTCCTAGGCTTTCCTATAAAAGCTTTTTTACAGCACGACACTGCTCCATCCTATCCAAGTGGCCGAGCCAATGGAGACTGTGGGTCTTAATTTCTCCAATGATGTTAGTTCTGCCACTAGCTCTTCTAATTCACATTCTTTCTTCTTCTTCTCCACCCTCTCCAGAATCTTCCTCCAGATCTTTCTTTCTTTATTTTAACATACACAGATACAATTTTATATATCCACTAGCCTGCCATAACGACGATATAATTCGGACCCTACTTTCCGGGTGAGGTTTACGACAAATACTAGGACAAGAAAGTATTTTTAAAGGCTGCTCTTAAAGGGTGGTAAACATTACCGCCTGCAACGCAGCGACGTTATACTGGAGGGCATAACATCGCTTGGATTACTATTTTTCAGTGTTTTTTTTTTTTTGTGAAAAGACCTTTTGGTTAGTGAAGTTTCTTGTATAAAAATAATAGGAGTAATACCATGACGCAATTTTTTTTTAAATCTATTGGCAATCCAAAACAAACCATCTCAGCACTGTTATGTACATAGCGTGAGGTTGCCTTTTGTTTTTTATCCGACTGCCAAGAAGTGTTATGATTACGTGTTTCGCGCGTATCATGTGGCCTTTCAATCTTATGGTTTAGGTTCTTTTCACCCCGTAAAGCATAACTATCATCATCTTTGGCACTGCAGCCGCATGTGGGCCTTGGTCTAGTCAAGTAAATCTCTCTAGCCGTTTCTGTTTCTGGCTATTCCTTTTATCTTCCGATTTAACAGTACTTTTAGATCTTGATGTACTCTGATACTGTATCATCCGGCTATCGAAGACTAGGTCTTCCGGGGGGTTTCCTTGTACAATGGAGAACCTCATGGCCGTTTCCCCCAATGCGATGATTGTGTGTGGCAGATTATTAGTCACAATAATTATTTTGACGTAAAAAACATATATTCAGTATAAAACTCGACACGTCGAAGAAGGGGGGTTTCCATTAAGGAGGCTTTTGACCGGCCCATAAAGACAATATGTACCTACCTACATAAATACAAAACTAACCGTGAACATTTAGGCTGGCATACGCATACTAGCTGCAGCATACCCTTATATAATAAATAAATATATACGGAAAAATCACACAGATTGAACTAGCCTCAAAGTAACATTGGAACTTGTGCTCTGGGATACTAAAACAACGATAATATTTTTATAATATCATTTATTAACATTTATTGATTGACGACCTGTGTGTGTATAGCCTAGTCAGGCTATCACACCGGAAGTCCCGGTTTCGATTCTCGGTTGACTCTATTTGTCAGATGACATTCTGAAAAAAAAAAATTCAATTTTGACCTGATCGAGCTACACACACAGGTCGTCAATCAATAAATGTCAATACATACACCAACCTGTACAGTGTGCAAGGATCGCGAGGGTTCGGTATACGTGGGTTATAAAACCGTAGGGTAGGTACGTTGTTAAAATTCAGAAGGATCCCTTAATAAATCGAGCGTTGACCTACTAACCTCTAAGAGGCACTCCGCAAAAGATTTAGTTCGTCAAATGTGTAATGAGACAAAAAGCTCCTAAGAATACATACGTTCTTCATTAAAATATGTAACAACGGGTTACGAAGTCAGCTACTGGCCGACATGTTTCGACTTCATCGTGCGTGTCCGATGTCCCAATCCGTACTGCGAGTGCGGATCGGAACATCGGACGCGCGTGTCGATCTACATTCGCCCTGAGGAAGACCTCCGGATGAGGTCGAAACATGTCGGCCAGTAGCTGATTTCGTACGTGAGTGACCCGTTGTTATATATTTTAATAATGTTTTAAATAGTTTGATTCAATACGTTCTTCCTCGAAAAATTGGTACCCAGGCGTATTTTTGATAACGTTTACTTAGAAAGTTAATAAGTGTCGTATTCCTAAAAATATGGCTCTCCAGTAGTGCCGACGGAAATGAAAATTGAACAATTACGTGTGTATTTTTGAATTGCGGTTTGGTTACTTATATACTTGCAGAGGTGTCGATTACGTTAACGGTATTAAGTATTTCGAGTTTAATAGATTTTTCCCATCTCAATCAATCCCAAACGCACCTAAAAAAGTTTTTCACTTCAATAAAGTTATACAACATGATTTTGAACCTCCTAGCTATATTGGAATCTCAGAATCAGAAGCCCTAATAAATTATAGAATTGTAAGAAAAAAAGCTGAAAATCGAAAAAAAAAATAGGGTTTTCCATACAAAGTCGCCGTTCAGCTGGACGAGTTCCTATGGAAAGTCTTATTTTTGTTTTCGCTTTTTACCTTTTTTTCTTGCAATTCTGTGTTTCATTAGGGATTCTGATTCCCAGATTTCAATATAGCTAAGGGGTTCAAAATCACGCTGTATATTAAAATAGCTTACGCCCGCGGCACTGCTCGCGTCAACGTGGACTTAATGCTTTTAGCATTAAGTCCACCTACTGTAGCTCTATAGGCTCGAAAAAATATATATTTATATTTTTATATAAATAAATCTAGGTCCCACGGGAACAATAATTTTTCCAGAAATAAAAATATACCCTATGTCATTCTCCGTACCCAGTCAATGGGTATGCAAAATTTTATGATTTTAGGTTCAGTTCTTACGGCATGAACAATCAAACAAATAAACTCACTTTCACATTTATAATATTACGGATATGGATAAAAAACCCACATAACAATGACGTAAATTAGCGACTACGTCTGGGTACCTACACTGTGTTTCAATCATAGAGATAAGATAATCCTGACGGATTCAATCCTGCACGTCGAATAGTTCATATCCCATTGCGTGCATTTTGTCTAGGACGATTAAAATAATTGATTCATTATTGTGTAAGTCACAAGAGTCCCTACAGCTGGACATAGGCCTTTCCTATAGATTGACAAAATGACTGGTAGAAAGCGGCCTATATTTAGCGTCCACTGCGACCCTGGTCAAGTCATCCGACCACCTGGTGGTGAATGTCCGACAGTGTGCTTGCCGGTGTACCTCATGTAATTTATTACTAAGTACTTATTTACTCATATGTTTTGCTAGTCAATCTAGTAAATCGTGACAATCATCCTTATCCTTACTAATATTATAAATGCGAAAATGAGTTTGTTTGTAACGCTTTCACGCCATAACTACTAAACCGATCATCATGAAATTTTGCATACAAGTTCTCTGGAGTACGGAGAAGGACATAGGCTACTATTCCCGAGGGATCGACATTGACGCGGGCGAAGCCGCGGGCGCAAGCTAGTTTAAGAATAAAGTGTCAAAGCCTTAGGGGGAACCTCCACGAGCGAGTCAGACGAGTGCGCTTATCGAGAATATCGCCACGATGAAATTGCCGTGAGGAAATTGATCCACAGAGTTAGTATACAAACTTCATGGTCCGGCGATAATATTGCCTCGTTATACACGCCCATTAAAGCGATGCCTAACAAAGAAACTCATTTCCTATTTACATCATATTTAGCATTTGCATAAAAAATAAACTCCTCATTTTACGGAACACAAATGAGCTAATTACAGTAAAACAAACCCTTATCTACTGCAAACCAACTAGCTACTTGAGTTTAATGAATTTGTTTTTTTATTGTACTCAGATGCCAACGTTGTACTCAGCCGTGTGGTTTCCGGCAGAGTAGAATAGGACCACTCCAAGTCTTCCCGTGGATGTCGTAGAAGGCGACTTAGGAAATACAAGCTAAACAAAGCTTATACTCGTAAACATCTGAGAGACCTCTCCCACCCGTCTGGCCAGCGTGGAGAGTGTAGGCCAAGTCCTCTGACTGCTCTGGCCAAGTATGGCTCTGGTAGTACAGAGAGGGTCGTGCTCCTGTAGTGGAGACTAATAGGACCTGATGATGATGATGATGAGATGCCAACGAACCCGTTTTTACTTAATAAAGTAAATACGACTACGCTGTGCACTAGTGGTGATAATCTCACATTTTAGCCTTACAGTTTTCAGGTATGATTTTCTTCAAGATGAAAACATTTTTTGATGATACTTAGATCTTTATTATACACAATCCTCTGATTCGAGGGAAAAAATATTCATTGACCTATAGTCGTAGACAACGAGGTTTCGCCCGAACGAAACTCGGTCATCCAGCTACTGAAATTATTAACTAACCAAACTGGTAAGGATTTAACGTCATCGAAAATTGTTTATGCCTTAATAACATACATAACTAAGAATTCCTTATTGCGCCCTCAAACTGTGAGCGCCCGGGGTCCGCTATTAGGTCAACATTCATGCTTTATTATTATATTATTTTTATTTAATTTAAGTTTTAGTGTATAATTTAAGTTTTTAGTACTTTAATTAAATAAATGTTTACCCAAACTGTTCATATTTTTTAATAAACTTAATCAGATACGTTGAAGGAGCCCTAAGATGGCCCGTGGTGGTGCGCTTTAATACCGTTTAAAGTTTACGAATATTAGGCAACGCCGGGCGCAATCCCCATAAGATGGGTGACCGGAAGTGGCATAAAAATATCTCGAGCTCCTCCGTGCTTCGGAAGGCACGTTAAGCAGTTGATAGCAGTCGTTAAGCTATGGTCATCCCACGTATTTGCCCCTCGTATTTCCACGTATCCGAATTAATACGAAATCTGACACCAATGTTGGCCACTTACACTCACGAAAAACAAAACAAACAATAAAATTAATTATAATTAGGTACCTTAAAACATAAAGCCACCTAGGCTTTAGCTTAAAGAAGCATTAATATTTTGCAGCAAAGATTATTTTTACATAACTTAGAAACATGCGCCTTGGATAATAAAGGTTTATTATTTGAATACATAAAATGGCTGAAGTCCTATTAAAAGCGACATAAAACGTGGCTGCAACTTTTAAACGCAGCGTATTTTTAATTTTGCCCGCGGCTGCTAATCACCACATTAACAGGGATCATGAGAATATTCTCTTACACTTTTTTAAATTTATTTCTTGCATTTATACTTTTTATATCAGGTTATATCTATGTGGGGCTTAAAGGGAAATTTATAAGATGAGTAAACTAAAATATATCAACACAATTTAAAATCTTTATAATACCGTCTTAGGTTATTTACTGATGGCGTGCGACTCACAATCTAGACTTTCATTTTCGATATATAAAACATTATACATTCTTCATTTAAACCTCATTTGACCAGCCATCGACTTTCTCTTTCTCTCCATCGACATTAAGTTCATGGAAACCTCTTTACACATCATACATTTACTTTGTTTGACTAAATCTTAAACTGAATGCACCTCCGGCGAATTAACGTTGACTTACGAAGGAAGTTGACATTTATACCAAGCGATGATCAATATTAATACAAATATTGATCATCACTTGGTTATTCAAAGTCTTGTCAAATTCATCAGCGGACAGAGAAGAATCTTTGATGGTTCTTGTAATTTTCTATTACCAGGTGTATTAATAATAACTGCCTGTTTTTTTCGTTTATTTAGGCATCCATACCGCATGTTATTTTACCCTTGTCGTTCACAACGTCAATGACGAATATGTTTTTAATTTTGGGCCGTTTAGTTTTAATAGGTAGTAATATGTGAAAATGCGAGCCTCGTAGCAAGTTTGTTGTGGTAGAGTCATGCTGCCGGCAAAATTCATTTTTGCTAGTAGCATGCATAGGCGGGCTCGTCCGGAGAAAAAACACACTTTTACAAGCTTCAACAAGCTAGCTTCTATGCTTCGTTCGGTGAGTGAGAGAGCCGTTGGCCAATCATTTCCCCTCCCCCATGTCCTCTTCCCATATTCTCCCCCAACTCCTTGAAAGGCCGGCAACGCTCATGTCAAGCCCTGATGTTGCTATGGACAGTGGTGATCACTTACCATCAGGTGACTCGCTTGATCGTTAGTTGTCCTACATCATAAAAAAAAGCCAAAATATGTTACACATCATACATTTGTCAGAAATAACACAATAATACATAACCTGCAACAAATTACAGGTTTAAATGGATTACAGACATCGTAATAACACGGGTCCCACAACTGGCCAGGCTTCATCAATATTAATCCTGCGATATTAATTTCCGATCCTGGGACATTTCGGGATATCTACCGCCTGATGATATTACAACCACCTTATAGCTATTAAAGCTTGCATTTGTTAACCTCAGATTATTGTACTTTGATTAATACCTGGTAGTTTATATTTTGTTACATGCCCACCCATTTGATTGTACTCATTAAAAACTTATATGTTGCGGGTCATGCAGACGTCAAGATAGGCTCAACGAGATCAACTGAATTTCAATTCGAGAAAGGAGTAAGGCAAGGATGCATCATCTCTCCAATTCTATTTAATATATATGGCGAGTATATCATGCGCAAAACATTGGAGGGATGGGATGGTGGTATCACTGTGGGAGGCCTGAAAGTTTCAAATCTCCGTTACGCCGATGACACGACTTTACTGACCACCAACGAAACAGAAATGGTACAATTAATGAGTCGGTTAGAACGCGTCAGTCAGGAGATGGGACTTATAATCAACCACACCAAAACTAAAATAATGATAGTCGACCGGGCCAATATTCTTGAGCACGTTCACCTACTCGGGAAATATGATATCGTGGAACAATTTATATATCTAGGTTCGAGCATAAGTAACAAAGGTGGCTCCGAGCACGAAATTAAGCGACGCATCGGTATGGCAAAGTCGGCTATGACCCAACTAGGAAAAGTATGGAAAGACCGGAACATACTGAAAAAGACTAAAATATATATGGTCAGAACACTAGTATTTCCCATTTTCTTGTATGGCGTAGAAACCTGGACCATGAAGGCATCTGATCGGCGCCGGATTGATGCTTTTGAAATGTGGTGCTGGAGACGCATGTTGCGAATACCCTGGACGGCACGCAGGACAAATGTTTCCATCTTGAAGGAACTTAAAATTGACCAGAGGCTCCTTAGTACTTGCCTCCAGAGAGTACTTCAATACTTTGGCCATATAGCCAGATAACCCTCCGATAACCTGGAGAAACTTATGGTCACCGGTAGGATGGAAGGAAAAAGATCTAGGGGCCGTAGCCCAATACGATGGTCTGACCAGATAGAAGAACACCTGAACACGAAGATCTCCAAGGCACTGGACCAAGCAAAAGATCGCAAAAAATGGAGGGAGATCGTTGGAAAATTAGGTCGGGCACATCACGACGCTCAGCAGTGAGCAGACGACTGAAGGAGGAGTTTATATTTACAATATGGCTCATAATTTGTTAAGAAGTTACAAATATAATGCATACATTTATAATTTCTCTACATCGCATATTTTCGTATACGTCCCGCAACTCTTGTAACCTAACAAAGACCAACATATAAGATTGATAATAAAAAATAAACATCTATTACTCCTTAACGAATCACAGCATTAAACGCATAAGACATCGCAATAACACGGGTGCCACGACTGGCTATAGCTTCATCAATATTAATCCTGCGATATTAATTTCTGATCCTGGGGCACTCCGTGACACCGCCTGATGAGATTACAACCTTATTGAAATTATAACATAGGAAAAGTGGCAAAACAGCGATGCATCTGGAATGCATTTAGCATTTAATTCGTAGAATTTTTAGGCTTACGATCAATTAAATTTAAGCAAAGAAAAGTGTTTCACAATTATGTCTCAGAAAATTATATAATAGACGTGAGTGAAACCGTGTTTTTATATTACACTTATTTCGCGTAAGTTAATACTATTATACCGCGTGATTTTGTACCTAAGAACTGGATTAAAAACCTGGAATTAGAATTTCTAATTGAATGCAGAATTGTAAAAAGAAGGTAAAATAAGACCAAAAAATACTTCGCACAGAAATTCGCCCAGCTGATCGGCAATTTTTTATGGGAGGTCCAATTATATTTTCGTTTTTCCTTTGTTTTGTTTAATTCTGTATTCAATTAGGGATTCTTATTCCAAGATTTTAGTACAGTGCATAAGGACAAAAATGCGCTCATTCCAGCATATTTCTAATTGCAACCTCATTTTCAAACTCCGAAGTCACTACCTTATCTGTAAAATATTCTGTTGTATCGTGAATAATTCACAAATGCATCAAAGACGGGTTACACAGGCAATTAACGCAGGAAAACGACAGTTGTGAAACGAAACGCAATTTGCGATGCAGATTGCTGTTTGCATTTTTGACGCTGCTGCGAACGCTGTGTACATTAAACGGAATTACAAGAAATTGTTTAAATTTAACATTTACTTTACACCAGAAGTTAATAAAAATATGAATATGTAAGCGAGGTGCCGCGTGCCGCATTCGATATTCGCCTGGCCAATGAGAGGAGTTAATATTGTATTATCGAAGAGGCAAGTCAGCTCGTACATCCTGTGATAAATAATTTTTCAGCGCGACCTTTAAGTGAAAGGTCCCGCGTTCAAACCCCGCCCGGCCTGACCTGAACCTCAGAATTTGTAGAAAAATGGTTTTTACTACAAATTCTGTACATTTTTAGGTAGTAAAATATTTTTTTATTAAAAATCTGCAGTTACTTACCGCTTAGTAGCTTGTTCACTAGTTTGTTAAATAGAGATGGCAAACCGCTCCATAAATAAATAAATATAAATATATACGGACAAATCACACAGATTGAGCTAGCCCCAAAGTAAGTTCGAGACTTGTGTCGTAGGATACTATATTTTGTAATAGATACATATATAGATAAACATCCAAGACCCAGGCAATTCTGAAAAAGATCATTTTCCATCTTGACCTGACTGGGGATCGAACCCGGGCACCCTCGTGTCGCAGGCTGGCGTGTTGACCACTGCGCCACGGGCCTCGCCATTCTCCGTTGTTCTTGCCGAAATAGTTATACGAGTATTATTCTGTTTTTTCCCCACGATGAACAAAAGCCTAGCTCTTAAATATACGACAGAAATATATAACTATACCCATCTTAATAACTTAATAAAAGCATAAGCTCTAAAATACTCTCAAACGAGTAGTCATTTTATATATTACAGACGATTAGATACTTTCATATTATCTCAAATACACAAACTTGAAAAAAGAAATGTCCTTATACAGACATAACATAATAATTAATATGCATATAAAATGAAAAAAGTATATCCTTTACAATCACAATGTAATGTGGTATAGCACAAAAACCCTTCCATACAAATAAGTTTTCTGTTATAATATTATTTGAGTTGTGTCTAACCACGAGACAAACGGTTTAAAAATGAGAGAAATGTTGTGCCTGCGGTTCTCAACATACAAAAGAAATATCACTTATTCGGTAAGTAAAATATGACATGAAGAAAAACTATATTTTGGAATTGTATTATATAAGCGTATCTAAATATAGTTATTGATGAATACTTTAATTTTATTGTATTTTTAACACGTACTAATAATCCCAATATACAAAAAACCCTTTAAATGTATGCAAAAATAAGATTTTGAGATTTTGATACGCTATAAGTCTCATTTGTTGTGTCTGATTATTTCTTATATAAATATGCTCAAATATAAACTTTATGATTTTAATAAAGATACGTATAGTCCTTAAAAGAATTGATCGCTCAAGAATCCTTGTAAGTGACAAGGTTTTAGGTGTCTTTCCGATAATAGCTCAATAGCGCTTATTTTCATGGATATAACACTATTTACTGCTTGCTTGTGGCATATTCAGAAGCTTTTTCGTTGCTAGTAGTATTACTAGATATAACTTGAGAACGGTACATTAGCTTCAATTTTACTATCTATAATAACGCTTTTGGTTCTTATAAGTATCGTAATATCCCCCTAGCTGTACAGAAATCTTGTAGTCAAAAGTAACACACAAAATAGTACCAAAAAAAAATCTTTTATGTAAAAAAACCGATTTCAACTAAACAACAGAAAAGATTTTGATGAAATTTGAATGGGAAGACCCTTTCATATAAAAATAAACAATTTTCAGATCGTTTCATAAATGACGGAGATGTGAGGTTAAACATTAATCCATCCGAATACATCCGAATTGAGAACATCCTCCTTTTTTAAAGACGGTTAAAAATAAAACGTTTTTTTATCGCATAGATATTCAACCAGCTTCTAGATAAATTTGTGATGGTGATGAAACCTTCTTAAAGTAATATTTTTTTTTATATTTCTTCTCCTTTTCTACGATTTTGTGATTTATTTGTGATTGAGATTCCAAACCTAGGGATAATTTCGTAATTGACGAAGCGGTACGGCGCTGCGTAGTGGCCTAAAAAAGCGAATTGGGTGGGAGGAAATGGGGAGTGGGGAACGATAGGCCTGTGGCTCTCTCACTCACTGAACGAAGCATAGATTTGGTAAAACTTCTACTCAAACGTCGATTTTCTTACTTAAAGTGCATAATAATCGAAGTTATATTTAAAATACTAATGAAATCGTATTCAAATAGCAGGGTCGTTAGAGATCGTGACTACACTGAATGTAGTTAGATTTTAGTGCCATCGTAGAATAACTTTGCATTAATATAGAACACCGATAATGCTAATTCCAGAATGCTTTTGGCACCATTTCCATAGTTTGTGAAGTAACTGTTATTATTCAAGTTTTATTTGAGGATCGAAAGCTCTCTTGCAGTGGTTATATCCTAAAAAAATTGAGATTCGGCAAACAAAGCTTTTCCTTCAACATCATTGATACTCAAAATTTTTTTGGTAAAATAGTCCTTTTCACGCACTCTTTCAATTCACATTTTAAATAATACTTTATTCAAGTTATTAATTATTGTTTAGAAGCTACAAACTATAGCGTTTAAGAACCGACGACTGCTGAGAAGAAAACACTGAAAGAAACTTTTCAATAGTATCGGTCGCAGACTTGCCTGAATGATGTTATATTTTCCTGTAACCACTACTATCACAATAGGCGGCGACGAGGGTGCTGCAGTGCAATTGTTACAGGCTTTTCTACCTGTCGCTAAGTGGCGTTAGCCTAAATTAGGTAAAACTGAAAAATACTCTTTTAATAAAATAACTCGAAAATATTTCCGGTATGTCGAATATTGATTTTATTTTCTCTAAAGTCATTTACATATCAGTGTTTTCCGCCTGCATCCTCCTGATGTATCGCGTTATTGTATCTGTGGTCTGCCATCTTCGAGCCAGTAATAAACGCACATTCAAAAGGCACGGTTGTTTTACTTACAAATATCACAGTCTTACAAATATCACACCTCCGTTATGCTACATTGGAGACCCGGGGTCCACTATGACAGTATTTATGCTGCATATGAGTTATTTTGAAAAGTGTTTTATTTTGCATTCATAATTGATGATTGATGGCAGAGCGTAGGTCGTACATAGACCTAGATCGCTGGTTCAAGTCCCGCTCGCATGAAATTTTTTTCACCATATTTTATTTCTTAATTTATTAAGTGCAATATTCATTGTTAATTTATTTACGGGCAGCCGCTTGCCTTACGCCAGCCGTCCTTGGAAAGCTCTAGAATTGTAGACCTGTGAAAATAAAGGATAAATATGTGACGCTGAGAATGGGACCAAAAGCCAAATACCTACCGTAATGGGTTTACCTATAAAATTTACCTTTTTTTCGCTTTCCATTTTGTTCCTAATGACTATGATTTTAAGTTATAATGACTATAATTTTAAGGATCATATAATATTTTGCAGCCAGATGGTCGGACGACAATAAAAAGATGGCAGCCGACCTGGACCAGGATCGCCGCATCACGATCAGAGTGGAAGTCCCATCAAGAGGCATATGTTCAGCAGTGGACGCAAATATGCTGAGAAGATGTAGAAGAACATTTTGCAAGCATTATTTTTTTTTTTGCTTTTTTTTAAATTTAATTATTAAAAAATGCTCACGAAAAGAACCGTTTTAGATGCTGTCCATTTTTATCAAAAATGTCGTAATATTTCTGTTATTTTTTTTACTGTTGTCGAATTTTATTATACGTAAATGAAACTTACTGTTGTCTGTAAATACATGCAAAATTTCACTTTAGTTGAATTTGTGAAACCCGAAATAATACTTAAAACGTTAGTATTGACTAACGCTTTAAGTATTATTGAAATCGTCGTTTTCTATAGAGAATTTTGAGTATATTGATACTTAAAATTCTCTATAGAAAACGACGATTTCATAGGTAAGGACCCAATACAACAGACTGGTGTTTTAACATCTACATCACGAAAGCCGCCCACAACGTTCAATGTTCACCTTCTAAACTATGACACAACAGTGTACACCTATATTTTTCCTTCATTATCCTATATCTTCCGCTCGCTCCTGTTACCAGAGTATTTTTACGACGCCTTCAGCGAATAAAATTTACCTTAATTAAAACAGCAAATTGAGTCTCTAGTTTGTGTTACTTACACTTGGAGGTGCTTATTCATTTTGAAGTAATGAGCTCAGGGAAACATCCGTCTTACGAACTGTGAGACGTAAACGATAAAATACTACGCAAGTTCACTTATAACTAGGAAATGGAATAAGTTTGGCTTGACTTGGATTATTTTTAAGTTTGAGTTTGTGAATATTTAACTTGTTTCCGTATTAATATAGTAGCGTTTCTTACATTATTTGAAGTAATAATCTGGCAACACCAAGTTGATTCCTGCTGCTTTTAGACGTTTAGGGTTTTCGATAGTTCTTAATAAAATTAAGAAAAAGTATTGTTTGCATGTCTATTAGTGACTGTATAACATCATGTTTTATACCTTTATGTGAATATGTAAATATCATATTATTATGATGTTTTTATAACGCCCACATGAGATCGCATATAAATTTACGATCATACAATATCCTCTCATAATGTGGGGCCCAAATTTCCTTGCCCCGTCCATCTTTGTGGCGTCTGTAGTAAGGTTTTTTAACGTTAGGGACCATAAAAGTGTTCAAAAAAATTTCTCATTTAAATTTAAATTTCTCTTATTCAATTGTAATCCAGTACAAGAATATAAAAAAACGTATTACTTCAATAAATGTTCTTCCTATTATTCTGCATCCGCATACACACCTGTATGTATCGTATTGCGCCATAAATATACGACTTTAAAACCCAACACTCGAAAATGTAGAGTATAAAAATTTCGTCATCATACATATCTATTTACCAAAAAAATGTAAGATACCGGTACTGTTGATATTTAAAATTACAGTTTACTTATGTTGGCACAATAAAGTTTGAGAATTTAACTTAGTGCCAACGTTCATCAACTTACGCGCGTGCTTTCTACGTTATTAAATTTCACTGTTCTGTTCTGTTCTGTGCCCGCCCAGCCAGTGGTTAAACTGCAAGAGCGTAGGAAAGAGGTCCACCAGGGAGAGAGTGTACCGGCGCTTGTGAACACAAGTTGACGTGTTTACTTCTTGCACAGCTACCCCCCTCCGCGTTGGATCACGAATCCAGGCTCGAGAAACCGGTTGGGCACGTAGATAGGATTGGGAGTGTAGGGCTGTGCAGTCTGGATGAGGAGTGAAGAGGAAATGTGAACCGACCGAATACTTGCATCAAATCAGTATGGGGAAGATAGATACTATACTTGGTGTGTAATATATAAAAGGGAGGAAAATAGGACTGCTTTGTTGTTGCGTTGGCTTCGTCGTTCTATTTGTCGTCTCCAACCTCATACTTTATTACGCTCGTCGGTTCTCGTAAAAGCTGTTTCTTCTCTCGTTGGGTAGGTTGTTGTTTCCATGTTGGCTTTTGCCTGCGTGATCGATGTGATGTTATGGACGTTGATCTGGGTGTTTTGCGCGTCTGCGAATGACTGGTGAGAGCTGGCTGTGTGTTTGATTTGATATTGAATCCTCCAAATCTAAGTCAGTTTTTGTGTCTGTTTCTTCCACTTCGAATATCTTTTCTGCTTCTTTTTTGATTAGAGTTCAATTATCCGCTAAATTGCCCCATTCTTCTTTAGTTTTGCTCATATAATTCGTGATTTCATGACCTAGGGAGTCTTCCCATGTGTAAATAGGACGCCCTATTTTGCACTTGTTTTCTTGGTGTCTTTTTGACTTCTTCTTGGTGTCTAAGTTATTAAATTTCACTGACAAAAATAGGTAAGGTATGTAATTGTAATAGAGAAACTACGCGGCACAAATGTGTCATTGGCTAGTCTGTTTTTTTGTTCGCCTTTAAGTTGCGTAGGAACGAGCAAAATATACCTTTTTAGGTTACACTGAGCGGAAATCACATCAGCCAAAATTTTACCCTAGTACGTAACGGTAGGCAACAGTGGCGCGAAAAAATAACAAACCGTGGTACAGTTTGTCCACAGCGAATAGTGTAGAGGCGCTAGATCCGAACACTGAAGGAACTAGGTAATTTTTGAACGTTAACACGAACCGACGCATTTTTCAAATCTTTGTTAGGATATTTAGTATCTCTATGACAACATGAAACCAAACCTGTTAAATTTACCAAAATTATAATGGAATTTTGTCTTTGATATGTCTTTCATCATAGTCATTTGTAAATCGATATTCTCCTACATTAAATCGCATTGTAACGAACACTGATACAGAAATATTGCTTAATGATGCAGGGATCGTAAAGCCGAGGTTTGTATTCCTCCATTGTGACGATACGAAAACAAAACGTGTAAAAAATTTACGCATCACAGGATTTTGAAGGGCGATAACGCTCACCTTTTTACTTGTTTATTTTTACTGGCTTTGTTTATTTATTTTTAATGGAGATATGTAAAATGTGTGAGGGTGGTTATTGAATGCGCAGTAGAATACTGACTCCATGGTGGTCTGGGAAAAAATGTGAGAATGTACCAGCTGCTTATCTTCCACCGCAGATCGTAAGCCGGACGAAAGAATGGGCGAAAACCTGAGAAATCACGTTACTGGGCGATGCGGCTAGCAACACATCACTATTTTGATACCATTTTCCATCAGAGTGGCGCAAAGAAAAAATACGTGTATGTATGAATATTTACTTATGCTCAGTCAGTGTAACTGACTTACATAAATTGTATTAATAAATATTTGTTACTAGCTGTTGCCCGCGACTTCGTCCGTGGCAATTTCTTTTATTAAATATAGATGAATAATTTTGCCCCGTTTTCAAAACATTTTTTAATTATGCTTCGCTCCTATTCGTTGCAGTGTGATGTTATATATTCCTAAAGCCTTTCTCAAGAAATGGACTATCCAACTCAAAAATAATTTTCTAATTTGAACCAGTAGTTCCTGAGATTAGCGCGTTCAAACAAACAAACTCTTCAGCTTTATAATATAAGTATAGATTTTGAATTTGTCATTTTCAAATAAAAATATAAATTTCAAATAACAAAGCGATGTAGAAGAACATAGGCCAAGTTATTATAGTTTTTTGAAGTCAGACAAGTGCAAATAGAACTCACAATATATTGAGGGCTTATTACCAATTTATAGATTTCGGATTTTATTTTCCTTATTAATGCTACATTGCCTTGGTCTTTGCCAAATTTCATGTTTAAGTCTACAAGAAGTCCCCTGTAGGTTTTGATTCCTTTGCTAGTACAAGGAAATTTGCTAAACAAGTGACCACGGTTGTATCTTTTATATGCGGTGACTTAAAAGTTAAGATTTACAGCTTCAATAGACCGCAGACCTCGTTAAGTGATATCAATTTAAATTTAATACGTCTTCATGTTCCTAAGGAAGGGTCTTGACAGATAGACGGACAACCGAGTAATCCTTTAACGATTTTTACCTTTTCAGTTCAGAATACTAACAAGAAGGAAACCAGAACAATTGTTTTTTTTTTAAATTAAATGTAAGGTATATTAAGCCTTATAAGCCTAGCCTTAAGTGTGTTTGGAAAAAAATAGGTAAAGTTAGACTGAGGTATTGACAATTAGGTACTTTTTATGCCGCGGAGACAATCAACATTAGAGAGAGAATACCGAATAAAATACCAAAAATCAGACTGGGAATGTCAAGAAATTCGTATCATATTCTGACATAAACTCGAGTTGAAAACGATATTTGAATCATAAAGGTTTTCATTTATATACTTTGTTTCGTGTATGGTTATTATTTATACAAAAGTGGTGACTGAGCTATTCAGCGCCGATGAGATGAGATTCTTCCCAGGGTGAATATAAATCTGCATTCAAACATAATACTCACATACGAACTTAGTCAGTAGCTGAATTATTATATGTCACCAAAAATTTTAATCATAAATTCAAAAACGTATTTTATATAGGTTATTTGGACACTTATTAATTGTCATTTCATTTCAACTGAGAATTGTTGACGTCAGTTATTTAAGTCTAATGCCACTTTCAAAGCGGAGTGCTGAAGAAGCGGCAACAAACTGCACAGCGCATAATTTCTCCAATCGACGTCAACTTATAATTCTAGTTTATCGGACTAAGTATTATGAGATGAGTATACATTGTCCTTACTAAAGTCATTATAAATTGAATTTTGAAAATGATGTTTTAGAAATGAAAATATAGAAATAAAAAAAAATTCAACATATTGAAATTTTATAAATAAAAATGTCATCTTTAAAAATATTTTGTATCGAATGTAGCAAACACCCGATATAAGATATTTTAATAATGCACGATTTAATTACACAAAGACAAATAGACAGCTGGACACAAAGACAAATAGACAGCTGGACACAAAGACAAATAGACAGCTGGACACAAAGACAAATAGGCAGCTGGACAGGTGACGGCAACAAATAGGTAAGCTTAAACTGAGGTATATAACGTTCATACCTCTACAGTAATTGCGTCAGAGATAGACAAGGTCAGAGAAGGATATTTATATACTTATAAATAGGAAAGATTACGTTGTTTATGGATAAACTCTTCCATGCTGGTCTCGGAAAAAAGAAAAAAACGTAGAATGTACTAGCTGCTTCTCTTCCAGCGGGTAAAATCTGAGGAATCATGTTAATAGGCAATGCGGCTAGCAACACAACACTGTTTTGATTCCGTTTTCCACCTAATACCCACCAACATGCTAAACATGGCGTTTAGGTCTTATGGAAATAGGCTCTGTCTGCCCCGCAACAGAAAAAGACGCGATACTATGTATGTAATGGATAAACTCTAGATAAACTCGAAAAAGACTTAAACGATTTAAAAATTATTTCACGTATAGAAAGCTCAATAATTATCAGCCAGTTACATAGCCTTATAAAGAGATAGGTCAAATAAGTATGAGTAGTAAGTACCTTCTAAAAAGTTAGTACGTCGCAAATAAACACAATACCGCAATGCAGTCAGGGTTAGTATCAAGAAGTTGGTATCACTCTGAGATAAACTCGGGTTGAGGAAGATATTATTATTATGAATGAAGTTGACATGAAGTTTACAACCCTATCTCTACGTGATTACTCTGAGGTTATAAAAATAACATTGCGAAGCGGAAATATAATTGAACTAGCTTTTACCCGCAGCTTCACTCGCGTTAAGAGTTATTACGTCATAGTACCTTTATGCATGCAAAGTCTCAGCCCCATCGGTTTTAAATTGACAAAGTTTTATACAAACTTTCATCCCCTATTTTATCCCCTTGAGGGTAGAATTGATCAAAATCCTTTCTTAGCGGATGCCTCCGTCATAACAGCTACCTGCATGCTAAATTTCAGTCCGATCCGTCAAGTGGTTTGGGCTGTACGTTGATAGATCACTATGTCAGTCAGTCAGTCCTTTGAGTTATATACAGCTCCGTGGCGCAGTGGTTAACACGCCAGCTTGCGACACGGAGTGCCCGGGTTCGATCCTCGGCGAGGTCAAAATGGAAAATGATCTTTTTCAGATTGGCCTGGGTCTTGGATGTTTATCTATATATGTATTTGTTAAAAATATAGTATCGTTGAGTTAGTATCCTATAACACAAGTCTCGAACTTACTTTGGGGCTAGCTCAATCTGTGTGATTTGTCCGTATATATTTATATACTGTATGTCCCCTGCGTATAGTTGACCCACAAACTGCACGTATAAAATGATTGACAGTACGCTTTGAAAAGCGTTATCTTTGGTTCGTCAGTGCATTTAGCAAATCTACGGGCCAACATATTACAGCGAACAGACAGTGACCTCCGCTCCCTCTCAATATCCTGATTGTCTTTCAGGTCGTCTGTGACCCAGTGGCCCAGGTACTTGAAGCTCTCGACCTGTTTTAAAGGAGTGCCACAAAGCGTGAAATGAGGAATTGTGTATCGCTTATGATCTGGACTAAACATCATAAATTCACTCTTCACAGCATTGTATTTGAGCCCCTGGGTCACAGCATAGGTCTCGCATACTTTTAACAATCTTTTCAAAGCTCCGCTTGATGGGCTCAGCAGTACCATATCATCTGCATAACTAATATTATTTATACAGACTCCGTCTATATGACAACCGATACCGGTACTGCTGAGCTCACCAATAAGTTTGTTAATATATAAATTAAACAGCGTGGGAGAGCTTAACCCGCCCTGCCTCACACCGCACTCCAATCTATACTCTTCTGAGAGTGTGCCCGCCCATTTAACATTATTCTTTTGGTTACTATACCAATGCTTAAAGAGTAATATTACTTCTTCAGGCACGTCAGTCTCCAATCTCATCTTTTTCCATAAAGTGTGATATGCTACCAGGTCAAAAGCTTTTGAGAAATCTAAGAAACATGCATAAACAGGTGTTTTTCTTGCAGTGTAGTACTGGACAGTTCGCTTGAGGCACAGGATAGCACTCTCGGTAGAAAGACCTGGTCTAAAGCCGAATTGCGCATCATTAAGCGAGACGTGCTTATCCAAGCACCCATTAAGCAAGCTATCCAGTACCTTTGCAATCACTGTAGCAAGGGAGATGGGCCTATAGTTAGACACGTCAGAGCAGTTGCCCGTCTTGTTTTTTGGAATTGGCACAACAACAGTTCGCATCAGCTTGTCAGGTAGATACGAATGCCCAATACACAAATTAAAGAATAAAGATAAAACCCTGGATATATGAACTCCAGCATTTTGCAGGTGTTCGATGCTGAGGTGGTCGTGTCCAGGGGATTGCCCTTCACCATACCCTTAAAAACGTTAGCTACATCTTTAGCTGTAAAAAATATACTACGTTTCGGACCACCTGCCTCAGCATCGGCCACCAGCGGCGCCGGCGCCTCAAGTGGTGATTCCACTCTAAAATGCTGCTTAAATAAATTGGCAATATCACTAGGCTCATGAGCTCCTGACACGCTTATGGGAAGACTCGACTTATGACTCAACCTGTTGGTGGCTTTCCAAAACTGACCGAATTTCTTATTTTTATGGTGTTCAGCGATGGTATCCATTTTTATTTGATGCTGATTATTTTGACACCATTTAAGTTTTGCCTTGAAAACGCGCCTAGACTCACACATATCGGTATAAGATTGGCCAAAGCCAGGTCTGCCGTGAAGTGACCAACTTTGAAAACAAAGTTGAGCCCTCTCATGTGCCTCACGAACGTGTTTGTTCCAACCAGGTAAGTATTCACCTTTTCGCCTTTTCTTAACACTATGACTACAGATTGCGGCCTCAGAAAGTATGCTGATAATATTATCATACATATTATCTAGTAATAATCTGTGTTTCTGGTTTCTACACATGCTATCACAACATTTAGTAAAATCTGCCGGGAAATCTATGTCTTTTAACCTGGAGCCACATACATTATGATATTCACTTATTTGATCAATGTTACGTTCTCCCCATATTACATTGTTTATGCAGTTATTTTGCATAGCCAATTTTGATGTAACAACATTTAAATTACACTCGATTAATACAGGCTGGTGGTCAGACCAGTATATATCGTAAAGAACAGACGCAGAAAGTACAGTGAGCCGCGCAGCGGCCGTGACCGCAACATGATCTAACCACCTTAAACTGCCGTGTGCATCACTCACAAACGTATAAGTATCCGGCGGTAACAAGTCTCTGTCTATACACGTCCAAGATTGTTCAGAGCAAAAAGACAAAAGTTCTGTATCAAAAGACTCACCGGGGTGTGCGTTGTAGTCCCCTAACATAAACACAGTTTCAACATTTTGACTTTCAATAATGGCAGCCATCTCACTAAGACACTCTGTGAACTCCACTAGGTTTTCTTTTTTATCCATCGGCATGTACACCGAAAATACCATAACGCAACGATCACTGAACTCAATTTTTATCGCCGCAAGCCTGACACTATTACACTTCACTATGGTTACCGTAGGGAAAGCAGATTTTCTCCAGAGTAGGGCCACTCCTCCATAGGGCCGACCGCGTAACACACCGACCGTAGTATCGACAGCAGAGGTACCCGTGAAGGCAAAATCGCTGTCGATGGTCCCCAGAAACGCGAGATCGTGTGACAGCAGCCAGGTCTCCTGCAGGGCGATCACGTCCGCGTTGCGACACAGCCGACGCACACACTCCACAGAGCGTTCTACGTTCTTGCAGTTAAAACTTACAAATTTGGTGTAACCTATTTTGAATGCTGATTAATCACTCCGGCCTTAAAGGCACTTCCTTTCTCTCGATATTTGAAATCAATAAAACGCCTATATGCTACGCCCTCTGGCCAAAAGTTTTCGGACATAAAAAGATCCAGTTTGTACTTAGGTACAAATACTTTATAGGATTCGTAGTCTTTTGGAATCTTCATTTTCACCTTTTCTATGTTAACATCAAGTTTACTTTTTTTTCTTAATGTAACCGGTGATGTCACTCACAGACAGTCCCTTTGCCACATTATAAATGTACACCGGAACCTTAATCTCCGCCGCTCTGAAATTGTTACCAGGCTCTAAAGTAGCTTTTCCTCTATATCCAGAAAAACGATTGCGTAATCTTTTCCTTTGTACTCGAGTCCATTCCTCACTGTGCACCTCTTGTCTCCAGTTTCCTTCTCGGGTAATTTCTGCCATAGATTTCGTATTCTCATCACTAGGCGGACCGGTGGTATTTTTCACATACACATTAGCTTGTACGTTTTTAGTACTAATTACTGTTGGTTCGCTCGGTTGTATAAGCGAGACGGCCGTGTGTCCCACGCTTGCATCGGCACAGGTATCGGTGTTTACTATATCAGCTGTAGGCATTGATGGCGGCTCGGTCAGCTGAGTTGCGGCCGGGTGAGTCATTGTAACCGACTGGTGTTCTCGCAGGCTATTGGCGGGTAGCGGCGAGCTGCGATTACCTTCCGATGAATACAATTTCTGTCCTATGTCCCTGTATGTTGATTCTTGTAATGAAATATCATTGGGTTCGTTATGTTTATCCAGGGACACGGGAGGCAATCCCATAGGACCACTTTGGCACTCAAAACTTTCTTGTAGGTATCCTCCGCGTCTTAAGTTAACGTTTCTCCCATAGTTATTTACCACTGACGTGTCCTTTAAGACTTCAACCTCAGACTTTAGCCGATCTAGGTCCTCCTGCTTCGCACAGTTCTTATTAATCAAGCTGATGTCCCGTCGAATATTGACTATGTCTTTTAGAATTCTCGTGACATCTACATGATCCCATAATACAGGTGGAAGTTTCTCAAGGGCCCTGGCGGTGAAAACGGGAATGTCTTCGGAATGTGTATCCCGGAGCAGGCAGATGATATCATCCAGATCCCTGAGAGCCTTGCCGTCCTTTTTACGACTATCTATTTTCCGGACTATCTTTCGTTTCTTTGTCGGGACCGAATCAAATAACAAATTCTTTGCCTTTTCTATATCACTTTCGGAGAAAGCACTAACACATATGTTACTTAGACTCTCGTCGTCCATCACATCTTTCTTGTTATCGATAAACGCGAGAACTTCGTTAATAACTACGTTGCAACTGGCACATTTTACCACTTTAGAGGACATCGTTAATCCTCTATACAAACACGCACAACACACAACGCGACCGTGAAGCTGCGCGTGCGCCGCGAGACTATGGATAGGAACGTCATATAGGAACGTATAGGAACGTCAAAAAAATTAATCACCCAGCATTGGTCCCATAGGGAAAGTTATTAATATCGATGGGCTAAATCACCGCTTCAAGATCGGACAGGATTTTCTTTACATATTGTACCTATATACAAAAGTAGTAACATATTAAAAACTTTAATCCCAAATTTTATTGAAGTTGCTTAATTAGATTCACACTACAAAATGTTCATGCTAGCTGCCACAAGCTCCGAGCATCCCTATGTATCCCTAAAGTATCTGTAAGCCTCCATTAGAGAATAGTTTCAAGAAACAATAATAAAGGACTTTACAACTTTAAGGTCTTGGGAGCGAGTCGAATTGTAATGAAGATAACACCAAGTTAGAGGTAAAATCTGCTTGCGAAGTTATATGCAGAAATTTAAGCCAGCCCAAAATGCCTCTCAAATTTAGCGAGCATAAAATATGTAGTAACGCGTTCCCTAAATAGCCGCGTTATAGTCAGAGATAAAATATGACGAAAAATCTCTGCATTCTTAATTTATACATGTACCTACTTGTTTTTTTTTATTGAAATGTAAGTTATTATAAGACATTAGACCTTATATAATAACGAATTATAATTATCTACTCATGACCTTGGTGTACTTTATTGTCAGATTGATGACCACGAAAAGCAGGAATATTTAGTTTATTTAAAAAACTTTTTGAGCCTATAGAGCTACAGTAGGTGAATATCAAGCTCCTTCTTCCGTCAAAAAGTATTTGTAAAGTGTATTTGAGGATTATTCAGCTCTAAAGAGGATTGAAATTGAGAGGCAACACTGCACGTTGCCAAAACATTATCAAAATAACATGCAAGATTACACGTATTCCTTCGTTATCACGCAATTTCTAAGTACCAAGTGAAAAGAACTTGCACGTATAACTAGTCAGGTCAAGTGTCTTAACAAGGTGTCTCAAAGCCAAAGCGTATCAAGAGGCAGTCTTGGATCGTATTGTGAAACACACAGCAATACATTTTTCTAAAACTGCACCGTGGACTTTCCAGCAGGACTCTGAACCTGGTCACAAGGCACGAACTACCCAAGCCTGGCTTGAAACCAGCTTTTGATTTTATAACAGCTGAAGACTGGACCTCATCTAGCCCAGACCTCAACCCTTTAGACTACAAATTATGGTCAGTTTTAGAGGATGTGGCTTGCTTTAAATGACACGGTGAGATTGAGTCTCTTAAAAAACCTCTGGAGCATCCAGTGGTGAAATTTCCCATGGAAACAGTGCGTAAATCCATAGATTCATGGCCAGATAGATTAAAGGCCTGTATAAAAGCCAAATGTGGCCATTTTGAATATAATATTGTTTCTATTTTTTGCTTAGAATTTAATAAATGTGTACATATAAGTTTTAGTAATATTACATCCTTACTAATATTATAAATGCGAAAGTGAGTTTGTTTGTTTGTTTATTTGTTTGCTTGTTTGTTTGTTTATTTGTTACGCTTTCACGCCGTAACTACTGAACCGATCATCATGAAATTTTGCATACAAGTTCTCTGGAGTACGGAGAAGGACATAGGCTACCTTTTTTCCCGGGAAAAAGTACTATTCCCGAGGGATCGACATTGACGCGGACGGAGCCGCGGGCGAAAGCTAGTTACTTAATAAAATAAAATTGCATTTTCATTTGTAACAGAGCTTATGGCCGGACTAGGTATTTTAAAGATTATACAAAGAAATAATGCAAAAACGAATACGTTATTGTAGTTTTTAATTTCTCCTCTATTTGGGGAAGCCTTAAAATCACCGAGCTTAAAATACGTACGAGTAGATTATCATCTTGAATTTCTGCGCAGTATATAGCTCAGCGTCTCAGTGGTCTAAAAGCGCGACCTTAAGCGAAAGGTCCCGGTTCATACCCCGCCTGGCCGAACCTGTACTTCTGAGTTCGTAGACCAATTTGACTTAAATACGGTCATGTTCATCAAACACTATCTGCTTCCAGTGAAGGATAACATTGTGAGGTAACCTGCACACTAGTAGATTGTCCACTAGTGTTTGAAAAAGAGAAGGCAAAGGCAAACAGCTCTATTATTTTCTGTTACAAAAATATTAATTGTGTGCGTTTCTTTCCACACAATAAAACCGACGAGAGCCTTACTCTTAATAGCAGAGAGAGAAAAATATTGTGAAGAAAATATTTTTTATTCAATAGGTTCGAGGCTTGAGCTCGATTTGAATCCAACCATTTTCTGCAAAATTTCCGCTCTTACATAGTTTGTTTTGTAGAAAAGAAAGCGATTGTCAGCTATAAAAATATTTTATTATGTGCCTAACTGAGCTGAACCAGGTCAATTTGATTGTTTGGATGATTATGTTAAAGTATGAATTTATAGTATTTCTCTAGATGAAACACCTGCATTAGCTTATCAAATACAATTTATAATAAAATAATACGAAATAACTTATAATACTATCCTGCAGTGGAGACTAAAACAACCTGCTGATGACTAATAATAACTAAGACTACTTAAAAAATATTAATATTTACAAATTATATAGTCCCTGCAAACCTTCATTCTGCGGTAACGTGCCCAAAAGGCTGGCAGCATTGCCACGTTGGATGACAATCCTTATCCTTTGAGACAGGTAATTGCCAGCCTTTTGGTGTTGGGATACCTCGATCAGTCTCTTTGACAGAAAGTAAAAAAAAAAGTTTTCTTAATTAAATTTCTGAACCTTCAAGATTAAAATATATATATAATTTGTTAGAGCTGTAATTATAAATGTGTGTTTAAGTGCTTTTTGGATCCGTATTATCTATACAAATAATAAATGTAAGGATGTACACACATGAAACATGATGTTCCGCGGTGATTTAAATCCGGAACTGTGCGTATTAAACATTTTGTAAGTAATTTAAAACTATAAATCATTATTTATTGTTTTATTTGACCAGCAGACATATTCCATTTATGTTATAATCTGCCTGCAATTAAAGCCCAACCTGTATTTTAAGCATTCCCGTATCGCAAGTAAATGAAAACATCTCACTTATAAAATTGTCAAGCATTACGTGACAATCGTCCAGGATATGGAAATGCAACATAAGCGTGTTTTTGTTTGTCATACCTGTAATCGATCAAAACCATTTTTTTTCTACTAGTGTGTTAGGAAAATTATATGCAACCCAAATATAAAGAAATACTATTCTTGAGTAATCTACATTGATGTGAATAACCACGAGCAAGCAAAGCTAGTTTAATCTACTACTAGAATAAGCTATGTCGCTTTACTCGAGTTTTTCGAGAAAAACCAGGCATAGCTCATTCTGTAGCTTGGACACAGCTTTCCCTTCACGAGATATTCCAGAAGAGATATTGCTTGGTCATAATAATATGCGCGTCTTCGTTTTAGTGAATTAAAAAATTACAAAAGTAAAAGATGTAGATTTTGCTACATAATTGAAGGTTCACAAATATTCTAATTATTGTTTTAATTGGAACGTCCATCGTCCCTCAATTAAAAGCCAAGTCCCTTTTTTTGGTTTTCAATATCACATAAAGTAAACAAGGGTCCACTCAAAAATGTTTCTAATAAAATTGACTTAATAGTACATAAGTTTAACTCCTCGGGGACGTCATCCCTTGCCTGTATTTAGAATAATTAATTGATTTTGGGATCAAAGAAATTGTAATCTAGTTATATTATGAAAACACGATATTTTTAATCAGATACCAAGTTACCCCGGAGGTATAGTTGCCCTGGTTGCAATAACTAGCTTTGCACATGAACCGCATACTATTTCATAAATCTATTGAAATACTTCGAAATACTACGAAGTTGACCGTGTTGCATGTCCAATTGCATGAGTAAGAAAATTGTTATCATAGTTTTTTGGGGATAGAGGCTCTTTCTCTTTTTGGCGGAGCATTTATCCCAACGAAACTTATATGGATTAAGCAACTGTCCCTTTATTGGGATAAATGTCACAAAAATAGAGATCCGCAAACACCGCTAATGCTAATGCTAAAAATTATGTTTTTTAATTATCATATATTAGTAGAAAAAGAACCGAAGTAATGGCCAGTTCTACGAATAAAATATTTTGCTTTATGTAAATAAGTAAGTAAGTATTTTATTTAAGAGCACACAAAAAACATAAAAGACTAACAAATAAAAACATAGTTCCATTTGGTACTCTCAAAAGGGGTCCAATTCAGCATATGCTGGCTTTACACAACGGCCAGAGCTGCTCTTCCATTGAGCTCTTTGATAACGTCACGGAAATATAATATTATATATAAAAAATGATGTTATAAATTTGCATGTCGCAATAGATAAAATTTATGTCTCGTACGTACAACTAGGTATGTACCTACTAAAAGACATATCTTATATCTAAATTTATATAACTCAAAGGTGACTGGCTGACTGACATAGTCATCTATCAACGCACAGCCCAAACCACTAGGCGGATCGGGCTGAAATTTGGCATAATTGTAGATGTTATGACGTAGCCATCTGCTAAGAAAGGATTTTGATCAATTCTACCCCCAAGGGGATAAAATAGGGAATGAAACTTTGTCAATTTTAAGCCGATCGGGCTGAGATTTTGCATGCATAAAGCTACTATGACTACTACTTCTTAACGCGAGCGAAGTCGCGGGCAAAAGCTAGTTAATTAATAAAGTGGGGCAACCACCCTGATTTAAGCGTATTTATTGTTTTGAATTTGACCGATATTCTCAATTTATGTCATACATAATACTGTATGGTATGCAATTAAAACCCAGTTCGTATTCAAAGCATTTCAATATCTCATAAAGTAAATGAAAAGGGTCTATTCGATAACGTTTCTAATAAAATTGACATGATAGTACATTACTTTAACTCCTCCGGGACGTCATCCCGTCCCAGTCTTTGGGACAATATGCTCTGAATTGACTTCGGGCTTCGAGACAACTCGACCATTATCCATGGAGATGTGGTACAAACTTCGGAGGGGAGCGTTTTCACTTTAATTGGCCTTTGTTAACTATTTAGCTGCGAGTTACAATAAATTTTAGGGACTTGAAATGAGTTTCGAGCAATTAAATTATAATTAAGTAAGTTCTTGGTATTGTCCGGGGTCTTATTTGATCATCCATTTAAGTTTAAAATTGTTATGTAGAATATTTGAATCCTTGACTACTCATGGCATTTATTTTTTAAAATTTGGTATCAATATGGTCGGTTAGCTGAATAATTGTTTTTTCTTGATTTCGTTTCTTTATTACTAACTACTATTACTTTTTATAGTAATATAAAATATGATGAATTTAGAAAATGTGCTTCATACACTATCTACTGAAAACTTCTTCCCCGGCGTTGTGCACTTTTTGGGATGGGTAAAAAATGTTAAACGCGCATCAGGATACGTGACGTAATCGAAAATTCGTAAGATGGACACGTGATTTGAGACCACCTTTGCGGCTTTGGAGAGGAAGTAATATCCCCTCTCTTTCTACCGCGTAGAGTTTTCACTTCTGCCGGCACTCCTGGAGTGCAACCTACTGCTGGGCAAAACCCTGCATATTATTACGTTTCGATCCTTTAAGGGGTAAACAGAGCGTAATGCCATGAGACCCTAGGCTCTATTTAACCCGTAAGGCTAAATTTAACGTTACTTAGGTTGGTATATATAATAAAACGTAAATATAATAGTGACGGGTTGCTAGCCACATCTCCTTTCGACATTTTTGTCAATTAACTCAACCACCACTCTTTTCTTCTTGCAGCATCTATTTCTGTCGTTTTTTATTGTTTTATCCCAGATCAGGAAAAAAAAAATAAGGAAGAATCCAGATTTTTTAAATTTAAAATTGTGCCTGGACCACAGTCTTCAAAAGTAGAATCAGTCTTCACACAAGACTCTTTGTGGGCAACAATAGCACTGTTCAGTCCCGTATTACCCCGCACCGTAGTCTGAAGCTAAGTCGCAATATAGATTAAGGGGCAATTCACCGGTAATTTCGGGTAATATGACCAGTAATAGGCCCATCCGTTCTATTGTAGTGTTATAAATGTGACTATAAAGACGTCCATTCAGCAATCACTGGATGTGAGTAACTCATCACATTTTTATTGATGGATTATTGCTTTTAATAATCGTTGCATTATATCTTCGTCTGTTACCTTTTGTTATTTCTGTTCCAATCTCGTTTTTAATATAGTATTAGGTTTCTTTTTTCTTATTCATTTTTGGAATTATTTTTATTTGACTTTTTACGTACAATTTTGATTCATCATTATTATGATCAGGTTTTTTTAGTCTCCACTGCAGGAGCATGACCCTCTCTGTACCACCGGATATACCATACTTGGTCAGAGCAAACAGAGGATTTGGCCTACACTCTCCTCGCTGGCCAGACGGGTTGGAGAGGTCTCATTATTGATGTTTGAGCTTTGTTTAGCTTGTATTTCCTTAGTCGCCTCTTACGATCTCCATGGGAAGACTAGGAGTGGTCCTATTCTACTCTGCCGGAAACCATACGGCTATACGACAACCACCAGTCTGCTAAGTAAATCTCACTACAGCTTTCCATGACATTGGCATAAAATTCACTAGAATCAATTTGCAAAACAATCCAAAACATCGTGTAGTCCATTAAAATTCCCGAATGATTTCCTATTGTTCATTTGTTTATTTGTATTTTTCTTCTAAGATGCTCTCGAAGCAAAGATAGATCGTAGAATGTGCCATATATTATCATTCAATCAAAATAATAAATATACATTCGGTAGTTAGTGACTACCTGCTTAATTGTATTTTTTACATTGAGGTTATATAAACTTTCCTAATGGACTGAAATTATCATTAGTAAAACAATTGCACAAGAATGGTACAAAAGAAGACTTGAAAATTTTTCGGCCAATCACGCTTATACCAATACTATCAAAAGTTTTTGAAAAATGCATGCATAAAAGACTCATGGAATTCTTAAATAAATATAACATTATAAACAAAAATCAATATGGCTATCAGAAAAAAAAAATCGACTGGTCTAGCTACCTATACACTAATAAACACAATACACCATAATCTAAATATTAAGTATTTGACTACGGGACTGTTTTTTGATTTGTCACAGGCATTTGACAAGGTGACGCATGATATTCTTTTAAATAAACTTGAAAGACTAGGTATAAGAGGCGTTGCACTACAATGGATAGCATCGTATTTAAAAAACAGACACCAGGGTGTCATTATTAGTAAAATAATAAAAAATGAAATGATGACGTATATATCATCTTATAGAAAGTTATGTCAAGGTGTTCCACAAGGAAGTGTATTAGGACCCTTATTATTCTTATTATATATAAATGACATTACTACAGCAATCAAACACAAATGCATTTTTAACGCTGATGACATATCCATAATCGTAGCAACTAATAAAAATGACCAGAATAATAATTCAATAATTAATCATGAAAGGGAGGTAAACGATACAATTGACAAAGTAATTAAATGGCTCAATATGAATAATTTAAAAATTAATCTTGACAAATCTAATTATATACAATTTAATAAATCAAAAAATCCAAATTGCAATTTTACATTTAATATACTAAAAATAAAAGAAGTGACAAACATAAAATTTCTGGGAGTTACAATAGCTCAGGATATGAGTTTTAAAATTCATACAGACAATATAAAAAAAAATTAGTCAATTTGTGTATGCATTAAATCGTGTTAAAAATGTTGCGGATAGAAAGACTGCAATTCTATCATATCGGTCATACATAGAGTCCATTCTGCGATACGGTATAATTATGTGGGGCAATAGCATAGAATACACAAAAGCATTTGTGGCTCAGAAAAAATGTATAAGAGTGCTATGTGGAGTACCACCTAGAACATCTTGCAGAATACTGTTTAAAAATTTAGGATTGCTGCCTCTCCCCTCACTTTATATATATGAGATATGTATGTTTGTTCACAAAAATATCAATCTGTTTAAGAAAGCAAGTTTGTTTAAGAATGCAAAGAAATCCATATAGGCTCGTATTAGACAGTACTCCGAAATCTGTAAAATGTGCAAATAGTCCACACAACATGAGTGTACGAATTTATAATAAATTGCCAAATGAGTTTAAAAACCTTAACAATTATTTGTTTAAAAATAAATTGAACATGTGGCTACTCCGGAAAATGTTTTATAAAATTGATGACATTTTTGATAATAATTAAGTACTTCTGACATTTTTGTATAATATTAAATTGAGACTTATTTAAAGTTGTAATTATTAATGACGCTAAAAGTATTGTGAATTTGATTAAAGAGCCTATATTTAGTATTGTAAATAGAAATGTAATCAAATAAAAATATTGCATGCTGTAAAAATGGCTAAGTAGGCTAAGCTACACATCTATATGTAACATCTTTCTGTAACCTATTTAATGCAAATAAATCTTATCTTATCTTAAGTATTTAATTTTCAAGATAATATACTAACTAACCACTCTTGTCCTACTTTGTATTATATATATACCTACCTGATTGAATCTATACCTACTTGAATGCGAAAACAGTAACATCCAGTTTCTTTTCATGGAAAATCTTTTTATGATATCTCTATACTGCGACGTCTTGTTAAATCGACGCCTTCTTATTGCGATATTTCGTTACATAGAAGACTTGTTCTGTCGACTTTTAGTACGGCGATGTTATATTACATAGCAAAACATACTTCAAACAATCTTACAGCGATAACCAAGCCCATACATTTTCTTTTCCATAACAATACCATTTTTTTTTACATTTCTATAGAATAAGAGAGATATTTCATAAATATCGGAACGAGTAATAAGTAAAGATTGTAGTGAAGTAACATAATATTATAAATGTGAAAGTGAGTTTGTTCGTCACATCTTCACGCCTTATGTACTCCAATCATCATGAAATTTTGCAAGCTTATTGCTTAGGATACAAATAAGGAGTAAGGGCATACATTTCATTCCGTAAAAATGAACTCAAAACTCCTCGATACTGTTTATAACAAATAACTTGACAATCATAGATTCCCACAAACACTTCTTATTCGAAGCACGTCCGAGGCCGTGAGGCAGTTTCGAAGAACTCTGACACCAGGGTGTGCATGGTCGATTGACCGTGTCACCTACACAAAATGATGATGATGATGAGTTTTTATTCATCAAGATTTAATTTATTCTTATGGTTAATATTGGTTTCACTTAATTTCACCAATAAACTTACATGAAAGAGTCGATCGAGGTTTTTTTGTTGTTGAAACAGAATGTATGTGAAAGATCTAGGGTTTTTATTGTAAGCACGACCATAATTGATGCTTTAGTCGAATGTCCTGATAGACGTCAGCTGTTCAAAATGAGTTTACCCTGCAGGCTTCATTGTGCGACGAGCAGTAAAAAATGGATGGACTGCGCTAAATTGCCTAATCAATTTTGTCTGAGTAATTCATGAGTCGCTTTTTGGGTATACCATGGATTATAGTACCTTTACGCAGCTTGAATAATTACCAGACCGTTCTGATTTATCCAGAGTATATGGACAGTATTACTGACCTATACAATGTTATACAGGGTAAATAATTTAGTGCGGTTGGAAATTTTGCACTGTATGGTTGGACGGAAACCTTCTTTTTTTATTATTTATACAAGCACATAGTTAAATCCGCATGGATTCCTAGGGGTGGGACCCAGGTAGTGTCGGACTCTTACCGGCTAATACACCACCTGCTTGGAAAATCTACTTTATGTTCTGCCACTATGTGATAATGCGGCTTATTAAACACTTACATAAATTTATCCTTGTATCATCATCATCAGGTCTTTTTTAGTCTCCACTACAGGAGCACGACCCTCTCTGTATTACTAGAGCCATACGTGGCCAGAGCAGTCAGTGGACTTGGCCTTCACTCTCCACGCTGGCCAAACGGTATGGTATACACTATTGTCTGTTTTACATTTTTTTTGTTACGGTTATACTCATTTTATCATTACGTGACATCAGAATCCATTTAGAATTTAATAATTTCTACTTCATAACGTTCGTATTATATCTCTATTATATTTAATTAATTTTAATAAGTCAAGGCTTGTTTTTGTTCTCTCTTTTCATCGTTATAATTTTTTTTATGTATATTTGACGGCAAACGATCCACCTAATGGAAAGTGTTCATTTGCAACGCTAGCGGAGATGCTGATGCGTTGCCGACTCTCAAGATCTTTAACACGCCTTTTGAAGGATCCTAAGTCATAGCACACAGGGAAAACCTCGGGAGGGAATCCATTCCACAATCCTGCTGTACGAAGGAAAAATCCACGTGACGCTCTAATACAAGGATGTGGGGATGGACTTTACTCCTGTGGCGAATATTGAATGGAATCAAGAGAAAGGAGTTGGTATTGAGGTGCACCGGACCAAATTTAAGCAGTATTCCAAGTGGGGCCAGAATTGAGCCTTCTATAACAAAAGTCTCTGACCCGGAGTGAAGTACTGCCTAGCTCTATTGAGCACCCCAAGTTTTAAGAAGCCATTTGGGCTTTACCTTCCAGATAAACCCGGAATTGAACCTCTTTCGTAATATCGACGCCAAGGACCCCAATACTCTGAGAAATGGTATGAGGGGTGTTGGACACAAATACATATTTTTCTTTTTTTTATACATTTTCCTGCATTTAGATATAAACATTTGTCATGAAGCGAGTGCCTCGGAAAATCCGTTGAGCCTGTCTGACATCAGTTACAAGCTTAAAGGATGCTCCGATTTTTTGTCTCTGTGTATCTAGTTTGCCATATGTCAAGTATGTAGCTTCTAATGAGGCACTTCGCGTAGGAGAGAGTCACTGCATCATAAAATGGAGTCTTTTTAGCCTATTCGTCAGCTCATTCCCCTTGATACCTATATGGGCTTTTACGCAAAAGAAATCAATTCGGGCATTTGTATTGTTTAGCTCCCTGATCTTATTTTGTATTTTGCGGACTAAAGGGTGCAGAGAGCCACCTTCGGTATGTCAACTCACAAATGAATGTGAGTAAAAAAGTGCCTCGTTTTTAAATAAATAACCAGATAACTCCTAAATATACCCATTGTTTCCTTTTTAAACTGCTATGATGGTTGTGTGTACTTGATTTCATTGGTGGGGATGTAAATAAAACAAATGTATAAAAACAGAATAATTTAAATCATCATCACAATTCGCATAGAAAGTTAAAACACTACCTTACGTAAATAACATAGTATACACGCTACGCAACATACCTTTACACGAGTACAGTCAGTTACAAATTTACTGCTATCGAGTATACAGTCATATTAATTTACCTATTATAACATATTGCCATAAATACAATTACAATATTAGAAACCGAAATAATGATTATTTATATTATAAATACTTACAACATTTTTGTTACTAACTGTACACGATTTATTCGAATCAAACAAATTATTCATTTGACAAATTCGGTAACATTTATTTTATTATGCTCTCTATATAACAATATTTTATTGCAATATGTACATAAGATTTAAATAAATTCTGTAGGTAGACTTTATACAACAGACGCAATCACCTCTTGTCTTATAACGTTGGCATAAAATATATTCAATATTATCAATCCTAACTTATATTAAAAATGCGAATGTGAGTTTATTTGTAGATATTGCAGACACGTTGTCTGGGATACTTAAGCCAGCTTTAATTAGGAAAAAATTTAATTCCTGAGGGAACTAAGCCATAGGCAAAAGCTAGTTCTATATTTTGTTAGAGACGGCGCTGCTATTTAATGAAAAAAAAGGCTTGAACATTATATATATTAATTAATGCTAAATTATTTTTGATTAGTTTAAAATAAAGGATCAAATCTATTTTATAGGAATGAAAACTTTAATATCAATTCATAATTAGAATTTTGAGATGATTCTATATTTTAATAGGAAGGAGACCTAAAATCTTAAAATAAATTCTACAAATATTTAACGAAATTTATTTCTAAAAAGGTTTTGTGTAACAAGCAAATACTTTATTTTAAAATTTGAGCAAAATTATGTTTAGTTAAATTAATAAATTTGTGTGAATATTCACAAATCAAGAGCATTATATCACAATCATATTTTTTATTAATAAATGAAAAAATTGAGCATTAAATAAATTGAGATCATGCATTGCTTTAAAGGTTAATCGGTATATTTATCATTAAATATTTACAAAGGTAACGACTAAAAAGTTATCATGATAAATAAATTATACAAATATCGTGCATTTGGAAGATCATTGATTGCTTTGCCGTATTGTTTAATTAATTCTAAAAAAATAATAAATTTTATTACTCCGAAAAATATTACACAATATTCTGTTGATATGGTCAGAATTACTATTTGGCAAGTAATTACACAACTACCTTATCAAATCACGCAGTGCAACTTTTATGTCCTTAATAGACAGATAAATTACATAATAATATTGATTTAAATTCTCTTATTAGACTAAAAAGAGAGGAAGAGAAAGATAGGAAAATATTTAAAGTAAAATAAAGATGGACGGAGAAAGCTTAAACAAATAAGGTAACACATATTGGATTTCGAACTTGATATTCAAATTTATTTTTCTTTATTAAATTAATTTTAGGTGGCCAAGGTGACCACTATGTGGAAACCGGATAGCTGTCGATAACGGACGTGTTCGGCATACTATAGCTAGAAATAAGGATGAATAAAGACATAAACGGGAGGCCTTTACTCAGTAATGGGATAATAGGCTAAAATAAATAAATTAACTTTACTCAAAACCCATCTGGTTAGCTACTCAGAACTTACAAGGCAGATACGTGGGGAGTGCCACAATGAAAAAATGCAATTGATTATAATCAATGACGTTTCATTCTATATAGACGTCGCATCCGTCTGCCTAACGCGTCTGGTCTACCTAAAGGCTTCTTCAAGGATTATTAAGGCAAAATATATAAACCGAGAATAAAAAATACGTACTAAGTTAGCTGAAATCGTACGTAGATAAATCAAACAAAACAAAAAATCATGACATTAATTAAGTGTTGCTATTTAATTTGTATTGAAGTTTATTAACAGACTTAATATTTATGTCTTTATGGTATCATTACATTATTATAATGGGTTTATACCTATTTCGAAAATTTTAGATACATTTTGGCAAAAATAATTAAAAAAAAGATCAGGGAATGGAAAATTTTATATTACGTTATCTTATTCTTTTTTGGTGTTATTCAATGATATAGATACAATAATTTTACTATATATTTTATACAAGTACTACTCTTATATAAATATTTGAATCAATATTTTACAAGTAACATTTTTGTGTAAGGTTGTACCTTTATGTTATTTTACAGCCACAATTAATTTCTCTAATAATAATTCAACATTATTAAAATTAAAATAATCACAACCTTAAAAGAACTAAAGCTTATTAATATCGTTTTGGCATGATTAGTTACTTGATAATATAATACTGATCAATGACTACAATTAATATAGTTATTTACAAAAGCGCGAAGCATTAAAAATTCTTATATTTATACATTAGATAATTGCTAATAAATATTTTTATTCATAAAGAATTTAATTTTAGAACATATTTTACTTTACTATCTTATAGTTATATACTAATTATACACCTGCATATGATATGCTATAAATCTAACTCTAATATGCACACGACATGAAAAAAGAAAGTATATTTTGACTATTATAATGTAAAGGTTTAACTAATGTATAATACCGAGATATTTATAATTTGGTCGTCAAGTAGATCTCAATAAGTAAATCAAAAGTTTCGTTGTTCCAATATTTATACTTATAAATAAATAAAAAAGAATAGGATTTTTTTAAAGTGTTATATTTTGTATTCACTTAATCTTTTTCGTATTCAAATAATCTTATAAAATTAAGAAATAAAAATATGGTCGTATATAGACTTACCTGCGACCTTAAGTCATATAATAAGCCGTATTTTATTTCTTAATTTAATAAGAAGAACAGGTTAGTTTTAAACAATTAACTTTACGAATATGTTTTCCAATTTTGTCTCGACAACGATATTCTACTATCACAACCTTGTTTTCTGTAATATAAAGAACAAGGTAGAGATAGAGCCAAGTATAATATTTTTTGGTACAGATATGATTTTGAAAAAAATGTTATTGCAGAGTAATTTATTGTATATATACTCGTAAAACCGAGTTTGTCGATCGATTGGTAGAATGAGACACTATTTATTTTCAGTGAAATATATAATTTGAAATAACATAATAAAAAATAACTAAATAGAAAACGGGCAAATTTATTCGTTAACCTTTTTACTAGAATGCCACGACGATACGCCTTTTTGGTACTTCTCGTAAAAAACCTGACCTGACAACTAGTGAATTTACATAATAATACTAGCTGCCCCGGCGAACTTCGTTTCGCCATAAGTTAAAAACTATCCTATCTCTCAAGTTGGATCGAACTGCACATGGTGTGCGAATTTTATTATAATCGGTTAAGTGGTTTAGGAGTCCATTGAGGACAAACATTGTGACACGAGATTTATATATATTTAGATATTTGTACTTATAAAATTATTTTTTGTAGCTTTTCCTCAAATATGTTTGCTACCCTTTTATTTTTTTATCAATATCGTAGACAAGGTTATGCTTCTATGATTTGAAGAATAAAAAGCATAAGATGTAATATTACATGGAAAGTAAATTTTGACTGTTAAAGCTGTCATATCTATGACGAAGCATACCATAATTTGGCTAGAAAATATCTTTACCTTTTGCGTACAAAATTATCAAAAGATTTACAGACAGAAGTAACAATAAGCTGTATCGCACAACTATAATTTTGATGCTATAAGCTGCTATTAGCTGTATCGCACAAATAATAATTTTAGTTATTAACTAAAATTATTATTTGATTTAGGCTAGTTCCCTTCGTCAAAATAACATTACAATTAGTCCGACAATCAGTTTATCAAAAAGTATTGTGCACGTATTTTTTCTCATTTTTGGTGCAGGCATAACCAATCAATTAAAACAGTCAATTAAACAATAAATGATAATGATAAAGTGCAAATTCATGAGAAAGGAGAGAGTATATTCAAGCTTGTGGCGTCACAGTAAAGCGTAGCAAACTGTGACGTCACCCGGAATTTATATCTATCAAAGCACTATATATCTTTATTATTTTTTGTTAAATCGAGAAAATAAAAAATACGTATCCAAAATTATTCGATTATCAAACTACAGATGGTTGGTAGTATTTAACAATTCACTCATTATTATTACTTTTAAATTTGCAGTAAAATAATACTGATAGAAAAATTTTATAAAGGAAAATACAAAATAAAATGAAATACAATATTTTGAGATCTACTGTGTAAAGACGACCAAATAGTCTAAGGGCTAGGTGCCGCATTTGAGGATTTTCCGGAAGGCCTTCCTGAATTCTGGGTTGAAGATGGTGTAGATGACAGGGTTGAGGAACGAGTTGATGTAGCCCAGCCAGGTGGTGAGGATGAAGGTGGTCACCCCCGGCGAGAAGGGCAAGTTAAACTTGTCACAAATAGCACCAAGCACGGAGCACGTGAAGAAGGGTGCCCAGCAGAAGAGAAACACACCTGTAAAAATATTAGTATCAGTAAAAAGTTAAATTGAAAAATGTTATTTATACTGCAGCTTAGCCAGCTGTTATTTTGTAGCTGTTATACATGGTGAAATTTGACCCTTTGTGGACCCTTATAGGGATGATTTAGCTCTTTACTATGAACAACTTTTCCTATGGGACCAATGCTGGGAACTTAAAAATTTTTTTGACGCTTCCATACAAATTAACCGGCCGGTCGAATTTTTTTTATGGAACTGCCCATTTTTTTTTTGAGTTTCATAGGTCCCATAGGAAAAGTTGTTGATATCGACGGGCTGAATCACCCCTAAACGAGTCCAGAACGATCATAATTTCACCGTGTATTGCTATTTTTGTTAACCAACATTTGCAAAATTAGGTTTTCAGACTTTGTTTTTGATAATATTATTCCGATATAAGAAATATAAGGTTGTTCTGTTATCGAGTTCAAATAGTATAATATCTGCTGTGTCTATACACGACTTTATGGGTAATACTAACAAAAGTGCAAGGAGTTACGAACTTAAGAGATTATTAATATGAAGTTGTTCAAGACTTATGTTTTATGAAGATAGTTAAGGCTTTTATGTCATTAAAACTTTAAAACAAATCTTTACTAATGCCTAAGATTAAACTGATCATGAGTTTAGTATGAAAGGAATAATTATGATTGGACCTTAATCGAGATAAAATTATCCTGTCTGAGTTTACAAAAAGAAATTAAACTATGATGTTTTAGATTAAAGCAAACATTATTATAAAAATTTGGTCAAGTGCGAGTCGAACTGGTGCACTAAGGGATCCATAAAAACAGCAAAAACACCATGTCTGTTTATACAACAGACATGGTGTTTTTGGTGGCCCCCTTAAATATTCATTTTATTTTAATGTAATTATTGATTTTTAAAGTGATTATATAACTAAATATTTTTTGAACATTTCAAGCGTCTATCTGTTGCCGTTATCAATATCGAGCAAAAACTAGGAAAAAATCACGTTTGTTGTACTGGAGCCCCCTTAAATATTTATCTTATTCTGTTTTTAGTACTTTTTGTTATAGCGTAACAGAAATACATCATCTGTGAAAATTTCAATCTTATAACTATCACGGTTCGTGACATACAGACGGACAGACAAACAGACAGTCAGACATAGGGTCCCGTTTTTACCCTTTGGGTACGGAACCCTAAAAATGGGCAACAGAATATCTAATTTAATTTAATTTTTTTGTATCCGTCACAGTACTTTATCTTACTTATCTATAACAAAAAATAGATCTGATGGTCGATTGTTTAAATTTTCTATAACCAATATGCGTGTCTTTAGGATGAATCCTAACTAATATTAAAAATGCGAAAGTGAGTTTGTTTGTTTGTTACACTTTCACGTTGTACCTCCTAAACCGGTCATCATGAAATTTTGCATACACGTTATCTGGGGTACGGAGAAGGACATAGGGTACATTTTATCTCGGGAAAAAATACTCTTCCCGAGGGATCGACATTGACGCGAGCGGAGCCGCGGGCGAAAACTAGTTAATACTATAATATATCATCGCCGGGAAAAATTGTTGGTATCGCAATAAATAATGACAATGAAGTTTGCTCTAGGTTGAACCAGGAATACGAAATACAGTTATTTTGGATGAGAAAAGAAACGTTGAGTTAAGAATAAAATTTTGGGATAAGTGAAGAATTGAATACGTGACGAATGAGAATTAGTAGGATGAAGATTAACTGCCTCCGTGGTCCAGTGGTTAAGGCGTTAGCCTGTAGACCCGTGGGAATTTTATCTCTTTGGCTAAAAACGAAGTTCCTGGCGTTATTCCGTATTCATCTTACTTATCATCATCATCATTTCGTGTAGGTGTCACGGTCAATCGACCATGCACACCCTTGGTGTCAGAGTTCTTCGGAACCGCCTCTCGGCCTCTAACGTGATTGGTTCCTTTAATGACTACCAGATGGCAGCCGGGAACAACGGCTTAAGGCGATTCCACTGTAAATAAGGTCGTTCTGAACCTTATTTATCTCGCAAAATACTTAAATTAGGAGTTTCAAATCTAAGTAATATGATTTTTGACTATTTCATCTCCAAAAATGGAAGATGAAAACACGTTTTGATAAAATTTTATTGATAGAAATATTTTTTGAAAAATGGTCTTCGTTCGCAGAGTTTTTGTTATTATAGCTCAAATGCGACGAATGAAATAATGATTTTTAGACTAAAAGATAGGTTATTAGTAATTCATCAAAATGTAAATATGAAAATACAATTAACCGGTCTGATTTTATATAAAATAGAAATAACGAATTTGGCGCTTACGTTTTTTTCTTTGAGCGACTCGAGACTATCTCCTATCTCATCATTCACGGGCTAAACCGCCAAGCGCTATCCCTTGCGCGCACTTGATCAGTCCTTTGCCGAGCGATAGTACCAAACATTTGAGGCCTCGTCTTAAAGTACCTGACCGGAGAAGGAACCCTTTTTCGGCTTTTGAAAAAGAGATTATTATCAAACAGCTACATTTGCTCAAGCAAGAGTATTTCATGATTCCTACTTGTGTCATTAATCATAATCCTAAAGAATAGGAATTTATGTACACATAACATAGTACAATCTGAAATTTATTGCGTATGTGAATAATATGGAATTATCTTCTTTTATAATGCTGGTATAAAAAAAATACGAGTACGACATTTATGCCAACGGATTTGCACACATTGGGTCGTGATGGACCAAAAAGTAATGTATGTGTTAAGTTGTTAGAAAATTTAAGCATACTAATAATATTTAAAGAACTCCTTAAATCTAGGCATAATCCAAATCATCTTTGTTCAAGTATAGTATACTTAAAGAAGACGCATTGAAATAATACCTATGAGCAAGTTTCTCAATACTTAGTTGAGTCAGTTTCAAAAAGGCAGAGAACAGGTCAAAATCAAACACAAAACATTTAATAATAAGGGTATTTCTCTCGTAGTCTCCTAGGAAGGGAATTCTGAAAATAAGTTACCTATTTAACTTACTATTACAATTTGTGTCAGTATTTACGCGGCGTCCTATCTTCCCAATATCATACAATTACCTGGAGCAGCAGCGAAAGTGGTAGCTGGACACAAGTCGTCTAAATATTCAGTTTTGTCCATTCAATTTGAATTTGTACCAGTCGCCGTAGAAACGTCCAGGTGTCCAGAAGCCAAGAACTTCATTGAGGAAATAGGACGACGTTTGAGAGACAGAGGCCATGACCACCGCTCCGGATGGTACTTGGTTTAAAGATTATCCATAGCCGTCCAAAGAAGAAATGCTGCTAGCATAATGGGTACTTTTGAGCCAGGTACTACAATTCGTGGTGGTATTTTTGATATTTTTTTTTTAAATATATTTATTACTTTTTGTATTACAATTTAAATATTTAGGTGTATTTTATTAAGCATAACGAGTGTAAGTAAAACACAACGGGAGTGCCGGCAAATGTAAAAACTTGAACATTAACGTTACAGCAGGAGCAAGGCATACATTTTCGCTACGCGGCAGAAAGAGAGGGGGATATTACTTCCTCTCCTACGCCGCGCCGGCGGTCTCAGGTCACGTGTCTTACGAATTTTCAATCAGATCACGTATCCTGACGCGAGATTAACATTTTTACCATCCCAAAAAGTGCACAACGCCGCTTAAAACGTTTTCACTTCATAAATAGCACTATACAATATCCAAAAAGATATTTTCTATTCGAGTTTTCGAAAGAGATATCACACTACGGATACTTCAAAGTAATAGTATCGCATCAGTCTCCATTTACAAAATGTCTCGTGGGTATTTTTTGGGCGTCAACCTAAGGCATACTTATTGACTTCCTAGAGTCATATTTCAGCAACGAAGTTATTCCCAACAGACTCTGGAATAGCAATGACCGCGGTCGATGATCGGTAGTTTTTTATTAGGTTACAAGTTATTGATTTATTTTTGGCGAATAATTTACTTTCCGCCGTACGAAACATGCAAAGACCACGTTGCGATTTTCACATACATACATATTATCACGTTTTTATCGGGTAGACAGAGCCTTAGGGAATAAGACCGATAGGCCACATTTAGCGTGTTAGAGCCCTCTAACACGCTAAATGTGGCCTTTCGGTAAAGGTGGAAAAAGAAATCAAAATAGTTATCATCATCATCTTTTCAAGTAGGTGTCACGGTCAATCTGACCATGCGCACCCTGGTGTCGGAGTTCTTCGGAACCGCCTCTCAGCCTCTGACGTGGCTCCTTTAACGACTACCAGATGGCAGCCGGGACCAACGACTTAACGTGCGTTCCGAAGCACGGAATCATCTTCATTATCATACAATCAGCTGATTCAAGCCTGCAATGTCCTAACCAATCTGGAAACAACTAAACAAAGTATGCTTCCCGTGGGAATCGAACCCACGACCCGGGGGTCGTGGGTTCGATTCCAAAGATCAAAGATAATTTGGATTATGCTTCTTTAAATATTATTAGTATGCTTAAATTTTCTAACAACTTAACACATACATTACTTTTTGGTCTATCACGACCCAATGTGTGCAAATCCGTTGGCATAAATGTCGTGCTCGTATTTTTTTTTATACCAGAATTATAAAAGAACATAATTCCATATTATTCACATACGCAATAAATTTCAGATTGTACTATGTTATGTGTACATAAATTCCTATTCTTTAGGATTATGATTAATGACACAAGTAGGAATCATTAAAATACTCTTGCTTGAGCAAATGTAGCTGTTTGATAATAATTTAATGACACAAGTAGGAATCATTAAAATACTCTTGCTTGAGCAAATGTAGCTGTTTGATAATAATCTCTTTTTCAAAAGCCGAAAAAGGGTTCGATCTCGGGTCAGGTCAAGACGGAAAATTATCTTTTTCAAATTGGTCTGGGTCTTGGATGTTTATATTAATATGTATTTATTATAAAATATAGTATCGTTGAGTTAGTATCCCATAACACATGTTGTGAACTTACTTTTGGGCTAGCTCAATATGTGTTATTTGTCCGTATTTATTTAATTATATTTTTCAAAAGCCCTCTACTTATTATATTTTTGTCTCCACGCAAGCTACAAAATATTGAGTAATATAATATAATACACTAGTAATATACTGTACTAGTACTAATAATATAATATATAGACCTTTGCCCAGCAGTGGGACAGTATAGGTTAACAAAACAAATATAATAATATTTCTCAAAGCACTGCTTACCTAAAACAATAGCTAATGTCTTAGTAGCCTTCCTCTCCTTCTTAGCCGACGACTTTTCCCTCTTCTTTTTACTAGCTTTGTTTGCTTTGTATATTGTGAACCGAGCTGTGGCAGCACTGGCTTTTCTTTCCTTCTTCGCTGTGGATCCATCACTAAGGTCGTATTGGCTTGCAGTGATTTCCTGCTCATCTTCTGAACGCACTTGGAGCGAAACGTTCCTGTGGAATATTTAAAATATTAAAAATCATATAAAATCGACACCAAACATTAAACTTATTTTTAAGTCGTCCTGGTCTGCACCTCTTCTGACTATGTGCGTGCGCCTCGGTTCTCATTCCCGCTGAGGGAGACCTCCAGATGAGATCGAAACATGTCGGCCTGTAGCTGATGACAAATGTTTTAATGTAAGTATCTCACGTTAGTTTTGAACTAAGTTCTTATCTAATAATAAGAAGAGAACTTCGAAATATGAAAATACTTAAATATTAATAGTATGCTTTTATCACTTTTTATCTTACGGTTGAAATGATTATGATGATGATTTGCGAAAAACACAATAGATATATTTCGATCGATGATTTAGTTTTCACTAATCTCATGTTTTTCACTAAAAAAATATTTTTGCCCTAGAATTATTACTTACGTCCTTTTCTTTAAAAAGAAACTTAAAAATTACAGAGCGTAAATATACCTAAGAAATTTTTTCATTGTGTGTTTAAAAAATACTGGAAATATACAATGAAATAAATAAATAAATTTTTTTTTTAAATTAATATATACGATATAGGTCTCTTCCATCTTTTTCCACTCGTGTGAAATACAATAATATAACAAATATATAAGGTTCTGGTGTTTGATCTCAGCAGTAATATTTTGAAATATTTTATTAGAAAAAAAATTAACCAACAAATAAAAAAAAAACTAAAAACACTACCTTGAATCAGGTACTAACTTCGCAGTTTTCCCATTCTTCTTCCATTTGGAACTGTCACAGCCCATGTTCTTCAACACCGTCGCATCTTTCAACCCCGGGGACCCTGGAGGAGACATGTGTTCTCTGATGGTGTCCTCCAGGTTGGACGGAGCGTATCCTGAGTCGTTGTTCCCGTTGGGGTCAGGAGGTTGGGACTTCAGTTTTCTTTTAGGGGTGCTGCTGAAACAAAAGAAACAGTCAAGGGATCAGATACAATACTGAGCCTTCGATGGTGCGGTCATGTTGTATGAAAACTGGGAATTTTCATACGGAATCAATGTTTGGCTAAACTGTCCCCCCCATTTTTCGTACAAGCGTAGCCCCCGCAGAAGGGACATAAGAAGTGCGGGCTTGATGTTGTTATTTGTTTGTGTAAGTGACTAACACTGGCGTCAGATTTTTCAAGCTGCCTAAAGGCATCTGACATAGCTTATTGTCTGCCATCAATGATGACAGCCGGGACCAACGGCTTAACGTGCCTTCCGAAGCACGGAGGAGCTCGTAATATTTTTATGCCACTTGCGGTCACTAATCAAATTGGGGACTGTGCCCAGAGTTGCTTAACATGCGTAAGCGCTTTTAATACTCACGACCACTGGGCCATCGGTTGATTTTGTTAAGGAAGATATACTTATTAAGTGTCACCGCTAACGAAACGGACCCGGGTTGCGAAACCAGCTCCTCAGCGAGAGTGTTTCGGAGATCGGGGTTTACTTTCATTGCATTTTCATGTAACCGGGACCACGTTTAGAAGATATAGAACGATACAGTACCGAAGTCTCATTCTGAGTTTTTTTATCCCCTGAGAGAACGAGAATTGAAAATAAAGTAAGAAACGACGAACTGGTAGGTATAACATAAAAGTTGGCTAGCTAAGTTTTATGTTTATGGTAAGAAACCAATATAGACAAATGTAAAATGGATATATTAATATTTTTATATTATTTATACCCTTTAAGTTCTTTGTATAACATTTTACCTTTTAAATATGTTTTACCTTTCATTCATCCCTGACCTGTTCTGACCTGGAGAGCGACTCCTTTCGCCTTAAGGAATCACCAGTGTTACGCAATTTATTTGGTCTTAACAAATGTCCTAGACCAACATAAAAGATTAAGATAATACTATTAATACTTCCGCGAGATACATCGCTACATTCACCATACTGTTCCTATGTATACTTAGATCTTTAAAACTACGCAATAGATTTTGATGCGGATTTTTCTAAAATACATAGAATTCTAGGGGAAGGTTCATACTCGTATGTATAAATATCGCACCCGCGTTCAGTATAATCACTGTTATTCAGTCGTAATCGCCAACTAGTTTTGGTATGTTAATAAAACCATAATCAGGGCGTTTGTTTTTTTAGTCTGGATGTTCCAGTGATTGACCACTACATCACCTGATGTTAAGTGAAGATGTGGTCTATGGTTGAATTCGCTGGCGACACGGCGGTTTCGCTTCCCTCAAAGGACTGAGGCAGTGGTGTTTCTACTGGCAGTCTTCGTTACAGATCGAAACTAGTCGGCTTGTTCTTTATATCGTATCGACTCGGGCGAATTATATTTATACTAGTTTTCACCCGCGGCTCCGCCCGCGTCAATGTCGATCCCTCGGAGACAGTAGTTCTTTCCGGAATAAAATGTACCCTATGTCATTCTCCGTACCCCAGATAACGAGTATGCAAAATTTCATGATGATCGGTTCAGTAGTTACAACGTGAAAGCGTAACAAACAAACAAACTCACTTATTAGTTAGGATTGACCAGAACTCTGCCACTGACACAGGATTATCGGTGGCCACAGACAATATAGGTTATATTGTCTGTGTCGGTGGCATTGTATAGGTCCTCGCGTGTGTAGGTCCACGTCAGCGTCAACAAGCCAGCGATATTAACTCAATAACCGTGAATTAAACCGTGATTCTATAATAAAGATTAAATAGAATAATACTCTCACTTCTCAGTCAATCAGAGTACATAAAAGTCAGAAAAGATTCAAAAGGCCACTGACTTACGAAGTCAATTATGCAAAGAGACGTAAAAAATAAAGCGGTAAATAGCTAAAACTGGAGACACTTAACTTTTTATGAGTTTCGCATTCTATTTCAACTTCAAATGGATTCCGATTTGAGGAAGTTGATATCGCTGATCCAATTGTCGTTAACGATTCACTGATTCATCTTTTAGTAGTCACTCAATAAGATTTGGTATTGAAATCAAAGTATTCCCCTAGTCTAGCTATTACCTTATTACACGTTTTTACCTAGAATTTCGACCGCATGATCTATAGCCTATGTGCTATTCTGATAAGCCAGTTTTAATATTTTAAAGTTTCATCATAATCCATCCAGTATTTCTTCTTTGCATTCATACTAACTATAAAATACATACATATTAAAGACCTCATGATCTGGTGGCCATCCTGGCATGATGCCACCGGAGGTCCCGGGTTCAATCCCCAGTTAAGACGGAAAATGTACTTTTCAGATTGGTCTGGGTCTTAGATGTTTTATCACTATACTAGCTTTCGCCCGCGGCTCCGCCCGCGTCAATGTCGATCCCTCGGGAACAGTACTTTTCCCGGGATAAAAGATGTCCTTCTCCGTGCTCCAGAGAACCTGTATGCAAAATTTCATGATGATCGGTTCAGTAGTTAGGACGAGAAAGCGTAACAAACAAACAAACAAACAAACTCACTTTCGCATTTATAATATTAGTAAGGATTTATTTGTTATAAAATATACTATCCTTGAATCTCATGTATTGACATGAGTCTCGAACTTACTTTTGGGGCTAGCTCAATCTCTGTGATTTGTCCATACATATTTATGAGGTACCAGTAGACAGCCTGCGGCTGAAATAATGACTGTATGACACAAAAGTTACATCCCTGCCTATTTGCTAACTCAGTGTATATCGTTTTGGTCACTTCAAACTACATTACGTTGTATATATCTTAAATGACAATAGTCAATTATACGAAAGCCGCAATGTATTTTGAAGTGACTTTCAAAACGTTGTACACTAAGTTAGCAAATAGTTCGGCAGGTCTCTAGAACACACATAGTACTTACTTAGCTGTTTCTTCAGCGACCGTTGCTAGCATGAATTCCGTAGATTTGTCGTTGGGTATCACGTGGCAGTCGTCCGCATCCGCTTCCAAATCAGCTGACCTCTTGTCGAAACTGCCAAAAAAGTAGTTTTTTAATAACTTAACCCATTATACCACCCACACCACCTGTGGGTGGTCAATAAAGAATTAATTATTATTACTATCATATTAAGTCCTAGCGGGTTAAAAGCACGTGAGTCATTCAAACAATCAGCGTACATCTCGACTTTGTCGGAGATGCAGTACATTAATCACTTTACTAAAATACATACGTTAAATAATACATTTCTACTGCTGTTTATGATTTTCCGAAAGTTGATTAACTACCTCGAAAGCTGATTAACTTACAATTCTTGTTATTTTCCGGTGACATATTTACATTGGTTCTTAAATTAGTGTGATAATAAGGTCTAAAATGGAATACATCGTATATGTATATGCTCGTGACTGTACATTCATTAGCATTACTATTTAGGTCATCATCATTTCGAATAGGTGACACGGTCAATAGACCATGCACACCCTGGTGTCAGAGTTCTTAGGAACCGCCTCTCGGCCTTTGACGTGGTTCCTTTAACGACTACCAGATAGCAGCCGGGACCAACGGCTGAACGTGCCTTCCGAATCGCGGAATCATCTTAATTATTAGACAATCAGGTGATTCAAGCCTGCAATATCCGAACTTGCAAATATCCTAAACCAAACTGGAAGCTACTAAACAAAGTATGCTTCCCGTGGGAATCGAACTCACGACCCCCGGATCTATAGGCAAACGCCTTAACCACTGGACCACGGAGGTAGTTACTATTGAGGTATACAATTGTTTTCTATTGTAGACCTTAACATAAGAACTGATTTGTATACATATTTATGCTAGTGACTGTACTGTGTTCTATTCTTGTAGTTGACAAATTATAGTCATTTCCATACAGAAATGATCGGCCGACCCGGAAATTATTTATTTTAATTATTGCGATTTTTTTGAGTTCTCAGCATTGGTCCTATAGGAAAATTTATAAATTTTGACAGGTTGAGTTACCCATACCTAAGGAATGTTAGTGGTAAACTTGCTTGCAGTATATTGTGAGATGACGTTCTGTCGTAAAAAAATCTAAGATTTTAATTTGCTTGTACATAGCAATAGGAATTGGGAATATCTTTATTAACTTTTTATAAAAAAGGTCAGTAAGAATCGTATTAATAAACATATAAAAGACCTTAGCTATAATATTAACTTAATACTCCGAAACAAGTTAAATTATAGCACTTGAGTTTTTACTACGTCCATAATTTATATTTTTTTGTTTAAATTCATTGGCGAGCTCCGTAGCGCAATGCGACACGAGGATTCCCAGGTTCGATCCCTGGCTAGGACAAGATGGAAAACGATCTTTTGCAGATTGACCTGAGTCTTGGATGTTTATCTATATAAGTATCTATTATAAAAATATAATATCGTTGTGTTAGTATCCTACGACATTAGTTCACAACTTACTGTGGGGCTAGCTGAATTTGTGTGATATGTACCTATATATTTCTTTATTTAATACTGTTCAAGCCATAACATAAAATAATAACACCGCATATACGCAATACATTGCAAACATTATCTCCCACGGGTCCCATAACCATAAAATATAGAAACAAATGCGCGCTGATTCCTCAATAAAATGGTGTATTGCATGATATAGCGTGTCATAACATTTGCATGCGATGTACCTATCATTATACCCAGGGGACCCGTTCGAACATTCCTCCTTCTTTTATATTGGGAGGTATTCCCGAAGGAATGCTTTAATTTTCCAGAGTCGGTAATAGCCGGCCATGGGGAATCGTTGCAGGCTTTGAGTTCCAGAAATATTCGTTCTGCATTATTTAATATGTTCTGCGATGGGAGAAACAGGTTATAATTGATTAAAATAAATTAATGAATGAGATAAAAACACGGATCGTGCTATCCGTGTATATGTTCTCGGATATCGGAGATATTTTAGAAGAGGATATCCTATATTTATAGGTTAAAATATGTGTTACCTGTATCTATAGTATTTCTAAATACGTGCAGCATGCATGTTATTCAACTGTGTAAGGTATTTTTATATAAATAACTATTCACAACAGTTTAGTACTTATATCTACGTATATATCATAGCAAGAAATTATTTAAGCAACAGTGTTCACGAAAGCTTTTGCCTGCGTCTCTACTCGCGGTAATCTCAATCCCTCGGAAACGTTTTACGGAATAAAATGTAACCTTTGTCCTTCTGCCTGCCTTATGCTCAGTTTAATCAAAAGAAATGAAGGCGTCAAAATATATAAAGAAATATATAAATACGATAAAAAGTATTAATATTAGTTGGGATATACTTTTGTAGTTCAAACATGAAACTTCTGGCTTCCAAGACAAAAGCATCTAGCCACCAGTAAAGACAAAATTATACCAATGAACATCAGATATAATACATACGTACTAAAAATAGTTCTTAGGCCACCCGTGTTCTAAGAAAGCGACATATAAGATTAGATTTCTTCTATATTGATACCCTACCCTAAGGTAAAGGTTGACTGGAAGAAGTTGCATAGCGATAAGTCCACCTTTGTACCTATTATATTATATTGAATAGGCATGTAACATCCTCGTCTTCATCGTCACTTACCATTAGGTAAATGGGAGACAAATACCTACTTCAATAATTAGTAAAAAAAAATAATGTTATTATTTATTTTTTAGTCTTTAACATATTGTTTTTTTTTTAATTATGATAATAGTGCAATAAAGAGTATTTTCTTACCTACCTACTTTCGATGAAAGAAATTATCGTTAGGCAACCTGTCCACTAATGGAATGTTCACTAGTGTGTGAAATGGAGAAGGTAATGGCAAAACACCCATTATTCCCAGCCAAAAACAGTCATGTGCGTTTTTTCCACACAGTGACATAACAAGAGTTCAATGTGTGGAAAGCCCCATAGGCATTCTGAAATACGTTGGGTCTTTAAAGGTTAAGCGAGAGTACGAACCTACAAAACAAACAAAATATCAACCCGTTTAGTTTCACGTTAAAATTATTATTATTCAGCAAGCATTATCAGTGCTCATTTTCTCAAACACACCAAGGTGTTACGAGTAAGCATTTTCACAATCCGGATCAAGTTACACAAGCGTAAACGATGTTGACGTATAAAATACCATCTCGTGTGACAAGAATGAAAGACTGACAATGTATTTTTGCTTTGGCATTGAATATTTTAGCTCCGTCAGGAACGAAAAAAACCTATTTGAATATAAGGGTGACATAAGCATTATTTATGCGACACTGGGACTTCTGAAGCAGAATTATAACTATGCCGTAATATAATAAGAATTAGACCTCCTTTGGGACTGAAATATGGTACAGTTGATTTATTTATTTTCATCCTGAAATTACTCTGACAGTAAACTTATATAACCTGCTATGTTTATACTTTGGCTTTGATTTTGATGCTGTTTGGTATACGATGTCTTAGATAAATGGGCACATAAAAGAAAACTTGTACAGGAATATAATGGAAAACCCTATTACCTGGTTATTAGTGGTGGAAAATTGATTCTATTGGGCTTTGTAATGTAAAATTGATACATATTGATATTATAAATGTCCAGTAATATTATAAAATAATTTAAATTAATTGTGAAATTGTCAAGGTGTCATTTCATCGATACAGAAATATCGCCATGGGCTGATTATTTACTAGGCACTGGTAAAATAAACTTCAGAAAAAAGGATGATAATAAAAAAAAAAATCTTTTGGTGACGGTACCCGACAAAGATGGAAAAGGATCTGGTGATTTTCGTCTTCTCTACCATATTAGATATGCCATTTTTTTTCTTTTGGACTGATTTTTTTTAATGATAAGACTTTGCAGACGCCCATATTTCTAGCATTATAACTTAATCTTAACTGAGAAACGTACCTGTCTTCGTGGTCGTCTTCATTACTCCCAGACCCAGTATTTGTCGGTCTATCGTCATGTAACGCTGTCTCCTGCAATCTCCTGGTTTGTGCTACATTCTCTATGACTACAGCTGCAGTGGCTCCCGTCGTGGGATCACCTGAGACAGGAGGTTTCTTAGCGGCTCTCTGCTTTTTTGCTCGATTTCTTAATGCCTGTCAAAAGAAAAAAAAGACACTTGTAGTAACTTTGCAAAAGTATAGAAAACAGAAGAATTACCATGATGCTCTTTTTAAAACAATAGTCAAAGAGGAAGACAAAAAAAAACCGTGGGTAGGGAAAAACCAAGAAGGCTTTTCTTGTTCCTTTTTAGTGAAACGTGATAATTATTATTATTTATTATTGAACACACTAGCAGCTTATTAACCTGATGGCTGTACGTCTCAATGTTTGGAGATTTTGACTTGTTCCAGATGATTACTCGATTGGAGAGAAAATTTTGAAATGGTTTCCTTTCATGTTTAAGAAAATAAAATAATTAGCTGACAATGGCAATCATTAATCTCTCGGCTCTCTCTAAAGCTCTTCAATAAGAAGAAGTGTAATAAAATAATTTGACTCTCATCATCACGTCCTTTTTAGTCTCCACTACAGGAGTACGACCCTCTCTGTACTACTAGAGCCATACTTGGCCAGAGCAGCCAGAGGACTTGGCCTACACTCTCCACGCTGGCCAGACGAGTTAGAGAGGTCTCACAGATGTTTTTAAACTTTGTTTAACTTGTATTTCCTAAGTAGCCTTCTACGATATCCCCGGGAAGACTTGGAGTGGTCCTACTCTACTCTGCCGGATACCACACGGCTAATTGACTAATTTGACTCTATATTTTTATTATCATCAACGAGCTTCTACTTTTAATATAGGCTGCTCTCACTGCATGCAATTTGTCTCGATTTTGCCCCGTACAAAACCAGTTTTCCTCCTTAATTATTTTACTTCGCCTACCATGAACTAAAATAACACCCTACCGTTTCATTCATTCCATAGAGCCACGACTCTGTTAGCAAAAGAAACCTATTCACTGTTTGTTACGGTGACTTCTCATGTCTCAAGTCAAGTCAAGTCAGTCAAGTATTAATTAAGTGTACAGGTATAAGGCAATTCGACACTCATTAAGTTTAAACTCTTAAATAAATGAGCTTGGTACGATAATTTCATATTTTCGCTGTTGAGCTGCTACAGACAACATAAGTCTCGAGTCAAACCTTTCATATTACTTTTACGAGATTGGATTAATTTAACAAGAAATAATAAGGCACAATTAATGTGAAGTGCTTTGTAGCTACGTCTCAAAGGATTTTGTCTGCTTCAATCATAAAGTAATTTGATATCATAAGAAATTAAAGTCGTTTAAGACTTATTTTGCTTACACTCTTATTTATTTTTTTCATAGAATATTATATTATAAATACGGCCGGGGTGGTTGAGAGAATATCGCTATATAACCTCTGCGAGTACCGGCAGAAAGGGAAATCCTTAGAAGTGCTGGCTTACTGGGTGATAAACAAGAAAGCCATCATCATCAGGTCTTTTTAGTCTTCACTGCAGGAGCATGACCCTCTCTGTACCACCGAAGCCATACTTCACCAGAGCAGACAGAGGATTTGGCCTACACTCTCCTCGCTAGTCAGACGGGTTGGAGAGGTCTCATTGATGTTTATGAGCTTTGTTTAGCTTGTATTTCCTAAGTCGCCTCTTACGACATCCATAGGAAGACTTGGAGTGGTAATATTCTACTCTGCCGGAAACCACACGGCTTCTAAAGAAAGCCGTAAACCGTGCGAAGTGGAGAAGAAAAAGGTGGGAAAAAAAAATCTAAAGCCTCCCAGTTGAGGATGCAACTCGTAATACGCTCAGATGATAGAGACTCTCATTTAGAGGAAATGAAAATGCTCGAGCGCGTCTAATTAATGCAAACTGGCCTAATTACATGCCAAAAATATGTAGGTATATAGCATATTCATACGTCAGATTATTGCTATACGGGATGTCAGGGAGAGTAACAAAAGTCATGTTTGCTTGACTTTTGTTACTCTCCCTGACATCGAAGAGAAAAGCGAAAAAAATCTGGTGAATATTTGTTTAACCTCGTGCGTGGTTGGCTCTTTTTGTTTGGAGAGTAAAAATTCAAGAATATCTGGGGAATATTAATCTGAGGTTGTAGAAAATAAAAACAACAGGTTGCACTTCCGGAGTGCCGGCAGAATTGAAAACTCGCCTTTGCGGCGGTCTCAGGTCACGTGTCCTGACCCGAGTTTAACATTTTTTACCCATCCTGACCCGAGTTTAACATTTTTTACCCATCTCAAAAAGTGCACAAAGCCGCTAAAGAAGTTTTCAGGTCACGTGTCCGCCTTACGAATTTTCGATCAGGTCACGTGTCCTGACGCGAGTTAACATTTTTTACCCACCCCAAAAAGTGCACAAAGCTGCTAAAGAAGTTTTCAGGTCACGTGTCCGTCTTACGAATTTTCGTGTTTTACCCATCCCAAAAAGTGCACAACGCCGCTTAGAAAGTTTGCATTTCAAAAAACACTGTAACTCCCCCCTATATCAAGTTCCAAAATGGAATAGAGGTACTTAGTGTAGAGGTATCCCTCATATCTTAATCTGACGTGGTTTTGACGCGCTCGAGTAAATCCTAAAATCCCCCTAAAGCTCCCTAACTATAAGTAATAAAACTAACTAATAAAATTTTCAGGATATTCATATACGTACCTTAAAAATATTATAGTAGAGAAACATCATCATAATACAAGGAATGTAGAAGGATCCCAACGATGAGTAGATGACATAGTTCTGACTGTTGAACAGGCACTCGTCGAAGTTTCGGTCTGGTGTGTCGTTGAGACCGAGGACTATGGGTGCCCCGATGGCCGCAGATATGAGCCAAACCAGGACTATGGTGAACCATACACGTCTGTTGTTCTTGTGTTTCGCGTATTTGATTGGTTGTGTTACTGCTATGTATCTGCAACAAGTAGTTGATGTGAATTTTCTGCACGTAGGAGTTTCTCACAAACATTTTCAGCTGCAACTTGAAATATTTTATATTTGAACCGTTTATTTTCTTATGTTAGCAAAGTAAACTTTCATAGTGTATTGATTTATTTTGTTTGAAGATTTGAACTCGAAAAAATTCTATAAGAAATTAAGGTATCTTATTTTGCTTGTGAACTGAGACACTTGTCAAAATACGGCTTTGAGAACCTGCCACTTGTGCGTTTTTTTTTTCTTTGTTTATTAAATAATACTTTCTACATTTCATGCTGATCTGAGAGAAAAGAAAAAAAGAAAGAATGTGCCAGCTGCTCCTTTTTCTGCACATACCTATTGTATAACCCGATTGAGGGATTGGGCGAAAATCTGAGGATCATGTATTGCAGGCGATGCTTTTACTAACCCGTCACTATTCTAATTCCGTTTTCCACATGCAGGCCTCTCATCATGCTAAACGTGACTCTGGTCAGTCCACATACCTAGTTTTTAAGATAAACTAAAATTGTAAGTTGACGACGATTGGAGAAAATGCGCTGTGCAGTTTGTTGCCGCTTCTTCTGCACTCCGTTTTGGAAGCGGCATTAAACTTAGCCATAAGTAATTTACTGCCGTCAACAATTCTCAGTTGAAAATATATGATAATTAATAAGTGTCTAAATGACCTTTTTATATAAACGTTTTTGAATTTTGAATTTGGTATTATAAATCGGGGCTCTATCTAACCCGTAAGGGAAAAAATCGTGATATTATGTATGTATGTTTCTACTTAAACACTGCTATTTAAACTATTTTATCCCGTTAAGTGAAAGAAAGAAAGCGCTGGTGTGATAATATCACAAGCCATGAAAGAAATGACCAGAAGTGGCACAAAACCCCTGTTTTGTCCCACTTCTGATCATTTCTTGCAAGCAAAGGTCTCCCCATTGCCTTCCAAACATCCCTATGTTTGGAAGGAAATGGGGGAGACCTTTGCCCAGCAGTGGGACAGTATAGGTTAATTAAATAAAAAAAAGTGAACGAAATTATTTTCATAATTACCTATCAACAGAGATGGCAACTAAGTTGAATATACTGGAAGTGGAAGATGTGACGTCCATCGCTATGTACACGTCGCACACGAACGCTGGCAGCCCCCAGGAACCATTCACCTGGAAAAGAGAAAGCGTGTAAATATAATTTAAAAATCATGCCACAATTGCAGCGATACTTTTTTTATAGTATTTAACAAGGATCAGGCAAAAAGAATATTTTTTTATTTTTTTACTAAATGTTGAAGTAGGCGTTTGTCTCGCATCTCACCTAAGGTAAGTGACGATGAAAATGAGGATGTTACATGCCTATTCAAGAGATACCCATTTATTTTACTTTTGAATGTCCCTGGACTGTAGTAGGTAATATTGGTAGTAGTAGTGTTATAGTTCATGAATGAGTGGGGGCTCATGACATCACATCTAGCTAAAATGTGTAGCTGACTTTTCACAGGTATTCGTCTATTGTTCTGGAGATATCCAAGACAAGCAGACAAGGCAAGTCAAGCAGGCAATTGTCCATAAAAATTTGGCCAAATCAAATCGCAGCATAAATGCTGTAATGATATCGGACCTTGGGCTCCAACGTATCACAACTGAAGTCAAAACATAATCATTAATACACGAACAAAACAAAGAACGAACTTTAAATCTTTTTTATTACAGCAATATTGAAATATTACTGAGATGATCGATTGAGATCCCTAATTAGAAAACGTTTGTTTTAGTCATAACATCTCGTAAGTAAATATAAAAAAAATATCCACAAACTTAATATTGCATTTGTAATAGAACACAGTCTTTCGCTCCAAAAGAAATGGAAATTTGATGTTATGAAATGCTCATCATCGCGAAATGCTACTGAGTGGGAGGAATAAGTGGCGATCTTCAAAATCTACGCAAATCGGCCACTTAGCTCCCTTTCCGGTCTGAATGCTTCAATGAAAAATTACGCGTTTCGCACGCGATCAAGCCCAAGTTTACAAATCAAGGATTGTGTAGAAGAAAGGCTCGCCGGATTTCGTTTCTCAAATAGGCAGTATGTTGATACATACATACATCCCGCCTGTTTCCCATGGGGGTAGGCAGAGACTATGGATCTCCACTTGCTACGATCCTGACATATATCTCTAGCTTCTTCTACACTCATTACTCTCCTCATACATGCTCTACGGTTTCGGGTACTTCGAACAGCTCCTTTTTTAAGAACGTCTGCAATCTGATCGCAGTACGTTCGACGAGGTCGACCCTGAACATTATTCCCATTCACACTGGCTTTATATATTTTCTTTAGTATGTTGATAAACCTCAAAATTTTAACCTTTTTGATTTATATTCTTTTTACTTGTCTATGCAAAACGTTTGTTTTACTTTGTCTTTCCTCTTGTGCATTTATGGCAGAATACACGTTATGAAATTTCTCTTGCACCTTTAATTTATGAGCCCTTGTACTCAATGAACATATTATGTACAAAATAAATATAAGGATCACGATAGCAGAATCATCATCATTATCATCATCTCAGCCGCAAGAAGTCCACTGCTAGACATAGGCTTCCCCCAAGGATAACAGAATTTAACAGGCCTATATAATATTCCTGTGTCCTGCACCTTATACATAGCATACAATTAATCAAAAAACATACGTATGATGTTATTTACAATGTCAAAAGTAAAATATTTTTGAAAGCGAACCCACTAATATTATAAATACGATTTTTTGTATGTTTGGTACCTAATTGACTAGATTTTTACTAAATTTTGCATACACATAGATTACCTGGATTAAAATAGACTGTTCCCGAGGAATCGACATGAATGCGACGGCAACCTCGGCCGATAGCTAGTACTTAAATAAATTATTACACGTGTACAGTAATATTGTAATAAGTAACTATCATAGATTAAGAAAAACAGTAAAAATTACATAAAATATCTATTTTATTTTACTTTTCGTTAAATAATTATATAATTTACGCTTACAAAGACAGTATTTCTATATTTTTCATATTTCGTGCCCGAATGCTTACTTTGCTTCGCGGCTTCGATCATTAAGCAAAGTGTTAATTTAAAATTCTCATTTGTATCAAATTATCTTGAAAAGGATTGTAACTGGAAGTCGACGGAATTAATAGCATTTTTTACCCACTCTGTATTTTTTGTAATTAACTGAGTAAAAATCCTGATTAGATTATAATTAAATATGGAAGACATATTTTAATTTCTAAGAATAAGGTATAGGCAGAACATAGTCTTTATATTATTATATGAAACAATAACAAGTTAGTATCACCTCTATAATAACGAAAGAACGACTAGACCGATGTTATGATCCTTTTTTGAAAGTGCGAAAGTGAGTTTGTTTGTTTGTTACGCTTTCACGCCGTAACTACTGAACCGATCATCATGAAATTTCGTTCTCTGGAGTACGGAGAAGGACATAGGCTACTTTTTATCCTGGGAATAAGTACTGTTCCCGAGGGATCGACATTGACGCGGGCGGAGCCGCGGGCGAAAGCTAGTTTATCTATAAAAAGAAGTTCGACACCTAATATTTTATATTTAATATTTAAGATATATTTTTATAGGTTCGCAAATTTAAAGTTCAGAATGTTCACCGACTGTAAATAAGTCTCAATATTATGTGAGTAAATTCAAATTGTATTCTAGTCATATAAAACTTATTAATATCAAAACATATACGGTCATTAAGGACTAAAATGGTAAACAATTGTATATATATCAATACTTGTGACTGTACATAAGTATGGTTTTTCAAAAATGTAGCTATATTTGTGTTTAAGAATTACTGATATGCGACGGGCGACAGTACTCTTCCGCCTGGGCAGCTGACGAAGCTAAGTACTCTGTCTACGCTGCTCATCGGACCACGAGACCTAAACCTCAAACCCTGGGATCTGTGATCCTTAGTGTTATAGTGCTAATTGCGAATAAATTATATTTGGCTATCTGTTTGTTTCTTGCATTTCCTCAACGTCACAATGTAACTTGTATAATTTGAGTTTCTCGCGCATATTTCAGAATAAAAAAACCTATGAGTAACTATGGAGTATAAATTAGAACCTTTTTATTGAGGCAAGAAACACTTTTATATTTGTTTTACAATTTTGTAAGATTAGCTTTAAATAGGGAAGAATGGAGGTCATTGGTTTCTACATAGACAAGAGCCCAGCTCTTTAATTAAAGTCCCTTATTTATGCAAGATTTAATCTCTTTTTCACTATCGACTATCGCCATCTTGTGTTCCGTAATATTAAAGAGCGAGATGTAGATAATTTATCGCGCGATATAAACGACAGCGCAGGCGCATTGCTACGAGCATAGGGGAAGGAAATTAACCAAAAAATATATCAGATATTGTGTGAGTACACGAAGTTGCGTAAATAAGGTACTATAATAATTAAGACTTACAACGTTGTTTAACAGAATGAAATGTGGTTCATCCCTTAGTAAAATGTCAATTTTATACACCAATAAAGTCAGCTTTCTGAAATATATGCGAGGAACTCAAGTTGAACAAGTTATAGGCAATATGATCAATATTCAAACACGCCTAGCAGCCACCGAACCTAATATCCTGTGAATCACTCACATATACGTAAAGGATGGCCGTCGTGTAGATAGACTCGAAAAATAAGGCTTTTATAGCGTATTTGCGGAGGTCATGTTTATTTCTCTGGGGATTTTTTGGGGAAATATTTTTTATATTCACTCATAATACTGGTACGGATATCTATCAGGTCATAATGTGGTAATAAATAAAAATAATCAAGGTTTTTTTTAGCAGGCACATGTTATGCTACTTTTAAACCAAAAGGAGTAAACCGCTAATTGTATGAAGATGTTATTATAATTGGCGTAAAATAGCCTATGGCCAATACTTAGGTATATTTAATTGAATTGCGTAATTACTAACATCTGGAATGTTTTTTTTACTAACTAACCCAGTACAAATAAATACGACACAAAACTACCTCTGCAGCAAATTTAGAGATCATAATTACGAAAACCTAAATTCTAAGTCGTAACGTCACATATCAACATCCGGTATCGAAAACTTCCGCCGGCCATTACCTTCGTCCATTGGCCGCCATGTCCATTGTGTTCCCGGTTTTATTAGTTTGCTCCTAAGGTGAAAACAGTTTAATGCTTTACCCGCCGATACCAATAAGTAGTTGCGATTTTATTTAGTTCGATACAAACTCTAGCGTCAACGTGGTTCTGGGTATGTTTTAAATCATAATCAGTTTATTTGCAAGAAAAGGGGTACATATAGGTCGGCACAATATATAAGCACAAGCGCTTTTCACCAGAAGCTGGCATACAAGATCAGAAATTTAAGATATAGGTTACAAAAATAATTATTACAAAATATCATACAATTAGCAGGTTAGCAGGCAAAATTATTACAATACATTTCCAATATAATTGGTTCCATTATACAATTGTCAGGCGCAAATATTAGATAATGTCAACTTATAAGATAATATATAAATGTTTCAATTTGTAAAATATGAATAATAAAAAAAATATATATATGATAATTAAAATATTCGTCAATTGAGTAGAAACATTGTTCAACCAGCCATCTTCTCAGTTCGCTTTTAAATTTTATAAGTGGTAATGATTTAATTTCATTGCTAAGTTTGTTATATATTCTTATACTCATACAGTACACAATTTTGCTATATTATGTGGTTGTATGGATAGGTAGCACAAGCTTGAATGAATGAATGATTTATTTGATAAACAGCTTATGAGGATGTCTGGTATTAAAATTATAGAACTGTGAAGGTGACGGGAAGGGTTTGCAAGTAGACAACAGTCCATCACTATTTTGATTCCCTTTTACACCATCAAGGTAAAGGTGACTTTTGGGCCTTTGGGTCTTATTGTCCTAGGCTCTATATTTTAGCTCGTAAGGGATAAAGATTTGAATTAGTATGTACCTGAATGTAGATTTATTAATTTTACTTATACCAATACGCATTAAAAAAAAGAATTGTTATGATTTTATAGCTAAAGAACTTCCATCATCATCATCCGCAAGAAGTTCACTGCTGGACGTAAGCCTCCCCAAGGATCTTAAAGGTTTTAAGCGGTCTGCATCCAGCGCCTTCCTACGACCTTGGTGAGAACGTCCGGCCATCTGATGAATGGGTGTCCAACGCTGCACTAGCGAGTACGTGGTCGCAATTTGAGAATATGTTTATCCCGTCGTTCATTGGCTCTATGCGCTATATTTCTCCGCCTACTTCCACTTTAAATAGCTAATCCACTGAGCTACGTTGGTAACCTTTGTTCTTCTATGAATCGCCTCGTTTCTAAAGAGAAATACCGAGCGTAGCCCTCTCTTTAGCTCTTTATCTTAAGAACTTTACGGGAACATTTTTTGCTGAAGTCTTATTTCGGTACACAAAGATCTAAATGAGGCGAATGACATAGGTCACCGTGGTTATAAACAATATGATCATTAAAATAAACAAACATAACCATAATGACTCGAAAAGAAGAGGTTACACAATCTGTTCAGGACAGACGGAGTTTGTAAAGAAAATAGTTGGTTGTGCTTTTTGATTTAGTATATTAGGTTCAAAATCCGCTTATTATCATAATGCTGCAGGTATCACTTTCCAAAACATGTAACAGTTCTTAATGATAATTGATTATATGATATAAAGGGCATCTAATATATCTGAGTGATATTGATATTGAAGTACCAAATTGGAGAGTATCGTGTATGATTAACCAAAGATATCAGTATCGAGTAACATGTCGATTGAAATGATACGCCTCACTGTAAATATCTTGTTCTAGCTTAAAAGCAGATTCAAATTCGATACTAAAGGACAACGTATGAAAGGAATAAAGAATTCATAGAAAAATCCATTTGAGTGCGCAGATTCATAAACTAATAGCAATTTTATCGAAATCAAAGAAGAAAATATCTTTTGAATCACTTTGAGTTCGTAAAAGAGTCTTTTACGATTGGATTGGAACTATCTCAAAGTTGGATCACGGATCGCACTCGTCTGAAAATAGGGTGTGACTCCGAGATTGCGAGTAAGTGGGTCATGACTATTCCAGTGTTGTGGGGTGGTCCCCGTAAATTTTATTTTTAATGCCTTAGATAAAGAAAGAAATAGACAATTAGCTAATCAAGTTAAGTATCAGTTTCTAGGTTAAGTAATTATAAAATAAATATATCCATTGTTACTCTTTAAATATATTAAAAAGTATCTTAAAAATAAGTGTCTTTTTTATTTAGGAAAACGTAGAATGTATCAGTTGCTTCTCTGGTCGCGCTGATCGTAAAAACGGATCGAGGGAATGGGCGAAAATCTGACGAATTATGTTAGTAGGCGATGCGGCTAGCAACCTATCACTATTTTGATTCCGCTCTCATTCTAACTTCCACCAATATGTTAAACGTGGCTTTTAGATCATAAATAACTAGGTTCTGTCTACCCTGCAAGGAAAAACAGACGTGATTGTATGAAATGTAATTTTTTAAGGATCTGCAAGCAAATTGTATTATACAATCCAGATAGTTAATAAAATGTCCACATTTATTTTTTACATAAAGTCTTACTATATATTTAAATGTACTAAGATTGTGTTGTATGTACTGTATTTTTTTTCAAGAGTGTTAGTGGTTAAAATGCCTGCTTTAATGATTTAGCCGTGTGGTATCCGATAGCCGTGTGGTATCCGGCAGAGTAGAATAGGACCACTCCAAGTCTTCCCGTGGATGTCGTAGAAGGCGACTTAGGAAATACAAGCTAAACAAAGCTTATAAACATCTAAGATACCTCTCCAACCCCGTCTGGCCAGCGTGGAGAGTGTAGGCCAAGTCCTCTGGCTGCTCTGGCCAAGTATGGCCCTAGTAGTACAGAGAGGGTCGTGCTCCTGTAGTGGAGACTAAAAAGGACCTGATGATGATGATGATAATGAAATAATTTGCCAATACTTGACTGACTTTTTAATAATAATTATTGGGTAATTTAAAATAAAAGTGTTATACAAAGCATGGGGACGTGCTTGTGGTGTTTATTTCTATAGTTCATCTGTGTTCTTACCTCTCGTCATAGCGCCTCTAAGCAAAAAAACGTTTCCTCTTGTCTCTCTCCGTACAATAAAATTCCGCCACTTCAGCTTTTCAAACGACATCAGCAGACTTTGTATTTATTTTTTTTGCTAGCTTTCCGTAATGTTCTAAACTGAGATTGAATCATGGAATTATATTATTTTATTAATTATTACACAGATATAAACGTAAAATGAAGTTTTTAAACGCTAGTCTGTAAGGCGGGCGAGAGGCTTCGGCTTCCACTCCCAGTGTTGGTAAAATTAAACTTGTTCTGTTAGGGCCCGGGGTAACGGCAAAATCAGCAAAATAAGGTAGGATGTGTATTAACAATCAGTCACTATAGCGTAGTAAGTTAGTCGTAACCAGAGGTAGTCAAATCCAGAATTAGACAAATGACGAAAAGGACAATTCAAGAAGTAGTCTCTGACCGCTAAAGCCTTAGTAACACATTAGAGCGTAAACCTAAGAGTCGTGAGTTCAAATCCTACCTGTGGCTAGTGCTTTTTCATAAAATATTGTATTGTATTGTATTGTATAAGCCCTTCATCCTGAACTCTTGGGTTATGTTAGTTATTTTTATAGTGTGTCTCTGAGTCCAGTGTGCCTCTTGGCAAAGGCCTCCTCCAACCGCTTCCACTGCTTTCTGTCACTGGCAACCCTTCTCCAGTTAGGTCCTGCAGTGAGTTTTAATTCATCCTCCCATCTTGTATGTTGTCTGCCCCTGTTTCTTTTCATAAAATATATTCAATTTTAATAAAACTAAGTAAAGCCAGGTTTTCAGTATATGAGTGCTCTCAAACTGAGTGCACTCGGTTGACTACTCGTACTGTGTAAACTTCATACTATGTAATCCGAGCGCACTCGGACGTCGGCATCCGATCAAAGTGCACTCGTGCGTAGCTCTATCCGGTTCCAAATCATACTTGTATATTTTCTCTACTTTAATGACTTTCTTCTTCAACAATATATACACATACGCCACATAATTTATACCGTGGAGTAACAGATCAGTCGTTGTCGTCTTGATTTGCAAGGAGACAAAATTAGTATTTTGCGATTTATCAGTCAAAGTAGTCTTTGATTGAAAAATCAAAACCGTGTGCGACCAAATGCCAGGTGGGTTCTTATACGATTTACCTCGTATGTGTGCTCTCGGGCTGAGAATACTCTTGTACTGAAAACTAGAGAGCCATTAATAATATAAATTAAATAATATTACGATAAATATAAAATTTGTTGAGATCTATCTGATATTTAAGGGGCCTTTGTCGGTGTCATCGAGTGGGCACACGGTGCCTTTTTTGGCAGTATATAATGGAACCATCGTTTTCTCCATTTGACACGCAAATTATTCTTGTTGTTAATTAACCTCTGTGGCCTAGTGAGCATCATGCCAGGCTATCCCACCGTAGGTCTCGGGCTCGATCTCCGGTCAGGCCAAGATGGAAAATTATCTTTTTCAGATTGGGTCCCATGGTCCCGGAGTGAAAGTTGTTCCCATTGGTCCCGTAATGAAAGTTGTTCCCATTTGTCCCATAATGAAAATTGTTCAGATTCGTGGGCTGAGTCACTCCTTAAACGTTTGCTAATGAATTAAATTTCACCCTGTATATGTATTATTTTTTATGTTTATATATTTGTTATAAAAATAGTATCGTTAAGATGAAATTGTAGGGTCATGTTTTCACACAAGCGTAGTCCCCTGATTCCTCGCCGTTACCTCGTATTATTCAAATTCTCTCGAGCGCAGTGTTTCCTCTTAAGTTAGTATCACATACCATTAGTCTCAAAACTTGCTTTGGAGCTAGCTCAATCTGTGGGAATTATTCGTATATATTTATTTATTATTATTTTATTATTTAATTAATATTATTTTATTTATTTTATTATTTATTATTTATTTATTATTATTTATTTGTAGTCTGTATATCCGAATCAGAATATTTATTTGAGTAAAAGTACATAAGATGTTATACAGTCTACATTATGTTTTCCTTCGCCTGCCAGAAGCATAATATTTAACGATAATAATGATCGATTTTTATCGATCTTAGATTGGACAAAGTACTACATACTCAGAGGAACAAGTCGGACTAGGACTTGAACACATTTCGCTAACACTACTGAGCAACTTACCATCATATTTCAAGATGTGCAATTCAAATTTGAAAACCGAAACAAAGGTTGTACAATCCACTAGCATAGAGCTAATTCACAATCATTTGCTCCACAATTCACATAAACTACACAATTGCACGGTTATAATTATGTTCATAAATCACAAAGTTGACCTAGCTAATTTTCAGCTCGTCCCGAAACATACTGGCCCAAATTTTAGGCGTTTCTTGCGTCCTTCGTTTCAATGCCCTATTAACATAACCTTGAAGATTTATTCGTTTACTTTATAGCAATTTATTTTAAAGCAATAAAAAGATAACATGGGGTATGAATAATATAAATGTGATAATAAGAGCGCTATTTTTTTTTTGTTATTTTAAAGATAATATTTTTAAAATAAATATGGCTAAGATATATTATATCTTAGCCCAAATGAGAAATAAAATATTTAATTATTGTTGGTAGTAAACATGTGCAATTTATAAAATTATGCAGCAATTAATAGCACAGTTCTGAGCTTGTGTCAATTATTTTTAGTAAATAATACAATAATTTTTTTTTTATATATTGTTAATAAAAAGTAAATATATTAAATTTGCAGCTTTAAAATACAAAGGCTTTGATTTGAAAGGCTGATATTTTAATAAGGGTTTTTGCAAGTGCAGCTTTTCTATCCTGCTATAGTGTTACTAAATTATTAGATCTTATTATTAGGTCATAGACCTAAATTCACTGGTTCAAAAACAAAATACCTATTTTTTCTTAATTTAATAACAGAATGCCATGCTGAGTATGAAAGACTATTTTGCAGCAAATTATTATAGCTTTGAGGTAATTAATTATTTTAACTTGATTGTTAATATATGTATATGTGTATTTCAGTCTGTCAGATGATGAAATATTATTTGTATGTCAGTTTTCCTACCCATTCAAAATTTGAGAGCACTTTCAATAATAACAAAGAACTTTTGTCAATTCAGATTTATATATTTTTATTAAAAATAACGAAAACGGAACTTGGGTGCTCTCGGACTCTATTGTTATCCCTATGATAGTTTGTTACTCTTAAATTTGGCTACATTGTAATAGACGCAAATTTTCAAGCACGATTTAAACAATCAGAAGTATGAATCACACCTATGCACCGAATTGTTGTTGTATTTCAACCACGTATTCAATGACTTGAAGGATGGTTATAATTACATTAATACATTTTTACTTTCTCAATTCGGGCGCCATTGTGAATTCATGTGGATTTTGAGGCCACGATGTAAATCAGCAGATGGAGCGTGTAGGCACAACTCTGCAGCGAATTATTGTAGCATTCTGAACACGTATTCGATTATTTCCCGATTGATGTTCCGAAGAGAGTTATTAGTATCTACATCAATCAGGGCCATAACGTTACCAACTAAACATGTATTTGTTTGTTTTTTTGCTTGTTAATGAGTAAATATGCCTTGTTTAGTTTTTGCCACGTACTTTATTTAGCGTAATTTTGAAACTCTGAGCTATTTTAAAATCTCTAGAATCAGTATCCCTGAAGGATTTCAGAATTGCGAGAATAAAGGTAAAACCGTTATTAATTAGACCAGTCTACGAATGAGTAAAGGTCAATATAAATATATTTTTTTTAATCTAGTAATTTGGGAACAGAGAATATCGTATTCCGTGTAAAGCATAGGCAAAGCATTCAATATACTTATCGTATGAATATTTCAGAAATAAAAAAGTTTAAACGGTTGCAAATGCCACTTTTAGCTTCTAGTACATGTGTTATAGAATACTTTTAGAATACTTCCGCGATGTATTTTATAAGGTCAGCAGAACTTTGATTTTGTAATTAAGTTTAAGCAGTACCTATTAGTAATCTTGATCAAGGTTCGATTTCAATTTTATGGAAGTATTGCAAATATTTTGGGTACGTTGCCTCGTGCTTAAGTTTATTATTAAAATAAATCTGAATTATGTAACGTATGATAAAATTCTGTGTTTTTTAATAGGTACATAACTTTTAATGAGTGTAAAAAAATATAATAACGATTTCGAGGTTCAATGTGGTGGACGCCACTTTTCATGAATAGTGTTTTTAACGAGATTTTTGGGGTTTGCATCAAAAAATCAGGGTAATTTTTAGATTTAAGATTTCCGTCGGCGCTTTTTATAAATAACTAGCTTTCCGCCCGCGTCAATGTCGATCCCTCGGGAATAGTACTTTTTCCCGGGATAAAAGGTTGCTTATATCCTTCTCCGTACTCCAGAGAACTTGTATGCAAAATTTCATGATGATCGGTTTAGTAGTTACGGCGTGAAAGCGTAACAAACAAACAAACTCACTTTAGCATTTATAATATTAAGTAACGATGCAAATCGGTGGCATTTTATATATTGATTGGAGTATACCACAAAAATATAGAATTAAGTAAATCACGGAAATAATGTCACGGAAGTAATCTACTTCAAAGGATACCCTAGCCATTTATTATGTTTATGCAAACATAGATACTGAATTAATATTTATGGAATATTCATTAAACAAGAAATAATAATCCCATCACACTCGTAATAATACCTTTATATTTGTTCTGGCATTTAGAAGTCACACAAAACATACATACTTGATGAACTCTAGAATCATAACATTCATTATCTCAAACATGCTCGGAAATTTAGGCATTATTGTAGTAAAAAGAAGACGCGAAGTTTGTAATTCTTGGCTGGTGCATTACTTTATAGGCCAGGAAAGTGAGAATGAAAATTCATTCCTGGCCGCTGCTCAAAATATTTTAATTAATCTATGTAACTTGTCATACAGCATGGCTACCACATTATAAAATAAAAACAAGAATATATACGGTCGAATTGAGTAACCTCCTCCTTTTTTTGAAGTCGGTTAAAAATGCACTCATCGAGCTTATAAATATATGATTATGAAAATAATTTATTAAAACGTTGGTATAAAATCACACAAAAATATGCCAATAATAAAAAGGAGAAATGCATGAAAGCAGATTTTTACCGTTTTAAATTTTTTGTGTAAAATAAGTCTGGGCTGTATGGGCTATGTTTCCTTGGCACTAAATGACAATTGAAAATTAAGAAAGAAAATAACGCGAGAATGTACAATTCGTACTATTAGAGCTTCGGCGTGCTGCAAGGTTGTTGTTTTGGATTGTTTTGCAAATTGCTTCTAGTGGACTTTATAATGTAAAATCGGTGTAATTTGGTGTTATAAATGCCTATGGTTATGAACAATGTGTGGAATTTGAAAAAAGTGTAATGCACAGCCGCACCTGTAGTGCAGATTTAGAGATTTACATAGCGGGCTGGTGGTCGCTCGTTACTGCGTCATCTATGATCAAACTAGAGGATTCGTGGGAATTGTCGCCAGGAGCTCCGTCGAATCAACGAAATGAATTACACCATCATTTGTTTGAGCCCTTAATATTTTTCAACGTTTTACGTTGAAAAATATTAAGGGCTAAAAGACGTAGAACGCCAAATGCCGTCAAACAAATATGAAAATAAAAATGTACATACTATTATCGTTTTTGTTGAAAAACATGCAATGTAAACCTGAATAAATGTTGATATCTGTGCAGAGTAGCAATGTAGGGTAGAACTTTTTAATTATTTTATTATGTTGCCGTACTGATTTCCGTTCTCCTGTTATTCTGTCTGTGTGAGCACCAGCCGCCATGATTATATAGTTTTCTAAGTTATTCAATAAACTTAATAAGTAGTCCTGCCTGGAACCTGCCTTTTATTTTATCATAGGTTATGGGCCCAGGCACAAGTTCTATCATAATTAGTAACATCGGCGAGTTTGAAAAAGTGAGGAACCTACCTACTTAGTTTGTACCGGTGCAACCGCGTGCAAGTACGATTATCGTCGAGGAAAAGTTGTTCAGTGTTTGGACAACGTCGGAAGAAAATGGAGAGTAATAGCATCAACGTCAACGTGATCAAACTGGAGGGTTCCAGGAATTGGAATTTATGGAAATTTCAAACGACAGTGTTGTTGCGAGGTAATGGTTGGCTGGATATAGTTGAAGGATGGTGTGTGAAACCAGAAGCTGCTGATCAACGACTTACCTGGGAAAGTAAGGATGCTAAGGCGCAGACGTTAATAGTTACACGGATGTCGGAAGAAGTTATGCTGCACATTATAACATGTACTAGTTCTGCTGAAATGTGGAGAAAGCTTCAAAGCGTGTATAAGCAGAAGACAGAAACCAGTATACATATATTGCAACAGCGATTTTTCCAGTATAAGTACAAAAAGGAGTCGATATGTCAGTCTTCTTATCAAAGATTCAAGAAATGAAGAGCCAGCTGAAACAAATGGGCGAAGACATCTCTGATAAGTTCGTAATTACAAAAGTGCTGATGTCATTGCCGGATAAATATAAGCATTTTGTATCAGCGTGGGAATCGGCACCTGATGATAAACAAAACATTGATAATTTGGTTGCCAGATTATTAATTGAAGAAGAAAGGTTGCAAGAAAGAGGTGAAGATTCTCAGCAGACATCATCATCGTCGGCGTTCGTAGTGAACAAAAGAAGATCGGTAAAGTGTTTTAAGTGTGGAAAAGTCGGACATGTTCAAGCAGACTGTAGAAATACCGGTAATAAAAATAGTGAAATGAACAATAACAATAAGTGCTATTATCGCGGCAAGATCGGACATTTTAAGGCGCAGTGTCGTTTCAAGAAATATAAAGAAAATAAGAAAATGGACAGTAATGCATTCGTTGTTTCATCGAACTTGGTATCGTCAGAATCTGAAAAATACGAAAATTCAAGATGGTTGGTTGATTCCGGGGCGAGTGAACATATGTCTTGTGAACGCGCGCTTTTTCAAAAGTTCTCGAATGTCTCGCAAAAATTTGTAGTGGTTGGCAACGGAGAATCTATAAGTGTCGAAGGATGTGGACAGATGGCGGCACTTGTCTACAACGGAAGTGAATGGATTGAATCGGTCCTGAATGACGTTTTATTCGTTCCTGAACTGAAATCAAACTTGTTCTCGGTCAACCGCGCTGCAGACCGTGGATATGTCATGCTGACAGATGACAGCTCATGTAAATTTTTCAACAAAAACAAACAAGTGTGTGCTATCGGAAAGCGAAGTGGAAATTCATATTATATGGAATTACGCGTGAAGAAGAACATCGCAAGCGTTGCTGAAGTTGTGGATACAGATCTAAACTACTGGCATGAAAAATTGGCACACCAAAACATTGAACACGTCAAGAAAGTTTTACAGAAAAATAACATGTTACATGTTACTAAACAAACAATTGTTCCTAGATGCGAAGGTTGTCTGCAAGGCAAAATACATAGGTTGCCTTTCAGTAGAAGTTTAAATGAAGCTACGAAAATATGTGATTTAGTGCATGCAGATACTTGTGGCCCTATGGAAGAGGCATCAATTGGAGGTTCTCGGTATTTTCTGTTGCTGAAAGATGATTTTTCGAATTTCAGACATTTATACTTCGTGAAAAATAAACATGAAATCAAATCGTGTATCGGAGATTTTCTGAATGTGGCAGAAAATATAACTGGAAACAAAGTGAAGGTGTTTAGGAGTGACAATGGTCTAGAATTTATAAACAAAGATGTCAAGGAATTATTTTCCAAGCGTGGTATCATACATCAAACCAGTGTCTTTTATACGCCGGAACACAACGGAAGGGCAGAACGCGAACACAGAACGTTAGTCGAAGCGGCAAGGTCAATGTTAAGTGCCAAGAAATTACCAAAGATACTGTGGGCAGAAGCAGTGAATACAGCAGCTTATGTGTTAAATAGAACTGGAAAGAGCAGAGATGGTGAAAGAACGCCATATGAAGTTTGGTTTAATAAGGAATTTGATATTAAGGAATTGAAAGTCTTTGGTACGCCTGTCTATGTTCATGTACCCAAGGAAAAGAGAAAGAAATGGGACAGTAAAGGAGAAAAAGGATTGATGGTTGGATATGGAGATAGTGTAAAAGGATTTAGGATATATTTTCCAGAGAAGAATCTAGTAAATGTGGATGCGCGAATGGTGTTTAAATGGACTGTATATTTAGGGAATAATTACGGGATAAAGGGGGCTATTATATAGGAAAAATGAAGGAATCTCTCACCTCGCAAAAACTGCAACTGGCGATCACGTGACAACTCGTGGCTGCACTTTCCGACGTGCGCAAATCTTCAACTCCTGGGTTTCAGCAATTACAAGGGGCCCCTTAACTTTCTCAAACACAATAGCACAAATAATTAGTGTTTTATGCGACGAATCACTCGTATATCGTTCGCGATGTGAATCGAGTTTTGCGGTATGCGAATTGCGTGTAATAGGCGCGTGCGCTCGGTCACTATTTGAGCGGGTGACTGCCAGCACTGCTAACAAAATAGGCCGACTGATGCGAGTCAGTTGAGAATTAGGGCTGGGTTAAACGTTGCGAAAGAATCGATCGAATCGACTATAGTAGTGAAGCGGATCAGGTTCAATAAATAAGAGCGGCGCGACCATTTCCCCCCGGCTTGAAGGGATCTGAGATGCCTTCGAAACAAATAAATTAAAGAAGTAAGACTAAATAAACTAAACCTAAACAAAAGTAATTGAAATGAAAGCTATTGCCTAGGTAGCGGGCACAGACGTACAACTGGGCGTAAATACGAGCCAGTAGCAGTCTTTACTCGAGCAACACGCACTATGCCATCAGTGGCAGGAAAAACTTTCTCTATAACCCCTAGAGGCCAATGAAGAGGAGGCGCGTTATCTGTAATAAGGATTACGACAGTGCCTGTTGTGATCGGGTTAGTAGGTGTATTCCATTTATCGCGAGACTGCAAAGTATGTAAATACTCGGACCTCCAACGTTTCCAAAACGATTGGACTAACTTGTCCAACAAATCATGACGAGAGAGAACATGAAGTCTATCCTCATCGATGTCGCGAGCGGGTAAAAATTTTAAAGGAGTTAAACTTAAAAAGTGTGCGGGCGTCAGCGCAAGCGGTTCAGAAGGATCGCTTGAGAGCGTTCTACAAAGAGGTCGAGTATTCATTATAGCTTCGATTTGTGCGAGTACAGTTGTCATTTCTTCAAACGATAAGATTTGTTCACCTATCACGCGAAATAAGTGCATTTTAAGTGTTTTTATATTCGACTCCCAGCTGCCTCCGAAGTGACTTGCAGCGGGAACATTGAGCGACCAGGTTATGCGATTTTCGCTCAACATGTGAGCAAATTCTGAATTAAAGTGTTTAGATTGTAACAATACGTATAGCTCTGATAGCATGCGCTTAGCCCCAACGAAGTTCGTTCCGTTATCGGAGTAAACGCATCCCACAGGCCCACGTCGCGATAGAAAGCGTTTAAAAGCCAACATAAAGCTAGCAGTACTCAAATCACCTGCTAGTTCTATATGGACAGCGCGAGTTGTCATACAGACAAATAAGCAGACAGTTAATAGACTCAGGTGTTACTTTGCGGAAGTCAAAGCTACATTTACTTTGAGACAATTTACTTTGCGTGCTTCCGCCACCAGTTAGTTCATGCAAACTATTGCTGGCCAGCGCCCACCCACTACTGTTAGTCCCTTCATACCCGCCACCAATAGTTGATGCATGCAACCCTGGTCGATGCTGCTGCATCCGTTGAGGCTGCAGCAATGTCGGCCGTCGTGCTCGCGACACGTGTTTCGCCTCTACACGAGGCATCTTCAGGCAGTGAACCCTAGATGTTGATCCTTCGAATGACAAGCAACGAATGACAAAAATTACTTTTTTTTTTTTTTTTTTTTTTTTTTTTTTTTTTTTTTTTTTTTTGAAAGGACTATGTAGCTAGCTCCAAGTGAGCTTTCGCTACTTCACCGGGCGTTTGAGGTGAGGGCAGAGTGCCCTCAACCTGTATAGACAACATCACCAAAGGGCCCCCAGGAGGGACGGACCTCGGCTTTGGGCGTTGCCTGTGTGCGCAAGGCTTGGAGAGACAGCAAACTCTCGTATTGCCTGATGGGCCGCGTATGCGTGCATGCAAGCCTGAAGGGCCAATCTGAGAAACAATGGCAAAAGCCTTTAGAGAGCAGCAACTCTCATCTTTTGCCTTATGGGCCGAAAGCTACGTTGCCAGAAGGGCCTATCCTGGGTGCAAGTCACCCGGGACCGCCGGGCGGTCACCAGTAATCGGAGCTAATCCTACTCTACGCACTCTATTCCGGTGGCGAGTGCGACGGGGTCGGATAGTGGGATTCCTCTGGCTGTTCGGAGCCGAAGAGGGGTCGGGGCGGGCTTGTGCGATGTCAATAGGATCATCGGGATCGTCTAGTACGTTCCTAGGACGTCTACGACGTAAGGTCGTATCGTGTAAGTTGGGGGAGTAGTTAGCAGCTTGCACTACTAACGGGTTGGGGTGGCGTGCGGCTTTCTCAAAGTAACGCTTGGAGGCGTTTTTGAGATAGCCGCGAATGGATGGGAGATCTAGGTCACGGTGTAAGTCTGTCATGCGCAAGTACCGGTGGTGACTCGTATTCGTGGCACGGGTGACGAAACGGTTCTGCAATCGTTGCAGCCGATCGATGTGGGAGGGCGCGATATGGGAGAAGACTACGCCGGCGTAGGTCATGATAGGGCGGACGCAAAGCTTATAGAGTGTCAACTTATTTCTAAGTGACATCTTAGCATTGCCTATCATGGGGTGGAGACGGCCTAATACGAAGGCGGCGTGGTTGCGGACTTTGGTGATGTGGGGGCCGAAGGTCATCGCGCTATCGAGTACGACTCCAAGGTATTTAGCCTTGCCTGCCCACTGAATGGGCTTTCCGTACAACGATACTGATCCTAACGAGGGGAGTTCTGCTCCGGACATGGTGATTTTTCGACGTGTCACAGCTTGGTTATCCTTTGAGAAAAACACAGCTGTGCTTTTCTCCGGATTAACTTCGATGCGCCACCTCTTGAACCACCCGCCGAGAGCGTCCACGGCGGACTGAAGACGATTCACGATGACCGTTTTAAGGTGATGGGACGTGTAGAGGGCCGTATCGTCGGCGAATAGTGCCACTTCTACATCTGGGGTCTTTGGGATATCGCTTGTGTACAGCGAATAAAGGAGGGGCGAGAGAACAGCGCCTTGCGGGACGCCGGCTCTAATGGGACGGGGCCTCGAGAGGCATCCCTCTACTCTGTACCGAAAAGACCGATTCGACAAAAAGTCTCGTATGATGTGCACGAGACTATCCGGCAGGCCCAAGTTGGTCAACTTGGATATCAAGCCCGAATGCCAGACTTTGTCGAAGGCTTTCGCTACATCGAAGAAGAGTGCTCCCGTAGGACGTCCCCAATTTCTCAACTTGAGAATATGCTCCGTGAGGCGGTGCAGTTGGTGGTGACACGCGTGTTTGGCCCGGAATCCAAACTGTTCGTCGGGGATGAGACTTTTGGACTCTACGTAGTCCTTGAGTCTTTTGAGGATGATCCGTTCGTAGATCTTGCCTATACAGTTCAAAAGACTGATAGGCCGGTAGGAGGAGGGGTTCTTCAGGTCTTTGCCTGGTTTAGGGATCCCGATCACGATTGCTTCTTTCCAGGCGGCTGGAAAAGTGCAATTTGCAAGACAAGCATTGAAGATGCTTACGAGCAGGATGAGGAGGGTCTGTGGGAGGCATTTGAGCACTCCGTTCGAGAGTCCGTCAGCGCCGGGCGCTTTCCGGGGTTTGAGATCGCGGATGATTGACTTCACTTCGTCAAGTGTCGTCGGGGCAAGGGGGGTATTCGGTGGGATCGTCTTAGAAGCCACGAAGCGTTCTACGTGCGATTCCACCTCGCGAAGGTGATCGGGGTCTACTGGCTCACGACTAGGGGAGCATTGGCTCTCCAGGCTGTCTGCTAGGCATTCAGCTTTTTCATCATCATCGAAGGCGATGGAGCCGTCTGGACGTGTGAGGGGGGGAGTGGCCGCAACCGTGTCGGTCTTGACAAAAATTACGCCGTATTGCCGCCTTTTATACTATCTGGGAGGGGGGAGGGGATTGATCGTTATTTTGGTTTTGTATTGAAAATATATTTAATAATGGGGAATTATTCAAATCTATTTGTTTATTTATCAAAGTAATATTTGACCTTTTAAGTTTATTTATTTCTAATTGCTCCCATATACTCATTTTTAATCCCTTCTCCGCTGTATGTAATATTTTGTATGTGTGATTATTTAATAATGTGTGATTATTTTCCAATAGATGTTCTGCAAAATGTGATCGATCGGGGTGATTATTTTTAAACGCGTTGATATGTTCGTTATAACGAATTTTAAAATTACGTCCTGTTTGTCCAATATAAACTTGTTGACAATCATCGCAAGTTAATTTATATATACCGGATTTTTTATCTGATTGAATTTTGTCTTTAGTATTACAAAGTGATTTTAATGTTTTGTTTGTTTTGAGAGCAATATGAATATTGTTTTTTCTAAATATCTTAGCTATTTTATCTGTAATTTTACCGTAATAAGATAAACTCGCTGCATATCTTTGCGTTTTATCTTGTGGGACCGCATATAAAAGGTCTTTAATGGTGTTCTGTTTCCTTTTCAATATTATTTTATCAACGATTTTCTTACTATATCCATTCGATATAGCAATTTGATAAATAATTTGGAGTTCTCTTTTGTAATTTTCCTCATTTAAAGGAACGGTCATAAGTCTATGTATCATCGATCGATATGCAGCGAGTTTATGTTGCCATGGGTGGTTAGATGACGCGGGGATCGTTGTATCGGTGTGTGTTGGTTTACGATATATTGAAAATTCATGTTTAACGATTGCGAGAAACAAAACAAAACATGAATTTTCAATATATCGTAAACCAACACACACCGATACAACGATCCCCGCGTCATCTAACCACCCATGGCAACATAAACTCGCTGCATATCGATCGATGATACATAGACTTATGACCGTTCCTTTAAATGAGGAAAATTACAAAAGAGAACTCCAAATTATTTATCAAATTGCTATATCGAATGGATATAGTAAGAAAATCGTTGATAAAATAATATTGAAAAGGAAACAGAACACCATTAAAGACCTTTTATATGCGGTCCCACAAGATAAAACGCAAAGATATGCAGCGAGTTTATCTTATTACGGTAAAATTACAGGTAAAATAGCTAAGATATTTAGAAAAAACAATATTCATATTGCTCTCAAAACAAACAAAACATTAAAATCACTTTGTAATACTAAAGACAAAATTCAATCAGATAAAAAATCCGGTATATATAAATTAACTTGCGATGATTGTCAACAAGTTTATATTGGACAAACAGGACGTAATTTTAAAATTCGTTATAACGAACATATCAACGCGTTTAAAAATAATCACCCCGATCGATCACATTTTGCAGAACATCTATTGGAAAATAATCACACATTATTAAATAATCACACATACAAAATATTACATACAGCGGAGAAGGGATTAAAAATGAGTATATGGGAGCAATTAGAAATAAATAAACTTAAAAGGTCAAATATTACTTTGATAAATAAACAAATAGATTTGAATAATTCCCCATTATTAAATATATTTTCAATACAAAACCAAAATAACGATCAATCCCCTCCCCCCTCCCAGATAGTATAAAAGGCGGCAATACGGCGTAATTTTTGTCATTCGTTGCTTGTCATTCGAAGGATCAACATCTAGGGTTCACTGCCTGAAGATGCCTCGTGTAGAGGCGAAACACGTGTCGCGAGCACGACGGCCGACATTGCTGCAGCCTCAACGGATGCAGCAGCATCGACCAGGGTTGCATGCATCAACTATTGGTGGCGGGTATGAAGGGACTAACAGTAGTGGGTGGGCGCTGGCCAGCAATAGTTTGCATGAACTAACTGGTGGCGGAAGCACGCAAAGTAAATTGTCTCAAAGTAAATAAGCAGACGTATGCTTTAACTGCTCGCATGCCACGCCCACGCGCAATGGTTACCCTAAATGGACCGGCGTAATCAATTCCGACATTAATGAAAGGTTTAGCTGATTGTAGGACACGAAATGATTTGTGGTCTGACATTTCAGGGAACGTTGGCTTAGGGCGAAGCCGGAAACAAGGAATACATTTATGTATCCTGTTGCGTATCAAGTTGCGTGCGGACAAAATCCAATACTTATGGCGCAAGATTGACATCAGTAAATCTGGCCCTGCGTGACAATTTACTTTATGATTATAGTCAACCATCAAATTTAGTATATGATGTTTACGCGGTAGAACTATGGGGTGTTTCTGGTCGAAACTCAAATCTGAGTTTGACAAACGACCTCCAACTCTAATAAGATTATCTTTTAGAAACGGCTTCAATCTTTGAAGTGTGCGCCCACAAGGTTTCCCAGCCTGAAGATTAGAAAACTCACTCGAAAAATATAAAATCTGCAACTCGCGAATGACTTTATGTTCAGCGAATTCCAAGTCTGCAGCTGCTACAAACTCACGTCGAGGCAACAATCCCAGAAATCGATAAATATATACTACACAACGCAGTAGTTTAGACCATGAAGAGCAACGATTTGCCAGAGCAATAATAGGAGTTTCCTCCAGCGGGCTGCTGGAAACCAAAGCATGTTTCTTTTCTTCAGGTGGATTAGAAACCCTTGAAGGGTCAAAAGCGATCACTGGCCACTCCGACGGATCCAAAGTGATCCAAAGCGGGCCATGAAACCAAAGCGGATGATCGATGATCTGCGCGGGACTGAGTCCACGTGACAGACAATCGGCAGGGTTCTCTATGCCGGATACATGGTAAAACGATTGAGATGATATTAATGACTGAATCTTCGAGACTCGGTTAGCGACAAAGGTATCCCACCTATGTGGGGATCCATGGATCCAACATAGAGTGACCGTTGAGTCAGAAAACGCGTACACGCTCTTAATAGGTATGCGGTTGTTACAAGCGGTTATTATGTTATTTAATAACTTTGCGAGCAAGAGTGCTGCGCAGAGCTCGAGCCTAGCCAAAGAGACTACTTTGCGAGGTGCAACTTTTGATTTAGCACCCATAAGATACACCTTGTGGACGTCATTGACTTTGACTAGGAAGTACACTACGCCTCCATATGCCTTTTCGCTAGCATCAGCGAAGCCGACGATGATTACTTCATTACCTCTGGTAATGCCAACGTGGCGTGGGATTTCAATTCGTTCCAATGATGATAGCTCCTCTCTGAAACGCTTCCATGAGGAGACAATATTGTCAAGAGGTACGTCATCCCAACCGCAACCGTTTAACCAAAGCTCTTTAATGAGTAGCTTTGCAAATAACACGACTGGGGCTACGAATCCCATTAAATCCCAGATTCTAGCGACGCAGGACAAAATGGTGCGTTTTGTACACTTCTCACGGGTTTAAAAATTGTAATACTGAACAAGTCAGATTTGTGTGACCAATTTAAACCAAGTACCTTATGCGAATCAGACTCGTCAAATTCCTTGACGGACGAGAGCCTGTGCGAAGTAGGTATAGAGTCCAAGACAGTTTGCGAATTGCTGGTCCACTTCACGAGGTCGAATTGACCAGCCTTCATGAGCGCGATGACTTCAGCTGCTATAGATATGGCTTTCGCCTCATCTTCTACAGAATAGACGTAATCGTCCATATATATCCCCGTTTGAAGCGTCTCATTCGCTTTGGGGAAGGTCTCAGCTTCGTCAGAAGCCAACTGTCTTGTTGTGCGGAGAGCGTGAAAGGGACTTGATTTAAGGCCAAAACAAACGCGGTTGAACTGATAAACCTTAAGTGGTTCGTCAGGCGAAAAGCGGTAAAGAATGCGCTGGAATCTACAATCGCATTCGCGGATTCCAATGCATAAAAACATTTGCCTAATATCGGCTGAAAGCGCAATAGGAAACAATCGAAAATTAATGATTATATTGAATAAATTTCCTTGTAAATTTTGACCATTATATAAAAGATCATTAAGCGAAACGGATGTGCTAGTTTTAGCACTCGCGTTTAAAACAATACGAAGCTTGGAAGTGAGCTTATCCTCCCGAATGACTCCGTGATGCGGAATTATGTAAGATGGTTCCTCCATTTCGGGAGGTGCGGGTGAGAGGTAGCCCTTCTCTAAATATTCTCGAATTATATCATCGTAAGCTTGTTTCAATTTAGGTGAAGCAAGCATTTTGCGTTCAAGACAGAAAAAACATTTTTCTGCTAAGCGGCGCGAGTCACCGAGAGTCGATGGGTCGCCCTTAAATGGGAGCGCGACAGTATAACGACCATCGACATCGCGTGACGTAGTGCGACGATAAATATCCTCACACTCCTTATCATCTGGGCTCAGAATCGGCGGAACGTCCACCTCCTCGAGTTCCCAGAATTTGCGGATGGCGGCCTCCATGGGCTCGCCGAAAGAACAATTTGAAACAGTAGTGGATGCGGGTGCGGTAGCGGGAGCGGTACCCATAATTACGTACCCTAGAACGGTTTGTAATGCGAAAGGTGCGATATTTGCGGACTCACATTGAATCTTTTGAGATAATAAGATGTAACGGAACACTTATGTTCTCGTTCATGATTCTCAAATATTAACTGGAAAACTGAAATTCAATCATAAATACAGTCCTTTGTAAATTGTTCCACAATAATTCATTATATCCATCTTATTTTGTTTGTTGTGAAGCAGAATGACATTGACAGTTTGTCTTATCAATAATTGACGCGAGGAAGAAAATTGATCTATGATCTATGAAAAGTAGAACTTAAATTAAAAATATGAAATTAAAAGTATAGTTTGACTGACTTTATATCTTTAAGTAAGAACAAGGAAATAAATAATCATGATGATAACAAAATTTGATCAAATAATTGATAATTAGTTTATTCTTTTGTCTAGTTGAAAAAAAGTAAGCATTTTACGTATAATCGAGAGAATCGATTCAATCAAAAATAAACAAATGTTAAAATAAATTAATACTCAGCGTAAAAGGAATTTAAATGGTAAAATTATAATCTCATTTATTATAATATCTCGTGATTCCAGATTATGCTAATAGGTCGATTCAAGGGATTCTATAGATAGCACAGGGAACACTAATAATTAAAAGAAAGCTATGAGATTGTCTATGGAATTAAATTTGTTACAAGGCACGCTGACCTTTATTTCGTTACTATTAGGGGTGAAGAAAGAGACAGGTAGTCTTGGAATGTTTTAGAAAGTTTTGGAACTAACCAATGGAAAAACTTTATTCAATTGAGAATTTAATGAAAAAGGTCTTATCGACAGGAATGAGCAAGGCAGATTAGTTATTACATGTAGGGATATTAGTTAGATATTTGCATGAGGTTTTTAGAAAAAATATTGGCTAACGGTTTTTCAGTCGAAGTGGTGTGATTTCTGAGAACCGCACGAGAGGGAGTATAAAAGGCTACGGCGCCGTTAGTCTGGGGGATTACGCATCGGGGAATTTGAAGAGTCAAGAGGAATTGCTGCCAGAACGCCACTGCAAGTTTTATTTTAAATCAAGAAAGAAGTAGTTTAAAGTGTGGGTTATCGCGTTATCTTGGCAAATTAGGATCGAAAAATCCCGCGGTGTCCCTTGCAAAAATATTTTAGCTAAGAAGCACATTGGTATCGTGTTCTGAAGTTAAAATATTGTAGATTCTTTTGAAATACATGAATATTAGCTTGTCCAGAGTAAATTCACTATAATAGTTTCATATACTGTAAAGTTTTGAATGATATTGAGGAAATGATGTTGGGGAGATCTTTGATTCTTCGAAATCTTCTCCGTATCAAATCTGAGATATCTAGTTTCTATTTGTTTGATTTTAATGTAAGTTTAGTAGAGTTTTGTGTCGAATTGGGGAATACATGGCCAAGATCAACGCTGGACCTCTATTCCTTATGAGAGCGATTGTTCTTTATGAGGGTAGCGGCCAAGTAGGAGTAAAAATAATTCGACATTGTAGCTGGTCGAATGGGCTGCAATTTCCAGCCTAGCTATGCTACTTGGGGAGTCCAGACGGCCTCTGTGCCTACGGTAACCTACGTTCCGAACGGTGAGCTGGTTTTCGGCGCCCTAGCCACTTGGGGACACGTCTGGGACCTCAAACCCTTGTTAGGGCGTGTAAGTCTCGATCCTGACCACAAGAGATGACCACAACCCAAGAGTGATAGGAATAATAGGTTCGTGGGCCCAAACTCTGGCTCCCTTTTACAGCTTAGAGATGACGGATCCTTGCTAGGAACCTAATCTATTTACCAGAGTAGGAAATCTGATTTTAGGAGCAGTCAGGCAGGTAGAATCATTAAAATAGGGCGAGGGAAGCTTCCTCAAATCTTTTTAGCTAGATTAGGGAGCGATCTCTTACACCGGAGTTCGTTCTACACACACACACACTTTGGGGATGGGGGGACAGTAACTTAACACCTTTAGACTAGAAATTAGGGACTGATAGGGACTAGATTAGGCCCATTAACGATTGCGTCAGGTTAAGGAAAAGAGGGGTATAGGAGATAAAATTCCATTCGTTTTCACGGTAAATCCGGTGGTAGCAATATAACCATCCAAGCTGCTGGTGGGTAGGACGTTACTCAAACAATTAATTTTCGACCGTAATTTTAAGGTAAATAGTGGTATCTAATATGAAAGTGGAGTTGAATGTGAAAATATGATAACAAAATGGCATAAGCTGGTTCTGTGATTGTGACAAGTGATAATGCTGAAAAAATATGCGTATTCTAATTGTGAAAGATTCAGGGAATCTGTTTCTAACAAAGGTATGAAATTCCTAACCTTAAATCTTTATGTACAAGGCCCTGAGACTATAATAGTTTGTAGAGTATCTACCTGAATGATTTGGGGATTTTCATATTGTAAAATCACATAGATTGGCCATGAACAACTAATATCATAACTTGTGGCATAATCTCATAGCTACTTGACAATGGATTGAGTCGGAGTTGTCTATTTAATTACTAAATAAATACCTTCTTGATCTACCTATTTTGTTGAAAAATTCAGATTTGTTTAGTCCAGTGAGATCTCATAACTCTCTGACAATATATTATCATGATAATCATTCTCTGAAGGGGATGGTCTGTTGGTTCCATGGAAGTCATGTAAATTCTGTAAGGTTGAGATATTGACAATCCACATATATACCATATGATTCATCTAATTCTGGAATGAATAATGAATTCTGGGAGAGTAATGTTCCTTATATACTACCAAGGGCGAGTGTAAGGTTGACTCCAATCCCCATTTATTGAAATATAGGAATATTACAATCCTCACACTTAAATTTGGTTGAATCACTGAGACAAATAAGTCTGATGTAAATGTGCTTAAATACTAATAGACATTTCATCTCAATCTATCTCTAAGATCTAGAGTTAGTGCATAATAGTGCTTATACATAACAGCATGGCATAACATTTACATGCTTACATACATAGCTACATAATTCCTGAAAATAATAGGATAATGAGTAACAATTGATACAGGAAGTATTATCATGTAAGGATGCCTTTCTACAGTGAAGGTTGAGGTATAGTTTGACTGACAAACAAACCCTTGCTATAAAACTCCATCTGAGTACCTAATACTACCTGCTTGTTGTAAATTCATAATTTGAGTTCTTTGCTTTTACACCTCCGTGGTGTTATTTCAAAGTAAATAAGTCTGAGCTCATCCCAGCGAACACAATGAGAGCATAATGCTTGTGTAGCAGGTAATACGCTTGAAGACATTTAGTCTACCCTCTTGTCTCTGAATTAATAGTCAGACATAATTTTACTGACAAATTGCCTATCCTACTATTAGGTGGGAACAGGTACTATTTACTCTTTAATGGGTATCCCTATTGCTTTCCAAAAGAAATTAGCATACGGAGGAATCACGTCCAAGTCTGGATGACGAGTGGTACTCTGGCGGGCGGAAGGCGGGGCTCGACAGTAAACCGTAACACCAAAATGCTGGGTACATTCACTATAATGTATATCTACCACCACTGACTAATACATACAATGACAATATTAAACTATTACCTTAGACTTCTATCCAATATCTACAGTTGTGGTCATCTATAACTCATTATAGATCAATATGGTTACTTACATTCTAATACTTACTATACATATCCGAAATTCAATACTATATCTATAAGCCGCTGGTAGAGGAACAATTTCTGTAGAATGAACCATGCTAGATAAGCAATATGCTCCTTAATGAAAATAATTAACCAACTCTTCATAAAATAAGGCAATTATATTAATGTGAAATAGCAGGCAACAGAAAATAACACAAAGTGCAATTTGAACAATATTTATTAGGAAAAACATAAGCGTACCTTACGATAAGGTTATTCTTATTTATAAGTAAAAATTAGTCATACACAAGGCCGATAGCAACCTTAGGCATAGCATAAGATAGGACTAGGCTTCCTCACCATAGGTTAAGATCAAAATCACTTCATTTAAGAAGGTCCAGGGGTTACTATGATAAAACAAGGGTTACTTCCGCTAGATATGATCATGCCATATAGATTTGAACAAAGAAACAAAACATTAATAGGGTATGTAGGTTGATAAAGTAGATTAAGAGTAATACAGCTAGTATTTGGTGCAGTTAGGAATTCATAGTAAGGGTAGGCTAGAGAAAAAAAAAAATATACACATAGGTAGGGTACAAAGAGGTGCGGGAAAATTGATGCACCGACTAAAACATCGATTTCTCCTGGAATGTGATATGTATCATCGGCCAATGGCAACCCCTCAAAGTTTGTGAGCATAGACACATTGACGTTGACGGTAGGCAGACGCTCGGTTACCTTATCGACGATTAGTGATTCCATATTGAACTTTATGGCTTTATTTAGCCGCGAATAAAATTCCAGGTGTACGGAACCTTGAATAGTCTTAGTGGTACCTCCTATACCTTTAACAATAGTGTTAGTCGCTCTTTGACGCGAATTTAATCCTAGGCGTTCGCAAAATTTTCTAGAAACGAAATTACTCTGCGAAGCGCTGTCTAATAAAGCGCGTATGTAATGTTCACGACCCTGAGTGTCAACCATCACAACGCGCGCGGTAGCCAACAAAACTGTGGTAGGTACATGTCGGTTATTTGCCGAAAAAGTACACAACGAGACATCATCCGTGTGGCCACTAGCAGGCGACGTCACAGGTGCCCGTGAGCATGGGCTGTTCACATGCGACGGTGGCGCCGCGAATACTGTACTACCACTAACATCATTGGCATTTATAGTAGGCTTAGCGGGTTTATTTTCGAAATGTAACATCGTATGATGCTTAAGTTGACATTTACGGCAAAGCGAATTAGACTTACAGTTAGATAAACGGTGCTTCGCGCTCAAACAGTTAACACAACACGATTGCGACTTAACAAATTTAAAACGCTCGATAGGAGTTAAATTTTGAAAGCTCGAACATTTATACAGATGTTCATGCGCGGAGTTGCATAATGAACACCGAGGTTGAGAGGGCGCGGTAGACGTATTGATATAACTATGCGTTGATTTATGCGGTTTTGATGTCGTGTCTGTGGGACGATCGACAGTCTTCTTAACTTCCTTGGAAGTGCGTTGCAAAATTTTAAGTTGATCGCGAACAAATGTAACTAGGGTGTCGAAAGACGGAATATTAGATCCCCTATTATCTAATTCAAAGGAGCGAGCGGTTTCGGGATCCAACTTCTTCAAAGCGATATACAAAAATACTAAGTCTGACAGGTCATCAACCTTCAGGTTTTTGAGTGCTGAAACCGAAGTGACCAATTTATCAAGAAATATCTGTAAATTATTTACATGAGCGGAATTAGAAGGCTTTAACTCGAAAATTTGATCTAAATATGAAGTTGCAAGCAACCTTTTATCTTCATATCTATTTATTAAAGTCTCTAAAATAATTTTGTAGTTCTCAGCGCACGGAGTAATACCTGCGAATACCGATTGAGCCTTATTTGTCAATTTGCCTATCAAATAATGTCATTTTTCAGAGTCCGACAGGGTCGGGTTATCATGTATGACAGTTTTAAATGCAGAATAAAATAGCGGCCATGACTTAATGTCTCCATTAAATTCAGGAAGCTGAATTGGTGGCAGTTTTGGTCTGTCACGCTTGATAAAGAGTGAATTATTCTGTAATTCAGGCATAGGCTCAAGCGATTTTGCGGCGCGTATAAATCCTCGAAAGTAAGAAGCGGCTGGTAGTTAACCATGTATTTAGGATTTAAGCTCGATTCAATGGAATTAATTTTATCCAAAATATTTTCAAAGTCCGTACGCAACCTGTCTACGGTTTCAATATCACATAAAAACGATTCTTTAATGCGTGGATCAGATAAATCTTTCGACCTATTAGCGATAGTTTGTATGCGTGTGAAAATTGTATCTCGCTTCGCGTGAAGAAGTGACAACTTGCTTTCGTCTTTCTCCATGATCAACTATGCGCGAAATAAACAACAAGAAACGAATTAATATTGCACTTTCCGGTTTGTCAGCCTGTATAATTTATACGATTGATCACCCTGTATATTATATACGGTAACATCCTGTATAACGGTGGTGCGGCGCGGTTTTATTAATATAAGTTAGTACTTTGACTTGAGTTTCAGAATTGATGACAAACTGTGCAATATTAATCCGCTATAACACCCTATTAAATAATGAGCGTAATTGCGTAAAGAAAATATATAAGTTTTTTAACCTCGATCACAACGACGAAACAAATACGTGTATCCAAACTCGTTATGTAACTAATAACTTAATTACAAAGTTTTATTATTAGAAAATTAAACTTATGAATTTTGTATTATATATATAACACATAAGTTTTGCGGTGCGGCTCATTTACAAATTGCAGCAGCTATACTTCCTATATAGGTATGTATAGTGCGGCGTGTATATACGTATATATTAACAATAGCTGCAATTATGTAAAATGACATTAGTATGTAACTGACCCATTACCTAGTGAATAGCTTTGAATTAAGCGGAGCGGGGGGGTGTATTATAATAAATAGACAAAGTATCACTAGATCAGGTTTGATTCCGTAGGATAATCGTATAAAACGATCATGAGACAACGAAATTAATGTTGAAAATTGTGGGAGGTAGATTTGAAATTAATTATCACTCCACTTCGATTTTCAAGTAAAACATGAATTAAGCAATAATAGTATGCTATATGAACACAATATTAATTTACTAATGCGAATATTAATATCCGAATTTGGAATACTGACGTTGATTCGTAAAAATGTTATGGGAAAAGATTGTTTGATATCCCGTTATGGAACCAAATTACTGGATTTATCCGGCTCGAAGGACCAAAAATAATGGATGCGCGATTGGGGTTTAAATGGACTGTATATTTAGGGAATAATTACGGGATAAAGGGGGCTATTATATAGGAAAAATGAAGGAATCTCTCACATCGCAAAAACTGCAACTGGCGATCACGTGACAACTCGTGGCTGCACTTTCCGACGTGCGCAAATCTTCAACTCTGATATACTGTGATACCTCGAAGTGTGGAAAATAAGAGAGTAAGAAAACAAACATCCTTTTATAAGTGCAATAATGTTATAAGTGAAAGTAATGAACCAATTACATATGGAGAAGCTATGCAGAGAAGTGATGCAAGTGAATGGAAAGAGGCGATTGAGAGAGAGTTGCAGAATTTGAAAGAGAATGATACCTGGGAGATGTGTGATAAGCCGGTAAGTGGAAAAGTTATTGGTAGCAAATGGGTTTTTAGAGTAAAAGGTGATATGCAGTATAAGGCAAGGCTGGTTGCGAGAGGATTTGAACAGGAGAATGATTTTGACTTGAGTGAAGTATATGCACCTGTAGCTAAGTTATCTACTTTAAGAATCTTTGTAGCTATAGCATCTAAACTTAATCTACCAATATATCAAATGGATGTAACTGGTGCTTTTCTATATGGTAAAATTAATGAGGATATTTATACTAGGTTGCCAGAAAGGGCTTATTGTGGTGAAAACAATATTGTTAAACTAAAAAAGTATTTATATGGTCTGAAAACTTCACCTAAATGCTGGAATGTAAAATTTAATTCTATAATAACCAGAGAAGGGTTTGTAAAGTCAAACGGGGATTCATGTTTGTATAAAAGGTACTATGGTCAAAATAAAATGTTTTTACTTTTGTATGTGGACGATATATTAATTTTTGGGACTAATAACTCAGATATTATGAAACTTAAGGCAGTATTGAGTAAAGAATTCAAAATGAAGGACCTAGGTTTGATTAGTACCTTCTTAAGTATAAATGTAAAGCAAAATTTAAAAACTGGTGTTACTGAGTTGGATCAAAGAAATATATAAATAGGTTTAATATGGGCAACTGTAAGCCAATGTCGACACCCATTGACCCAAACTTTAACACTAAGATTTTTGATAAAGATAGTGTTGATAAGAATGTAGAGAAGTTGTGTAGGCAAATTATAGGATGCTTAATGTATGCAGCGTTAGGAACTAGGCCAGATTTATGTTTTGTTGTTTCGATGTTAAGTAGATTTCAAAAGTGTGCAAATAATGAGTTGCTTAGTGCATTAAAAAGGGTGTTACGCTATGTCAAGTACAGTATTAATTATAAACTAGTATATAAATGTAATAATGAAGGATTGCTGGGTTATTGTGATGCTGATTGGGGTGGTGACTTGAGAGATAGGAAGTCAACTTCATGATATATGTTTTTGTTTTCAAATTGCTTGATTGTTTGGTGTTCTAAGTAACAAGCCTCTGTAAGTCTTTCTTCTACAGAAGCTGAATATGTGTCTTTAAGTATGGCAAGTAGTGATGCTTGTTGGCTTATTAATGTATTACTAGATTTTGATGTTAAAGAAGTATGTCCTGTAACAATTTTTTGTGAAAATCAGTCAGCTATAATTAATGCAACTACAGATATTATAAAGAGACTGAAACATGTAGACATTAGGTATCATTTTGTTAAGGAGTTAATTAACGATAACAAAATTTGTGTTAACTATATATGTACTAATGAACAACCTGCAGATATACTTACCAAAAGTTTAAATAGAGAGTTAATGGAAAAGCATTTAAAAATGTGTAGTTTATTTAGTTTAAAAAAAAATATATCCTTAGTTATGTTGTGGTTTTGGTCTTTTGGTTTATTTAAATGTTTACATTGAGAAGGGGTGTTGAAAAACATGCAATGTAAACCTGAATAAATGTTGATATCTGTGCAGAGTAGCAATGTAGGGTACAACTTTTTAATTATTTTATTATGTTGCCGTACTGATTTCCGTTCTCCTGTTATTCTGTCTGTGCGAGCACCAGCCGCCATGATTATATAGTTTTCTAAGTTATTCAATAAACTTAATAAGTAGTCCTGCCTGGAACCTGCCTTTTATTTTATCATAGTTTTTTTTTTATATTATCCTCATTCCCAGTAGTACGTCTTTCATTATTTCCTCGCATTTATTGAGAAAAGCACAATACATGCCTCGCCGGGAATCGGCTTGCCGGACTCGTAATTATTGAAAACTTTACTCGTCCGGCAAGCCCTTACTTCCAGGGCTTCTGCAGTAATGTACTATTATTGTGAAGTTATATCAACAAGCATTTTAAAAAATACTACGGCCTTGCCAAAAAAAAAATGTGGTAGTGTCAGTGCTACTTGAGGCGATGTAAGAAATACAACGTTATCCTATTCACCAAATCTTCTTCGATCGATTCAAGAGGCGAGGCACAATCTTTAAATCAGGAATGAAGAGTTCCAAGGGAGCAAAAAAAAAATACGCGCAAAAGTCCGCAACACTATATCACTTAACCATTTTCGTATTCAACATTTGTTAGTTCCATAGCGCAGTGACTAACCACTTTAAAAGTCAACTTTTCAAGCAAAAAAAGACTTTATTTAATCCCGTTATAAGGTTTGCAAGGTGCGCGAAGAGAAGGCTGTGGTGCCCTATTCCCGTTGTGGCCGCCAATCGCAATGAAGTAGAGTCATTCCGTGCCGAGCTTCTATTACAAGAAACCATCTTTTTTAATATAGACTTTACTTTTACCCTTTGAATTTGAAATAATACTGTCACGTTCGAAGCGCGTGCTCGGAATAAACATGCGCCTACGGAACCCGATACTAATATCGTCGAAATTTGCGCGGATTCAAACAAATCATACATTATTAGGGTCACAATAGCATGTGTTTCCCTTAGTAAGGATTGCTAATTTTGGTTGAGAATGCAAATTGGGTCATTATAGCTAATGCGCAATAGTAATTAATTGTCAATACATTTTTAGATAAATTACTGTGTTTCTTTTCCGGGTTTGTCATGAACTGCTAGGGTCTGCTGGTAGAAAAACTAAGGCCTTACTAATTCCTCGCTTCATGGGAGGATATAGCCATACTCGCCACGCTGGGCAAATAGGTTAGTGAGCGCAGTTTATTTGGCTTACGTTGGTTCCGGCGCTGCTGAACATTAAAACCGTTTGTAAGCGAGGGAAGTGTAGGAGTTTATTGGGTTGAGAAATGGGATAAAGGAATATGGGATACTACTCATTCGGACAAACTAAGGATGTGTAAGCAGCAGCTCGGGGAGCCGGGCGCGCATACCCTTAGCCATATATATTTTTATATGTTAACATAAAGAATATTATTTAAATATAAGACAAGATACACTCCCTCTAATTACTGCAAAATCCTAGAGTACCTAAGTATATTATCATTAACTTTATTATTTTTCATATGAGCATTATAGTGAAAGCAAAAATGCTTTCACTATAACTGATAGCTTTTAATGTAATACATCTAACATATAGTAAATAAAGATTTAGCTCATAAATTAGGCGTATTTGATTCGCTGATTTGAATAATTTAAAAAATTATGGTAACCAAGAAACTATCATAGTCAATTTTAATATTGGGTATAGTTTCCATGGAGGACCTACTGGGTAATATGGTAATATACTGGGTACTGGGTAAGCCGTGTGGTATCCGGCAGAGTAGAATAGGACCACTCCAAGTCTTCCCGTGGATTCCCCGTCTGCCCAGCGTGGAGAGTGAAGGCCAAGTCCTCTGACTGCTCTGGCCAAGTATGGCTCTAGTAGTACAGAGAGGGTAGTGCTCCTGTAGTGGAGACTAAAAAAAGACCTGATGATGATGATGATGACCTACTGGGTATAGGTCCTATTCCCCCCATCAATTCCCCTCCATATTCCGAACATGATGCATCTGCGTTTATCAAGGAGTTGTGTTACACTTAAAGAGCCCACTGAGCAAACAGTTATATGGAGAAACAATACCAATCTTCAAGTTGAAACCTTATTACCGAGATTTTCAATGGTCAAATTTACAAAGATATAAAATTTTACTGTTCTCATTATCAACATTCTTCTTTTCGTGTCGGTGGCAAAACTTTTTTTGTATTTTATTCATTATCAACATGACGCATGCGTATGACCATACAGTGTTCAACATCATCTTTCCAGCCGTAAATGTCCACTGCTGGACAAAAGCCTCTCCCAAGTATATTGTCATCCTTACCACGCTTGGCAAATGGGTGCAGTTGAGTGCAGTTTATTTACTTTGAGATAATTTACTTGGCGTGCTTCAGCCACTAGTTAGTTCATGCAAACTATTGCTGGCCAGCAGCGCCCATCCAATACTGCCCCTGCCACCCAATACTCCCTTCATGCCCGCCACCGATACATGTCGAGAGCACGAAGGCTGATATTGCTGCAGGTTCAATGGGTGCAGCGGTGTCATCCAGGGTTGCATGCCTCAACTATTGGTGGGTATGAAGGGATTAATCAGTAGTGGGCGGGCGCTGGCCAGCAATAGTTTGCACTAACTAAACTGTTGACGGAAGCACGCAAAATAAATTATCTCGAAGTAAATGTAGCCTTGATTTCCGCAAAGTAACACCTGAATCTATTAACGCAGTTTATTTGGTTTAATATCGGTTACGACGCTAGTGTTACTATAGTTAATTTAGCGCCCCTAGGGTAGGTTTTTATATTTTTGGTCGGGCTTTACACACCTTATGTAAATATCGTTCAAGCGCGTCTATAGTTAAGTTGTCAATGCACACAATATGATTTACACAGTGACATCCTCAGACTGAGCTAATAGACTTGAGGGCTGCGTGTAATAATCTGGTGATTAATGGATCTGGTAGAATATTAGTTTTGACATTTGTAGTTATAACGAAACGTATATTAGGGTCCTTACCTATGAAATTGGCGTTTTCTATTAGAGGATTTCGAGTAAGTAAATTTAATTATTCATACATTTTTATAATTATTTCGGGTTTGATAAATTCTTCTTTTTTTAGTTGCATGCATGGGCTTCCAGGGATTCTTCGTTCCATGAGTCCTCCTATGGTACAAAGAATCCTTCCATTCAATAATTTTAGAGCAATTCAGGTTTTTTTTTTAAATATACGACACCTAAAACCGAGGGTTTAGGTACGTTGTATTTTATTTATTAACCAAAACTATATCCAAGATTTGAAAAATGTTAACCGGTATACAAAGAACACAGGAAGTAAATAGATTTTCAACCTGCTCACGATTAGGCCGCAATATTCCCTGCACGCTCCTCGTTTTCCTTGTAATAATCGAAAACCGCTCAATCATTCATAAGTGATTTCGAGCCAGTATCATTACGGACGTTTACACGAGAAACTTCTAAAATAGATTAAATAGGTATGCATTTTTTTAGTTTCATGAGTTCATTCATCATCATTACGGCCACAAAAAGTCCACTGCTGGACATGGACCTCTTCCAAGGATTCTTCGTTCCATGGGAGGATATTGCTATACTCACCACGCTTGGCGTCTGCCAAAGAAGCCAAAGAAACTGCGCTCGCCAACCCGCCTGGGTTGGCGAGCGCAGTTTCTTTGGCTTCATGTGCTTCCAATGCTGCTGCCCATCGCAAGCATTTTGAAGCTGGGAAAGGATTGGAGTTTGTTGGATTTGGGAAGGGAACTAAAGGTACTAAGGATACTACTCACTTGGATGAATAGGGGAAAAGCAAGTAGCAGCTCGGGAGGCCGGGCGCGTGTTCCCGATGCCATTCCTGCAACCACCGGAAAGGCAGTTGAGTATGACACCACTGACCACGTTTCATAAGTTATAAGATTGAAGGTCTAGAGTGCTGTGTAAAAAGAGTTGGATAAAAAATATCCTAACTAATATTATAAATGATTTTGTTTGTTTGTTTGTTACGCTTTCACGCCGTAACTACTGAACCGATCATCATGAAATTTTGCATACAAGTTCTCTGGAGAACGGAGAAGGACATAGGCTACCTTTTATCCCGGGAAAAAGTAATATTCCCGAGGGATCGACAATAACGCGGGCGGAGCCGCGAGCGAAAGCTAGTTGAATATATAACAAAGATATATAACCACGTTATATCTTACGGGATAGGCAAAGCCTGATGCCATAAAACGTAAAGGCCACATTTAGCGTGTTCGATGGGCGTGTATTTGGAATAGGGAATCAAAATATCGGTGATCAGTCGCTACCCCGAATATATTTTTCTTTGAAATTACAATATAAGTCGACATATTTGAGACGATTTGATAAGGCGATAGATAGGCAGTGCTCGGACATACAGATGTCATAAAAATCAAAAGTAATTGTAATTCTGAATAACAGAATGCCTGTCTTTTTGATAATGGCTTGGTATTTATTTTATCTGGAAAAATACTCAGCTTCAAAGCAATTAATAGAAATTTTGTTATTTGACATGAAAGCCCAAAACAGAAATGAGTATTTTAAACGTTCAAAGGACAATACTTTCTCGCATGGTCGATCAAACAAAGACTTTGATTTTGTTAACTGTTTGAAATAAAAACATTCGATTATCATTTTTTAAACTAAATTTATTAATGTATATTTGACAGCAAACGAGCAGAAATTATATATATTAATTTTATTTTATAAAGTACTTACCTATATAGATTATCTTTAGTTATTCATATCAAAATTATATTTCACAATTAAATTTCAGTAGTTTTAAGAATTATTGAAATACTTTAGTTTAAACGTGTCAGTGCTCAAGAAAGAAAGCAATTTTAGGTGACACAATCCTCAGAATTTTATTATCTTATGTTAATATTTTTATTATTTAAATACCTATTTAAGGCACGTGAAGTTCATGCAGAGTGAACAACAACAAATTGCTGTTCTTGCAAAAAATAGATACTTAATAAAAATAAAGATTAGCATTTAAAGAATTTTTTATAATTTTATCGCTACGCGCAAAGCAAAGCACTAATGAGCAGACATATTTATATTTTTAGTTTAGTTTATACTTTTACAATATACTAAACAGAGGCAAATTAATTAACTCATCATCATCATCATTTCGAGTAGGTGTCACGGTCAATCGACCAGGCACACCCTAGTGTCAGAGTTCTTCGGAAACACCTTTCAACCTCTGACGTGGTTCCTTTAACAACTACCAGATGGCAGCCGGGACCAACGGCTTAACGTGCCTTCCGAAGCATGGATTCTTCTTAATTATCAGACAATCAGGGAATTCAAGCCTGCAATGTCCTAACCAAACTGGAAACAACTAAACAAAGTATGCTTCCCGTGGGAATTGAATCTACGATTCCCGGGGTCTACAGGCAAACGCCTTAACTACTGGACCACGGAGGCTCCAAAAATAAACTAATAAACTAAGTCAGTTTTCACTGACTGTGCGAAAGGGTAACTAAGTACCCTTTCGCACAGTCAGTTTTCACTGACTGATTAAATAGTTCGTTAACACAGATCTGACGGGAGGCTGATTGATGCAATGTATGACCCTTTCATTTATTAGTCGAGGGTGCCAAGCTACTGACCTAAAATTTATATTTATAGGCGTGCAATATTCTAAAGAGAGAGAGAGACAAACAAACAAACTACCCTCTCACTCAAATAAATAAATTAATGTTGTCGAGTTCGAGAGGATGACTGACGAGGCTAATCTCTTTGGACGAGACGTATGGCCCTCTTATTTGTTATTCAAGGATGCCGAGGTATTGACCGAAACTTTCTATAAATACAATATTCTAAAGAAAGACCAACAAACAAACTACCCTCTCACGCAGACAGATAAATTAATAGTTCGATAACACACATTTGTCGTGTTCGAGAGGCTAACTGACGTGACGTATGGCCATCTCATGTTAGTCGAGGATGCCGAGCTATTGGCGGGAACCTTTTATGGATAGAGGTACAATATTCTAAAGAAAGACAAACTAACAAACTACCCTCTCACGCAGACAGATAAATTAATAGTTCGATAACACACATTTGTCGTGTTCGAGAGGCTAACTGACGTGACGTATGGCCATCTCATGTAAGTTGAGGGTGCCGACCTTTTGGCGGAAACCTATTATGGATAGAGATACATTATTCTAAAGAAAGACAAACTAACAAACTACCCTTCCACGCAGACGGATAAATTAATAGTGCGTTAACACAAATTTGTCAAGTTCGAGAGGCTGACTGACGCGACGTATGTTCCTCTAATTTGTTAGTCGAGGGTGCCGAGCTATTGGCGGAAACCTTTTATGGATAGAGATACAATACTCTAAAGAAAGACAAACTAACAAACTACCGTCTGACGCAGACAGATAAATTAATAGTGCGTTAACACAGATTTGTCAAGTTCGAGAGGCTGACTGACGCGACGTATGGTCCTCTAATTTGTTAGTCGAAGGTGCCGAGCTTTTGGCGGAAACCTTTTATGGATAGAGATACAATACTCTAAAGAAAGACAAACTAACAAACTACCGTCTGACGCAGACAGATAAATTAATAGTGCGTTAACACAGATTTGTCAAGTTCGAGAGGCTGACTGACACGACGAATGGCCCTCTCATTTCTAAGTCGAGGGTGCCGAGCTATTGGCGGAAACCTTTTATGGATAGAAATACAATATTCTAAAGAAAGACAAACTAACAAACTACCCTTCCACGCAGACGGATAAATTAATAGTGCGTTAACACAGATTTGTAAAGTTCGAGAGGCTGACTGACGCGACGTATGGTCCTCTAATTTGTTAGTCGAAGGTGCCGAGCTTTTAGCGGAAACCTTTTATGGATAGAGATACAATACTCTAAAGAAAGACAAACTAACAAACTACCGTCTGACGCAGACGGATAAATTAATAGTGCGTTTACACAGATTTGTCAAGTTCGAGAGGCTGACTGACGCGACGTATGGTCCTCTAATTTGTTAGTCGAAGGTGCCGAGCTTTTGGCGGAAACCTTTTATGGATAGAGATACAATACTCTAAAGAAAGACAAACTAACAAACTACCGTCTGACGCAGACAGATAAATTAATAGTGCGTTAACACAGATTTGTCAAGTTCGAGAGGCTGACTGACACGACGAATGTCCCTCTCATTTCTAAGTCGAGGGTGCCGAGCTATTGGCGGAAACCTTTTATGGATAGAAATACAATATTCTAAAGAAAGACAAGCAAACTACCTGCACACGCAGACGTATCCTAACTAATATTATTAATGCGAAAGTGAGTTTGTTTGTTAGTTTGTTTGCTACACCTTCACGCTATAACTACTGAACCGATCATCATGAAATTTTGCATACAAGTTCTCTGGAGTACCGAGAAGGACATAGGCTACTGGCTTTTTATCCCGGGAAAAAGTATTCTATTCCCGAGGGATCCACATTGACGCGGGCGGAGCCGCGGGCGAAAGCTAGTAATTTAATAGTTCGATAACACACATATGTTGTGTTCGAGAGGCTAACTGACGTAACGTATGGCTGATGTAACGTATCTCATTTGTTAGTCGAGGGTACCAAGCTATTGACCGATACTTTCTATGTATATAAATTCTAACGAAAGACAAACAAACGTACTACAGTCTCGCGCAGACGTTTAAGTTAGTACTTCGTTAACACAGATTTGCCAAGTTCAAGATGTTGATTGACGCGACGTATAGCCCACTCAACTGTTAGTCGAGGGTGCCGCGGTATTGACCGAAACTTTTTATATATTCAATATTCTAAAGAAAAACAAACAAAAAGTACCCTCTTGCGCAGAAGAATAAAAATTTAATGGTTCGTTAACATAGATCTGTCGAGTTTGAGAGTCTGACTGATGCGATGTATGGTATAGCCCTCACATCTGATTAATGTATGCCGCGGCTGATGACCGGAACAAAATATTTATACTAAGTAACTTTTCCTCAACTTTGTTCACGCCAAGCTAAAATAGTTCGTTAAGAGCCCTTTGATACTTGGGTGAATGTCTCGCTCTCACAATCCAACTTTTTTAAATATTTAAAAAAAATGAGTCTCATTTTTACAAAAATGTTTCATTATTATCATAGATAACTATATCGTAGATATATTAGACATGAATTTGTATTATTTAGATATGACTACATCGTAAATTAGTTGATCAAAGATTTAAAAGTTTTGATCTACTAATTTACAATGTAGGCAATGTTTAACCAATAAAAAAACATGACATAACATCCACGATATACTTATCTAGGATAAAAATGAAACACTTTCGTAAAAATGTGACACATTTTTTAATAATATTTTAAAATGTTTGATAGTGCGAGCGAGACAGCCAACCAAGTGTCAAAGGCCTCTTAACACACATTTGTCGAGATCAAGAGGCTGACTGACGCAACGTATGGTCCTCTCATTTCTGAGTCGACGGTCTCAAGCTACTGGCTTAAACTTTTTATGTATAGAGGTACCATATTTTTAAAGAAAAATACAAATAAACAAACTACAACGAGTATCCCATGCAGACGGATAAATAATAGTTCATTAACACAGAGTTGTCAAGTTCGAGAGGCTGATTGACGCGACTTATGGCCTTCGCATTTGTTAGTTGGGGATGCCGAGCAATTTACTTACACTATCTATGTCTATGTATTCAATATTTTAAAGAAAGACAAACAAACAAATTACCATCTTGCACAGTAGGATAAAATTAATTGTTCGTTACCACAGATCTATTGAATTTGATTAGATGGTTGCTGGGCTGATGACCATAACGATTTTTTTTTATACAAAGCTTACTTTTCCTCGACATTCTTCTTGTTAATTATAGTCTATGTTACGAGCTAAAAATGTAGCGCCAAAAAGTTTTCTTTTTATAAATTTAGTTTTTTAGTCCATAACAAACAAATGAAGAGTACTCTATCGCGCAGTCTAATAAAGATTAATAGTTCGTTAACACAGATCTGTCATGTTCGATGGGCTGACTGATGCGATCTATGGCCTTCACATCTGTAAGTAGTGGAAAAATGCTATTGAGGCAAGCTTTCTATGTATATTGTATATAATATTATAAAGAAAGACAAACAAACAAAATACCCTCTCGCGCAGTCAGATAATGATTAAAAGTTCGTTAGCATAGATCTGACGTGTCGTGTTCGGGAGGCTGACGAACGCGACGTATACCCTCACATCTGTAAGTGGCGGATATCGGGCTATTGAGCAAAAGTATGTATATATATAATATTTCGACTTGGGTCCAATGGATGGATGGGCCAAAAGGACTAATATGTCTACTTGGGTTAGTTGATCCAGGTTGGAAGTTCCAGCTTTGACGACGAGGTCTTTCGACGAATCCGACTCGGCTGGGCAGCGTTCGGGAAGCTCCGCAGTGTCTTCTCGTCCAAAATACCTCAGTGACCCAAGACAAAAGTCTATAATCAATGTGTGTTACCAGTGATGACTTACGGGTCCGAAACGTGGTCCCTTACTATGGGCCTCATAAGAAAGCTCAAAGTCGCTCAAAGAGCTATGGAGAGGGCTATGCTCGGTGTTTCTCTGCGAGATCGAATCAGAAACGAGGAGATTCGTAAGAAGACAAAGGCCACCGACATAGCTCAGCGGATTAGCTCTTTGAAGTGGCAATGGGCGGGGCACATAGCTCTTAGAACCGATGGCCGATGGGGCAGAAGGGTTCTCGAATGGCGACCACGTACCGGCAAGCGCAGCGTCGGACAACCACCGACCAGATGGTTGGACGACCTGACTAATGTAGCAGGAAGACGCTGGATGCAGGCCGCTTCCAACCGGTCGTATTGTAAATCCTTGGGGGATTCCTATGTCCAGCAGTGGACTTCTTGTGGCTGATATGATGATGATGATATAATATTATAAGGAAAGATAGATAAACTACCTTTTTGCGCAGTCGGATAACGATTAATAGTTCGTTGGTACAGATCTGTCATGTTCGAGAGGCTAACGGACGCAATGTAAGGCCGTCACATCTGTAAGTGGCGGATACCGGGCTATTATAAATAAAGACAAACAAACTACTCTTTTTCGCAGTCGGATAACGATTAATAGTTCGTTAATATAGATCTGTCGGGTTGAAGAGGCTGACGAACTCGATGTATGGCCCTTACATCTGTAAGTGGCGGATACCGGGTTATTGAGCAAAACTATGTATATATATAATATTATAAGGAAAGATAAATAAACTACCCTTTTGCGCAGTCGGATAACGATTAATTCGTTAATATAGATCTGTCGGGTTGGAGAGGCTGACGAACGCAATGTAAGGCCCTTACATCTGTAAGAGCGGGTACCGGGCTATTGAGCAAAACCATGTATATGTATAATATTATAAATAAGACAAACAAACTACTCTTTTTCGCAATCGGATAACGATTAATATTTCCTTAATATAGATCTGTCGGGTTGGAGAGGCTGACGAACTCGATGTATGGCCCTCACTCACATCTGTGAGTGGCGGATGCCGAGCTAATGGCCAAAACATTGTATTGCTATACAAAATTAACTTTTTTGACGTTGTTCTCATAATTTAATAGCCTGTGTTTAAAGTGAATAAAGAATCGTTCGAAAATTTAACCCTTTGACCGCAAACGTCGGATAAATTCGACAAACAAATTTTGTCCGATGTTTGCGGTCAAGGGTTAATTTTTAATATCAATTTTGTAGTTTATACCAGTAGCCTATCACGCAGAAGGTTAAAAATGAATACTGCACTAACTATACCAATGATATTGTCTAGTTCAAGACAACTGACTAAGCTAGGTATGAAGTCAATTTCTCCCATGGTCTTAAAAAAATATAGTTAGTTCCCAGCATTATTCCCATAGGAAAAGTTGTTCATATTGATGGGCTGAGTCACCCTGTTCAGGGAAGGTTCAAATATGCTAAACGTGGCTATATATATAGGTCTAAAAGACCTGGGCTCTATCTACCCTGCAAGGGACAAAGACGTGATATGTTTGCATTTATAATTATGTATCAAACACATAATTATAAATGCAAACATATCACGTCTCAATAAATAAAATATTATTATCCTTATCCTTAACCTTACTAATATTATAAATGCGAAAGTGAGTTTGTTTGTTTGTTACGCTTTCACGCCGTGACTACTGAAGCGATTATCATGAAATTTTGCATACAAGTTCTCTGGAGTACGGAGAAGGACACAGGCTACCTTTTATCCCGGGAAAAATACTATTCCTGAGGGATCGACATTAACGCGGGCGGAGCCGCGGGCGAAAGCTAGTTATAAATAAATAAATGTATAGGGACATATCACACAAATTGATCTAGCCCTACAGTAAGTTGTAAACTTGTGTCGTAGGATACTTACTCAACGATACTATATTTTATTATAAATAAGTAGGTCAATCTGAAAAAGATCGTTTTCCATCATGACCTGACCGGGGATCGAACCTGGGCACCCTCGTGTCGCAGGTTGGCGTGTTGACCACTGCGCCACTGCGCTCGCCTTAACGAATAATTATTAAGTTAAAATTTAAATTATTATTTATGAAAAAAAGATACAGAGGGACAGCATATCTATTTTATTTCAAACGGAATTTTAAATCTTCAAGCAATATACGAGAGAACTTGTTATGTAAATACCGTGATAACGGCGTCGTCTCTTATAGTTTGGAAATGCAAATTTTGCTGAGGAAGTCACGAGTTCAGTATAACATGTGGTGTTATTAAACTATATATTAGATCCACAAGCAGCCAGCGTCGGTTTTGGGATAGCATAGATCAGTGACTTTAATAGTGAGTGCATATATTTTCTCTCCCTAACAAATTCAAACTTCCAAGTGTACTTTTTAATAGAACTTTGCTTGTAAAATAAACGAATTTATAATTACTTGACTTAGTGTAGATAATATTTGATTTATTTTGAGCTGATACTGAGTTAATAAAATGAGGTTACCCTCCTTTGAGGTAGGTAAGGAGATAACCCAAGGTTGGCGCCGTGAGTTGAGGTTGAGGCCGTGTGGTATCCGGCAGAGTTGAATAGGACCACTCCAAGTCTTCCTGTGGATGTCGTAGAAGGCGACTTAGGAAATATAAGCTAAAAAAAAGCTTATAAACATCAATGAGACCTCTTCAACCCGTCTGGCCAGCGTAGAGTATGTAGGCCAATCCTCTGGCTGCTCTGGCTAAGAATGGCTCTAGTACTACAGAGAGGGCCGTGCTCCTGTCGTGGAGACTAAAATGACCTGATGATGATGATAAGCTGATACCGAATTAATAAAATGAGGTTACCCTCCTTTGAGGTAGGTAAGGAGATAACCCAAGGTTGGCGCCAGAAATGCAGCTGTCCGTAAAAATTTGCCAAATTATATAATAGCATGAATGTTGTCATTTAAGCAGACCCCGGTTTCCAACGCATCACAGCTAAGGATTGAACTGGCAAATTGCTCTAAAAAAGACTGTCAACGCACCTATTGACATCTATCTATGTAGCGGCCTACGTAACTAAAACTTACGCAAGGATCTACAAGCAGTAATCGACGGCAAGCAGCAAGGACGACGAAGGGGCATGCGCGGGGGCGGGGTCCAGGACACAACCACTACTGCTCAGCTAGCGAACCGACGACACGGCTTTCCCTATTTAATTTATATATTTTTTGTATTTGTTAAATTGTAAATTAAAGTAATAAACGCATTCATCTGTATTACTTAAATAAACGCATCATTGAAGAGCTCCTGCCTGACCCTACTATACGAGACACAAGCAATTACAAAGACAACACACTTAGTTATTACATCCTTATCCTTACTAATATTATAAATGAGAAAGTGAGTTTGTTTTGTTTGTTTGTTACGCTTTCACGCCGTAACTACAGAACCGATCATCATGAAATTTTGCATACAAGTTCTCTGGAGTGCGGAGAAGGACAAAGGCTATCTTTTATCCCGGGAAAAACTACTATTTCCGAGGGATCGACATTGACGCGGGCGGAGCCGCGGGCGAAAGCTAGTAACAAATATTTTGTAAAGGTTAGGGGTGTCATCCGCAACTGCCTGGCCGGTGGTTACAGGTATAGAATCAGGTACCCAAGGCCCGAGTTCCCGAGCTGCTACTTGCGAGCCCAGCCGGCCTATTTGCTAACTCAGTGTACAACGTTTTGATAGTCATTTCAAAATACATTACGTTTTATATATCCTAACGAATATTATAAATACGAAAGTGAGTTTGTTTGTTTGTTTGTTTATTTGTTTGTTTGTTTGTTACGCTTTCACGCCGTAACTACTGAACCGATCATCATGAAATTTTGGATACAAGTTCTCTGCAGTGCGGAGAAGGACATAGGCTACATTTTACCCCGGGAAAAAGTACTATTCCCGAGGGATCGACATTGACGCGGGTGGAGCCGCGGGCAAAAGCTAGTCTTTAATAAAAACAGTTAATCATAGGAAACCCACAATGTATTTTGAAGTGACTATTAAAACGTTGGTCACTGAGTTAGCAAACTTTAATACATTATAGCCACGTTTAGCATATTGACAAAAAAATATATACATCGTATAAATTGACCCTCGACGTCCTCTTAACGGGGTGACTCAGCCCATTAATATAAACAACTTTTCCTATTTAGTCTTCATGTTAGTCTCCAGCCAGAACTTGTTTTTGGAAATATCAATGTATGATAAGCCTTGGAACAGATCATAAGTAGTCCGAGTTTGAACGTATTATTATGATATTAATGATGATTAAAATAAACTGACTTTTAATAGAAAGTACATTTATTTTCAATTGGACTGATATTAATAAATTACTTACAACTATTTATTTAATGGACTACTTTATGAAAAAATAAAGATTAAAATATCGGATTTTTTTATTGAGTGACTAACCTATTATAATCTATTTATAAATATTGTTTATTCAGTCTACTCTTCAGGTACTAATTATTCCCATTTTTTATGACAATCAATACCATCACTTTGATGTGAAGATCAAAAAATAAGCATTATAAGTTTGTAAAGAAACGACATTTCTTTAATTTGTATTTGGTCACCCTATTTTAAGTCTGTATCGGTAAAACAGCACGCTATGTATGGCTACTGTTTTATCGATACAGATAAAACAGTAGCCATACATAGCGTGCTGTTTTACCGATATAAAACAGCACGCTATGTATGGCTACTGTTTTATCGATACAGATAAAACAGTAGCCATACATAGCGTGCTGTTTTACCGATACAGACTTAAAATAGGGTGACCAAATACAAATTAAAGAAATGTCGTTTCTTTACAAGTTAATTAAATCCATGCATTATATACCTAGTTTCACTCATCAAAATTATCATTAAATTAATAAAATTACAATAAGAAAACAATGAATTACAATAACATAAAAATTTAAAAACTCTGGTTCATAACATCATCTTGGCCAATACATATTTCTTTCAGAAGTCTCTGCTGTTCTGCTGACTGCGAACTCCTTAGGCTCGATACACCCCATGTCTTGCTTCGTCTCAGCGGGGGTCTACCACGGATCTTCCCTTCGTACTTATGTCGTTTGTGGTTTAGAGGACTAAGCTCAGGGTCCGACATCTCGTCGCATTTGCGTTTGGATGCTGATGAAGAGGTGGAATCGTTCGTTCTTGCTCTGTAGGGCGTCGTGATTGCTGAAAAATGGTTACACCGGGTTTATTTTTATATATCCTTCTTTATAACAGTTAAGTCTGTGTATTGAACACATTTTCAAGGCACATGTAATGAAATGTAAAAAAAAAAACTTGGACCGTCAACTGACATAATTTGTATAGTACGTACTTATATGTCTTTATCTATTATCCGGTAGAAAAAGCCAAAAGACCCTAGTTAGTAGTAGAGGCTACGTTTAGTGTGTCAGTGTGGAATGCAATCCGCATCGCCTATTGCCATGATTCCGCAGATTTTTGCTTTTACCGCAGGCCGCACCCGCACAGGTAGAACATTCTAAGTTTTTTTTATTTTCAACCAGACTAGCATGGGCGAAACATTCATATTCTGACTTCTATTGTAATTGTTATGGAGTAATAGATTAATTTTGTTATAAACAGCGTGTATTTACCAGCGATTTTCTCTAAAGAGGTCAGCTGGTCAAAATTATAAAAAATCTTTTTAGAACTTATGTTCCTAACAATAGTTTCGTACAAAAAGATTAAGAGGCCAGCCCGGTAATTTGCTTGTAAATAAGCATAAACTTATTTACAAGAAATTGCCGGACTGGCCGATATCTTAATGTGTTAATATCTATTTATTTTCAAATTTTCAGCAATCGACCCATTCTAAAATTTGTTCATTTTGACGGGCTGAGTCACCGGTTTAAGGGAATATCGATAGTTTCTTTACACGCTGTAGTTACCTATAATAACAAGGTAAGTAAGGTCAGGGGTGTCATCCTAAATTGCTTGGCTGGGGATTGCAGATATGATTGCGCGCGCCCGGCCTCCCAAGCTGCTACTTGCTTGTCCCCATTCATCCGAGTGATTAGAATCCAAATCCCTGCGGAGATCCAACAAATTTCTATCCTTCCTCAGCGTAAAAATGCTTCCGATAGTCAGTAGCGTCAGAAGTATAAGTAGCTACAAAACTGCGCTTGCCAACCCACCTGCTTAGCGTGGTGGGTAAATAAACAAAGAATCTTAAGAGGCGTTTATCTAGCAACGGACTTTATACAGTTGGGATGATGTAAATGGTGATGATGATGTTACCTTCTTCTACCTAACTTCACGCTAGATTTACTTCATAATAGTTAAGTCTTAATTAACAAAACTAAGATAACGAAGTATTTCATAATTGAAATATTGTACTATAATATCTCAGCCAATTTAATTTCAAAGCTTACATTTCAAATAATATCTTACCTTTTCATTGCCAAATATTATATTTAATTTAAACTAGAGGCCTTTAGTAGTTGAATTGGTTTATTTTAATAAAAACCTGTCTAGAAAGTTACTTAAAAAATGTTTTAGACACGTCTGGATTTGCAAAGTCGTCAGATAAATGGACAGCGTGATTAACTGGACGTCTTATTTCATAAAAATAGCAAAGTATTCAAATCCATACATTGTAATACTATGACATACTATATTTTTTAAGTAGTTCTAATTATTAAAAGTATTGTTAATTCGTATTATTTTGAAGACTTTAAATTAGATATTGTACAAAAAGCTAAAATTTTAAAGGTTAACATACTCAAATTTATATCATCACTAGCTTTTGCCCGCGGCTCCGCCTGCGTCAATGTCGATCCCTCAAGAGCAATAATTTTCCGGAATAAAATGTACCCTATGTCCTTCTCCGTACCGCAGATAACGTGTACGCAAAATTTCACGATAATCGGTTCATTAGTTACGGCGTGAAAGCGTAACAAACGAACAAACTCATTTTCGCATTTGTAATATGTCGTATTGTAAAATAAATTTTAAATAACACTGAATGTGGAATTTTAAATCTATGTTGCCAGAATGCTATATCGCTACATAATCTTGGATACGTTATAAGCAGCTTATAGAGAAAACATCAGTTTAATTATTCAGTACTTACAGTACATAATACACGAAATCTAAATCATTTAGATTTAGAAAACAAAAACTTAAAACGCATAAAACATAAAATGTAAGCAAAATAAAGTATTATTGCCATAATTTATTGTAAGTGCAATATTGTGTCACGATTTAAGTAACGACTCATTCAGGCGCATTTTTTATAAAACTCAAATAAAGCTAAATGAAAACTTTTAAAGTTAAATTGTCTATTGCATTGGAATTAATAATACTTATTAACATGTTAGCCGTATTTCTTACAAATGGATTAAATAAATATTCTATGACAAATAAAAAAAAAATCCGACGAAAAAAAAAAACCCAATTTACACATGACTTATTAACTACACCTTTCTGGGTTGTTTTACCTAGTACTGTTATTTATTATATGGTATTACGCACAGAAAATCCCCTTTTCAAATTATAATAAAGAAGGGCCTGTTTCAAAGAACGAAATCATTGCAACAGACGTACTCATGAATAGAAAAATGCAATATTGCTGCACTCGAGGCAGAGAGAAATTCTGTTTGAGTTTCACTCGGTCCCTTTTCTCCTCGTAATATTTTAAATTACATGAATTTTAATGCTAGCAGCGCCAATGTATTTCTCTGATTTCACAATGCCTAAAAATTTAATTGACATGTAAAAAAATATGATGCAGTTTAGTTTAATTGAAAGTTTTCGAACAACTTTTTTGACTTTGTAAAAAATGGATTAAAATTGTACAACTATTGGAATGAAAATTTATTTGCTCGCTTGAATGTAAAATTTATAGTAAGTACCTACAACATAGAAACAAAAAGAGGCCACTTTTTTCAAATTAAAAAAAAATTAAAATTGAATTCCTTTGACCTATTAGGAACATATTAAGGCACCGGGACTTACATGCTATTACATTCTTGTAAGTGTTCCGAGCTATTAATGTTGTTTGTTTGTGACGTCAGTAGCTAGAGGAGATAAAGACTGTGTAGACTCAAAATTATAGTTTTCAGAAGAGTGGCAACGCAAACCTAATTCTGTATGTTGCTACGTAGGATTGTTCCTAATATATATTTTTTTATTATTCGCATTTAGTGCATAAAAATAGTGATATATCATTGATTTTTTGTTGAACTCTTTTTTCGGTTTATATTTTTGTCTATTAAATAACCTGAAAATATATTTCAGTTATTTGACATATAGTATTATCAGAGTAAGACTAACATTAGTACGTGACCACCAGAGTTTTTACATAGGGTGATTAATTCCAATAATTAGTCCAATCAGTCTAAACAACAGAAAAACAATTCACACATTTTCCCCGAAATATTTCACGCCGCTGACTAATATTTCTTACATAAAAGTATGTAATAAAAACACGCACCGAAAGTAGTTCCTTGGTCTCCCCAGAATACGTTTTTCACAGCATTAGCGACGCTCGACCAAATATTCTCTTTATTGTAGCCTAAGCTTCTGTCCACTTCGCTTATTCCCTCATCAATAGCTTCACCTTCATCCAGTCTTTTTACACTTACTCTTTTCTTTGTAATAACAAATTTGAATTGGATCTCTGTTTCTTCCTCGTTTGATCTCAGAACGGTAGATAAGCAATTTTGTAGTGATCCGGCTATATTAGCAGTGAGGGCAGTTATAGCGTTGTTGACATTAGGCTGTACGGGTGAGTCAACGCACGTCTTGAATAATTCATTCGATTCCTTTGAGTAGTTTTCTGTTTCTACTGCGGGGCTATCCTCTTTGAAATTTATTGCCCTCGCTGGCATGTTGGCATGATCGCCTACGGGTGGCGTGCTTTCCAGTGGTTTCTCCTTGGGAGGGTGGACTGGTGTTCGGGCTAAAGTAAACCCTTTGTTCTCGAAACGATTTATGAGTGCTTGAAAGCGAGGATTGTGAGCGAATCTCGGTTTTTGAGGGCCGGGTGTAAGCATTCGCTTGGGTTTGCGATAAACTAAAATAGAAACAAACATATATCTTAGAAGTAACTAAATAAAACAAAATATATATTATTTAAACGAATAACAACAAAACTAAGATATAAAATATTTAATATTGATATTTTTTGGATGGATTTTTTGTTTTTATAATTTTATTTATTGATGACTAGCTTTTGCCTAATCAAACAAAAAAGATACATCTTTTCGTATCGAACTCGAGCTTTCTTCATATATTGAAGTAGCTCGTTGTTATTTTATAAGTATTAATGATAACTTGAAGGCAAGAAATTAATCTCCATAAATATTGCACATGACTCGGCAATCCCTTTTAAAAGTAATTAAAAAGTAACAAAAAAATGGATCAATAACCTCTATTAACTTTCGGTTGCTGCTCAAAAACTGTGTCTTCAGCGAACTTTACTTTCTTAGTTTTCGCGGACGACGATTCCGTATTATTCATGGAGTCTTGGAACGTCACCTGCTTCTCCGAACTATCTTGGCTGCCCAGTCGGATGCGACTCCCGGTAATAATGATGCTTTTAAGCTTCGGAAGCACATTTTCTGCTTCAGATTTTGAAGGCTGAGAAAAAATATAAAAACGTATTAAAGAAAAATATATCAGGTTAAAAATATAGCGGACATAAACCTTTGTATGTTGTAAGAAGGTTAAGGATTAAAATATCTCAAATACTTAATATATGATTTAAATTTAATTACTTTATTAATTACCATATTTCTTGCCACTGTCATAATGTAAATGATATGATACACACATAATATAATTGTTAGCTCGTATTTTTTGTTCAACGAAGACATTAGTTACTGCCAAACATTAATAACTAAAAATTATCCATATATTCGACAGCTATTCAAGCCAAAAGTAATTTTACACAATTCTTTTTGAGGGAAAGTTTGATGGATTTACACTCATACGTAAGGCGATAAGGGTCATAAACAAATGACGAGTTTTGAATCAAAAAAATAAAAATACTCATGGATTTTGCTCAAAATCAACATTTATTCTTATTATTAGATTAGGAACTTTGTAGTCTTACAATAAGAGATCATAATCAAAAACTTTTAATTTTAGAACACTTTTAAGTTTTTTTGTGTCTACGGAAAAGTTGCAATAGTCCACAGAAAAGGTAGAAATTCTAATTTCAACTAATCGTGTACGTTTTTAATAATCATTGAATTAAACATAAACTTGTTTAGCAGTGCTTCTAACTAGTCATCAAAACAAAAAATACAAATTGCAAAATATAATGACTCAAAAAAATTATCAAAATTTGTCCACGGAATGGTTTCTCTATAAGTTTCCCTATTGTGGACATTTTTGATATAAAAAAATATGAGAGAAAAATTACACAAATTTTTTTACTAAAACTAAAATATCGACTCGTCACTATCAGTTTCGGGTATTATAAACCTTCGTTTAGTTGGCGCCTTTGATTGAGGACTAAATATAAAATCAGAATCATCTGAATCATCTTTAGAGTTCAACCTCTTCGTTGGTCTAGATGGCATGCCTGAGAAAAACAAATTTTCTGGTGTAGCATGCAGACTTGCTATTGGGCTAGATGAATTTGAACGCGTAGAAGCTTCAGGTGTGGGCACATTATTATTCAGAAACATATTATCCTCTCGACTTGATACAGATGAAGTAGGCGTGTTTGGTCTAGATACCTTGTACTGTAGCTTTATTTGGCCAATCTCAAAATGGTCGCATATTTTATCTGCTGGGCATTCCAAGCAACTCAGTCTCCTCGCATGTAATAAATTTGGCTCTTTTTCATCCCAAGTAAGTTGGTGTAAATTAAATGTACCTTTAAAAGGTTTTGTCAAACTTTTGTTCAATGTATTTTGTATTTTAGAAACTTCCGAGTCATCAATCCCATAAACTTCTATTCCTCTACAATTATCTTTTAAGCACCCCATTAAATCTTCATAGCTTGAAATATCTTTGCCCATTCCCACAGAATTATCACACAATCTTTTGATGCAACCCCCAACCCCATCCGGGGCGCCTTTCCCGTGACCTTTTTCGCTATAATGCCAAATTACTTTCTCCACACCTAATTCCTTTCCTATGTAACTTGAAATTAAGTGAAACATTGATTTGTTTCTATACTGAGTGGATGGACCGTCGCTGAGGATATGTAATTCTGCAATGTCTGGTGTTATTTCCTTTATTCTTTTGAACACAGGGTTAAGGTGAGTACAAATTAATACCGGGTCATGTCTCAAGTTCTCTGAGACTGTGCAAATTGATGTGGTTTTAATATAATTATCCGGAGGGTTGCTTTCAGTACTATAGTAAACGCATGTATGTAATGACAACTGACTCTTTGACCCACCAAAATGAGCAGACTGAATTTCAGCACTGTACTTGCAGTTATAATTTTCTGAGAAATCAATATGTAAAAGACCCTGGAAAATACTTAAATTTTCCTTAACGGACTGAATAGCTCTTATTTGGTGAATAAAATTTCCTACATGTCTCATGTATACTGGCATGTTTGTGTGTAATAATTGTACCATTAATTTATTAGTCGTCTTAACAGTTTCTTTAATCGTTTTCTTGCATATTTTTTCTTTTCCTTTTATAACAGTGTTCACATTTTTTGTAACCCATCTTTCGTACGTAATAATATCGGTATCATTGTAGTTGTTAAAATCAATTTGTTTATTTTTACAATCTGTGCAATTTCTTTCCAGACACTGTAAATTAAAAGAACCCGGGCAACAAAGCGTTTTTGCTACATTAGAAGCAGATCCATGGCATATTATTTTTGCCTTTTGAAGTGCTCGTACAATAAGATCACTGTTTTCGTGTGTCATACAAAGACACGTATTTCGCGAAGAAGCCTTTGGGAAAAGCACCCAAAAAGGTCGATATCTTCTAAAAGTCTGGTAGGAAATTGTCATCCCAGTCTTCTTAACAAAGCTTTTATGGAGGTTCAGAAGAGTATCGTTTAATAGACGTATCTGTTTTTTGCTCTTTTTTCTTGTTATAGTTTCGTTCTTTCCTGACGTCAGTCTACTATTTTCGTCTTCAGTTAAAAAATCATGAACTGATTTACAGACATCATCATTTTTAATCCCTTTCTTCTTTGATTTAGCTTTATTCAGGACTTCTTTGTTTTCTTTTTGTTTAAATCTTCTTACACGCATTTTATATTTATTTAACTCACGTCTCATGTCATTAATTTTCTTCTTTAAAGTCTCATTTTCTTCTTTCATTCTTCTTCTATTACGTGCAGAGATTATTTTGCCAACACTAACACGTGATCGCGAAGAAGCAGTACTGGTTGAAGGAGTATTATCTTCGAGATTAACGACGTCCTTTTTCTTCAACTTTAATAGTTCCCGCCTCTTCTTTGACTTTTCACGCCACATTTTTCTTATTTGACGTTGTTCCCTCGGAGTGTAATCATTAATATTTTTTATTTCTCCTCTTTCTTTCTTCTTATGATATCTTTCTCTGTCTTTTGTCTTTACTTCTTCTATAGCACTTTCAGTCATTTTTGAACGAGCTCTTCGCATGCTCAACTTTTTTTGTTCACGGCGTCTTTTCTTTTTTTCTTCTTCAGTAAGTTGAGATACTGACCTACTTGCTCTGGGCATTTTACCTGTGTACAAAAGTATACATGTGTATAGTATACGCCATGCATTATGAGCAATTTAAATAATTAACTTTTACCATGCTTTTACCCTTATTCCTCCCACATTAATGCAAGTGCAACTGTGGCTAAAAGCTAGAGGTTTAGCTAATGTTATAAATGAGAAAGTGAGTTTGTTGTGAGTTAGTTTTATTTACAGTATTGATTATTGCGAAATTTGGCATAAACGTTTTCTGGGATACGAAAAGGAACTGGAAAAAACCAGTTGAAGTACTTTTCTTGGTGAATCGAGGTCAAAGTGAGCGTGGATGCGGGCGAATGCTAATATATAGCAAGCAAAAAATCAACAAACATCAATATGTCTAACTATACATTTTAATTAAATCTTATTCAAAACTCCACGGAAAAGACGATGTCCACAGAAGTGAACACATGGTCACTTCCGTGGTCATCATCTTTTCCGTGGACATAGTGTCCACGGTAAAGTTGTCCACGGATTGGTCGACGATTAAGATAGTAGACGATTGAACACTTAGTTTTGAGGTTATGAAAACGCCGGCTACATTTTTGTCAAGAGCTCTGACATGCACATTACGGTGACGGCTAGTAAAAATTTTAGGTATTTACTTACCAGAAAAAAGTATGTAACAGAAAAGTCGCTGTGATCTTGAACACTGGCTGATATTAACTTTATATTTCAAAAAATAAACAAAAACATTCGGAGCAACCACAAAGCACTGGCCTCAAATGACAGAGACAATGACAGCTAAATAATGTTGCCATCGTTTATAAATTAAATTGCATTAGTAACTTTTTATTTACAAAAATTTGGAAACTTTTGTAAGTCCACGGAAGAAGAGGCGTCAATCAATTACGCTAAGTTTAAGTATGATAATATTTTTTATAAAGCTGCGTATTTACTGAAATTGGTAAAAAACGTAGTTTATGTATACTACTTATTAAATAGATAAGGAAATAAAATCTTATGAAAGCATCAGTAATTTTTATTTTAACTTAAACATTTGAGCACGAAAGTTACACAGTCCACGGAAGGGTACATTTCGGTAATTTTTTTTTATTTTTTTTTTAAATTTAAATATTTTCTCTTAAAATTATAATATAAATAGATAAATCAATCCAAAACAAATACTTAAAAAAAACATTTTCATAAATAAAACTTAATTTAATTGGAATTTTTGATTGACACAAATTTATAATGCGTTTTGTTTATGACCCATAAGCTCTTTGATAAAAAAATAAATAAATAAATACCTCATTATTGGTACTCTGAGCTGGACTATCAGCATTCTCAATTTCAGAGAGTGGTGAGTCAGCCCCTTGGCCAGAGAACATAGCCCACCCACTATTAGCAGAATGGGTAGGAGTACTAGTAGTGACAGCTTGGGCTAGCTTCAAAAGATTAGGCTGGATGTGAGAAGTAGGTGTCGTCATCTCTTTTTGTGATTCTGGATCTATAAAATTAAATTAGAAAACTTAATTAAAATTAAAAATATATATTATTTATGGGTAAGCACAAGATGAGTACGTGACGCATGGTGAATTTGTTAGATAGTATGACAAGAAAGTAATAAAGGAGAAATAAACATAAAATCATTATCTTTCATTGAAATAAAACACAGTTTTAATAAGGTTCCAATTATTTTAAACCTTAATGATGTATCAAACTGATAGTTAAGAGGTATAAAAACTCACTAGGATTATTGTCAGGTCTTGATGGCGTCGTTTTGCTATTTACTGGAGACCCGTCATATTCACCATCATCAACGGTTTCATCATATTCTTCTACAACTTTCTGTCTCATCAAAGCAAGTAACTTTTTAGCATGAGGAGTTGCACATCTTTGTCGTTTTGGTCTAGGCGTTTTAGGTACTAATTTTGGATGAGGTGTTTGTTGATTATTTACTTTAGCTTCTTCTTCCTCACTTTCACTGGACGCATAATCTACTATATTATTTTTTCTTACTATCGGTGTTATTACAGCTGTTTTGCTAGATTTGTTTACAGATATGATTCCTTCAACATTTTCCGTATCATTCTTTGTTTTCTCGTAAATAGAATCAAATTTCTCATCAACGAAACTTTTGCTAGGTTCATTTGGGACTAATTCCGATATGCTGGTGCATTTCTCGACGTCGATAAAATCCTCCATTTTGTTGAATATTTTGTTACACTTTTTGCACTGTAGTGGTGAATGTTCTTTTGTCAGATGTTTCAAGAAAGCGTCATTCAGTTCCTCAGGTTTACAAAGAAATTGTTTGTCTCTGCATATAGGGCAGTCAAACAGTAGTCCATGCGTGGTACTCTCGTGCTTCCAGCGACAGTCGCTACAGCAAAACACTGACTGACACACAATGCAAACAGCCTGAAATATAAAATGTTGATTTTTTTATTTCTAATGTAATGAATCCACAAAATATCAATAAATAAAGCATTGAATATAAATAAACAAATAGGGACAAATCACATAGATTAAACTTGCTTTACAATAACTTGTAAACTTGTATTAAACATATATTTTATTTCATACTATGTAGATAAACATCCAAGACCCAGGACAATCTGAAAAATATCGTTTTACATTTTGGTCTGACCAGGGATCAAACTCCACTGAGTTACAGCAACAATTATTTTTTAGCCAGGGAAAGAAGCCTAAATAGGCACGACGACAGTGCTGTGTAGTGGAAAAATTGCAGTGATAATGTATCATAACTGTTGTACAAACTACCCTAAATCATCTTACAGAACATGTAACATATTTGTTAAATTATGTATAAAAAAAAAATTAAATCAATAAAAAAATGATACACACTACACTGTAGTGTGATTTGACACACAACTTATAAATTAAATTAAGTATGGTCGTATTTCGACAACTGGGCGACCACTAGTTTGCATAAAAACATTATGTTAAATTAGTCTCTGAAACTTTATCGTTGAACGCAGTAAATCAGTACTGGAATTTCAATGGATTTGTCACAGTAATTGACCTGTTGACCTGTTCACGACAAGCTGGTCTAATTGGTTCACGGCTTTAGCATTATCCCCGATAATTTGATACGCATACTAGGGTTTACAACGTCGACATATGAAAATCCCAAATTATAATTTTTTAAATTCTAGCAACTTTAATATAAAAAGTTCGGCTATATATATGTTTTAAAATCCATTGCTTGATTAGTGTCTGACAAGTGCTTAATTTCCTTTCTAATGTTGCTTTTTTATCTAAGTTAATGGCTGACCGTCTTTAATTTAATAATATGTACCACGCGAACTGACTTGCTTGTCACTAAATACGATATAAAATACATGCAGCATTTTTATTTTCGATAAAACCTTATTAAAATGCAGTATGTAGGTAGAATCATTATTTCGTACAGTCATTTTTTGTAAAAAATTGAGCCACCGAAGCATAAAATTTTTAATCTACACTAATATCATCAAGAGGAAATATTTGATTGTTTGTTTGCATTGAATATGCTCCGAAACTACTAGATGGATCTGAAAAATTGTTTCATAATTAGAATCTTACACTATACCTAATAAACTTCAGCTAAAGAATATTTACAAAAAGTAAGGGATGCGTATGAAAACTTGGATAATGTAACCCAAGGTGTGGAAAAATACCAAAAAATCCAAATACCTATAATTGTTATATACAATATGTTAAGAAAACCCTGTCCGACGCTTAAAGGGATAATTCAACCCATCGATATGAACAACTTTTCCAATGAAACCAATATTGGAAACTCAAATTTTTTTGAGGTTTCCATACAAATTGACCGGACGGACGAACACTTTTGTGTAGAAAAATATCAAACATTTTTTTGAGTTCCCAGCATTGGTCTCACAGGAAAGTTGTCCATATCGACAGACTGAATCACCGCTTCAAGGGTCGGACAGGATTTCCTTAACATATTGTATAGTAGTTATCTGATAGTTATTCCAGAGCCTAAGCTTAACCTACCTATAAGCAATCTTTTTTTTTACTTAATCAAGTATAATCATGATGATTATACTTTGTTAGTATACAATTTTTAATAATTTTAAACTTTTATTTCATACAGGGATCCCGTCAGTTCCAGCGGCATTGCAAGCCCTATTACCCGTACCGTAATTGCTGTCAGGGTAACGAATGGGTACGATTCATTGCTGTGTACGAAAAATGTAAAATCCTATTTAATCCGATTGAGAACCGCTACGTGGTTTCATCGAAATTATATGTTTTTATAAGTATTAAATTGATTTGGGGATATAGTAATTTGTACTTAGGATAATAAACATGAACCTTATGAGCATTCTATTAATTTGATTTAAAGTTATATTTCGTTCTTTCACTTTTAAATTGAAAACATGTATTGAATGTGATTTAATATATGCAAAAATAGACAATTAAAGTTTGTATATATTCCCGTACTCCGAAATAAAATGATTTATTGATGATTTATAAGAATATAAAAAACTATATATAAAATAGCTACATTGATTTTGTCAACAATTCAAGTTTTATAATGGTGGAACTTCCATGCTGGTCTGGGAGAGAAGAAAAAACATAGTGTGCGAACTTCTTCTAACTCCCACGCAGATCCCTCCCCGAACGAGGGAATAGGCGAAAATCCGAGAAATCATGTCATTAGGTGACGTGGTTTAGCATCCCATCACTATTATTTTTCCATTTTCCACCTAATGCCCAACAATACGCTAAATGAGCCGTAAGGTTATGTAGGCCTCGGCTCTGTCCACCCCGCAAGGGAAAAAGACGCGATATATGTATAATGGCGGAATATACACACGGTGAAATTTTGATCGTTCTGGACCCTTAAAGGGGTGATTCAGCCCGAACTCAAAATTTTTTTGACATTTCATATATAAATTGACCGGCCGGCCGAAATTATTTTATGGAACTGCCTATTTTTTTTTGAGTTCCCAGAATTGGTCCCATAGGAAAAGTTGTTTATATCAACGGGCATAATCATGGGTAAACACTGTTGTCCTTCAAATCATCAAATAAGCCCGTCAAAATGAACAACTTTTACTATGTAACCAATACTGAGAGCTATTTTAGGGTTCCGTACCCAAAGGGTAAAAACGGGACTTTAATGTCGCTCCGCTGTCCGTCTGTCTATTTGTCTATCCGTCTGTCACTAGGCTGTATCTCATCAACCGTGATAGTTAGACAGCTAAAATTTTCACAGATGATGTATTTGTTGCCGCTTTAACAACAAATACCTAAAAATAGAATAAAATAAATGTTAAAGGGTTACTTGTTTTTGCTCGATATTGATAATAACAACAGGCAGACGCTTGAAATATTCACAGAACATTAAGTTATATATTCACTTTAAAAATAAATAATCAAATAAAAGTTAAATTAATATTAAAGGGGGGCTACCATACAAGAGACATGGTTTTTTTGCCGTTTTTATAGATAACGGTACGGAACCCTTCGTATGCGAGTAAGACTCGAACTTGACCGGTTTTTTAATCTAATTTTGTGGGTTTAATAGTTTTCCTATCTCACAGCTGAGAACCAGAGACTTGAAACCAAAACACGCAAGTTATTCCAACGCATGACAATAATTTCGCCATAACTCCACATAAATATGAGAGAATTGAGGAAACACTTATGAACAGCGAAAAAGGGTCCGCGGTCGCAATGCTGACATTCCTCGCACGCGGCAGCCGTGGCAAAAAGCGAAAACGTGTTTCTGGACAACCGCATTACGACTTCACTGTACTGTATTCAGAGAGGTATATATAGGGGTTCTTTAGCCAACTTCAAAAGGTGGAAGTTCTCAATTTGACGTCTATGGACCGTCGTTCTAACGCTATTTTCTGATGTAAAGTATGATGGTGTGTGATGGACAGAGTTTGGAGACTATAATATACGGATGGACACTTCATTAGTGAACATAAATATCCAATTTTTTTAAATCCTGTTACCAAGCGTATAGAAGACTGAAAATTTCAAAATTTGTTAAAATTAAATTTAGGAGTGATTGTGTTAAAATTCTTTATAAGCGTGAACTGCTCAAAATAATACTGCCGGCAGTATTGTTTTGAGCAGTTTGGATTAATTTCTGTGACAGTTTCAGGGTGCACTTGGCCACTGGGTTACGGCTAACTGCCACATATAAAACTTCATATCTTGAGAAAGATTCGTAAGAAATGAGAAAGAAAGGGTTTAATTACTGCATGAAAGGAGTCCTAACTCCTGAGTATGGTTTCATCACACAATCAAGTACATAAATTTTGGACATACGAGTATGGCAACTTACTATGACCAAGTCAGAGCAAACGAGGGCAAACGCTTACTAGAACTGTGATGGACATCGATCTAAACTGCTACCGACCATGCTTAAAAATAATTTTAACACAATCCTAATTTTTTTTTAACAAATGTTGAAATTTTCGATTCTTCTTACATCCAGTTAGGAAGCGTATATTCACCTATATACGCTTTCTAACTAGATGTAAGAAATTGGATATTTATGTTCATTATAAAGTACACATCCATGTATTATAGTCACCATACACTATCTAATATACCAGAATTTTGCGTTGGGACGACGGTGTACTATGTTATAATTTACTGTAAGTATATTTTAAGCCGTGTGGTATCTGGCAGAGTAGAATAGGACCACTTTAAATCTACCCGTGGATGTCGTAGAAGGCGACTTAGGAAATACAAGCTAAACAAAGCTTATAAACCCGTCTGGCCAGCGTGGAGAGTATAGGCCAAGTCCTCTGGCTGCTCTGGCCAAGTATGGCTCTTAGTAGTACAGAGAGGCCTGCTATACCAGCCTACTTGCTAAGGTAAACAACGTTATGATCAACACTTTAAAATATATTGGATTTCCTATGATTGGCTTTTTTTATTTGAGATATATAAACTGTAATGGATGTTGAAGTTACCATCAAAACGTTGTATACTGTAGTTACCAAAAGTTAGCAAGTAGGCAGGCAGAGCCTTTGGGTTCTTTCTCCAGCCCGTCAGAGGTATTTTTCTGATGATTTGGAGCTACTTGTGGTTGGTTGGTACCGGACAGCTGGCCCGCCATAAAAATTTCAAATGATAAATAGCGAGAATGTTGTCATTATAATGAATTTCAGGTTTCAACGCACTATAGCTGAAGATACGACTGAGAAAACCTTCAGATAAGTAGGATGTGGCCTGGTGTCTGCCAGGCATACAAATATGAAGCTTCTGATGGTAAGTATAAAATTGTAGTTGTTTTGTGTTGTAAATATCAAAATTGCACTTGGAGAAAGATAAGCACCATAGTATAAAAGGAATACTTTTTGAGTGGTTTGAACCGTAACTCAAATATGAACCGTAACACACGCGTGGTTTTGTAATCTTTCATACAAAAAAATTGACTTCAACCAAATTCTGAACCGATTTTGATGACATTGAAATAGGACGAATTGAAAAGCATATCCTTTCAATTAAATCTTAAACAGATTTTTTACCATTGGTTCATATAATGACGCAGTTATAAGGTAACAAACAATAAAAAAAAACTTACAACCAAATTGAGAACTCCTTTTTTAGTCGGTTTAAAGCGAATTAACAATTCTTTTTATATATTCACTGAAGTAAGTACATTTAATTAGACATCATTAGTGTTACGGAAATACTTTTAACGCACACTTAATAGTTTTTGGGAACATTTTTACATTATAATAATAATATAATAGAACACTTTATTGCACCAGAAAACACATACAACATTTATCACAAGTAAAATTAGATGTTTAACAGGCGGCATTATCTCTAATGCAATCTCTTGCAAGCAACCATAAGATTAACCAATAAATGGCAAATAAAACAATACTTACATCAGGTGAAGGTTTCATTTTCTATTAGTGTCATGTTCCTCTAAAAAAACCTTAATAAATTACCTAAATAACTGATGATAACTTGGGATTTTATCACAATATTATAATCGCGGTGCTACAAAATACTAACTAGCCTTAAACTTTTTTTTCTGCTACCCTCAAGGATGGCAAATACAACAATAACCCGCAGAGTAATTGTATCGATTGACAGATTAAAAAGGGCACAATGTTCAATGGAAATATCAATCTTTTATAACAAAATTATAACTTTATTTTACCACCCGAACAGAAAACTGTGGATGTGAATCCACATGAGTAAGATTCCATATATCACTACATAGATTTAGAGCCTATGTAATGATTAGGCATAATTTACTCTGTTTGTATGAAGCGCTGTCGGCACTAGCTATCCGTTCCTCACACATTTCCCCTATAACTTTCTTTGCCTTCCCGTCATATACATACATACTCAAAAAATATACCCTCCATTTTACGCAGCCGAATAAATTACATTTAGCTTAAACACTAATATTAGGAATATCATAATATTACTTTTTCCCTGCATTCACGAGATGGAAGCAGCGGACATTTTAAATTCGTAAATCAGTGGCCAGGGACGGCGCAGTAATTCGCAAATTAGATAAAATGTTGATACAAAGCCAGCTTTCCACTTGGGAGCCATTTTCCGGCCATGTCGGACAATACGGCCAATATCAGCTTCATCTCGGTGATACATTGTATTTTTACGTTAAAAAATAATGCAGTTTTTGATCTATTACAAAATATGTTAGGCTTTTTGTTATTTATTTATTTTTAAGTGAAATGTAAGTTATTTTATTTTCAACCGATTTCAAAAAGGAGGTTATCAATTGGACTAATGCATAAGTAATATTGTCAAAATTGCACAGTTCTTGTATATGTTATTCAACCAGCTTCTAAATACGTGTTCCATATTTATTGATTGTATGTAAAAAAATATAAAAATTAAAAAGTGTCGGACAGTGTGTCCGAATATATTGTATCCGAGTCGTCAGCAAGTCGTTTTAACACATACAGTCATTATTATTACTGTCCGGTAGTACAGAGAGGGTCATGGTCCAGCAGTGGAGACCAAAAAGATCTGATGATGATGATGTAAGATTTTATCCGCGCATATCTCAAAATCAAAAGCATTTAAATCGGCTCAGTGGTTTTTGAGATAGAAGTGTGTTGAAGTCGGCTAATTTTTTTGTTTATTTATTTTGTTTCATCCTCTAAAATAAGTTCATGGCATTATATTTTAAAGGATGAAACAAAATAAATAAACGTTCGATTCTATAACATAAAAATTAAAGAATGGTTCTTTTAAATTCCTTGAGGACGTCTAATTATATTACAGATTACAATAACTTTTTCTAAGAGTATTGTCATGACAATTAATTGAAGCCTTTATTTAACTTTAATTGAGCAGTTGCAAACAGCAAAGCTGTAATGTTATTTATATGTTGTTTTAATTAACTTGTCTTCATATTTAACGACTCTGCAAATTGACAATCAAATAAAACAACTTTGTACATTGTTTCAACGCTATGTTTGGAAGTGATTTTGCTCTCAGACTAGCACACTTATAGTTTACTTAAACTGAGCTGAAACGTTACTACTTAGAGGTAGTATGACATAGTTTTGATATCCATTTTTTATTTACATCTCATTATTATTTGTATCTCTCTTATATCACGGGTGTTACCCCGGTTTGACTGGATATAGATCCAACACGTAGAGGCCCTTTGGAGCAGTTGATGTTATATTGGTCTCTAGCCAGAACCCGTTCCTAGAAATACCAATGTGTGATATGCCCTTGAACAGGTCTAAGCTGGAGGAGGAACTATTGCATTTTAAAAAGGAAATTAATGGGTTTATGGGATTGAGATTTGGATGCACTTATGCTGGGTTATTTCAAAGAGACGTGCACCTGCCATAATCATGGTAACTGACTACAATTGGCAGGTGTTGGCTTGCCGCCCACCAGATGGGCCCCTCAAACTAGCCGACGATTAATGCCGGCAAAAGGGGCAACACCGGTGAGGGTGACTTAGGGGTGTTGAGAGGTGTGCTGCACTTTCTCCGAAGTTACTCGCGGCATTATGCCCTTTAACACTTCCACCCCTGGAGCAACAGCTCTCACTACTCCTCTTTGGACCGTCCAACTAAGGCAAGCCAGAGCCGAGAGTCCTGCGAGCCCTCTTGGGTTTCCACCCCGACCGATGAAGACACGTCGGGGGCAAGGGCTCTAACCAACTCTCTGGAGCACTCGGATCCGTGGTGTCGTTACTCACCAACAGCTCGCCACAAGCTGCCCTGCGGCCACTATTATTATTATTATACTATAAGGTTGTTATTATTATACTATAAGGTTGAGTGGTCGAAAATAAATTATTTATTATACTCGTGTTTCGTCCTCAAGATTAGTAATATCACACTATGTAGTAACGCCTAGTGACACCGCCTAATCTCTTCGGACGAAACACTTCGTATAATTATGATTGAACTTCACGTACAGGTAAGTTCGTTTAATTTAGCTAATAATTCACTAGTATGCAGTTTGCTTCACGATGTTTTTCCTCATCGGAAGCAGAGAGCGATCGATAAAAATGTTTTGAGTCACATTGGTCTAAAACTTTAGAGGAGTTCAACCACGGACGGGGTTTGTACCACAATGGCCACTGAACACTACGGCTTATATTATAACTATTTATGTACAGTACGAGTTGACCATCTTCGATTATACTCTTACTTGTTAATGTAATAACTACGTTTCTCATTCGTATGCAGGGAATGCGAAATAAATCCTAGTCATTTATTGTTCTGTTCAAAGATTCAAAGATTTATTCAGAAAATAGGCCTTTTCAGGCACTTTTTCACGTCAATTCACATTTTAAATAATACTTATTATATTATATTCAAATTATTAATTATTGTTCAAAAGCTACAAACTACTAGCGTTTCGGAACCGACCACTGCAGAGAAGAAGACGCCGAAAGAAACTCTTTTCAACAGTATTGGTCGCCTACTTGCCTGGAGGGCTTTGTATGATATTTAATATTTTTATCTTTTCTCTTTTTTTTCTGATGTCATGTTATATACAATTTCAATTTACATATTTTTGTGGTACACGTTATGTTAGCGATCGAGCGTGCAACAACAACAGATATGATCTGTCAGCTGACATTTTGTATCAGAGAGGATATTTTTTATCGACATGATCATTACAGCCGTAGAAAGTCCACTATTGGACGAAGGCCTCTCGCAAAGTTACTTCGTTCCATGGGAGGATTTGCCAAACTCACCACGCTTGGCAGGCGGGTTGGCGAGCGTAGTATATTTGGCTTCTCGTGCTTCCGATGCTGCTGCCCATAAGGAGGCCGGGCGCGCGTACCCGATACCATCCATACCTTAAACCACTGGAAAGACAGTTGTATATGTATATGTAATATTTTTATCGACATCATCATCAGGTCTTTTTAGTCTCCACTACAGGAGCATGACCCTTTCTGTACTACCAGAGCCATACTTGGCCAGAGCAGACAGAGGATTTGGCCTACACTCTCCTCGCTGGCCAGACGGGTTGGAGAGGTCTCATTGATGTTTATGAGCTTTGTTTAGCTTGTATTTCCTAAGTCGCCTCTTACAATATCCATGGGAAGACTTGGAGTGGTTCTATTCTACTCTGCCGGAAACCACACGGCTATATCGACATACCTTAGTTAAATGAGCAATTACGAGTATCACAGTCCAATGAGCAATTCAGTTTAGCATACTTTACGTCGTAATTTTTTAATCATGTTTTTTACTCACACTTTTAGTTTTTCTGCAAAAGCAGTCTTATTATAAAAAGCATCTGCATAATTATATTAAAATCAGACCTAAAAGTGGAAACTCATCTGATAAATGTTTTAATGGAGCAGTCTAGCGGAATTTTGTTACGCATGCAGGTTTTAATCAAGAGATATCTTGGAAAATATGTGAAAATGAGTTTTTTAAATTAATCTTTAATGTACCACTGCTGGGCAAAGGTCTCCACCATTTCTTCCAAAATCCCTATTTTGTGCCACTTCAGTCCATTGCTTTTCATTGCTCGTGATATCATGACACCAACGCAGCACTTTCTAAGCCTATCTCTTTTTCTGTTACCATCTTCCGGAGTTCATTTTGTGATTATAGTAGCCTATAGGTCTGGATGTATTCGACAAACGTGACCCGCCCAATCCCATTTGAGCTTGGTGGCATTGTGCCACACGAGGCCAACAATTTTAGTTTTAGAGGGAAGCACAGTGTTTGGCTCTCTATCTAGCCTGGTGACACCCAGGATACTTCGCTTCATCGCTCTCTGGCAAATCTCGAGCTTGGACTTCTGATCCTCAGTCAATTACCAAGAGCACCGTAACAGTGTGACAGGGGAAGGTCTCTCTTCATTGAGCTCTTTCATGGACTACACCACGCGTTGTCTATGCAGCGGAGAGGTTGTATGACTATGAGTTCTAAATTTAAAAAATACGTCTTTATACTACTTTAGAAATATCCATACTTCTTCATAATTATCACTGATATTATAAAGAGGAAAGATTTGATTTTTCGTTTGCATTGAATGGGCTCCAAAACTACAGAATCGATAAAAAAAAATATTTCACCATTAGAATCGTACAATATCCTTGATGAACATAGGCTATAGAATTAAATACCTTTATCTACCCGTGCTAAGCCAAGTAAGTAATTCTGTCTCTTTAACCACTAAGCCGATTACGATGAAATTGGTGGTAGTTTTATGGAGACCCGAGGAAGGATATGGAATACCATTTATCCTGGAAAAAAGTACTGCTCCCGAAGGGTCGTTGTTCACGCGGCTGGAGCTGTGGGCAAAAACTAGTTAAAAAAACGTTTGGTTAACGTTTTATAGTCCGAATTATTATTGCTATTGATTCCTTGCATAGTTTTAGCATTTGTATGTCAGAAAACTATATACTGAACTCTTTCACCCGGAATGATGGTAAGAGACAAGAACGGTATGATTCTGGTGCATTAAAGATTAGTGAACACTGGCGCCACCCCATCTCCAGGCACCAAGTCGAAGGCAGACACAGCCGCTGCAGGGCAGAAACTCTTAAAAAGCGTTTTGGGGTAGCAACAATTTAGGCCCATAGGGGTCCACCAGTGCATAAGTTTTTTTCTCAAGGGATGGAAGCTACATAGCCCTAGCTCAGCATATCAGCATCGCCATTCAATTCGCAATGCTGTCCGTCTTTTGGGTACGATGCCCCGGGTGTGAGTGCTTGGATGGACTGTACCATTTTTTTATATATATTTTAGGTACGTCTCTTTCGAAGTTAAATAAAATTAATTGTCAATAAAAATAGAAATATAAATTTGTACATACATATTATCATGTCTCTATCCCTTACGGGATAGACAGAGCCTAAAGTCGTAAGACCGAAAGGCCACGTTTAGCGTGTCGGTGGGCGTAAAGGTGGAAAACGGAATCAAAATAGTGATGGGTTGCTAGCCGCATCGCCTATTTTCATCCTTCTTTAGATTTTAGCCCATTCCCTTGACCGGCTTCTACGGTTTGCGCGGGAAGAGAGGCAGCTGGCACATTCTATGTTTTTTCTATTCTCCCAGACCAGCATGGAAGATTTTGTATGGTGGTTAACAATATTTGGAATCAATCAGATTATTTATTTTTATCTCTCTCTATCTTATTTATTACCACAAAAACACACCACATTTTGAATTAACTACAATAAGAGCCTTTAATAAATATCATAGTGGAATATACCGCAGTTTACTGCACCTAATGAATTAGTTCTACGTATTTCACGCCGTTATGTAAGGTATTAGATTTCACAGCAGTATAATGTGGCTAACACAATCAGCAGTGGTTTATGCAAATGTGTATGTGGTTGAGAATACGGGGCACTAAGTGAACTGAGGTATTTTACCAGTGCCAGGTTTCTCAAAAGCACAACGCCAACATTTTCTGTTATTCTTACTTAGAATCACGATATTACTCACGTTTTATTCGTCGCATTCGCCGCCTAGTTTCAGTCTGCACGAAGACCATCATCGGGATATTAGGGGTGGTGACAGTTTTGCTGCTCTCAAAGGACTAAAGGTAAAAAGCGTGCGAGCGGTACGCGTCGGCCCGCTGCCCGTGCTAGTCGGCGAATTTGACTGATAAAATGTAAGTGTTTTGCTCACGTGATTCTTTGAATTCATCTCGTAAGTTTTGATATGACTAGCTCCGTGGCGCAGCGGTCAACACGCCTGCCTGCGACACGGAGTGACCGGGTTCGATCCCCGGCCAGGTCAAGATGGAAAATGATCTTTTTCAGATTGGCCTGGGTCTTGGATGTGTATCTATATATGTATTTGTTATAAAATATAGTATCGTTGAGTTAGTATCCCATAACACAAGTCTCGAACTTACTTTGGAGCTAGCTAAGGGCTAGCTCAATCTGTGTGATTTGTCCGTATATATTTAGGTATTTATTTATATTATAATTCAAACTCAAATTTAAAATAATCCTTATCCTTACTAATATTATAAATGCGAAAGTCAGTTTGTTTGTTGGTTTATTTGTTTGTTACCTTTGTTTTGTTGTAACCGATCATCATGAAATTTTGCATACAAGTTACCTTTGTTTTGTTGTAACTGATCAAATTGAAATTTTGCATACAAGTTCTCTGAAGTACGGAGCCTTCTGACTCCGTAGAACTTGTAACCCAGACTCTGTAACCCAGAGAACTTGTAACCGACAAAGGCGTCCTTTTATAACGGGAAAAAGTCTAATTATTAAAATTTATATAGGTTGCGGTGTAGACCATTAACAAGCCACTTTGGCCTTGTAACTGGTCTACACCGCAAATAATAAAGACGTGACTGCTATATTTGTATAAATTTAAACCAAATTATCCCGAATTAACAACGGAAGTAATAAATTCAAGCCATTAATTACAATCGGATACTTTACACCTATTAGCGGGCTTTTAAACTAATGTTGCCATTAGATTTATCGATATTATCCCGAGCAAATTTTAGGTACCTTTTATCTTCTACTAGCTGACCCGGCGAACATTGTACTACCTCTTTTTGGATAGTCGTGTAAAAATAGCTTATACATTATACAGCGTGATTTTGAATCTCTGAACTATATTGAAATCCTGGAATCAGAATGGAATACGGAATTGAAAGAAAAAAAGTAAGAAACGAAAAAAATAAATTAGATCTGCCATAGAAATTTGTCCAGCTCGTCCAGTTCGATCGGCGACTTTGTATGGGAAACCTATTTTTTTTTCGATACTCAGCTTTTTTCTTGCAATTCTGTATTCAATTAGGGCTTCTGATTCCTTGATCTCAATATAGTTCAGAGGTTCAAAATCACGTGGTTCATTAATCCATGAAAATCGGTCTAGCTGTTCTCAAGTTATAAGTGTTCGAACAAACCCGACGTAACAATAGAACTTTTCTAGGTTGGTATATTATATTAATACTGAATAAGTATTTTTTTATAAATATCAATGATTTAAGTGCATTTGACCTCTTTCTTACCTGATCATCATCATTTCATGTAGGTGTCACGGTCAATCTACCATGCACACCCTGGTGTCAGACTTCTTTATAAATAAATCTATATAATCAAGTATATACTTGTGTACAGAACCAGCACCGCAATTTCCCTTTTCTCTGAAACAGAGTATTTCCGTACATTACAAACAGTGTATTCTTGTACAGTGCGCGGGACAGGTTGTCGAGACCTGTTAAGGTTACTCAGGCAAATATTTGCGGTGTATAATATGCTGAATTGTTATACTTAGCTTAGATTACATAATAGGGGTACGAATATTGTTGCATACATACAATAATTTAAGAGCTTTATTGACTAAGATTTTGTCTGTTTTCTGCCAATTGTGACACTTTTTAATAAAAGGTAACACTTCTTTATAAAAGGTGGCATTCAACTATTTAACTATAGAAATAAAGCACCTATCAGAAGCCAGACATGGCTGACATGAGCTGAAAGCTGTTTGCGTAATTCTTTTTATAAAGAGCTAAGGCAGACCCCACATATATCATTTTAGTTTACATCCATAGTAAACGTCTTTAAATTAAAATAACAACTATAATTGTACTTCAATTGTCATTTGTGTTTATTAGGTCATTGATTTCCGAGCTTGATACAAATATATTTTTTGTTAATTAGAAGCTAGGTTTTTGAATTATTTCGTTTAATCGAGTAATGTTTTACCGTTTACTCTAGCTAAAAACGTTTGCTAAATGTTGTATGGCTTTCTACTTATTATTAGTTGATTTTCAAATTCATTGTAAAATTAATGAGTTCTACTCTCAATACCTCACTTGTAAAAGTCGGGTAGTTGTATAGGTGACTTAAGACTTGATACGTTTATGGGCAATGGGATATGGTGGAGAATTTCGGCGCCGAGGTTAGAACCTGCAGTAGCCCAGTTTGCAGAGCGTAGGTCGTGCATAGATCTAAGTTAGCTGTTACGGTGCTTTTTCCCGGGATGAAAAGTCAAATTAAATTCTATGCCCTGCCCTCCACTACCACTTTACCAAATTACATCTAAATTAACTCAGTGGTATAGGCGTTGATACGTAACAAACAGACTGACAGAGTTACTTTCATATTTATAATACCTCTATATACGAGTATTTATGATTATAGAGAAACCCGATGGTCCAATATTTGTGACCATTATTAGCACTTACGTATGTTAAGCAGCCCCGGGCGCGGTTCTATCTGGCATGGGTGACCGTAAGTGGCTAAAAAATATCTCAAGCTCCTCCGTGCATCGGAAGGCGCGTTAAGCCGTTGTTCCCGGCTGTCATAAATAATGGCAAACATTAAGCTATGTCAGATGCTCTTAGGCAGCGTAGACACGTATGGAGTACGCAATCATCTGACCCAGTGTATCAAAGTTGATTTTCATTTTATATATTTTTATTAAATATTTGTTAATTTCTTTTAAACAAATTTGCAGTTTAATTAAATTTAAACGTTAGATACACTGTGCATTTATCAGGAATGAATATTTGTTGCAAATTCAAATGCAAACAATAAAACAGATTTCATTTCCCATTCGTACGTTAGTTTTGTTTGCCCAACTGCAAGCAAGGAGCAAAATATTCTACCGCTTTCCTCTTTCCTGTTTCTACATCCAGTGATCCAGTGCTTATTTCTATAATGCAGATTATACTTGTGTTTATGTAAGCGGACGCCTTTCTCTGTACCACCTGTTGCCATAGCTACCTGTTGGTTGTTTCAAATCTCATTTATTATTTTACAGGTAAATGTTCTCGGAGTGATTCTCTTGAAAGTCTGACTCGGCTGATAGCAAGAAGATGTTGGTCGTCTTATTTGCTTACAAAATGTTTGCCTGATATTGTTTACTTACTGTGCGGAGTTCTTCTCAATTCACCTGTCTAGAGTACTCAAAAAGCCTTTAAAAAGCCCTATACGTCTAAAAACGTTGTTTAGGAGTAATGATGGAATATACTCACATCAATACTAATAATAAATATGTAAGGGTTGGTCATGGAGTAAGTTACTTTGTTTTCAGAGATATCGTGTTTATAAGCTCTATACATGATACCGAAACTAAATTGAGGATGTTTTTTTTTGTATGTATGTATGTATGTTTCTCCATATCTCTTAAACGAATCAACTGAATTTTATGAAACTTGGTAGATATACATTTAAGCGTACAGGACACAGTATAGGCTTTTTTTTTCTCCTGTCATGATAAGATATGGCCCCCATAGAAACATGCATGCAACCATGAATGAAAAAATTAACCAGGAATGCGGGCTTGAAGGGACTAAGTTTGGATGTAATACTGGTGGTGGAAGCACGCAAAGTAAATTATCTCAAAGTAAATATATGAATAGGGATTAATCGTGTTAGCAACAGCCTCCGTGGTCCAGTGGTTAAGGCGTTTGCCTGTTAACCCGGAGGTCGTGGGTTCGATTCCCACCGGAAGCATACTTTGTTTAGTTGTTTCCAGTTTGGTTAGGACATTGCAGGCTTCAATCACCTGATTGTCTGATAATAAAGATGATTCCGTGCTTCGGAAGGCACGTTAAGCCGGTGGTCCCGGCTGCCATCTGGTAGTCGTTAAAGGAACCACGTCAGAGGCCGAGAGGCGGTTCTGAAGAACTCTGACACCAGGGTGTGCATGGTCGATTGACCGTGACACCTACTCGAAAATGAATGAATAAATCGTGTAAGAAAATTAATCAAACATGGATTTTGTTAAGTGTCAATTCCAAGTCAAAAATTCCGAGGTCAGTTAATTGTTCTCTGAATGAACACATAATTGACAAACATGCCTTATGTTTGATTCGTATAATGAGAATATGATTACGCTTTGAAACTGGATCATGCAAACTATCTTTATAGGATACGAGCCAACGGGGTGCGTAAGTCAATTAGACTACCCTGATGCTGGTTGCATAGATATAAGTGATAGCGGACATCTGAGTTAAAAGTGAAAGTCATCGAAGGAGTCATATTCCTATACACCAACTTTTTGCTTGTAGATTTATTACGATAAAAAGATTTCATGTTCCAAATTCCCCGTGTAGGTATCGAAAACACACCAACGCGCCACCTTCGAAGGTTAAATCCGGTAGAAACGACGCGCGTTTGGTCATATGTGTTTACCGACTTCAACGAATGATGAGTCGTATGTTTAGAACTATAAGTATGAAATTGGTTTGCTATAGGTATCTTAACGAAAAAGGGCTGCGTTCTAACGCGAGCTAAATTATCGCTGACTAAATTGAGTTAATATTTCTTTGAATACCTATTGCAGAGTGCGACTTCTATACGGTAAGTAATAGTGCTTCTTCTGTGCCTAAACGTGATGTAAATCATTATATAAATTTTTACACAATTGCCATGCGTGAAGTAAGCACTGAATTTTTTTTGTGTTTTTTCGCTTTACGAAGAAATAATGCAGCTTAGATTTTTTTTTAAACAACAAATCAACGGTTTTGCTTCTTTGACAATTTTTTCTTCTTTTAGCGTAGCGCACGTTACCGTCATACCACAGAATAATAATAAATAATAATATATATAATAGATACAGAAGGCAGTACTCCTGGACACCGCGCGCATGGTCAGGAGGTTTCTCTCTCTGTAGCCTTAAGGGCCCGTACTACCTCACACTGCTTTGCATGATTGACTGTTATATCAATAATAATTAAATACTCAAGTTGAAATAAAAATGCAGCAAAGTTCAAGACTAACTCTGGTAACTATATGACTCAAAAACACGATTGCGTTAAATTTTCTCGATAGAAAAAAATAGCAAAGTTGCTTCCAAATCACGTCTAATTTACTCGGTATATAGCATTATTCACCAAATACATTAAAATTAACCTTGAAACTTTTGATTATTATTGCATTACAGATAAGGCAGCCATCATATGTTTTTCTTTTTCGAATAACCCTTGAATATTCCTAAAAAACGAAAATATCCAAAGTAGCCAACGCGTTTAGACCATCCGCGTTTGTATCGCCACGCCGCCTGGCATATGTCGGGCTCTTAACTGACGGTAGCTTGAGCCCTGCCCCGCTGCTGGCAGCCCTCATTAGTTAGGTTTTTATAAAAGTTGTATTTTTTGTATGATATTTTGTTATATTTTAATTTTCATATAAGTTTTATAAATACTTAGTCCTAAGAAATTAAATAAATAAAGAGAATAATAATATAAATAATTAAAAATATACGGACAAATCACACAGATTGAGCTAGCCCCAAAGTAAGTTCGAGACTTGTGTCATGGGATACTAACTCAACGATACTATATTTTATAACAAATACATATATGGATAAACATCCAAGACCCAGGCCAATCTGAAAAAGATCATTTTCCATCTTGACCTGACCGGGGATCAAACCCGGGCACCCCGTGTCGCAGGCCGGCGTGCACTGCGCCACGGAGCTCGCGAATAAGTGCTAGTACTTGCGTACAGAAGTCGCAATGTGCAAAGGTATTCAAAGAAATATGACAAGCAATACGGTGTAATTTAGCCATGGATCTAAGAATAATCAGGATAGGACCTTGAGAATGTGGCTGTGAAGCAAATCACAATGTATGCAGACGTGTCGTGACACGAAATTCACGCACACATCGGCACTCAAATGGATGCAGGTTTTCCCCGGTCGAAATGTCAAACTCACGAAATTTCAAACTTGTACTTACCGCGAAGTTGGTGTGCCTTTTGAAACTCGTTGGAAATAAGCATAAAAACTTAAAATAATGCCGAGCTGTGTGGTAAAAGAGTGTAAAAATTATAGTAAACTACACAAAAAGTCCGACGGTATCACGTATCATAGGTAAGTACAAACTTCTTGTTGTTTTCGAGACTATGTAAGTATTTCACTCAATCGCATATTTTCTTGGTTTAATTATACTATTTACACACACAACACCACAGTTACTCGTATGTACGAATTGGTTGGTAACCTAAACACACGTATCAACTTCAATTTTAAATTAAACTAATATGATTTTGTAATTTTCTTTGCGCCGCAAAAGTCAATGAAGTCCCGGTGACAGCGCAGCGCTAAGTCGGACTGTCGGTGTTGCCAGAATATGATTTCAAGATTCCTGTTCTTTATTTTTAATATAAAATTTTATTTTGTTTATTTTTTTAAGGTTCCCCATTCGTGATGCTTATGTAAAAAAATAATGGATCTATATTATTAGAAGAAATAGATAGGATGCATCATGAGTACCATCGAATTATTCATTTGTTTGTTCCGAACATTTTAAAAATAGCAATTTTTATATGACAAAAGGAGCATATCGCCGGTTGATTAAGTTCGCGTGCCCAGAAAAGGTATGTTTCTTATTAATACTTTTACTCGACTTCAAAAAAAGGAGCAGTTCCAGTTGTATTACATTTTGCATATTTTTACGTCATAACTCCATCATTTATGAACTAAATTTGGAAAATCGATGTATGTGTTGATGATAAATGTATGAAGTGAGATGATTTTGGAATCCAAGATGGCTGACATTACTTTTCATTTAAAGTCAACTTTATTGGCGTTTTGGAATTTTTTGGGATATCAACAAAAATGAAGTCATTTTCAGTTTTCAAGATGGCCATTTATGGAAATTCGACTTGGGTGACGTTTTCGGAGTATTTCGGGGTAAAACTGACTTCAATTTTATGTTGGGATTCAAGATGACTGTCACTATTTTTTGAAAATATGACTTATGTGTCGCTTTTGAGTTATTTTTGGGTGCATCACAAACAACACCTATGGGATGCAAAACAGGGGTGATATTTTCGAGGTATTTTAGCGTGTAGATCATAAAAGTGGCGTCAATTTCGGGATCATAGTATAAAACAAAGTCGCTTCCCGCTGTGTCCGTCTGTCCCTATGTATGCTTAGATTTTTAAAACTGCGCAAAGGACTTTGATGCGGTTTTTTTATAGATAGAGATATTCAATGTTTATATTTTATACTTATATGTAAATGTGAAAGTATTTTATTATCATTTGTCGACGTCAGAATAAAAGATTTTAACTTTGAACAATTTCTGAATTTGATATTGTTGATTTATTGATGACACTAATAATCTATAGAACGACTGAATCTATAAATCTGCAAAATTATAAAAAAAGTAATTTTAAAATTTACCACCAATATAAGGACTCGAGGGTTTGTTTTTCTGTAAGTAAAATTATATGTATTGTTATTTATTAACTTAAAACACAGTAAAATAAAAATATGATCTATAATTTCGTTCTTTTATTCCTTTTATCGAGTTCCCCAAAACGTCTAAGGTCGCTCAAAGATGACATTGATTCACAGTTGCCCTTCTGGATCATTATGTCTAAATTTATAATACTTCTTAAATATAGATGTTACATTTTGTAAAAAAAATATTAATAACATTAGTGCTACTAGGCATCAGTACCACTCACAATTTATTTACTCTTAATTATTGGGTAATTTTTGATGACAATGGTCACCCTATACTGCACACATGTAACCAAAGTTTGCTTCACTTTGACGTTCCTCACGCCCGGTCCATATTATTCTTAGGTCCATGAATTTAGCTCAGGTCAGAACGCATCACCTTTTCGTTTAGATACTTACAAAATCCATTACAAGCCAATTTCATTCTTAAAGCTCTGAATAAACGATTCATAATCCGATGATGTCATGTGACTAAACCAGCGCCGTTTCTACTGGAATTGGTCGCTTTTACCGCTTTGAAGTGGTTAGCGCGCGTAGGCATGTTTTCGATACCAAAGCATGGTCATTGCTCAGGCCTGTCTTACTCCCCGTAAGACAGGCCTGACCAATGACCATACTTAGTTTCATACAGCAGCTTGATAATAACAGTACTTGATGCGACACTTAAAATGCTGTTGGTCTAATGTTTTTCCGCTACTCAACTATCACTAAAGCCAAAGCAACTTGAGCCAAATGAATTTATATAAATGCTTTGTGTTTGTGCCTACGTATGTGTGATTAGGCATGCCAAGTTACCTGTATACCCGAGTTCATTACGTATTTGCTAGAACTCAGCATGACATTGGTTTGTTTTATAACAAAGTGAAAAGTTTTTTGATTAAATCTAACACGAGATAATAACATTATTTATATGTAATTTACGGGTTACAAACATGTCGGCCTGTAGCTGACTTCGTACGTGAGTAACCCGTAATTCACATATAAATAAAGTGAAAAGTACTAACAACGTATGGGATTTCGAAAATGAGGTCGCTTTAATTAATGAAGGGTGCGTTTACCCCGCTTCAAATCAAATATAAAGTTATGGCTTCGCGAAATGGGAAAACACGGAACAGAGCGATGCCTTTTAATGGACATTTATGATGCAAATTACAAAGTATTAAGGGTAAGTAGGAAACCTCAATATTGAAAGGGGCCACACATGTGTATTGGTTTTATTATTTTATGAGAGTGTTTTTTCCTAACGCGACCTTCTGTCACAGAATTAATATAGGTTCTAACGTACAGAAAGAAACTCCCTGCGTACTCGCAACTCGGCGTCCCCGCACGTCTCCCCGTACGTTGCATTGAAATAAGGTTAGGTTTTGTTGCAAGTCGAATGCAAATGTTACGTTACCTATGTTACGCGTTACAATGAAATACTCTGCTCTCAAAATACTCTGCTCTCAAAATACTCTGTTAATCGCTGTTTTTCCGCCTCTTTGGCCTCGAGTAATGAATTCTGTTCATGCAATAATACATGGCGAAATTTTTATCGTTTTGGACCCTTAAAGGGGTGACTCAGACCATCAAAATGAACAACTTTTCCTATCGAGTTTATTTTCATTTATTAGTTTGTTTTGTTTTTCGTGTGTGTAAGTGGCCAACACTGGTGTCAGATTTTTGAAGCTGCCCAAAGGCATCTGACATAGCTTAATGATGACAGCCTTCCGAAGCACGGAAGAGCTAGAGAACTGTTTGTACCATTTGCGGTCACCCATCACATTGGGGACTGCGCCCAGGGTTGCTTAAACTTACGTAAGTGCTATTAATGTTCACGACCATTGGGCCATCGGGATTTTTAGTGACACTCAGGTGAAAGAATTAAAGTAATACCCAACTTTTCCATTTTCACACTTAATTGCTGCAAAATTAACAGAGGATACAAAAATCTAAATTTAAAACGGTTAAGCGCTAATTACCCGAATTTAAATAAATAAGCAATAAGGAAGGTGGCACTTTTTATACGGCAGCCATTTTAGGAATGTCGGGAGCCTCTTAGAATACGGGGCAGAATTTACGAGCGCAACCATTAATTTATTACTTTAACAAATGAACTGGATTTATATAATACTTGTATTTTATTCCGAACTATTGAGTACCTACTTTCCCGAAAAAATATATTTGTTGATATGTAAAAAGAACTTAGCGTTTTACTAAAGCAAAATAAATGGACTTTAATAGTCCTACTGAATCAGATAAATTTGATAAAATGTGTAGTTACTTCTGGTTACTTCCATGAATGTCTGAGAAAAAAAAAATCGGTTAAGTGCGAGTCGGGCTCGTGCACGAAGGGTTCCGTACCGTTTTCTATAAAAACGGCAAAAAAAAAATATTTATTTAATGCTATTTTTTAGTATTTGTTGTTATAGCGACAACAGAAATACATCATCTGTGAAAATACTGTCTAACTATCACAGTTTATTAGATACAGCCTGGTGACAGACGGACGACAGACAGACAGACAGACGGACAGCGGAGCGAAATTAATAGGGTCCCGTTTTTACCCTTTGGATACGGAACCCTAAAAAGTATGTTTGCTTTTACATTTATACCATACTAATATACTGATACTACATACCCTTTATTAACCTATTTGTTCTTTAAACTGAATTTTATTTTAAACTTAAAACAACCCAGAATACAAACAATTCCTCTAAATTTGTTTAAGGCCGGCTTTAAAAATGTCACGTACAGAAAATCTAAGAGTAAAAGATAAAGATTCATTGAAACACTCAAAAGAATTCCGACAAAAGGTACCCTGAGAATGGCCGAGAGTCGAACATTGATCGCCGCGCAATCAACCGGCTCGACCGATCGTGAAACGTTTAAACTTAAAAAAGGATAGTACAGAAAGGTAACCTCAGCAAAATTATTTCCAACACGTCTCAAAAATCTCATTTGGCTCCACAATTACTTTTTAAAGTATTTTGTGCCAATTCTGCCATTTAAAAAAATCCAAAAGTTGAATTGACGTCATTATTAAACTAGCCCATATAATTTCACGGCAATTGGTTGAGTTAAGCGACCTCTAAAAGAGAGTAGCCGGATATACGAATTACTTTGATCAAGCTAAGACAACGACCACACAACGACGCTTTCCGCTCGATCAGTCAATGAAAGTATCAAAGAAATAAAATCAGCTATTACGAGTTTTTAACATCCAAGTTCAATACGAAGAAACTAGGGCATAGGGCATGGTAATTTTTTTAATTAATAATCTTAGTATTATTAGAATATTTTGAAGTATTATCAACTTACATTGTTCACTATTTCAAATACTAGCTTTCGCCCGTAGCTCCTCTCGCGACAACGTCGATCTCTCGAAGAATACTTTTCCTCGGGACAAAATAAAACCCTAATTGTCCTTCTCCGTACCCCGGACAACGAGTATGCAAAATTTCATGACGATCAGTAATTACGGTGTGAAAGCGTAACAAACAAACAAACTCACTTTCGCATTTATAATATTAGTATGAATTAAACGTTCTTTATAAAAATGGTAGTGTTTAAATATGTATTATATTTTCTTTGTTTCAACTATCAAGCCTGAGAAAAGTACAGAATTGTATGTAACAAAATTTACTAAAATTAAGGAGTGTGACTGCTAAGTAAGAGATTAACAACGTTTCACATATTTTTTTTTATTTTAACATATATTATATATTATAAGTTATATATTCACAATTTATATACTTTTAATTAGTACGAGTAATATGAGAAATTTTAGTATGAAATGGCATAACCATAAGTCAAATGATATAAAGATACGCTTTTTTACCTGGTTGTATGTAAAGTCGGTTAACGGACGATAATTTTACGTGATAACGGTGGAAGATAGATAGATACGTCACAAGCCGAACGCTTTTTTCGTGCGTGCAGCCGGCTTTCATCGATTTATAAGAGGTTATTATGTCAAAAAAAATTACTATGTGCAGCGCTATATGCAGCGTTCTTAACCTGTTTCTGTCCGCGGACCCCTAGAACAATTTCAAGGACCCCTTATAAGGAATAAATTTAGAACACTCTTCCATGCTGGTCTGGGGGAAGAGAAAAACAAAGAATGTGCCAGCTGCTTCTCTTCCCGTGCAGATCATAAAGGCCGATCAAGGGATTGAGCTAAAATCTGTGAAATCGTGTCAATAGGCGATGCGGCTAGCAACTCATCACTATTTGATTCCGTTTTTTTCTACACGCCCTCCAACATGCTAAATCTGGTCTTATAGACCTAGGCTCTGTCTACCCCGCAAGAGAAAAGACGTGATACTATGTATGTTTGTAATTTAGAACAATTTATTTTAAGTTTATTAAAAGTTAATTCGTAGTAATCTTCTTTTTTGGGTTGATGTTTTAACTTAGTTGTGAAAATAATGGTTGTAGCTGGCATTTATTTACTAATTTAAATGTTTATAGATAAGATGGCGGACCCCTATACATATACTCGCGGACCACAGGTTAGGATACTATATCGAGTATAAACACCTAAATCGAGTATGCACTATATTATATATAGTGCATACTCGATATAAGTACAGTTTTAAATTCTTGAAGAAATCATAATAATTTTATCCATTTTCTTACACTAACAAATTCAACTCCTTATTTCGGTAAAATTTTACCCCAGAGGCAATACGAGTACATTGCCTCCACATTATCATCTCAAACTTACAGCTGCCAATCCTATTGATAAGAGTGATATAAAAAGAAACTTAGGTTTTCCTTAATATAGAAACAGCCGTACTTCACTCAGAAGCCCGAGATAAAACCCTTTGCGAAAGGGTCCCTTTTCGTAGTACTTTGAGTATCTTACGTTACATTACTTTAATAAATGATAAGCAAATAATAGATTCAAGTTCAACAAACGCTTCTTTTTGTAGATTTTTACTTAACTAAATTGAATTGATACTTTTTCCTAGATACTAACATCTAAGGAGTAAAAACATTTTTTGCTCAAGGGAATATGTTACAAAAGACACTTAAGCAAATAAACATATAAGTACTTTACGAAAACGGGTGATATGATGACTTTATAAAACAACATAGAGACAGATCAGTGCGGAGCCGGATGAAGTCGAAACATGTCGGCCAATAGCTAACTTCGTACGTGAGTATCTGTTGTTTCATATTTTAAAAAAAGTTATTGTTTTCTAAAATTAAGATTTGTTTTCTTAAGAGCTAAATATAACTGGGCATGCAGGTCACGGACGAACTGTCTCTGTAACTGAAACGAAGTAAAAAAAACCATTTAGCTTATAAAGTTTATTTAGTTTAATGCTAAGGTATAGAAAATATTTTTTTGCATATAGATTTTTGTTCTCAGGGGATGATTTTCAAATATAGTCTACACCAGGTATCAGAAGTACAATCAGGAATATAATATTTACGTTATATTGAATAACTCTATAGTCAGGGATGTCATGCTCTACTGCCTGTCCGGTGGTTTAAATTTAAAATTTAAATATATACGGACTAATCACACAGATTGAGCTAGCCCCAAAGTAAGTTCGAGACTTGTGTTATGGGATACTAACTCAACGATACTATATTTTATAACAAATACATATATAGATACACATCCAAGACCTAGGCCAATCTTAAAAAGATCATTTTCCATCTTGACCTGGCCGGGGATCGAACCCGGTCACTCCGTATCGCAGGCTGGAGTGTTGACCGCTGCGCCACGGAGCTAGTCGCAGGCACATAGCATCGAGTACGCGCGTCCGGTCTCCCGAGCTGCTACTTTCTTTAACCCCTTCCTCCGAGTGAGTATCTCGATACTTTCATTCCCTTTCCAAATCCAATACCTAATCATATATGGGCAGCATCGTCGGAAGCACAAGAAGCAGAAACTGCGCTCGCCAATCCGCCTGCCAAGCGTGGCGAGTATGGCATTATCCTCCCATGAAACGAAGTATCCTTGGAGCTTAAGGCCAGTCCAGTTCAGTAGTGTACTTTTTACGTCTGTAATGACGATTGAGTACCTAACTCAAACGATATTATTTTGTAGATCAGTATATTTTTCAATAAGCTTATATTGGTTTAAAAAGGCAAAAATAAAAATACTTCTTAATTTCACAATACACTTCAAAACAAAAACTTTTGAATTCTCATTACTAAGCAACAGTGTTTTCGTAATACAGGAACTTGCAAGCGCAGGCATGACCGCACGAACTTCAAAGCTCGGCAGGAAGCTAACTTTGCAACCTTTGTAAAATTTAAATCGCACGTCTAAAGATTTTGATTAACTTTGAGAATTTTGGAATTCATGAACCTACCTTAGCTTCACGGAAAGAGTTTTAAAATGTATTAAAGTTTTGTAGGGCCAACATTGTTTTGCCGCTCATCGGACGTCCGAACCATGAATTTTGAATTAGACGATAATTTACCAATTTTTCATCGATTAGAGCTAGACTCTGTAATGAATTTCTCTTGCAAGTCAAATGAGAAGAGAATATGGAAAAACTGTAAATTTGATTCAATAACCTATTTATTTAATTAAGTAGATACTTATATTATATTAGATAAGTTTAAAGTAAAAATACTTTTAAAAACAGGCTTTTATGTACGTTATTTTATGTTTCGAGTTGTTTTCAGCGAGCCCTTTAAGTTGATATTTACAAAAATAGCTAGTCCGCCATCTTGGGTGTTCCGTTGTTCCGTATATTGGATGTAGAGTAAATTCGCACAACTTACCATGCATTATCATCCAAACTAAATGAGTATACAACATTTTAGCTCAATTGGTGGAAGATCTGCTACAAAATTGAGTTGCAAGATTTTACCCGAACAAACATAGTTACATACATACATTGCAAGTTAAATAAAACCTTATAGAATTAAGAAAGGAATTATGATAAAAACGGCCAAGTGCGAGTCGGACTCGCCCATGAAGGGTTCCGTAGCAGCAAGTAACTTAATATAAAAGTTCTTGTTATATTTGAGTTGATTGAATAAATTGCGTTTTACGATTAATGACGAATTAAAAAAAAATACTATTTCGAACCAATTTTCGGTGGAATTTTGTGAAGAGATATCCAATGAGTTTAAGTTCTAGTATGTGGAACCGTCAATATTTATTTATTTATTTTTTCAAATTTTGTTTTAAAATTTTAATGTGGTTTACAAATTACATCTACTTACCAAGTCTCAATAGTATAGTTTTTATAGATTCGGAAAAAAGTGGCTGTGACATACGGACGGACAGACAGAGATGACGAATCCATAAGGGTTCCGTTTTTTGCCATTTGCACTACGGAACCCTAAAAAGAAATCACTTGACGGAGGTTTACTTTGTAATAATACAATCTGATCCGGCGAACTTCGTACCACCCCTTTATTGGGTAGTCAAGTAATAGTACTCTAAATGTTAATCCAGGGTGTTGGCTACCTCCATACCAAATTTAATCAAAATCTGTACAGCCGTTCTCGAGTTATAAGTAGTGTAACTAACCCGACTTTCTTTTTTGATATACTAGTCTGCTGTCCCGGCGAACTTCTATTTTTTGTGTAATGTTTCTTATATATATAGTTATTCTCTTATTCGGGTGATAATAAGACCAACAAATTAAATATTATAAAAACCGGTTCATCCGTTCTTAACTTATAAGTGTTCCGATAAACCCGACTTTGTTTTATATATTATAATGATAAAGAAGATCAATATTTTTCACGTTATATTTATATGTATATTGTTGTAAAATATAAGAATAGTAAACTTTCAGAATCATAATCAGAAATCATTTATTCCAACGAAAATAGTCAATAAACAGGTCATACGTAACAGACAGTACAGGCTTATTCCCTTATTAGGTGTTGGAATTAGTTTTGTTTTATGTAAGTACATAAGTTATAACTTCATTTCGCTATAATTTTTTGTCGTAAATCTGCTATTCGAGGTGATAACATAATCAACAAATAAAATATTATAAAAATTGTTTCACCAGTCCGACTTAGTTTTATATATTAATATATATACAACATAAATAATTATGTTACATGGGTAGACTTGAATATATTGAATTGATAATATACAGTATTAATTAGACCAGAGTTATTTTTTACTATAATTTAAAACACATTTTTCAATCGTGTCACTTTGATTACATAACCAATCCTTTGGGTGTCATTTCCTCGTTTTGTTATATTTTGAACAAAACCAATGTTTAGTTGTTTACAACAGGCTCGATTATATTGCTAATAATACAAACGCTCGCGACAATAGGAATGACAAATGCCTAAAAAGTTAACCCTTATCACGCGCTGTCACGCGCATAATACTCGGAACAATTGGCGCAAAGCAATGTCAAATAAATTCATTAACCCAATTCAAATCAATCAGGACGAAAATAATTTTTAATTAGATACTGTATCTCGTTTCCTCTATTATCAGGCTAATTATCAGGTCTTTTTAGTCTTCACTGCAGGAGCATGACCCTCTCTGTACTACGGGAGCCAAACTTGACCAGAGCAGACAGATTATTTGGCCTGCAATCTCCTCGCTGGCCAAACGGGTTGCAGAGGTCTCATTGATGTTTATAAGCTTTGTTTAGCTTGTATTTCCTAAGTAGCCTCTTACGATCTCAAAAGTATAACTCCCATCTTTTTTTCACTTTTAGGTGAGTAGTTTTTGCATCTTTTTACGGTACCTTCGTCATCGCAAGACGTGTGAATGCTAGCGCGGTTATTTAAAACTGTGGACAAAACCGCTCTGAAACTCGATTAGTGCGCATTTTTGCCGGTGCCACTTTTCGAGCGCGAATCGTGTATCTACCATTATATTTGATAAAAGGCGGGTAATAATAATACTAATCCTACTCATAATTATGAAAGTTTGAACGTTTGTAGGTACGGTTGTTTAGACGTTTAAGGCTTCATCACGCCAAAACGGTTGAATGGATTTTGAAGAAATTTTGCACACAGATACCTGGATTTTAACAAAAGCTTCATTTTATCCCCGAATAAGGTTGAAGGATTGCTATCGTGGGAGTAAAAGCCATGGGCGAAAGCTAATAAGTTCATAAAAAAGTAAAACAAAGACTGATCCACCTGTATTAGTAATAAATTAATAATTTAAAAAGCAGCGCGTATCAATAGGAATGACAAATGCCTTAAAAGTCAACCCTTATCAACCGCTGTCACGCGCGTATTACTCAACAACCGGCGTAATGTAATGTCAAACTAAATTAATTGACCACATTTACATAATTCAATAGGTAATCTCGTTTCAGCATCAGGTTTTTTTTTATCAAGATGTAATTTTTTTTTTTATAACTTTCATCTTTTATGACCTGCAGGAGTGGAAGCAGCTAGCAACTTAGTACCACTGATGTCTAGGATCAATGAATCGATGGACCCAATAAGGGTTTTTGGAAATATGTGGCGGCATCACTGAGTCATCAGGTCTAGTAAGCTATTATTGCGATATATTATTAAGATTTATATTTTGCATTTACAATTCTATTTTAATATACTCTTATTAAGTTAGGAAATAAAATATGGTGAGTCATACAAGATTAAGGTCGCAGGTTCAAATCCCGCCCGCGAAATTTTTTACCATATTTTATTTTCTATTTTAATCCTTATCCTTACTAATATTATAAATGCGAAAGTGAGTTTGTTTGTTTGTTTGTTACGCTTTCACGCCGTAACTACTGAACCGATCATTATGAAATTTTACATACAAGTTCTCTGGAGTACGGAGAAGGACATAGGCTACCTTTTATCCCGGGAAAAAGTACTATTCCCGAGGGATCGACATTGACGTGGGCGGAGCCGCGGGCGAAAGCTAGTAAGAGTATAATTGCGAAACAATGTGGCAGTTGCTGCTTTTAAATGTCATCTTCGTTGTCTTTCCAAAGGCGTAGAAAGCTCGCTTCATAATAAATGTATTTAAATATTAATTAATAATTTAAGTAAGGAAATTAATTAGTTTGATATTATTTTACCCGGACATTTCCGCCTATAATAAATTAGATGGCAGCTGCGAGTATAACGCGCGTGACATCACGTGATAAGGGTTTAGTTTTTTGGCGTTTATCATTCCTTTTGTCGCGAGGATTTTGTGTGTATGATTATCATACTTAATTAGATAAGTTCTTAAAGGTGATAATTTTTTTTAAACAGTAAATTTTAAACACCAAGCGAATCAAATTAAAACAATCACGAATGAGCGTATTTTGTATTGTAATGTCCTTTGTGTTTAGTCTGTGTGTTTAGTGCAATAAAGATTTTAAAACAAACAAAACATATATGCTACTAGAAATGCCTACTTTGTGAAATGAAACTAATGACACCATACCCAGTAGTTCCATTGCTTCTCTTTCTTTTTTCGTTATTATCTTCATATTGGTTTTATTCATAAAGTCCATTATGCTTACCTGTAAATAAAAAAAGACTATGTTAACACACTCATTAAAACCAGATTAAATAAGAAGTAAATTTGAGTGATTTAAAATTTAGACATATCTCGTATAACCTTTCCGCTCGAATATGATCACATCCGAGTATTATGCGAGTGACAGCACCTGATAAGGGCAATATTTTTCGGCATTTGTCATTTCTATTGTCAAAAGCTCTTTGTTTGTGTTATAATTAGCAATATATATTTTTCTGGTTAATCAGATGTGTATATAGAGGTATATGAAACATCTTTTATTTTTTATTTTATATAATAGGCAACACTACAGACACTTAGTAATAAAATTACAAGGTTCCTTAATAACTAATAGTGTTCCAACTTAGCATCCTAAGCGTGTATGCAATATTGCTTTAGCTAACTATATTATAAAGACAATACATATCTATTAATGAAAACTTTGTTCTAATTAAGTATTGAAAATTATTCATTATTACAACGATTACAAAACAATTCTGCCAGACTATGTACTAGATGTGATGCTGAGAATGTTGAGTGTAACTGTTTTGAATTTACTGAAGGTACACTGAAGGATTACTGAAGGTATAGCCTACAAAATGTTTCATTAATTTTGTTTACTTTGTAAATTATTGTTACGTTATTATATTATGTCATAATCTGTTTTAAACTATTATTTATTCATATTGTTTAAAATGATAATTAATAGCAATGATTTATGACATTTTAAAATATAATTTCCTTATAAGTGATCGTTAATTAGTCGATTTTTATTTAAATAAACGCACTGTAATGGTGGGATCATTCTTGAATTGACAGTTAAAGGAAAATAAACAACGACAATGGAGACTTTGAGGTTTTAATGAGATTTGTTGTTGTCATCGCTGACGTTTAAGCTATATCAGATACCTTAAGGCAGCTTGTAAAATCTAACACCATTATGGTGATACCATCATATATAAGTTAAATCAGTTGTAAACGCGGTCTCAAATAGATACCCCGGAACTCTAAAGCTACACAGCAGAGAAATATTGTCATTTTGCAGGTTTTGGGTTAACGGTAAAATCCAGTACCGGTACCTCTATGAAATTACAATACTGGTAATTGAATTGGTACCGATAAATCTGTTAACATTAATAACAGAGGTATCGTTTTACGTCGTAACGAATATTTGGTATCTACTATTTTACCGGTATTAGTACCAGTAAAAATGTGTCACGTATTAGAATCATATGACTCCAGACTCTCATACTTTGGAATAATTCCGCTGTATCAAAGACGTAATGACCCAGATCTCCTGTTTTTGCACAAGCTGGTAAAAGGTTTATTTGATTCTCCTGCACTATTAGAAAAGATTACCATCTCTGTTCCTCGTCCAAACAGCAGACTTTGTAACAGAAAACCTTTTAACGTTCCCTTTACCCGTACTTTGTACTTAGAGAATTCGCCGATCGTTCGCATTTGCTCTTCCTACAACGATACGTCAAATAAAGATATATTCAGTGCATCTGCCAGCTCTGTTTGGAAAATTCTGCTCTCACAGAATGTTTAATAGTTTTAATTATTATAAATTAGGTTTAATGTACATTAACTTTTATACGCATGTTGTGTTCACATCGAGAAGATCTTGCACTATCGCATGGTCTCCTGTCATTGTATCTTTTTATATTTGTTTTTGGTTAAGGTCAGTTTTGTGAACATAATAAAAAAAAAAAGAAAGTACAGTAGAGAATCGGGAATAATTGTTTTCGTCATTTGTTGTTGTCATCGCTGACTTTTAAGCTATGTCAGAAACCTTAAGGCAGCTTGTAAAATCTGACACCATTGTTGGCCACTTACACACTCGAAAAACAAACAGTGATTATAGTGAATTTGATGCCGGTACCTTGCATTTTGACAACTTTCCTTATGACGACGTGTTTGGTTTGTGCAATATTAAGATCACCAATCAGAGAGCAGCAGGTTAATACTGTGACGACGGGTATACTATAAATTGTAACTATTAACTGCAGACCCTTGTCACTGTCGAGACACTCCGGGTTAGACTATAAACAGGCCACACTGGCTTTTCAATGAGAGGTTTCTGAAATTAGCGGCGGCAGCACTGAGGCGTCGGGTTTGGTAAACTGTTATTGGCCAACAATGTGTCAGTTGTGACTGCTTGTCAAATATTATCCAATGATTGCCGCTTATTACCCGCTACTATTCAGTTCTACCACATAAAGTCCACAGCTGGACAAAGGGCTTCTCCCAAGAATTCCTCGTTCGATGGGAGGATATTACCATATTCACCACGCTTTGTAGGCGGGTTGGCAAGTGCAAATTTCTTTGGTCTCTTGTGCTTATGACGCTGCTGCCCATCGGAAGCATTTTAAATCTGAGGAAAGATAGGAGTTTGTTGGGTTTGGAAAGGGAATGAAATACTGGGAAACTACTCACTCGGATGAATGGGGGAAAAGCAAGTAAGTAGCAGCTCGGGAAGCCGGGCGCGCATACCCGATGACATAACTTTAACCACCGGACAGGCAGGCATGACACCTCTGATCATTGACACCCTTGACCATACCCAAGGAATGGCGTTAGGCAAATTATTTTACAGCATGAATACTGACCTTATAGTGGACCCTAGACTCTGATACCCTGATGATAAGGATGGAATGAGGTGAACGCTCAAAGCAAAAAGAGAATATTAGGGGAAAATTTAATGATCGATTAAGGGCTCGATCTACTCCCTCACACTGCTTTGCATGATTGTCTGTAAAATCAATAATAATAAAATATCAAGTTTAATAATAATAAAATACACAAAATTAAATAAAATGCAGCAAAGTTTAGGACTAACTCTGGTAACTATCTAACTCAAAAACACGATGGCGTTAAATTTTCTCTATAGAAAAAATTGCAATGTTGCCTCCAAATCACGTCTAATTTACTTGGTATACAGCAGGATTCACCAAATACATTAAAATTAACCTTGATACTTTTGATTATAATTGCATTACAGATAAGGCAGCCAACATTTTTTTTTTCGAAACGCCCTTGAATGTTCTTTAAAAACGAATATATCTAAAGTAGCCAACGCATTTAGGCCATCCGAGTTTGTACCGCCACGCCGCCTGGCCTATGGCGGGCACTTAACCACTTAGATAAACAGCTGGAATATTTAATCTGTATTAAAATAAAAAAATACCCATAATCCGTTTAGGATCTAAGGTGCAGCTACAGAATGTCAGACGTCTCCCTTCTTCGTCTATACAAATAGCGGCAAACGAATAGTATCACTCTTTTTACGTTGAGAGTTGAAAACCATGACAGAAAATATCACTTTCACATTTATTTATTTATTTATCGTATGGTAATATTATATAGACATCGCTGTCAAAACATAATATTATTGGTTCTTCTCAGCTCTTTCGCATTTACGAGTTTGATCTTTAGTAATATTTGATTTATGTATAATTATTTATCCTCTGGCTGCTCTGGCCAAGTATGGCCCTAGAAGTACAGAGAGGGTCGTGCTCCTGTAGTGGAGACTAAAAAGGACCTGATGATGATGATGATGATGATGATGATTTATACAAATCTATATGAATCGTTTTTGTAATCTGTTATATCGAAAATAATATTTCTTGACCGCATAGGTACCTCGAAATAGTTTTGGATTCAGCTAGTCCAATTATAAGTTAGCTAAGCGAATTACTTTAGTTCGTATGTTTGATAGTCTAATTATAAAATCGCCTAGTCCTTAAGGACTGTTTACGGGGAACTGATGTCAACATCAGTTCCCCGAAATTACAACAAGTAATACCACAAAAGGTAATTCTGAACAACTGTTGTCTGGGAAACCTAATAACGCTTGACGTGCCTTATGGTTCCAAATAGCAATATCAGAACCATGCTAATAACAAAAACAGTATTCATGGAGTAACACACAAATAACTAGGTATATTTACTAATTCCATTTTATGGAAATAGAGTAAATTCGTTGTTACCTTATGTGGCAGTAAGATACTTATTGTATGTTTTTACTTACGGTTGCGACAAGCCAAATATTTTTTTTTTCTTTCTAACTTTTTGTTCCATAAACACTATACAGCAAAAAAAAAAAAAACAACGGGTTGCACTCCGGGAATGACTCCGCGCGGTAGAAAGAGAGAAGGATTCCTCCTTCCTCTTCTACGCCGCGCCGGCGGTCTCAAATAACGTGCCCGTCTTTAAAAAATTCGATCAGTTCAGGTCATTTTTTTTCTGGTCAACACAACAAAACATACAAAAACTTGTAGGTACTTCGGCCAGCTAATCTTCTAGAATTCGGATTAAATGTTAGCTATGATTAAGACATAAATCAACAAAATTATAATAAGTAAAATCCCTTTTGGACTCATGAACATCTGCTGTCAGGGAAATCTAATAACGCTGTACGAGTCTTATTGTCCAAAAAGCAACAACAAACCAAGTTAGTAACATAAAATAGTTTACTGAATAGTAAAAAAAAATGATATACATATACTATTTCCATTTTAGTAACTAAAGCAAAATAATATACTTAAAACTCGTAACAAGGATAACATCATTGATTAAAAAAATGCCGTTATACTTATATGGATAATATTTTTCATGTGGCAGCAAGATATATTTTAAGTTTAAGAGACAAGGCGAGTCTTTTTTTTCTTGCTAACTATTTGCTAAGATACTATTTGATGCCGCTATTAGTGAATCACTGTTCTAAATAAAATATGCTAACAAGTATTATTCGTTTTCAAAATTTGCATTTAATCTATTGTTTAATTAATTCATCATGATATATTATCGCACCACTTAATGTATATCTCAGATTGGTCGAAAGGTTTGACTGGCAGATATTGACTTATGGCATTAAGCCCACCAATTTGTACGTTCTTTTTGTACAATAGTTTAAATAAATAGAAGAATATTGAACGAATTAGAAAATCCCATCAGTTCTTTTTTAGGGTTCCGTACCCAAAGGGTAAAAACGGGACCCTATTAATTTCGCTATCCGTTCCGTCTGTCACCAGTCTGTATCTCATGAACGGTGTTAGCTAGACTGTTGAAATTTTCACAGATGATGTATTTCTGTTGCCGCTATAACAACAAAAAAATAGATTATAATAAATATTTAAGGGGGCTCCCATACAACAAATGTGTATTTTATGCTTGTTTTTGCTCGATATTGAAAACGGCAACAGGTAGACGCTTAAAAATATTCACAGAATATTAGTTATATATTCGTTTTAAAAATAAATGAAAATAAAGTTAATATTAAGGGAGGCTCCCATACAACAGACATGATATTTTGTCGTTTTTATAGATAACGGTATGGAACCCTTCGTGTGCGAGTCTGACTCGCACTTGGCCAGTTTTTTAAACACTTGTAAGAACACTTAGGTTATTATGACATACCTTTTAATATTTTAACTGTCGAAATCCATCCAGCCGTTTTGAAGATACAGAAAAGCAAATAAAAACTTTATTTAGGTATTGAGGTAAGCAATAGCATTTTTATAAGACACACATACATATTATTACAAGCCAGCCAGAGCCTAAGGCCATAAGACCTAAAGGCCACGTAATGGGCACGCCAGATACCAGACTCGTGATGGGTTGCTCGCCGAATCGCCTATTGACATAATTCTTTAGATTATCGCCCATTTCCGCAACTACATAATTTGCTCATTTTACTGAAATAGCTATTAACCTTATGACTTAGGATGTTTTTCAAAAACAATAAATATAACCTCAAAGGGAATCCTGAACATCTGTTGCCTGGGAAACCTAATAACGCTGGACGTGCCTTATGGTTACAAATTGCAATAACAGAACCAAGCCAGTAACAAAACAGTAATAAAAAATCATATGTATTCACCTATTCCATTTCAGGAAATTCAGTAAATTACGAAAAGGGTAAAAGCATTGCTTTAAATTAATAAAAATTTATTGTTCACGATGCAGTAAGATATATTTGTATATATATTCTTGGCCTTAGGTATTTTTTTTAATTACCAAGTAATTTGTTTTTTCCCCCTTAAAAATACACTATGTATCTAAAAAATTTTTTTTTAAACTAGTCGCTGACCTATGTGATATGTATTTAGACCTATAAATAAACATAATACAAATCTAACACACAGCAAAATAAACCAGTTTTATTAGTTTACTAAGCTATTTTTACACACAAGCTATGTTTAGTATGTATAAGTATGTATGTTTTAAAATATATCCATTGCCATTCAAAGACGTAACGCTGCTAGTGTTATATACCTTTGAGCCGGGTCCAGTACGGACTGGACCCGGCGTAAAGGTAATTTGACAAAAAATTGAATATTGTTATGATCCCATTAATATGTATATTTATTTACATTGATAAAAAAAGTATTTACTTATTCCACAATTACTTTATCATGTCCCAATGGATTTAGATGTTTCCAGTATCGTTAGAATCTTTATTATTTCCTTAGATGCTATATAATTTGACTGCCGTACCAAAAAATATTATTTCTATGTAATTTACTATTAAAACTTGTGGTAGTACAATATCTAGGAAGTAGCCTACAATAACTTAGGTACAAAATAAGTATAAAGCGGCTAGGTTAAAAACTATTTAAGGAAACAAAAGTTTATAGAAAGGTGTTAAAATTAAAAAAAGGAGCAGGCTTGCCTAACGTCAGCACCACCTGATTTAATAAATTCACTTTTCAGGGGTATAAAGGCGCTTTGACTTCGAGCGTTTTGTTTATTTCGTATTTTTCACTCCTTACGAGAAATTAAAACCGGAAAAATCAGGTAGGTTTTCTGATCAACAATATCAAAGTATTACTTACTTACGTCGCTGGCTCAGCGACCCGAAGTGGATATTGGATTCTCCCCTATTCTGTGCCACCTCTGACCAGTCGGATACTTCCAACTTATATTTCTCACTTTTATTTAAAACATGATTATGTTCGACTTATGTTGTTCTAAATAACACTTATTGTAATAGAAATAAATACTTTTCTTTTACAATAAGTGTTATTTAGAACCGAGTTCGTTTTTGTTACTTTTGCTCAAAAACACAATTAGTACCACAAAAATACAGTTGAAAAATGCCAATGCTTCCAATATAATACTATCATGTTCTCAATGTTTTGAGATACCGACTTTTTAGTCATTACATAACACTAAACTGTTGGTGAAGACTAAAAATGTTTTCTTTCAAAAAGTTTTTATCCTTTTTCTTTAGTAGATGACACTCAGGAGATGAGGTACCAGGTGGTAGATTACCACAAAATACAGTACCGACGAAGCAAATTGGTCAATTTATCGAATGACTTCCTCGACACACCTTTTCCTTGATACCTATTTGATCCTTTGAAGATTGTTTACTTGAGAGTCCGTAACAAAGATCAAAAAACAGTCTTATTATCGTTATATATTCTCTTTTCCCTTTTATTTAAATCTATACATATAATAAAACAGTAAAAATATTTTGTCTGTACATTTAGAATTTTTGACTGAAATGGATAGAGGGACACTTAAAAAGAATAATAGAAAGCAAAAAATTTTTTTTCGAATTTTTTGTCTGTCTGTCTGTCTGTCTTTCTGTCTGTCTGTCTGTTTGTCTGTCTGTATGTATGATCACGATTATCTCCGAAAATACTGAACCGATTTACTTCAAACTTTCACCTATTGCTTTGTAACTCAGCAAAACATCTAAAGTTAGTTTCATCAAAATCGGTTCATTAAAAAAAAAGTTATCGTCATTTGAATGAACTCAAGGCATTAGTTTGCCTGCAATACACAGTGAATTTTTTATCGTTTTGGACCCTTAAAGGAGTGACTCAGACCATGCAAAATTCCCCCCTTAAGGGGTGGGTGGGTGGTATAAACTTTGTATGGAATTTTTCTCATTTCTGGACTTAGACGTATGAAAATAAGTATATAAGTTTTAGGTTACAATTCAAAATATCTGTGTAGGTAAAAAAGACGACATTTTCCCCAGAAGGGGTAAAATAGCGGGGTAAAGATTGTATAGGAATTTACTTATTTCTAGACTTAGATGTATGAAAATAGGTAAATAAATTCACGATTACAATTGAAAAAGATCTGTGTAGGTCAACTGGAAAAAATCCCCCAGAAGGGGGTAAAGTTTTTTTCGAAATTTTCTCATTTCTGTATATGAAGTATGAAAATAAATAGGTATGTAAGTTCTCGATTACCACTAAAAAACATATATGTGGATGAAATGGACAAAATTTACAAGGGGTAAAATGGGAGGGTAAAGGTTTTATAGAAATTTTCTCATTTCTGGACTTAGAAGTATAAATAATATCCATACTTCCATACTAATACTAATATTATAAATGCGAAAGTAACTCTGTCTGTCGTTTTTTTACGCTTCAACCATTGAATGATTTGGATGAAATTTGGTATGGAGGTGTGAGGCCCGAGGAAGGACATAGTGTATGTTTGATTCCGGGAAATTCTACTGTTCCCGAGGGATAAACACTAACGCGGGCGGAGCCGCGGGCAACAGCTAGTTAACACAATAAAAATATAGCTTAAAAGTGACTTGAGTAAATTACGAGAATGATTTAAATACACAGAAAATTTTGGTGTGAGTTTGGTGATTTTAACCGACCTAAAAAAGGGGAGAAGGTTATCAATTCGGTTGTTGTTTTTAATATTAACCTCATAACACCGTCATTTGTAAACCGATTTGAAAAAAAAAAATTTATGCTTTCCAATTGGTTCCATAAAAATCGTAAAGCTTCATTGATTGTTTTTTTAAATGATATATTATATTTCAGAGAGATCATTATTTCGTGTAGGTGTCACGGTCAATCCACCATGCACAACCTGGTGTCAGAGTTCTTCGGAACCGCCTCTCGGCCTCTAACGTGGTTTTTTTAACGACTAGCAGATAGCAGCCGTCGAACCCACGACCCCCGGGTCTAGAGGCAAAGGCCTTAACCACTGGATCATAGAGACATTATGAGAGAGATAATTGTGAATACAAGTTTTTGTCAGACAAAATGATAAAAGAAAAATAAAAGATAAATCAATCTCTTGATTTAAGATTAAGTATTACTTAATAGCAGATTCTTCCGAAATTTAAAAGACATTTCCCAGTTCATATTCGTAACATACCTTAAAGACGGTGACAATCCATTAAAAAGAACAAGAAGAATATTAATACACCTCACTAATTCAGTAGCAATCTGCAAAAGATTTCCATTTTCAGCTAAACTCAGTTAAAAATGGCATTAATTATAATAGCTTGGGGATTGGGATCCGTTCCGCTTTTTTCTCGGAGAAAATGATTGTAATTTGTGAGCGTCGAGACGGTTATTAGCAACGAATTTTGGATACAAACATTATATTATCGTTACCAAAATATCTTTAGAATGGAAAGTTGATACTTTTGTGATCTTACATTAGTAAGAATTATCTTCTTCTTATAAATAAATAAATATATAGGGACATATCATACCGCTTGAGCTAGCACCAAAGTAAGTTGTGAACTTGGGTCGCAGAATACTAACTCGAGGTCAATCTGAAAAAGATCGTTTTCCATTATGACCTGATCGAGGATCGAACCTGGGAACCTGGTGTCGTAAGCCGGCATTTTAACCACTGAGTCACGGAGCTCTTGTCGAGTCGAAATGGTTTCTTTTAGATGTATTTGGATCAATATTTGGCCACGCTAATCGTCCCATCTTTAGCCCCAGTGAGGGCTTTAGCCCTCCAGGGAGTAGAACAGTTAGTTAAATGATTTATTTATATTATACTAGCTTTCGCCCGCGGCTCCGCCCGCGTCAATTTTGATCCCTCGGGAATAGTACTTTTTCCTTTTTTCCCGGGATAAAAGGTAGCCTATGTTCTTCTCCGTACTCCAGAGAACTTGTATGCAAAAGTTCATGATGATCGGTTCAGTAGTTACGGCGTGAAAGCGTAACAAACAAATAAACAAACAAACTCACTTTCGCATTTATAATATTAGTAAGGATTTAATATTGTCTTAAATTTGATATGTTTTATATGTATTTGTTAGAGAAATAAAATCATTTAATAAAATAAGATATGTGTGTGTATGTTAGTAATGAGGTAATCTAAATTACGGATGATGACAAAGTATGAAAAATAAAAATAAATAAAATAATTACTCGTATTTTTTTCTTTATGAAAAAAGACTTAGATATAGCGCACTGTAGTTTGGAACGTCACGTTATTGTAGAAAATTTAAAAACCTTGACGTCATATGACATTTTGAATCAAAGTAACGTCTTAACTAGTCTACCTGTCTCCGTGATTCAGTGATTAAGGCGCTTGCCTGATGATACGAAGGTCGTGGGTTAGATGCCCATGCACACCCTGGTGTGAGAGTTCTTCGGAATCGCCTTTCGGCTTCTGACGTGATTCCTTTAACTACTACCAGACGGTAGCCGGGAACAACGGCTTAGTGTGCTTTCCGAAGCACGGAATCATCTTTATTATCAGACAATCAGGTGATTCCAGCCTGCAATGTCCTAAGCAAACTGGAAACAACTAAACAAAGTATGCTTCCGGTGGGAATCGAAGCCACGACCCTGTTCTCTTGACATCTCCCAGAACCAGGCCGGAGATGATAGGAGACTTCCAGACTACTCAGGTAAGATCTTTACGAGTCTTAAAGAATGAAAAGCATAAATTATTAGCTGTTTCGGGATTTAAGGCTACTAAATCTGCAACATAAAAATTTAAGAGTTATATGAGCAATGTCGAGCACCTTCACGATAAATCGATCGAATCGATGACAATCTAGGACAAAATGCACTGAAAGTACGCCAAAATATATTGGTGTAAAGAAATACTGGCAATGATAATTATAAAATAAGTTAGGTGTAATTTGGTGTTATAAATGCCCATATTAAAAATGTGTGGAATAACTAAAATAAAGTGTACGGCTGTAGTGAGATTTACTTAGCGGGCTGGTGTTTGCTCGCCTTACTGCATCGTATATGATCAAGCCAGTGGATTCGTGGGAACTGTCGCCAGAGGCTCCGTCGAAATCAGCGAAATAAATTAAACCATCATTTAGTTGATACACAAGCAAAAATAAATAGACACTAGCTAAAATAAGCTTCCGAATGAAGTTAGAGGGCCAAATAGAAGAAAAAAAAAACCAACTCCTGACACGAATATCTCTCTATCTTGTTAATGACTGGATCGATTTTTAAAAAAATATATCTAAGAACCATCGTTAAAAAACTGTTTTTAAACAACAATGACAGCGTTCAAATATTACAACTTTACACTTTGCACAACATTATTTAGCATAAATATGTACGTTATATTCTCAGGGAAAACCGCTTTCAGCACGTTTTTCTCCGTTGTATATTTTGCTAAGTTAAAGCCAGTAACACAACACTGGTCGTTCAATTTTTCAAACCTTTGTATTTAGGCTGAAAATGTAGGGGAAACATGGTCCACGTCGTAGATTCTAATTAACCTTACGAAATTGTAGTGTCAACCCAGGGAATGAAATATGGTGCAATTAGCGACCTTTTGCTTTTCGCCGGGTATCGAGGCCGGAGCTTCGTTTTATGGAAATTTTCGAAATGCTTTCCTTAAATAAAATGGAAATAAAGCACCTCATTTCAGTGGACGGTCGATTAAGTTAATTCCGTTACTTTGTGCATTTATTATAACAAATCGGAGGAATTTTTCATTTAAAACGAAATTAACAAACCGTTGGTTATTTGTGGGAATTGCGGGACAAGGATTCGGTAACGAAGTATCCGTCAAAGGATTGTTTTAAAACAAGGAAACAAATAAGCTTTTCTAAACTTTGCTTGTTTAAAAAGTAAAAGGATTACGAGAGATATTCGATGATTAAACTTCATAGATTAGGGAATCAATGATGCCTTTTATTTACATACATACATACATAATATTATCACGTCTTTTTCCCTTACGTGTTAGACAGAGCTTAGGTTTGTGAGATCTAAAAGCCACTTTTAGCATATTGGCGGGCGTGAAACTGGAAAACGGAATCAAAATAGTGATGGGTTGCTAGCCGCATCGCCTATTAACATTTCTCAGATTCGCGCACTTTTTTTTTTATACGGACAAATGGCACAGATTGAGTTAGCCCCAAAGTAAGCTCGAGACTTGTGTTATGGGATACTAACTCAACGATACTATATTTTATAACAAATACATATATAGATACACATCAAAGACCCAGGCCAATCTGAAAAAGATCATTTTTCATCTTGACCTGGCCGGGGATCGAACCCGGTCACTCTGTGTCGCAGGCTGGCGTGTTGACCGCTGCACCACGGAGCTAGTCAAAAAGAGATCCGATATCAGAGGCGTTGTTAACTAAGATATAAATCAAAATAATTCTAAATCTAATAGAAATCTTATAATTTTATAAAAAGCTTACGAAACACACGCATGCGTGATAACGTCTTACAAATCGATGAACGCCGACTGCACGCAGAAAAAAGTCACGTTCCGTGTGCAAGCGAGAGCGCGAAGTAAGCGATAGAGAGGCACAATGACCTAAGCGTTCGGCTTGTGACGCATCTATCTCACTTCCACCGTTATCACGTTAAATTATCGTCCGTAAACCGACTTTATACACAGCCAAATTTTTTGTAGATCTTTACTTTCTCTAAGTATTTCAAAACCGGCCAAGTGCGATTCGGACTCGCGCACGAAGGGTTCCGTACCGTTTTCTATAAAAACGGCAAAAATATCATATCTGTTATATGGGAACCCCCTTTAATATATTTATTTTATTTTTACTTAATTACTTATTTTTAATGTGAATATATAACTCAATATTCTGTGAATATTTCAAGCGTCTACCTGTTGCCATTATCAATATCGAGCAAAAACAAGCAAAATAATCACGTTTGTTGTATGGGAGCCCCTTAAATATTATTTTTATTATATTTTTTAGTATTTGTTTTTATAGCGGCAACAAAAATACAACATCTGTGAAAATTCCGACTGTCTAACTATCTCGGTTCATGAGATACAGCGTGGTGACAGACGGACAGACAGACAGACAGACAGACGGACAGCGAAGCAATATTAATAGGGTCCCGTTTTTACCTTTTGAGCACGGAACTCTAAAAATTGATAAAGCTTATTATGCCTTAAATAAAATTATTGTTCTAAATGCTACTTTTGCATTTAACGCAGTTCACTATCACAATCCTAATGCAAAGAACAATGCCGATTCGACTATGGCTAGTGGCGTCTTTTTTTTTTCGCGCGGCCACTGACCAAACCTTGTTTTTATTATAGATAATAGCATAATAAACAAAACGTAATATGAAACATATACCTCTAAACTCAGTCCGAGCTGAGTTATTTGAGTTTGAAATCAGTAAAAATCATATATTTAAGAAGGCAATTTTCGTCAAAAAAGTGGCAGGTTAATTGAAATATGCAATGAGACATTATCTTTGGACCTTTTATTATCACTTTACCCATTTGCGGCCTTCCCCACCAACAGCAAACGTTGTTCGGCGAGTTTAGTGGTACTGGTGAGTCATCGATCATTATGCAAACAAAGCAGATCTATTCGTGGGTACACATGTAGCTAGTGTCCTTGCGCTAATCCCTTCCCCCACATCCTTTCCGTCATCTCCACGCGCCACTCAGCAGGTATCTATTACCTTCCTGCTTTCACAGATGCAATCTCAGATTTGATTGTCTCTTTCTTCGAAAGCAAGCGTTTGGAAAGATTTAATTTCACTCACCGTTCTGTCTTCATGTCGTACGCGTATGTAATTCCAGTTTTTGTATAGGAGTGATCAAATGATGACTTGGCCTGTTTAATTGATTCCGACACTGATATCTTACCTTTGTGGATTGGCTTGTTATATGGACCTTACTGATATTCCCCCTGTGTAGTGAATCGACTTGTGTATTACGGACTCTGATTGCCAATATTGTATGTGCGTGTGTACAAAGATGGATCGTAGACAGTGCATTGCTTGTCTTCGAAGTATAAGTAGAAGTAATAACAGTACAAGAACATCCTACCCTTTGACTGCGCAGTGCTTCCAACAACATCCATTCCTGATAGATTTTTTGGGAAGAAGTTTTAAATATTACAGTACTATATGCCTTCGGGCGTCCTCAAGCAAGGTTGAAGCAATATTATTAGCAATAGAAGCGACCGCAGAAACTGAGAACTATCTAGGCGATTATATCATTAATAAAAATATAAACGCAAGAAGAGCAGTGTTCCTGACGAATACAGCAGAGGATTTTAATCACATAGTCCATGACTTTCCTGTTATTAGTATGGACGAGTTAATTATTTATGCCTTGGGAACTTATCAAATCAAACAAGCTCGTAGTTATTACGGAGAATAGAAGTATGTAGAGATATGGACTTAGAAAGTCTCGAAGAACATAATATTACAGTCACAAATCCATGATTGCTAAGGGCGCGAATACAATCAAGGTATAGACAATCTCGAATTTAGCCATGTCAGTATTATAGTACTTAGCATGGGGGAGATACTTATTTCCCTGTTCACATCTTCTTTTGTGCTGTATATCACCACACCTATATTATTGTTGCAATAACCTTATTATGTAGGTAAACCTAATGTTTTACAAATAAAAGTACCTACTCGATCAATGTATGTATATGTTTTTTACCTGTAGTTTTTGTGTCATGACTAAAATCAAACAAATATTATTATAGGTAAAACGAATCTATTGTTAACCTCTTTTACGCTATTCATACTATAACAAGCAAATAATATAAAATCTTAATTGGTTGCGAGTTATACCATATACTGTAATAGTTATAAGAGTTGGGAATTATTAAATAAACACACTTAAAAGTTAACTGGCAATTTATTTTTGGATGTATTGTGAAAAGAGAGAATGGGCAGTACATACCTGCACTGGGGTGCGCAGGGTTGGCAGAGAGGAGGCGGGGGAAGGGTAGGGATACTATATATCTGTGTATACTAGGCTTTTATCTGCTTTGTTCGCAAAATGAAAGATGACTCACCAATACAACTAAACTTAAACAAGGTGTGCAAATGGTGAGGGCCGGCCTCAAAGGGGTAAAGTAATAATAAAAATGTTCAAAGATAATTGTTTTATTGCATATTTTCATATAAACTCGCGATTATGATAAATATTGCTACACAGACATGCTTTACGTACTCAAAATTTTAGATTAACTTTAGTCCGAAAAAATGTTTTAGGTATGGCCACTAAAGTATACAATAAATTGCCAAATGATTTAAAAGACTTGAATATAAATATGTTTAAAAAACGACTATTTGAATTCTTAATTTCTAAATGTTATTATTCTGTAAATGATTTTTTTAATGACCGATTGTAAATTTTGACATACTTTTTATTTAATTTTTTTTTTTCTTTGACATTATTTTTTACTTATAATCCTTTGACATTTTTTATTACTTATGATCCAAATTGATTACTCATAATTTAAATGGGCTTCATATTTAAAACAATTTGAATGTCAATTTTATAAATTGTAATATAATTTTCTGTGATTATCATAATATTTGTATGCTATTTATAGCAAAACATAGCGATCTACTTTTTTTCTGTCATCTGTATCAATGTACCTATGTTTAACAAATAAATATATTGATTGATTGATTGATTGATTAAAAAAAATATTGCCAAATAAAATACATGATTATTTACGAATTTTAAACTCAAATAACTCAGTTCGGACTGAGTTTAGAGGTATATATGTCATGATAAGTTTTGTTTAGTATGCTATTGTCTACAAGAAAAACAAGGTTTGGTCAGTGGCCGCGCGAAAAAAAAAAGACGCCAATAACCGGCATTGCCCTTTCAATGCCTCAAATTCCGTTTCTCCAATCGCCTCCCTCAGTCCAACGAAAACTCATAACCGATTCAATACTTCCAATCCCCCCAACATCCCCAGCCAAATTCCCCTTAGCCGAGAATAAAATGCTATGACATGCTCCAACTCTTCCGGTATTAATTTCCTTCACCGGCCTCAGGCCACAGGGATGTTTGGACTTTTCGTAGAAAAATTAGGACGAAGATTTAGGTCAATGTGTAAACATCATTGTCTACCCGTGTTTCCACTATATTTATTGAGTGATCTGTTAACGTTATTATGTAACATTTATCCTTATACAATAAGTAAGTGAGCATAAACAAAAAAATTAAGACAGTACATTTTTGTATTATTATAAAGTATTTCTTGATATAAATTAGATTTTATAAGGCAGATTCAGTTACCATGTGTTTTTCTATGTGTAAGGAGGAGAGGGTAGCCAACTCGTTAAACGACAACTTTTGGTCTTATTGCTCTATGGCAATAAGAAGTAAAGCCTATGCTTTGCCTCCCCCGCAACAGAAAAAGTCTTAACGTATGTACACGGTGAAATTTTGATCGTTCTGGAGCCTTAAAGGGATGATACAGCCCGTCGATATAAACAACTTTTCCTATGGGACCAATGCTGGGAACTCAAAAAAAAATTCGTCTTTTCCATACAAAACAGTCTCGCCGCCCGGCCACTTTGTATGGGAATGACGATTTTTTTTTGAGTTTTCAGCATTGTTCCCCTAGGAAAGGTTGTTCATTTTGATGGTCTGAGTCACCGATTTAAGGTAAAAATTTAAAACGATAAAAATTTCACCATCTATATGAAAAAGTAGTAAAATCATGTGTCGAACCGCTCGGTGTTGCAAGCACAGTTTTGCAAATTTAATTTATATTTGTTTTATTTACAAACGGCCATAAACAAACTGTGTAGTAAAACGACAGTACAGTCAAACTCAATGTCCACGTAGTTGTGAACAATTCAAATAAAACTAAGTAATTCCGTGGGTCGTGTGTTTGGGCCGCTTTTATTTATTGTGAAGAACAAACACGGCGATAATGAATCTGCGGCTATGTGGTCCGCGCATACGTAAATAATGTACATTTCATTTGGGCGTCTACAGTACGCAACTACTTGAGTACGGGTGCGGGTGCCCTTACGCGCTTTTGAAAGTTCTAATGTATCATGTACAATCATGAGCATTAATATGTATACACGGTTCATATGTGAATGTGATAAGGTCTAAAATGAAAAACAATTGTACGCATAGTAATGCTAGTGACTGTACGTAGCTTATTTCGTGGTCTCATCACTATTTGTGAGTGAATCTTTGGCTTCATATGTCCCCCCGTCGGGGCAAAGGGCAGATACAAGTTGGCGCCATCTGGTTCTATCCGACGCAGCGTTCTTAGTTTCACTCTAGATGTATCCCAGCTTCTTTGCCTCAGCTATCACAGTGCGGCGCCACGTTTGTTTTGGGTGTCCCCTCTTTCGCTTGCCCTGCGGATTCCAGTCCAGAGCTCTTTGGGGGATATGGTCGTGACGGCGGCGTAACGTGTGCCCGATCCAACGCCACTTTCGCCGCCGGATCTGGACGTCTATCGGTTCTTTGTGACATAGTTTCCATAAATCTTCGTTGGAAATCACGGTGTCAGGCCACAAAATTCCCATTATACAACGAAGGCATCGGTTTACAAGCACTTGTAGCTGTTGCGTTAGATTTTTCGTCACTTTCCATGTTTCGTATCCGTATAGCATTTGTGAGTGAATAGGTTATACCTATATTTTGTTTTATGAGCGAGTTTTGAGCTAATTCTCATATCCATTATCATAAACTAATGTATTTTTGTCTCCGTCTTGTCAAAGATTTTTAGTCTATAAAGTTGTCGCATTTTGCCACTGACTAAAATTCTTTGATAACATTGTAAAGAATCGCAATTTTTTTTTTTAAGTCTATGTTATGAATGTAGGTAACATTGTATTGCAGTGCAACTAATAACATACATACTCCTTTTTATATGACCTTTGATTTTTTTTTCATTTATAAGCAAAGGGTCCTAATCAAACAAAAGGGGATATATATGTGTTTTATAATTACATACATACGACTTAATAATAATTTCGGTTTAAAGTATTTGTTAGTTTTTAGGGTACCGTAGACGACAATGCTCGATGGTAAGCTATCAGCGCTGCTCATTAACAACTGCAACATAGCGTTGCCGGCCTTTCAAGGAGTTGGGGGAAGGACATAGGTGAGAAAATATCGGGGAAATATGTGCCTCCGGATCTTTCACTCACCGAATATAGCATAGAAGTGGTAAAGCTTCTACTTAAACGTAATTTTTTTCTGTAAGTTTGGTACTTTTCCAGACGAGTCGGCCCATTCATGCTACAAGCAAAAATTAATTTTGCCGGTAGCGTGGCTCTACCACAACCATTAATAAAATATTGCTAGGGAGTTAAAATCGCCTATACATTGATGTGTAAGCAACACATTTGTAATTTTTTTTATGACTATGGTCGGCAAACGAGCAAGCTAGTCACCTGATGGTAAGCGATCACCGCTGCCCATAGACAACTTCAACAAACAACAATTTCAGTATCTATGCGGATACTCGTAGTAATTTCCGGTTTCTGCTATAGTAAACACTAAAATACACCAACACAATTATCTTGTAAGCGTTACATTTGACAGCCGCTACACGGGGCATTACCTCGCATACATGAATGTTCAATTAATTCATTCTAATCACAGTATGTTTAATTGGATACACGTGGAACGAATATGGCTGCAGCAGCATTAACAACACGAGTTGGTAATGATTTCTTTGTGGTTTAATTTGTAGCTAAGGTATTTAAGGGGTGTATTTGAATTTGCTGGATAATTTCGCCTCCCATAAAATGTCCCCAATCAGCTGTTTAAAAAAATACTTCACACTAGCAGTATTTTTTCTTGCGGATTAAAACAACCTCCGTGGTCCAGTGGTTAAGGCGTTTGCCTGTTGACCCGGGGGTCGCGGGTTCGATTCCCACCGGAAGCATACTTTGTTTAGTTGTTTCCAGTTTGGTTAGGACTTGAATCACCTGATTGTTTGATAATAAAGATGATTCCGTGCTTCGGAAGGCACGTTAAGCCGGTGGTCCCGGCTGCCATCTGGTAGTCGTTAAAGGAACCACGTCAGAGGCCGAAAGGCGGTTCCGAAGAACTCTGACACCAGGGTGTGCATGGTCGATTGACCGTGACACCTACTCGAAATGATGATGATTCTTGCGGATTTTATATTCTATTAGGGATTCTGATTCCGCCATCAAAATATTCCCCGAGAGTTCAAAGTTACACTGTATGATGAATCTATGCTCAGAAAGTGGCGAAAAAAACAAACACAAAATTTCTTTGAACTTAATCTTGAACTTAAACGTGAACTGAATTAGTAGATTACATAAATACTTACATAATAATCACATCTTTATATGCCTTACTAGGTAGAGAGATCCTAAGGCCATAGGACCTTAAGGCCATAGCTTCGTTAACGTGTTGGTGAGCATATAGAAGGAAACCAAATTAAAATATTGATGAGTTGCTAGCCGCATCGCTGCATCCACAGTAAGAGAAGCAGCTGGCACATTCTTTTTTTCCAGACCAGCTTGAAAATACAAGTAAGATTAATTTAAGAGTTTCAGTCATTACATGTAATTTATAAGACTTCGACGTCATTGAATCCATCCGTCATTGGTTTAAATGCAAAATAAGTTTCATAAATAAGTTACATAATATCACGTCTTTTTCCATTGCGGGGTAGACAGTGCCTAGGTCTATAAGACCTTATCGCCACATTTAGCAGTTTGTTGGGCGTGTAGATGGAAAATGGAATCAAAATAGTGATAGGTTGCTAGCATGGAAGTATCCATATCCTTACTAATATTATAAATGCGAAAGTGAGTCTGTTTGTTTGTTTGTTAAGCTTTCACGCCGTAACTACTGAACCGATCATCATGAAATTTTGCATACTAGTTCACTGGAGTGCGGAGAAGGACATAGGCTACCTTTTATCCCGGGAAAAAGTACTATTCCCGAGGGATCGACATTGACGCGGGCGGAGCCGCGGGCGAAAGCTAGTATAAAATAAGTTTCAGTTAATAAAGTGTAACCTTTATACAAAAAAGAACAGTAAAAACAACTATAACCTCTTGATGTTCATTCAGTAACTATTTACAGACCCTCTGGGCAGCTCGCAAACTTTTGAGAACTACATATACTTATCACTACATCGCTCATATATACATGCATAACAAAATAATGCATGTAAAATGGCCTACAATAGGTCCGCAATGGCATATATATCTATCTTTTTAGGATAGCCTACTGTACCAAGTATATCTTGTTCACGTACAAGGATGCAGTTTTATACCATACTAATATATAACTTAAATACGTTAATATCTCGAGCTCCTCCGTGCTTCGTAAGGCACGTTAAGCCGTTAGTCTCGGCTGTCATCTTTGATGGCAGTCGTTAAGCTGTGGCAGATGCCGTTAGGTAGCTTAAAAAATTTGACACCAGTGTTGGCCACTTATACACGCGAAAACAAACAAAACAAAACTTAAATACGTTAGTGACCATATGCCTTTCATGCACATTATTATAAGGGGATAAATATAATGATCACCAAAAAAATCTAAATTTGAATAAAATTCTATTTTATTTCATTTCCACCTCTGGACAGTATTTACGAACCCATTGATTAAATCGTCAACTGTAACGCAATCCTTCAGATAGGTCACCCATCCCAGTGGGAACCGCACCACGGGTTGCTTAACACACGTAAACTGCTAATAATACTCAACTCACTGGACCATTGGGCTCATCTTATATAGTTATAGTAACAACAACGTGGTTTAGAACCCACAATTTATTTCATTGGATTTTACATAATGCAGAAGAGTGACAAATTAAATTCATCTCTATCCCAAGTAGAATTCTCCAAGAATCACATCAAGGCAAATCTAGATCCAGATCTTAGCGACATCAACACACCCCCTCATTTGCTTAATGTGAGTAGACGCAATTTACCCTCCCCCTTAAACCCCATCTTAAGGTAAAAGCACTTTCACCCGGCGTTATTGCAATGTGGAAAAAATACGGGTGCATCTTCCATTTGCATCGTATTTAATTTAGGTGGGTGATAAAAAAGGATTTTCATAAAATTTCTAGCGACACGTCTTTGCACTTTAGATGTACATTTTATTAATAATAAAGTTATGCTCGCGGAACCCTAGAAACTTTATTAATTTAATCAATATGGTTTTAAAGGTTATTTAGGGCTATTTTATTTATATACCCAAAAAATAAAATAAAATATAGAGTAGTATAGTTTCACCAGATTTGAAAAACTCGGTGCAAGTCGGACTCGCCACGAAGGTTTCAGTACCGTTATCTATAAAAACGGCAAAAAAATCATGTCTGTTGTAAGGGCAAAAAAATCATGTGTGTTGTCTGTTGTAAGGTCCTTTAATATTTATTTAAATTTTATTTTATTTTTAAAGTGAATAACTAATAACTTTATAGCTAAATATTCTGTGAATATATCATAATGCGTAACTACTAAACCGATCATAGGGTACGGAAAAGGACATAGAATACGTTTTATCCCGGGAAAAAGTGCTGTTCCCGAGGGCTCGATATTGACGCGAGCGGAGCCACGGGCGAACGCTAGTAACTTTATTAATTGAATATAATAGATTTTTCAATTTTTTTATGTCCTATTGTGAAATTTGTAAGTCTATGTAAACGAAAGGATGACGCAACGCTCGTGCGTGATCTTTCTTTGCGATGAGCGTAGAGTTGTTAAAATTCAACCGGAAAATTTAATTAATATTTATTTGTGTATGAATGTTAAATCCAACTAATTATCAAAAGTCGTATAACAAACTTTGCTGTTTATGATGTGAGCAATCTAGCCTGCAAAGTTATTAATATTTTTTAAGTAATCCAATATATATTATTGGAAATCTTTTTTTTCTTTAAAAATGTTGTTTCGTTTTATTATTCGAGGGAAAACTAAATCCACGAAATCGGGACACTAACCCGTCTCTGTCACATCAAATAATAATATAATAATATCGAAGTCATGGTACAGTCACAAACATTGATACGTATACACTTCGGTTCTTACTCGTAAGTCAATGTGTTAAGGTCTATGATGGAATTCAGTTGTATATATATAAATGCTTGTGACTGTACATAACGCTGCGTAATCACTCCTACCATTTGTCTCTGTTACATTAATAAATCCTCTCACTTCTTATTTTCTATGTCATTAGTCATAGCAACAGATGCTGAAGTTTGATCGCGATAGCTTGTTTCAGTATGAAACTTAATTTACTTAGCGCACTTATAAATCCATTGATCATAGTTGACACTGCGAAAACTTTGTTAAAACAACATTAATTTGTCTTTTAAAGTCTTTGGAATTGATTTTTGAATAACGACATAATTATTACATATACAATTTTATATAAAGAAAACCCTGTCCGATCCTCAAAGGGTTGATTCCGACCGTCGATATGAACAACTTTTCCTATAGCATCAAAGCTAGAAACTATAAAAATGGTCTTTTTTAAACAAAAATGTTCGGCCGTCCTGTTAATTTGTATAAAAACGTCAGAAACACCGGTGTGAGATTTTTCAAGCTGCCTTAAGGCATCTCTACAATAATGACAGCCAGGACCAACAGCATAACCGTATCTTCCGAGGCACTCGAAATATTTCTATTGCAGTCAGCCATCTCAATAGGGATCGCGCCCGGAGTTGCTTACCATGCGTAAGCGCTAACGCCCACTAGCTCATCGGGCTCCTCTAGACACTGGTGAATAATAAACACCTAGTACGCAGTACTATATGATGTTTTTCTTCACCAGTAGCAGGTAATAGTCGATGAAAGTGACCGTACATGGGAAGTTGCACTACTTGCATAAAGGTACTTAAGCCAGGCCGGGGTTAAATCCCAAGACTTTCCGGTCCAGCGTTTCGCTCTTAGACTACACAGTTAAATATCCCTTTTTTAAGAACATATACATACATACACACATACGTATTAGTAACTTTATAAGTAACAAATCAATACCAACCTTACCAAAAAACTGTCAAATATTATTTGAATAATATTGGCGTTTTAAGAATTCCGTACCTCAATAGGAAAAAACGGAAAACTTTGTGGTCCGTCAGTCTGTCTGTCTGTCAAAACCCTTTTTCTCAGAATTGCGTGGAGGTATCAAACTGAAATTAATATCAAATACTCAAGTCTACTGTCCCTTGGAGCTGTAAAAAATCAAACTTCTGAGCCAATGCAATCAAAAGGTACAGCCGTATATGCCGCAAATTTTCGACATTCGCAAGGGAATCAAAACCTACAGGGTATCTCGTGAATTCGCAATCTTGAAATTTCGTACGAAGCAACGTCTTTTAGCACAGATAAAGGAAAAATTGCGAAAAGCATAAATTTTTCTCGTATATCATACACCTAATAAAAATATTTTAAATAATTGAAAACTTAATAAAGATAAAGGCACGGAAATGTAACTCTTCGTGCGCGAGTCCGACTAGCTCTTAGCCGGTTTTTTTTTTAATGTAGGAGTAGTTACAGTCAATGTTATATTTTTAGAAATAATAGAGTAAGAAAAGTTAACTGTTATTGAAAACGAAATGATTCATATATAACAAACAATATATTAACTAACTCGCGATTTGCAGCTCTTCAAATTACTTATTTACTATTTAATAACATATACATAAATGTTTTGTTAACAATTGTTCTACGAAACTAGTTTATAGTTTATCTGTAGAATCGAAAGATGTACAAACATTTACGTTTACTTTCTAGAGCATTTGCGCGCTCTCAGTCGAAACCGCCAAAATTACTAATTCACCATCTCCAGGAACTACAGAGGAATAAAACTTTCTTAGTTATATAAATAAGTCTCAGAGCGAAGTGAAGTGACAATTCCGAGCGAACCGCGCACGAGTGCCGAATACTGAGTAGGTAGGATAGTGTTGTAAAAAACTCGAGATCGCCAGTCTAAATTTGTTCTACTCATTTTGCAAGACTCTGAACAAAAACATCGTACAGCAGGATTGTGGAATGGGCTCCCGAGGATTTCGCTGCGTGGTACTTAGGGGTCCTTCAAAAGGCGTTTTTACAGGTATCATAAGAGATGGCAATGCAGCAGCACCTTCTCTGGTATTGCAGATGTCCATAGACGACGGTGTCCACTTTCCATCAGGTGGCTCGGTTTTCCGTCAAAAATACATAAAAAAACCATTAAACATAAGTCCAGAACGAGTCATCGAAGCAAATACGCAGATTTTATATAACTCAAGTCCTGTTCAAAACTCATAACGTACTTTTACATTTGGCCATTTGTTTGAGCTTTGATTAAAAAACTCGGTTTTGCAAGTAATCAGTGAATTTCGCTCTGATGAATCGTAACATAAAACGACTCAAGATTAGAAATAGACTTGAACGCCAAGCCACACTCAATTAAAAGACTAGAGCAGAATTTTCCCAACAACATAAGAACAAAACGAATAAAAAAAATAAGACTCGAGTCTCGAATTTTTAACAACACTAGCTAGGAATAAAGTTTTGAATGTTACCGCGGTACTATTACTGATTTCAATAGTTCTTTTAGAGGTTTTATGAGAGAGATGCCATTACTTTCTATTTGAAGATACATTTTTGAAAATTTTGGACGAAAGTTTTAGCGTAAATTGTTTGAAACTTTTAATGATGTAACTAGCTTTCGTTACTGCTTCCATTTTTGAAGTTCGGCATATTATGTTTCTATTAAGAGAAATTAATGATGTACTTATCTTAAATAAAATTAAATGTATGATCGTTATTATTGGATGATACCTACGAGTATGACACACCTACTTAGCTTACGCTCTTCAACGATAGTGTTAGCATTCTCTCCTGTGATTTAATATTCGAAGTTACAATGATCAATATTGTGATTGCAATAACTTGTTTGGAAGTGTAAGGAACTTGGCATATTATTATGATATCATTATAACATTCAACAATGCAACAATAACACGAAAATATAGAACATTATTTTTCGTTGTGCTATGGCTAAAACCTCCCAAAAAGGTCACATCAGTAAAAAAAAATGTTGTTGGCCCAAAATCTCTTTAAGGTATAGAGTACATGTCACATTTGTTCGTCTCAGCTTAAACGGTCCTTTGAAAACACGATAGACTAATAAAGTCTCATATTTTACTTATGATATAAAAACTTTGTTTGGCAGCTATGTTAAATATTGTATTTATGGAAATGGCCCAAAACATAAATTTACACTAGCTTTTGCCCGCGACTTTAACCGCGGCAATTTCTGTTATGATTACTCGTAATTAGTGTATATACACTAATTACGAGTAATCATAACAGAAATTGCCGCGGTTAAATTTTTTTATCTATACTAATACTAATATTAGTATAGATAAAAAATTTCCCCCGTTTTTAAAACATTTTTTATTGATGCTTCGCTCTTATTGGTCGCAGCGTGATGTTTTATAGTCTAAAGCCTTCCTCAATAAATGGACTATCCAACACAAAAAGAATTTTATAATTTAAACCATTAGTTCCTGAGATTAGCGCGTTCAAACAAACAATCAAACAAACAAACTCAGCTATATAATATAGATTTTTAGTATTTATTGTAATACCGCGTGATTTTGAACCACTGAACTATATTGAAATCCTGGAATCAGAATCCCTCATGAAATATAGAATTGCAAGAAAAAAAAAACTGAATATCTAAATAAAAATTAGGCTTCTTACACAGTCGCCGATCAGCTGGACAAATTTCTAGGGAAGATATTTTTTTTTAACATTTTTTTGCTTGCAATTATGTATTCCATTAGCGGTTCTGATTCCAGAATTTCAATATAGTTCAGAAGTTCAAAATTATGCTGTAGGTACAGATAGTTTCCTAGCCAATTTTTACAACACGTAATGAATGGATATCAAGTAAAAGTATCTTTTACAGCATTTTTTGGCTAGATGCTTACATATTAAGAGATTTTTTCAAAATTTACTTCCTAAATTATATATTCAACGCATTCCCAAGTAGTTCTATTGTGATTTCATAAATTGTTTAATTACTTTGTCATTTAATTACAATATACGAAATCCACAGTAAGATACGGAGATACCATTATTTAGGCCAGAATCCACACAGCACAATCATATATATATATTCATCTTCTGGGTACCTATTCAGTCTTAGAATTGTGTCCTAACACTCAAATCTCCTAATAGCCTCGATTGGTATTCGAATCTCGACCAATCCCAATCGGCTTGCAGTGCTTCGTCTTAAGGTAATTGGATTAGGAGGATTCCATTCGGCGTACGAAATGCTCGTTACATATTATAGTTACGGGACAATTGATATAGATGAATGTAACAAAGACTTAGGACAGCTGGTCATGGGAGAAGTATTGAATTAAAATAATCTGCGCTCACGCGGATTTTGACGTGATAACATCTTATAAATCGATGAACGCTGGCTGCACGCACGAAGAAGTGTAACGTTCCGTGTGCAAGCGAGAGCGCGGTACAAGTGATAGAGAGGCACGATTTACCTAAGAGTGAAAGAGAGAAGATGCGTCACAAGCCGAACTTCTCTGACGCATCTTCTCTCTTTCACCGTTATCATGTAAAATATCGTTCGTAACCCGAATTTACACACATTTTATCTGTTTTACCATCATCAACAGGCCTTTTAGTCTCCACTGCAGGAGCATGACCCTCTTTGTACTATCGGAGCCATAGTTGGCCAGAGCAGACAGAGGATTTGGCCTACACTTTCCTCGCTGGCCAGACGGGTTGGAGAGGTCTCCTTGATGTTTATGAGCTTTCTTTAGCTTGTATTTCCTAAGTTGCCTCTTACGACATCCATGGGAAGTCTTGGAGTGGTCCTATTCTACTCTGCCGGAAACCACACGGCTACATTGATATATGAATAACTTACAAAGTCACATATTCTTGAGCTTGTCCAAATCGCTTCAAATTAAAGGCGCGAGATATGTGACGTCACACTCCACTAATACGTGAAACTTTCTTCGACGTCTATTATTTGCATATATGACCTCATTATCAAAATATTAATAATATTATTTTTCATACTTGTTTAAATGTTAAATGGATTTGCCCATGGTCCAGTGGTCTTAAGCATTAATACAGCTTACGTAAGCTAAGCAACCCTGGGTACAGTCCCCACTGTGATGAGTGACCGAAAGTGGTACAAACAATTCTCGAGCTCTTTCATGCATCGGAAAGCATGTTAAGCTTTTGGTCCCTACTGTCATTACTGATGGCAGTCTTTTAGACAGCTTGAAATATCTGCCACAGCGTTGGCCACTTACACACACACAAAAAAAACAATCATGGAACGAGGAATCCTTAAGAGAGAGAGAGACCTTTGTCCAGCAGTGAACTTCTTACGACTGAAATAATGAAAAATGTTTACTCTTCCGTACACAAAAAAAACGGAACCGTCATGCTGTCTGTCTGTTAAGACCCTTATTTTCAGGAACGCGTAGAAGTATCAACCTGAAATTCATATTAAATACTCAGGTCTACTGTCCCCTGGAGCTGAGAAAAAATCAAACTTCTAAGCCAACGCAATCAAACAAAAGATACAACTGGTTATGCCGCAAAATTTCGTGGTTTTTCGACATTCGCAAGGGAATCAATACCTATAGGGTACTTCCTATGAACTCAGAATCTTGAAATTTGGTACGAAACAACGTCTTATAGCAGAAATAAACAAAAAAGATGGCTAAAATCAAAAAATAAATAGTTACATCATATTAAATATATTTTTAATAATTTGTCGACACTCGCAAGTGAATCAAAACCTACAGGGCATTTCCCGAAAACTCAGAATCTTGAAATTTGGTACGATGCAACATCTTATAACACAGATAAAGCAAAAATTGCGAAGAGTATACATTTTTAGTTACATCATATAATAAAAATATTTTTAATAATTTTTCGACACTCGCACGGGAATCAAATCCTACAGGGCACTTCCCGAGATCTCAGTATCTTGAAATTTGTTTCGATGCAACGTCTTATCTATACTAATATTATAAAGCTGAAGAGTTTGTTTGTTTGTTTGAACGCGCTAATCTCAGGAACTACTGGTTCAAATTGGAAAATTATTTGTGTTGGATAGTCTATTTATTGAGTAAGTCTTTAAGCTATAAAACATCACGCTGCGACCAATAGGAGCGAAGCACCAATAAAAAATGTTTTGAAAACGGGGAAAAATTATTCATCTATACTAATTAATTATAATAACAGAAATTGCCGCCTACGAAGTCGCGGGCAACAGCTAATAACACAGATAAAAGAAAAATTGCGAAAAGTACACATTTTTAGTTACATCTTATAATAAAATATATTTTTAATAATTTTTCGATACATGCAAGTGAATCAAATCCTACGGGGTACTTCCCGTCAACTCAGAATCTTGAAATTTGGTACGAAGCAACGTCTTATAGCACAGATATAGGAAAAATTGCGAAAAGAATTAATTTTGAATTACATCATTATAATAAAAATCATTTTAATAATTTAAAATTTTATTATATATAATGTACGGAACTCTTCAGGATCTCTTTTAATGATTAAGAAGTGTAGTAAACGTGACGATGCCAAATTAAAAGTATACTTACTATCAAATAATCTTTTGTTGGCCGATACTTATATATTTTAAACAGTTATCAAAATTTGGACGGATTTTTCTATTTTTCTTGCCGAGCCTCTTCAGGTCCTCCTCTACACAATCCTTCCACCGCTTTCTAGGCCTTCCGCGGGGTCTTTTTTGTGGGTTCCATTTATATATGTTCTTGGGAGCTCTGGTGTCATCCATTCTTTCCAGATGACCTGCCCATCGCAGCCTTTGTGACTTGCAGAACTTGACGATACGATGGTTTCTTTGCTTATCAGAGCCTCGAGTTCGAAGTTCATTCTGATGCGGAATGTACCGTCTTCTTGGCGCATTGGCCCGAAAATTTGCCTCAGGACTTTCCGTTCGAACAGCGCAAGTTTAAGTTCATCCTTTTGCGTCATCGTCCAGGTCTCACAGGCATAGGTTACTACTGGCCGGATGATTGTCTTGCAGATGGTAACTTTTGATTTGGTGGAGAGGAGTTTACTGGTAAGCATGGACTTGCATGTATAAAAACACCTGTTTCCCGCAGTAACGCGAGCCTTAAGCTCGTCCTCCATCAGATTCCGGGAGTTTAAGATCGAGCCTAAGTATCTGAACGCGTTCACACCCTCAATAGTATTGTCTCCCACAACAACATCCTGCTCTAGTGCATCAGTTCGGCTGGCAGCTAAAGATTTGGTCTTGGATGCATTAACATGCAATCCAAACTGTGCAGATTCAGCTTCGAGAATACCTCCATGGTTGATCATACTTTGCTCGGAACGGCTGGTTATTACAATATCATCTGCGTATGCAGCCAGCTGAGAAGTGTTGTAGTCGATGAGTCCCTTAAGAATGAGTCTACGTGTGGCAGTCTCCAGCACAAGGTTGAATATAACTGTGGAGAGGGCATCTCCTTGCTTGACCCCCGAGTCTATGGGAAATGGTTCGGACTGCTCATTCTGGATGTTCACTATAGACTTCGAGTCTCGCATAGTAGCGTTCACAAGGCGTACAATTTTGCTCGGAACACCTAGTATCAGCATACTGCTAAGTATGCGATTACGGTTGATGCTGTCAAAGGCCTGCTTGTAGTCGACAAACAGATGGTGCAGGTTGATGTTATACTCATAGGCCTTCTCGAGCGTCTGTCGAATTAAATAGATTTGGTCTGAGGTGAAGCTGTTCGGTCTAAATCCGCACTGATATTCGCCTAAGATTTCCTCGGCATACTCGTACTTCATCAGCCTTCCGCAGAAAAGACTTTGTATGCAGCAGACAGGATGGTGATACCCCTGTAATTTGAACACATTGTCTTATCCCCCTTTTTGAATATAGGCAATATGATACCGACGTGCCATTCTTGAATTAAGAAGACAACAGATTAATAAGAATGTAAAATTTGCTCAAATATTCAGGCAAATCTTGTGTTAGGACGACTACTAGACAGTTTAGACTTGTTCTAGGAGACATTCTACGTAATAAAGATAGAAGGAAACATAACAAATTTTATCTTATGCGATCTGTGTTAAGATTTGCATTTGAACGTTTTTAATACCTGTCTTATCTGAGATGTGGAGTGTCCTATAAAAGTTTTAAAGACATTTTTGGCGACCGACCGACTCGACTGTCTTATCGTGGCTTTTCGGCAACTTGCCAAAGCGATCATGTGCACGTTCTGTTTTTTTTTTCTTTTTGAGGTACACAAGATTAATTTAATCACACAGTAGTAAAGCTTTAATATATTTAAAAATGATTTTGAAGCGCCTGGATTGTTCCTGCCTCGAAACCAGAATCACTAATGGAATACGAAATCGTAGGAAAAGACGGTGAATAAGGAAAAAAAACATTTTTGGACCTCTCATTGAAATTCGCCGATAGCAAATAGCTCTTCAAATTTCTATAGGAGGTTTATAATTTCTCGTTTATTGTTTTAGGGTACCGTACCCAAAGGTTAATATCGGAACCTTAAATAAGCCTGCTTTATCCGTCCGTCTGCAGCAGGCTGACATTATTAAATCGTAAAAAATATGTATTTATCTATCACGTAGTAACCAGCGTGAATTTTTTACGGTATATCTTATTTCTTTATTTGATAAGAGTATTCGAAACTTATGGAATTAATTGATGGCTACCTCAAACTTTTATTGATGTCTATAAAAAGCTGCCAGCGCCAATGCTACTTCAACGTGACATTTCAAAATGTCATAGGTCAGAATTACTATCACCCTGAAGATGACCTTTTCAATTTAACGAAATTTGGTGACGATACCGACTTCAAAATACGTTTGTTGCAATAGTAATTTATTTCACGTCCACAAATGGATACACCAAGGTGGATATTTGCACAAGCCCCGTAAAAATAAAGTTTATTTTTTTACTTAAAGTTTATATTTGATTTAGGTACCATAAAAAGAGCCCGAAAAATAAAATTAAATGTGAAAAGGGTGCTTCTTTTCTAGACCCAGATAGTCATATCTAGTTAGAGCAAATTCCTAATTTAGAAGTAGACACAAATTTTATATTTCAATCTTGTGCCAATAGCGGTCGTCTCATATAATGAAAAATGCCATTTTCCGGAAAGCGCGCTCAGGTAAACACTGGTTTACGCGGCTGAGGGAATTTCACGGGAGAAAGAGTCACGTCACAAATAAAGAGTGTACAGAAAAACAGTAACTTTTTTCAAAATAAAAGGGCATTCAAATAGTCCAAGATCGCCGGCATAATTGGTCTTTACCTTTGTAGCTAAAATAATAAATCCCATGAGTGAGGTTTTAGCTCATGGGTCTGTTACAGTGAGCCTCATATAAAATAAGTAGGTGTGGATATGGTAGCAGTAAGAGGAAGTGAATGAAAAGGGATTTAAAGAACAATTCAAAAATGTTATTTATATAAATATATATGGACAAATCACACAACTTGTACAAGAGTACAAGTAAAAAAATGTACTTTCTTATAAAGGTGGAAAGGATAATTGAGAAATGAGGTGAATAGCAACATGCAGCATGAAGGAGATATGCACATCCTTACACATGTAAGAAACTTTTTGTTATGAAATGAAATGAAATTAAATAAAATTTTATTTAAATTTGTATATCACGTATCTTTTTTGAACGTCAATTTATTATAATTTTCATATTTGGAAAATCGATAGACTAGTGGTCGTTTCGGCACGACCACTGCTGATAAAAAACGCCGAAAGAAACTCAGTATAGTACCTACCGGTCTCTACGTGGCTGAAGGGCTATATATAAATCTTTACATATTTATTACAATTTAAATATTTTACATTAACATATACGACATTAACATATACTCGTATTGGAAATCCTTGGGGGAGGCCTATGTCCAGCAGTGGACTTCTTGCGGCTGATATGATGATGATGATGACATTAACATATATTTATTGAATGTATTACATCCATTTAGTTTTATCTCTTTATTTTTCGATATTTGCAAAATCGATAAACTACTAGCGTTTTGGAACGACCACTGTTGAGAGAGAATGTAATGAATATTTTTACATTTTCAATTTTAAGCATTAAAAGTCAAAATTAAATTACAATGATTTTTGTCACTGATCTTAAGTGGTAAATGTTGCAGCATGAGCTATTTACATCTTTGATTATTGTTACTGACATTAATATATTCTTCGTAAGGAACATAAGCCGTTGGTCCCGGCTGTCATCATTGACGGCCGTCGTTAAGCTATATCATATACCCTTAGGCAGTTTGAAAAAATCTGACATCAGTGTAGACCACTAACACACAAGAAAAACGAACAAAAATTTTTTTTTTTTTTTTTACACAAATTAAAGTTTATTAATCAAGTATTTTGACTTACTGATACTTCATCATCATCATCAGGTCCTTTTTAGTCTCCACTACAGGAGCATGACCCTCTCTGTACTACTAGGGCCATACTTGGCCAGAGCAGCCAGAGGACTTGGCCTACACTCTCCACGCTGGCCAGACGGGTTGGAGAGGTCCCACCACATACTGATACTTATCATGATGCTAAACTGTCATCAGTACGACTAAAACTGAATGCAGAACAAGTTTTAGAAGACGCTACTATTTTAATGTCATGTCGATAAAAGTAAAACTATTTGTGCATTATCCATCTGTAGTATTGTTAATTTATTTCCATGTTCTCTTTTATCATGTCTGCAATTTTTATTCGGTTCGTTATTGCGTTCTTTAAAATAATCACTTATTATTGATATTTATTTATTTAGCGTGTAACTTAACCAACGACGTTCCCGTGAAGGGGTGACTCAACCCGTAAAAATGATCAACTTTTCCTATGGAACCAATGCTGTGAATTAAATTTATTGACGGGTTGAGTCACCCCGTAACGGAAACGTCGTTGTTTAAGTTTCACACTGTATAGAAAACACAATTACATTCATTTTTTACGTCAAAAGTAACTATCTCTTACATGCTGGTTTGTGAGAAAATAATAAACGTAGAATGTTCCAGCTGCTTCTTTTCCAGCACAGATTGTAAAAGCCGATCACGGGAATGGGCGAAAATCTTTGGAATCATGTCAATAGGCGATGCGGCATGCACCATCATTATTTTGATTTCGTTTTCCATCTACACGCTCACCAAAATGTGGTCATGGTCTTATAAACTTGGGCTCTGTCTACCCAAAAAAGACGTGATACTAATATATGTATGTAAAAATTAACTTAGAAAGTGTCACTAAGATCGTATCACAATCTTAATCTTAACTAGTATTATGAATGCGGAAGTAAGTTTTTTTATAACGCTTTCACGCCGCAACTACTGAACCGATCATGATAAAATTTTGCATATAATTATATTATGAGGTATGGAAAAGGGCATAGCGGACATTTTATCCCGAGAAAAAGTACTGTTCCCGAGGGATGGACTTTGACGCGGCCGCGTGCGATGCGAATGTTAGTCGTATATACGACTATAAGAATATTCTGTACGCTACATTACATATACATTTAAATCTTCAATATAAACCAGTTTGAAAAATTCGTCTTTTAATATTTCAAATACTACTTATTTATTACATGTTCAATCAAGTCTTCAAAGTCCTCGAGAATTTTATTAGCTCTTCCGAGAAATCGCGAAATTTTATTTAACCGCGATGAAATTTTGAAGAGTGGCTCCTAACAATTATTAGACTCATAAAAGAAGAGCAATATCCAGATGTACATGTACTAAGAACTTTGAAGTAAATTGAAAGAACTGATATCATTGCTGCGAATAAGAGATATGTATTGAAGTCGTCGTTTTGAATTACTTGTATAGCTTGTGATGAACTCATTGTGCAACACAAGCACCCACATGATACCGATTTTAGAGTCCTGTGACTGACACGACAAGCTTTTTAGTCTTTAAGTACTTATACGACTCATCTTAGACCTTCTTCCATCCACTTCTGAGCGTTTGCGTCACCCACCTCGATCCTGTATATCTCTCTCTCTCTCTCTCTCGGTCGTCTGTATACAAGGAAGCAAAGTAAACCATATAACTATAGAGATGTAGTACGTACATATTTTCGTGGCTGAGAGAAGATAGCTCCACATATTTAAACATTATTATTGTTAGTTAAATAATCAATAATGTATTACTTAAGTATAATTACACACACACACACACACACAATAGATGTATTTTTTTCATACAAATAAAATATATATTATTCTATACTTATTTAATATTTTATAAGTTAGCTTTATATAAACTATTGATTCTGTACTTACGAGTATGTTAATAACTTTGTATGTACCATAGTTAAGGAAGAGCGGTGTCTCCTAACACAGACAGACATTTAAGTCTAAAAGGAGGCTCCTGCCATTATTATATAAGGAAACAAATGTGAAAGAAATAAAAACATTTTTATTTTAATTTTTTCAATTATAATATAGATAACATCAATATCTACAAAAGTAAAAAAAAAACGAGAAACATCCTACAAACTGAACTTAAAATAATATCTTCTCATTATATCTAGATTATAGTGATAAGAGTCATTACATTATAATTTCTCCGAGTCGACACGCTAAACATATATTTAGTTATATCTAGATTATTTATTTTATTGAAGCCTTTTTAATCTTTTTTCTTAGGAATATAATATGGTGTTGCATAAGTGTTAGGAACTATAGTATACTTCTTATAAATTAACACATATTTTAAGTCATTTCTATCCAATAATAGTCAATGTAAGCCAGCTCCATAAATAATAAATATAAAAGGCGACGAATTGCGGCCGAGTCGATAGTAAATTATGCCGGGATCGGCGTTTAGTGGTCGCCGTAAATATCGGCGCGTTTTTAGTGCTGACATAGCGGGAACACGGCGTAAATTCACAAGCTGTGATAATACGATAAAATTTGATAGGTACCTACTTTGACAATTTTAAAGGTAGAAATACCTATATGAAATTGATAAATATGAGCTAGGTAAACTATACAGCTGAGTTATTAGACAACGTCAACTGAACAATCTATTAAAAAGAAATAAATTAAACATTTTCTTAATCCATACAGTCACAATTTTTAGGGTTCCGTACTAAAAAAAAAAACGAAACCTTTATAGGATCACTCGGTTGTTCGTCTGTCTGTCTGTCAAGCAAGACCCTTATTCTCAAAAAGAGGTATCAAGCTGAAATTTATATCAAATACTCAGATCTTGGAGTCGTAAAAAAAAATAAACTTCTAAGCCAACGCAATCAAAAGATACAGCTGGTTATGCTGCAATTTTCGTGTATTTTCCGACATTCGCCAGGGAATCAAAACCTACAGGCTAATTTCTGTGAACTCAGAATCTTGAAATTTGGTACGTCTTATAGCACAGATAAAGGAAAAATTGCGAAATGCATTAATTTTAAGTAACATCATAAAATATATATAAATATAAAGAATGTATAATAATATAAAAAAACTAATATTTATTATAAATGTTTTTAATAACTTCAAACTTATTATATATAATGTACGGAACCCTTTGTGCGCGAGTCCGACTCGCACTTAGCCGGCTTTTTCTACATATACAACATTCAACGAATGTTCAAAGCTGTCTTAAGCACGCTTAATATAATAACATGGTTATTTCTGCACGAGACAATATTCGGCGGGTAATTCACCGTGATGCCCACCTGTCTCTGTGACATATGCGTCGACTTACAGGCTTCAGGAGACAGATAAATAATACGTTTAGAATACAACATTAAGTGTACTGGTTCAATGTTTTTGTGACACCAAAAAACACTGGTGAAATTGTTTATGATTTTATATTCTTCTATCTTTTCTTGGTGGAATATTTATTGACCAGTAGTACAGATCAGTTAATAACTACGTGGTTATATCGACATCCCTGAACTTCATAACCAGCTTTGTCGTCTTAACGTGCCGAATAGATGTTTGCTCCAGCGCACATGCCAACCGCGAAAACTGTTCGCACCACCTATCACACGCACTATATCGCATGCGCAATCTCCTGTCTGTCGCATGCTCTTAGACATTAACGAATTTCTGAACCAGCAACCAGAGTGTGATGTGTTTGCAAAATACCTGCAAGTCATATAAACTAACTTAAATTAAATTACTTATAAATAAACCTAGCTATAATCATACTAAAAACAAAACAAAAAATATAAAAGAATTAAAATCTATAAAATCAAAACTAAGGTGTTGCCCGTATGGCATCATTTCCCAAGTCATCTCTTAATGCAAGTCTCCCATTTGTAAACGGCAAAATTGTCGCCACCGTGTCGCCACCACATGCTACGTAAGATCTTTACTACTAGTTTTAGACAAACCAATAAGATATTTACTAGCAAGTATTCTACTACGTTTCATTACCTCATAATGTATTGATAAATTGAATTCTCTACATGCTACGAAACTCCGAACCGAAAACGCAATCGACCCAATACCAGCATTAGACTATTGAATTTTCTCATCTCTCCACCACGACCTTCTCAAATCTGATAACGCATGTCTTGCGACCACATTATTACATTATCTTGGCAACTTACGATCACCGCAGAATTTCGTGGAAATCGCAAAATGTTGCCAAAATTAGGGACCAGAAATCAATGACAGTGCGAAAGTAACTAAGTAACACTTTATTATACACAAAATAAATAAAAGTTTACAAAAAAATAATTTCACAGCAAGTATGTATCTAAAATAGGCGGTTTTATTGCTAAAAGCAATCTCTACCAGACAACCAATGGGTGGAGAGGACTAACGAACGTTAACAGACGGGGTGTACCCTCCAACTAATAAGCTTAAATATATAATAATTTAAAAATACACTACATCAATAATTAGGTATCTCAAAATATACTACTTAAATATTTATATATAAATACATATCATATACATATATAATATACATATTGATATGAATAATGTTACGAACTTGACAATTATTTGGAACAAAAAATTATTTATTTCCTGTATTATTAAGTGTTGTAAAGTTGGTTTACGGACGATAATTTTTCGTGATAACAAAGGAAGAGGGATAGATGCGTCACAAGCCGAGCGTTTAGGCCGATCGTGCTTCTCTATCGCTTCTAAGATCCGCACTCTCTCTTGCACACGCAACGTGACACTTTTTTGTAGGCGCAGCCGGCGTTCATCAATTTATCAGACGTTATCACGTCAAAAACTGCCTGAGCGCAGATTATTTCACATGAAATTTCAATCATTAACAATTTATAATAATATATTTTTGACTTTGGATACTATCTGTAAATTTAGAGAACCAAATACAGAAATTTATTAATTTATAGAATTTGTTGTATCCGCTGTAGGACCTTTAATGGTAGATCGCCGCTCCCCTCATCTATAACCCTGGAAATATATATTTCTGATTTTGCCCGGGGCATGGGTCTTGGCTAGCCCAGCTTCCTCCCCACTGTATATGTAAACGCAACATTGTTAGTATTACATTACCAAGTTGTTTACTCCATGTTTCGGAAACTGCTTACCTGAAAAACAAAAAAGGAGTATGAGTCTAATTGTTTTCAATAGGTATTCATTATATATTATCAGGCCAGCCAGATGGCTGGTAACTATTTACCCAAAGAATAAGCATTGTCATTGAACGTAGTCTTCTTTTTCAGCACATAATCTCAGGATAATGACGATTTTAGGGTTCCGAACCTCAAAAAGAAAACAACAAAGTGATTAAGGGATCACTTTTGATCACTTTGTTGTCCGTCGGTCTGTCTATCCCTTTTTGTTAGGAACGCGTGGATGTATCAAGCTGAAATTCATATCAAATGCTCAAATCTACTTTACTGTCCCTTGGAACTGTGAAAAATCAAACTTCTAAGCCAATGCAATTGAAAAATACGGCCGTTTATGCTGCAGATTTTGCGACATTCGCAAGGGAATTAAATTCTACAGGGTCCCGTGAAAAAAAATATAATTTTTCACTTCAAAAACTATGATTTTGAAAAAGCTATTATATTAAATTTTAATCCTTTAAAATTCATTTTTAATAGCAAGCTCTTGCGTAGACGTAAAAGCACACAATTACTACTGTTGGTGGGAATAATGGAATGGTTTGCTATTGCCTTTTCTATTTAAAAACTAATGGAACATCATCTGATGTGCAGGTTACCTCATGACGTTATCCTTCATTAGGAGCAAGTAGCAGTCGATGAAAATGGCTCTCTGAGTCGGAGCGATGGATGGCGACTCTTTACCCTTCATCACCTTACTTATTAAGTGATTACCAAAATTCAAAACGTTTATTTAATATAAGTTTCTTTGAACACTTATCAAATGTCATGTTTGACTTCAGATGTTGCTGGAAGATTTGGTCACGGCCGGCCTCGACGCACATACCGTGACCAGGTTACGGACGTTCTTGCCAAAGGCAAGTTAGGAATACCCGTAACCGACGAGCATGCATGAAGAGAGTGATGGATGTAGACGAAGCGAGAGAGGTTTGTAAAGATCGTAGCAAGTGGAGGTCCATAGTCTCTGCCTACCCCCATGGGAAACAGACGTGATAGTATGTATGTATGTATATTAGACTTCACACCAGTTTTTGACGTCAATAATTAAATCTAACTTTAATGCCACTTCCAAAGCAGAGTGCAGAAGAAGCGACTACAAAGTGCACAGCGCATTTTGTCCAAAAGACATAAATTTTAGTATACCTTAGAAACTAGGTATTTTCAAAGCTGAATATTTTCATGTTACGGAAAACCGGTATGAATTCAGGTTGTGGTAATAAACAAGGATTTGACCTGTTCAAAGTTAGAGAACACAGCCTTTATGCAAACAGATCAGTGCCGCTTGCATCGAATATTGGCATGGCCAGCTATTGCTCGTTGATTTCTAATAAGTTGCAACTGACAAAGGTTTATCCTGCGCACTTTAGGGTTTGCACCCGATATAATTATATTTTTGACGCGTTCTAATATTTTGATGCAAATGCAAAAGAATAATTTGTTTGCAAATCCAATGTTTTATGCTTGTTACGGGCTCTTAGCCCTCTCCTTATACCTAACATTCCCACGGAACCGACATACATTGCGAAACCTTTAATAAGAACATATGAATCACCGTGGAAACTGCTGACACGGAGCCACCTGCATGTGAAGCCACCCTGGGAGCTTCGTTGGACAAGCAGAGCAAGTCGAGAGTCGAAACCGTCATCACGTGTCGCGTGACTCCTTGCTGATCAATCGTTAATCGATAGAGTAAGTCCCTGATCAATCGTAGATCACTAGTTCATAAGTTCTCTGTACTATTCGATTTTTAAAAACCTCCGCCGACGTCCCGTTGACGTATCTGGCGCAGTCGGTAGGATAGTTCAAATCGCGTGCGTTTCCCACTTCGAAATAGTGCGTGATCTAGCCGAATCGTCGGCAACGTGGACTATTCGATAAAGAACCTACGAACTAACGGCGTTGCGAAGATTAACGCGAGTGAATGGTGAAAGCTTCGTTCGTGGTCATCTGAACATCGATGGTGCAGCCCGAGCAGACTACCATGATCTCTATGTGAGTAGCTCTATATACAATTCTATTGTTGATTGCTATTCCTTCCCGAATTAGTGCAGAAATTCCCTTAAAAAAGAATCCTACTTTGATTTTTTACTTTAGAATAGTTAGAAATATTTTAAGAAAAATCCAACATTGATTTTTTTTTCTTTATGGAATAAATTTATAGTTTTCACTTAATATTTTTTGTTCTCTTATAATATAGGTAATATACATTTGTTTATGTAGTGTTATTAATTATCATTCAAAATTTTTCGCCCAGATAGAGATCGTAATATAAGACCCAATACCAGGGCTTATATTCGTGAAAGCTTTAGACAATCCCGTTTTCATAGGGAATTATTAGAATCATTAATAGAAGAACCGTTAGAGAACGAGTTAAATATGACAAGTGAACATAGTCAACAGGTACTCATGCCTGTCGTAGACAAGGCAGACCAAATTTGGAAAGCCTTACGCAATGTCCCTGAATTTGACGGCAGTCCTAGTGTCCTTATCAGGTTCTTAAGTATTTGTGATCAGCTAATATTGAAGTATATCGATCTAGCACCCGGCAACGAATTAAATAATTCAATTTTATTAAATGGAATTTTAAATAAAGTGAAAGGCAATGCATCCAAAACCTTAATTACAAATGGTATTCCAAATGACTGGAACGGTATACGACAATCATTAATTAACAGCTTTTCTGATCATAGAGATGAACCGGCGTTATATACTGATTTATCCATGTTATCTCAAGGTACCGATACTCCTCATATTTTTTATGAACGTGTGCAACACTTGTTAAGTACTATCATGGCATATGTAGAATTACACGAAACTATCCCTACTACCGTAGCAGCGAAACGCGAGCTCTACTCAAAATTAGCTTTAAAAACTTACACCCGCGGATTACGAGAGCCCATAGGTTCTCGAGTTAGATGTATGCGCCCCGATACATTGCTTAAAGCCTTAGAGTACGCGCAGGATGAATTAAATGTCATGTACATGCAGAATAAGTCTGGAGCGCCTAGTTCATCCCGATATCAACCCCTTCGCAACTTTAACCCAAAACCTTTGAACTTTTCACAAAACAACATTCCCCAATTAAATCAAAATAACCAACCTGTAATAACACCTTATCAGAATAACTTCCCTTCAAATAATTTACCCCAAAATCAAGGTCACAACCCTTCTGGCTTCGCACCGAACTCAAATTCTAATTTTAGGCCTAATCAGCCAGGCCCATCGAGAACCCAAAAAATGATGAGAGCTATGCCTTCCAACGTGTCTACGGGATTTAAGATTCCTCCTAGACCATTTAATAGACCAATTCAGCAAAACTACCCCGTCCCCATGAGTGGCATCAGTCACCCTGTTGCAAGACAGTTACCCCCGACTCCACAGAGACAATTAAATTTGAATGAATATGAACCCGTCTATGACAATAATTACTGCGACTATGACCCTTACTACCCTCCTGTAGGAAATGACAACCTGTATTGCGACAGTTATAACCTTGACGAGCCTGAGGAATATTCTGAAAATGCTGAATATAACGAGGAGGCAAATTTTCCCCCGGACTCTGGTGCGAACCACCCCAAATAGAATTGAATTTGCAGTTAAATAAAAACTTACCCTTTATACATATCGCTAATCCACCATTAAAACTACTCATAGATACAGGTGCGAATCAATCTTTTATCAGCCCTGAAGCAGTACAAGACTATTTTTCCGACTTTCCTTTAAATTACGACCCTTTTGTGGTAACAAATATTCATGCCAGGACATACAATGAGTTTTCTATAACACTGCCTTGCTTTTCTGAATTTAGAGATGAAAATCCTATTAAATTATTTGTTTATAGATTTCATCAGTATTTCGATGGATTAATTGGCCTCGATTTATTGAAACAGTGGCAAGCAAAGCTAGACTTTAAGAATCATATAATTAAAACCACATTTGCTGAAAATCCCATACTTATGCATAGTTCGGTGAATGTAAACTTATTTCAAACCGTAATTCCCGCGAATTCGTCTCATGTGGCTAAAATTCCAGTCACGGTAGACAACGGGGATATTTTTATAAATGGACAAACTGTAGGCAACTGTAATATTAATGAATGTGTTTCTACCTCAGAAAATGGCCAAGCATATATGGAAATTCTTAATCCCTCAGATGAAGATGTAACTATCTCCTTAAATACACCAATTTACGCAGAAATTTTTCACGAACAAACTCTACCTAGACTGACTGACGTTGACCGTATGGACACCCGATTCCGAGAAATTTTATCACACTTACGTACTCAACATCTGAACTCAGAAGAGAACGGTAATTTGTTAAAGTTAGTTGAAGAATACTCGGACATTTTTTATTTAGAAGGCGAACCGCTTACCTTTACGAATAAAATCAAACACCGTATTTTAACCACCGATGAAGTCCCAGTACATAGTAAAACGTATAGATACCCGTACATTCACAGACAGGAAGTTAAAAGCCAAGTTCAAAAAATGCTAGAACAAGGAATCATCAGACCTTCAACCTCCGCTTGGAGCGCCCCGATTTGGATCGTTCCTAAAAAAGCAGATGCTTCCGGTAGAACCAAATGGAGACTTGTAGTTGACTTCAGAAAACTTAACGAAAAAACTATAGATGACCGTTACCCGATCCCCAACATCACTGACATACTTGACAAACTTGGAAAATGCCAATACTTTAGTACTTTAGACCTGACAAGCGGATTCTACCAGGTAGAAATGGACCCAAGGGACATTCACAAGACTGGCTTCAGCGTAGCTGATGGAAATGGGCATTACGAATTCCTGCGTATGCCTATGGGCCTCAAGAACAGCCCATGTACGTTCCAAAGGGTCATGGACAATGTACTAAGAGGGCTCCAACACGTCATTTGTGTAGTTTACCAAGATGATATCCTTGTATTTTCTACCTCACTCCAAGAACATATAGTAAACCTTCGTAAAATCTTTGACAGACTCCGGGAATCAAATTTCAAAGTGCAGCTAGACAAATCTGAATTTTTACGACATGAAACTGCCTACTTAGGTCACATAATCACTCCTGACGGAATAAAACCCAACCCTGACAAAATTAACAAAATCTTGAAATATCCCATCCCCAAAACAGCTAAACAAATAAAAGGCTTTTTAGGCCTACTAGGCTATTATCGGCGTTTCATCCCTGACTTCGCACGTTTGACTAAACCACTGACTTCATGCTTAAAGAAAGGCGCAAAAATAAATCTTACAGACGACTACGTAAGGTGTTTCGAACACTGTAAAACACTCCTTGTTAACGACCCCATATTACAATATCCAGACTTTACTAAAGACTTTATACTTACTACTGACGCATCAAACGTTGCACTAGGTGCCATCTTATCCCAAGGGACTATGGGATCTGACAGACCAATTGCGTACGCCTTACGTACGTTAAATTCTAGCGAACTTAATTACTCAACTATCGAGAAGGAATAACTTGCGATAGTTTGGGCGGTCAAATATTTTAGACCGTATCTATTCGGTCGCAAATTTAAAATTATTACAGACCATAAGCCTTTGCAATGGCTTATGAACTTAAAAGAACCCAATTCACGCCTTACTAGGTGGCGACTTAAACTATCAGAATACGATTACACTATTATCTACAAAAAGGGCAAAACGAACACTAACGCAGATGCCCTGAGTCGCATAGAAATTCATAATGGGGAGGTTGTTAGTTTGGGCTCCAGCATTAGCAGCATTAGTGTAGTAAACTTATCTAGCTCATCTGAGTCGACAATCACTGCCCCGGATGATAGACCGATCATCAGTCAGTCATCTACAGATACGGCACCCTCTCTTAGACCTATAAGTAGCCCTTGTCCTATTCAACATGACTTTCAAGACGACGAACAACGTTTGACTTGTGACGCAACAATACATACTTCTAATGAACACCCTGTATTAAATATACCCATTACTGAAGACCCAATAAATAAATATAAAAGACAACTAATAGTTAAAATTACGAATAAATCAATAATAAGCAAGCCAAAAACTACCATTCCATTTGAATCATATCGGAGAACAGTCGTATAAATATCAGAAGCCAATCTGGAAGAGGAAACCATATCAATTGTCAAAAAACATATCGACCCAAAATTACATACCGCTATTTTGGTTGAGCCCTTAGACAAAATGTACGCGATCGTACCCATCCTTCAGCGTACCTTTAAAAATTCAGCACTGAAACTTACCTTAGTAAAGCGAGAATTACAAAATATTCCTGATTATTTAAATCAGCAGGACATTATCTCTAAATATCATTCAGGAAAAACTAACCATAGAGGTATAAATGAAACTCACCTATCACTTTGTCAACGATACTATTGGCCCAAATTGAAAGACAGCATACAACTTTTCATTAACAACTGTGCAATATGTAACAACGCTAAGTACGACCGCGATCCTGTACGTCAAGAATTTCAAATTGTTCCTCCACCATCAAAACCCTTTCAAATAATGCACGCAGATATCCTTACAATAGAACAAAATAAATATCTGACTGTAATAGATTCCTTTTCTAAATACGCACAGGCGTACCGCATCCCAGACTGTACAGCACCTAATATAGTTAAAACACTTACTTATTTCAGCACGCATCACGGGTTTCCATTAACACTAGTTACGGATAACGGTACAGAGTTCACCAACCAAATCGTTGCCGAGTTTCTAAAGTTACACAAAATAAAACATCATACTACTGCAGCATACGCATCAAATGAAAACGGAATGATTGAGCGTTTTCATTCCACCCTTCTCGAGCATTTGCGTCTCCTCAAATTACAACATAAAAATGAACCTACACCCAGCTTAGTTCCATATGCATTGATAGCCTACAACAGCTCAGTTCACAGTTTAACTAAATGTCGACCTTACGAACTCATAAACGGACACTTCGACCCTAGAGACCCAACAGACTTAGACTTGACAGAACGATTAATGCAACAATATTTAAATGAACATCGTGATAGAATGGAAACAGTTTACAACATTATACAGGACTCAGCACTATCTTCCCGAGAAGCGATAATGTCGAGACGTAACCTTGACCGTGAACCTGTAACACAATACAAGGAAGGTCAAGAGATATTTATCAAAAACCCAGGAGCAAATAGGAAAAAACTTGCCCCACGGTACACTGGTGACAAGGTAGTCACCAACCTACCAATACATCTTTATACATCGCGTAAACGCGGTCGGGTCGCCAAAGCTAGACTTAAACGAGCGAAGAAAACTAACCCCACCCCGTTGTTGCAGGATCCTGCTACTATCGACCTTGACCCTGGCTCTAGCCCAGCCCGACCTTCTACCAGCAAGGACCATCCGACTTGACGACTTATCAAACGGCCCTGGACTATTACCTTTTAAATTAGGAAAGACTAAGATAATATCCCACGACCACACTTTTCTCCAACAAGTCGACATAGGACAAATTCAAGAACAAACTGACTCTTTAAAAATACAACTGACAGACATATCCAAAAAGGTACCCAATAAGACATTTAACTATTTCAGGCAACAAATATTGTACTTATTTAACCGACTTGACAAAATTTCGTTACAACTCGAATCGTTTGAACCCAAACGAGCCAAGCGTGGGCTGTTAGATCCATTAGGAACATTTATTAAAAGTATAACCGGTAACCTTGACCATAACGATGCGATAAAATTTGAAAACGCGTTAAAACTACTCGAAAAAAATGATCAAAAGATTGCTGTTAACTTAAACAAGCATATTAGTTTACACAAAGAAATGATTTTTCAACAAAATCAAATTCTTAGCAATCTAAGTCAAAATCAGGAGAAATTGCAAAAAGTTGTGCTTTCTTTATACAATTTTAGTAACAACAGTAGTGAAATATTTCAGTATATGCAGCTGTCTCACATTTTCGGTGTAATTAGTGAAAATGTGCAAGACTTGTCTTTAGAAATCCTTAGGTTAGAAGATATTTTAGCACTTTCGCATTTTAATATCGTGCACCACTCTATTTTAACTAGTAAGGAGATTGTTAATATGATAAGCAAATTGAAAATTTTATATGGTCAGGATAGGATATTAGATGTAGAAGTAAGATATTATTATAATTTCATTCGTCTAGGATCATATTACATAGATAATAAAATAGTGTTAGTTCTCAAATTCCCAATCACATCTTCCTTCTCATACGATCTATATTGCTTATGTCCAGTTCCTAATCGTAAATCTGAAGTCATCCTACCACCCTTTCCTTACATAGCAATTAACTCTAAAGAATTTGTATACATGGAGGCAGAATGCCCGAAGTCCGACTCTTGGTATGTCTGCGAAGAAAAGATAAGTCATCAAACCCGCACCCAATATGACTGTGTGCATCAGCTAATATATCGCCAAGAAGTAGACCCGCAGTGCACACCTACTACAGTCGCTCTCACGAAAGAAGCCCTGCTAGAACTCGACAGTCAACACTACATTATATCATTTCCAAGAAGTACAAAAGTTCTGCTGTCCTGCGAACAGGAAGAACATCGCATGCTAAAAGGCAGCTATTATGTGTCGATCCCACAAAACTGTAATATTAAGACTCCAGAATTTACTATTGTCAACATAGATAACAAACTGCGAGGACATGCACTTGAAATAATGGGAGTACCTCGAATTGACTCTAACTTTGAAGAAAGCCGTCTACCACGCTTTAACCTAACTACAATAGACTTGAATAAACTACACAATATCCAAAATCAAGTCATGGCCGAATCCAGAGTTGAACCTGTTTCGTTCAATTTCCCAAGTCTATATCATACAACTTTACCTGTCTATGGAATCCTTCTGTTTAGTGCAAGCGCACTTATCATATTATACGTGCGGTATCGACGAAGTAACTCACCAATGAATTGCGATGCGGCAACTTCTACTTCGGACCTATCCCTAGAGGAAAGAAAAGCCGCAACATTTGCCTTAAACATTGGCAAATAGTTGCTCTGCTAAGGGGGGAGGTGTTACGGGCTCTTAGCCCTCTCCTTATACCTAACATTCCCACGGAACCGACATACATTGCGAAACCTTTAATAAGAACATATGAATCACCGTGGAAACTGCTGACACGGAGCCACCTGCATGTGAAGCCACCCTGGGAGCTTCGTTGGACAAGCAGAGCAAGTCGAGAGTCGAAACCGTCATCACGTGTCGCGTGACTCCTTGCTGATCAATCGTTGATCGATAGAGTAAGTCCCTGATCAATCGTAGATCACTAGTTCATAAGTTCTCTGTACTATTCGATTTTTAAAAACCTCCGCCGACGTCCCGTTGACGTATCTTGCTAGGTAAAAAATATTTTTGTGACATTGTTTTCATTAATTTGTTAATTTTAAGGAACATTTTATTTACAAAACTCCGTCCGATAGGTTTAATTACATTGCTCAAAGTTCTGAGTCCTTTTACTTCATTACATTTAAGATCTCTTCCATGCTGATCTGGAAGAAAAGAAATAAAAGAATGTACCAGCTGCTTCTCTTCCTGCGCAGATCGTAACAGCAGATTTTATTTTATTTGGGCTAAAATCTGAGGAATCATGTCAATAGGCGATGCGGCTAGCTACCCATCACTATTTTGATCCTGTTTTCTATCTATACGCCCTGCAAATGCTAAATGTGGCCAGAAGATCTATAAACCTAGGCTTTGTTTACTCGACAAGGGAAAAAGACGTGATACTATATATGCATGATTGTATGTACATTAAAGATTTCGACCACATCGGTCGATAAACTTTTTTAATCTTGCTATACCTAGTAACTGGCCCTTTCTGAGCTTTTTTATTCCACTTTAAATAACATAGCAGGAACTTTCGAGTGATTTAGTCTTTACCGGCAAATGAGTCGTACCCCGCTGCGTTTACCTTGGAGCTCGATTTATTGAATCTATCCCCAGGTAATCCCGCAATGGAGATTAAACCACTAATGTTAGCTGAAGCTCAGTAATTGAAAATTTAACTCCAATGAGATTGCGGGCCACGTCATGATTTTTTCACATACAGCGTAACAATTATATGATATCTATGAAACATTTCTAAAAGGGTTAAACAGTCTGCCGTATGATCGTTTTGTCTTAGGATCAATGCTAAAATAGAAAATTTTAAAACACCTAGGTGTTTTTAAATTTTCGACGTTATGGTACAAGATGTCTTGTCGGTTGAAAGATTTTAAATATTTCCAGCATTGGGAAAAGTTATTTATTAGTATGGTGTAATTAAATTTTTACTAAATTGGATCATTCATGAATTTATTAATTAAATGTTCAAAAGCAATAGACTATTAACGTTTCGGTCGGATACGGCCACTACGGAGAAGAAACGCCGAAATAAACTTTTTTCAACAGAATTAATCGCCTACGCGCCTGTGAGCTTTTTAATTTTATGACTATTTTTATTTTTAATTCATTTCTGTTTTTATTAAAGTAACAGATATACAATATTATTATATACATGATTTTTTTGAAACAGTATTTAGATACTTAATTCACTTATGGTTATTCCATAATCCATAATCCAATATAATAAAGAGTAAATATTTAGTTGTTTATGAGTCAGGTGTGTGTTTATAATTGATAAGCTCAAGAAATTTGAGCCGTTTTACAAGAAAACCCCATAAATATAAATATTAACGTGTCTCATAGGCTACAATTCACGCGGACAAAGTCGCGAAAAAATAATTTTAGATTGTCGTCACTCCATCATATACGTAGTAGTGTAAATTTTTCTCAAGTGGCATAAACCTAAATATTCACACATTACAACATTACGATACGACGAACCATTCCAGTTTACTGGGTATAATAAATGACAGTATTTCTGCCGTCAAAATGATACGCCTCGTAAAGGGCTTATTAGGGCCCGTTTATGTACAAAGTTGTTACATTTGCATCGTTTAATTTGGTTTATTGCTTATTTCTCATAAAATTTGGACAGAACACATTATAATAAAAAAAATCTATGTCGGGGATTGATACGTGGCACTGTTAAGGATTTACCACGGGGATTTACATATATGAAAACTCTTTTTTGAAAAAGGTTTATCTTTATTATTATTTCTTATTTAAGGTCACTAAATTATTTAGAAGCCGTATACGGTTTGTTTCTTGCTAAAATTGCGTACGATCCTTTTACACAGATAATAAATTAACGCTATAATGGTTTTAGGGAATAAGGGTTACTTCCGTAATACTCGTATAAGATAAGGGCATGTGTGTATAATGATGAGATTTTTAAATTACAGGCTTGGGCTCTTGAAAGCTTTAACGTACTCTATTGAAGAAACCGAATAAATTGCAAAGACAATATGGATAGAATGGAAATAAAATAGTGTTTTGCTCATTAGCTCGCTGTCTAGTTCAGCATTGTACTGCAACATGGCAAATTCTACTGAGCACTAAACGGTGGAACCATGATCTGTCGGCAATAAATACAAAATAACATGTAATATATCTAATAAATCCAAAAATCCGATAATATAATTCCCTTATTTTTATATTTGATGAGCTCCGTGACCTGGTGATCATCATGCCAGGCACTCTGGAGACCCTGGGTTCAATTCCCGGTCAGATCAAGATGGAAAATGATCTTTTTCAGATTGGCCTGGGTCTTGGATGTTTATCTATATATGAATTTGTTATAAAGTATCGTTGATTCTATGAAATAAGTTTCGAACTTACTTTTGAGCTAACTCAATCTGTGTGATTTGTCCATAAATATTTATTTATTATTATACCACCAGACAAGAAAATTAAACAGCTTAAGAGCAAATAAACACTGGCATATTTTTATGAATGTTAATGAATGTTAACTAGCAAATTTTTCTAAAGACACTCAAGACACACGAAGATGACACTCCTGAACTTTCAAATCATTGAAGAAGTTTCTAAACGCGGTAATAGTCCAATTTATTTGGTGAAATATTGCGGAATCGCCGCTCTCAGCACTCCCAAAAGTGCAAATGGTGAAACACTAAAAAGGGTCTCCCTCAGGGCAGTGTCCTCGCATCACCTTCTCTATTTAATATATACACAGATGCCAGCTCAGCTCTCAATGTACTACCTGCTATAACTGGTAGTTGCAGGTATGACATCGGGTACGTGCGCCTTACCTTCCGAACTGTTACTTACTAACTTTGATGAATGGAGGAAAACCTCCATTCATTAAAGTTAATAGTACCCCAATACCACCATTCCTTTTCCAGATTTAACAAATTTCTATCCTTCTCCATTTCTCAACTTATAAATGCTTCCAATAGGCAACGTCGGAAGCGCATAAAGCCACAAAAACTACGTTCTCCAGCCTGCCTGCCAAGCTCTATTCATTCAGTTGTATCGAATTTTTCAAATCTTTGCTCATCGGTGCGTTGTCACAACTTGTAATTGAAACATGTCATAATCATATTTACTTCGCACAAAATTATCACAATTATCATCGTGTTTTGAACTTCCCACAATTATTTGATTATTGTCCTCAAATCGTTACTAACCGATGCGTAGTGGAAATAAGTAATCAAATCTAACCCTACATACCCAATCGTCAATATTTATACCCACAAATCTTAATGAAATTGTAATCGCGTTTCTAACTTCCATCAAAAGATATTTGAGTATTAATTAACAACTTAGCAAACTGAATTCGAAATTACATTACAATTCAGAAGTTTTGTTTGCAGTTGTACACCTGTCATTTACGCAAGCTTTAAGTTGTAAGTCTGAATTGATTTAATTAATAATGTACCTTGCTCCGTTAATTATGCGAAATTGTATACCAATTAAGTTCTCATGGTTTTAAGATTTTTAGGGATAGCAAGTTCTTAGGTATAATAATGGAAAAAAAATATATTCAAGCTGTGATCTTCTTCTCAGCGTGTCGACTCGGGCGATTGACATATTTCGTATTGATAAGTACAATGACACTGACAGAGCATTCTTCGTGGCAGTTTGTAGGTCTTTGCGTAGCTTACGGTGAAATACGCAGGTCTGCCATAATATGAGGAGAGAACACATGGATACGCGATTTCTTCGGCCGACTTGAGGTCGGAGTCTTTTAAAATTGTGTTTATAAAACGTGCTTTAAGTTAGTAACTAAGATATGTATTGATTTTCCTGAATTCATCTCCATATTTACGTGATACTTTTAGTTGGTTGATTGATATTCTAGCTACAATGTCATCTTTACACCTGAAGCTGCGTAATTATTAGAATTTATCTACTTGCTCTATTGTTTAATGCAATTAGTGACTTTAGGAGGTTTTTTTGTATAGTTGTATGTAGGTATAAGAATGGTTTTCTTGACTTTAATATATATATATTTAATCCTATAATCCTAAAGGCTAGATGTCGAAGGTTTGTGGGTTTAAATCCTACCAGTGGCGAAATTTTTTCATCACATATTTTCGATTTTATATATTTAACCGAGCATTGTAATGCTATTAATATAATTAACTGAGAAAGCTTTCTCCATTTTAATCAACTTTCAATTCATCTGATATGAATTAAGTTGGATACCACACTTCTAAATAGTGGGTAGTAATGGGGATTACGCATGCTTCGAATGCGTATACATAGGGCGCACTGTAAGTTTCCGGAACTGGCCACTTACATAAACAATATTTAAAAATTTATTGCAACATTTGAAAATAGAACTCTTTGGCTGTAGAATGCAGTTTGTTTCATTTGACTGTCTTTTGTTTTTACCTTGTGGCGCCATTTAAAAAATTGTGTGTCTGCATCAACATGGATTTAACTCGGGAAAATTTTCGTAGTATGATTTTCTACGATTTTAAGTGTAATTTGACAGCTCAACAGAGCATCGCTCGGCTTGAAACAGCTTTTGGCAATGAAGCACCATGCAAGACAACTGTTTATAGCTGGTTTGCAGAATTCAAGCGTGGTCGTATCAATCTCAGTGACGAATCTCGCGATGGTCGGCCGTCCACCGCTATGACCAACAAAAACATCGATGCTGTGCGCCGTATGATTGAAACAGACAGGCATGTGACCTACCATGAAATTCGCGCATCCTTAGAAATAGGCATGAGTCAAATACAATTAATCCTACACAAACATTTGGGTGTGAGAAAGCTGTGCTCGCGGTGGATCCCACACAACTTGACCTAGGCTCAAAAAACGGACCGCGTCACTTGGTGCAGTGCCATGCTTACCAGATTCAACGAAGGTGCGTCAAATTTAGTGTGGGACATAGTAACAGGTGACGAAACATGGATTTATTGCTACGATCCCAAAACAAAGCAGCAATCGAGCGTATGAGTCTTTCAAGATGAGCCGAAACCAACCAAAGTGGCGCGCGTGAAAAGTGCATCTAAGCGGATGATTGCTTCTTTTTTTAATAAAACTGGACACGTGGCTACTGTTGCTTTAGAGAATCGTCGTACAGTGAATAGTGACTGGTACACGACCATTTGTTTGCCGGAAGTTATTGACGAACTCCGTAAAAATAACCGTAAACGCCGTATCATCCTGCACCACGACAATGCTAGTTCTCACACGGCCAGACAGACAAACGACTTTTTGAAGGCGAAAAAAGTAGAACCCATGAGTCATCCTGCATACAGTCCCGACCTGGCACCTTGTGATTTTTTTCTGTTCCCAAAAATTAAGAACCAATTACGCGGTCAACGATTTTCAGCACCAGAAGAGGCTGTCGAGGAGTATGAAAAACACGTTTCAGAGGTCACCACAGAAGAGTGGCACAAAAGTTTTCAAAACTGTTTTCATCGAATGAAAAAGTGCATAGACGCCAAGGGAGATTATTTTGAAAAACAATAAATTAATTTTGTACCTTTAATAGTATTTTTTCATATTCATTCCGGAAACTTATAGTGCGCCCCACGTACCTATAATATGTGATGAACAAATTCGCCGCGGTGATTTGAAGCTACGGCAGCTCAGTGGTTGAGAGCATCGACGGGCTAGATGTCGAAGGTTTGTGGGTTCAAATCCTACCTGTGGCGAAATTTTTTCATCACATATTTTCGATTTTAATATTTAACTGAGCATTGTAATGCTATTAATATAATTAATTGAGAAAGCTTTCTCCACTTTAATCAACTTTCAATTCATCTGATATGAATTAAGTTGGATACCACACTTCTAAATAGTGGGTAGTAATGGAGATTACGCATGCTTCGAATGCGTATACCTATAATTCACACTTCCAAGTTTTAATGTTGAAGTTCAGACCCCGCACTCTCAATTATAAGATTCTTCTTAAGCATATTTAATTATATTTATCACATTACCATATTAGGGGTAAACTTATTGCTTGATCTTGCTAAGCCAGTCAAACTAAGAGACAAACAGACAGTAGTATTTGCATAGCTACTTAATTATTACATTACTAGCTGTTGCCCGCGGCTCCGCCCGCGTTAGTGTCGATCCCTCGGGAACAGTAGAATTTCCCGGAATCAAACATACCCTATGTCCTTCCTCGGGCCTCACACCTCCATACCAAATTTCTTTCAAATCAGTTCAATGGTTGAAGCGTAAAAAAACGACAGACAGAGTTACTTACGCATTTATAATATTAGTATTAGTATGGAAGTATGGATATTATTTATACTTCTAAGTCCAGAAATGAGAAAATTTCCATAAAACCTTTACCCTCCCATTTTACCACTTTAGGAGTGAATTTTGTTCATTTGACCCACATATATGTTTTTTAATTGTAATCGAGAACTTACATACCTATTTATTTTCATACTTCATAGTCCAGAAATGAGAAAATTTCCAAACAAACTCCCTTCTGGAGGATTTTTTTCCGGTTGACCTACACAGATCTTTTTCAATTGTACTCGTGAATTTATTTACCTATTTTCATACTTCTAAGTCTAGAAATAAGTAAATTACTATACAATCTTTACCCCGCTATTTTACCCCTTCAGAGGAAAATATCGTCCATTTTACCTACACAGATATTTTTAATTGTAACCTAGAACTAATATACTTATTTTCATACGTCTAAGTCCAAAAATTAGAAAATTTCCATACAAAGTTTATACCACCCACCCACCCCCATTTTACGCCTTAAGGGGGGAATTTTGCAAATTTCATCTACCTACACACATCTTTTTTAATTTTAATCGAGAACTTATATACTCTCTTTCATACTTCTAAGTCCAGTAATGAGAAAATTCCATATAAATTTTACCCCTTTAGAAGTTAATTTCTTTTAAAACTCACATCATTAAAAGAACCTCTGTACCAAATTTCAAGTTTCTAGGCGCAGCAGTTTCGGTTGGTTTGCGGTTTGCCCGCGCCTACGCCGCCGCCGTTAGTGTCCATCCCTCAGGAACAGTTGGACCCTTGAAGGGGTGACTCAGGTCATCAATACGAACAACTTTTTCTATGGGACCAATGCTGGAAACTCAAAAAAATTCGTCATTTCCATAAAAAAGAGTCCCACCGCCGGGCCAGTTTGTATGGGAATGTCGAATTTTTTTTTTGAGTTCCCAGCATTGTTCCCATAGGAAAAGTTGTTCATTTTGATGGTCTGAATCACCCCTTTAAGGGTCCAAAACGATAAAAAATTCAACGTGTATATTTGCAGGCAAACTAATGCCTTGAGTTCATTCAAATGACGATAACTTTTTTTTTAAAGAACCGATTTTGATGAAACAAACTTTAGATGTTTTGCTGAGTTAAGACAAAGCAATTGGTGAAAGTTTGAAGTAAATCGGTTCAGTATTTTCGGAGATAATCGTGATCATACATACAGACAGACAGACAGACAGACAGACAGACAGACAGACAGACAAGACATTCGAAAAAAATTTTTAAGTGTCCCTCTATCCATTTCAGTCAAAAATTCTAAATGTACAGACAAAATATTTTTACTGTTTTATTATATGTATAAATAAAATGTGTACAGAAACAAAAGATTGAATTGATGAAAAAAATTGATTGGTTTGTGTTTGGTGAAGAGTATGACATTCGAACTGACATTAGAACTTTAAATTGTGTATAATGCAAAACAAGACATTGTTTAAATTATGTTTTGCACGACCAAATGAAGTTAATAAGTAAATAGCTGACCTGATGAATTTCGTAACCCCTTTTTTTTGGGTAGTTAAGTGAAAAGTAGCCTATATGTAATCAGCTATCTCCATATCAAAATTCAAAAATCCGTTTATCCGTTCTTGACTTCTAAATGGTGTAACTAACCCGACAAGTCTTCATCAACCGCTGCTTGCGGCAAATACTTAACATTTTCTGGCCTGAGAAGATCTCCAACGAACGCCTGTAGGAAGCGTGCTGGGAAATGCCAATTGGCAAGCAGATCATGCGCCGCAAATGGAGATGGAGAGGCCATACGCTCAGAAGAGAGCCCAAACACATCCTGAGACAGGCCCTGGAGTGGACCCAACAGGGAAAGTGGAAGGTGGGCCACCCCAAGCAGATCTGGCGACGCACTGTGGCGGCGGAGATGAAGTCAATCGGGCTAACCTGGCCCGAAGTAAAGCGTGTAGCCAAGGATAGATCGCAATTGCGAAATACTGTTGAAGCCCTCTGCCCAACCTGGGAGCCATAGAACCTTAAGCCATACTATTTCATCCCTCTACATGTTACAGGTACTACTAGATTAATAATTGAATATTTTCTACTACTATTATACCCGCTCCATTGTTTGGAATAATAATGCCATCGCCGAGTTCAAAGTAGCTGTTTTAACTCTAACAACGTACAGTATCGAAGCAAAATAAATTCACATCGTCAGGATGCGGTTGCAGAAATTTGCTCCATCAGAACACACAAGCAACATATTTTCATCTCTATTTCCTGCGACATAAAGTTTCATATTGCGTTATTCCACGCAAGAATAATCTTTTCCACACGTAAATATTGTGGAAGTGCGCTCAATATTTTCTTGTACGGTTCAGAAAGTTTGCAAGTTCAATAAAAGGAATAATGTTATGGTAGTCACGTTTCATGGAGATATTTGGTGTTTCGAATTGCTTTTACTGCTTTGTACTTTTTAAATGTTTTTATTATGAATATTTCTTCCGGTTTTCTTCGAGACGCAGAATAAAACCGGTGAAGGGTGAGTTGTACTTTTGTATTCCGTTAGCACACATATTCTAACAAAATAAACGATATCACTTCGCTATCACTACATGGTACTAACAAAGGCACTTTCCGCTGTCAGTCCCTATGTATGCTAAGTTCGAGAGACGGTCGGTGATGCGGTTTTATTAAATAGATTAATTTAAGAGGAAGGTTTATGTGTATAAATTATCGCACCTGTGCAAAGCCGGGGTGGGTCGCTAGCTAGCTATTTGATAATAATATTGTTGATAGTAAAAAAGTACTACTATTGATAAAAAATAATACTACTGATAATAAAAAAAGTAGAACCGCTCACGCTTGTCAATATCACCAAGTATTTTAATCACGTGCTACGTGGTCGTAATTTTTTTTACCATCATATGTAAGATGGATTTAATATAGAAACATGGTTTCGCTTAAGTTTTAGTTGTAGTGCTTTGAGGGAAGCGAAACCGTCGTTGGCCACCCCCAACACTCGCTCCAATGATCGTCTTCGTAACAGACCAAAACACCAGAACTAGCCAGCGAATCTGACGCATAAAACGTGAGTTAACTTGTTGACGACAGCCACACAGACAGCAGCGACGTCGAAATCATAGTGGAAGTTGATTAAAAATCCTTTCTGTATTGTAACGAATAATCACAAAACCTACATTTTATCCAACAAAGATCAAATACTATTTTAATCCTCGTACCTCACCTCATCCTGCAAAATTGTACGCTAGGTATGTAATTAGGTGATTAATTCCTTCGTAATCATACTATAAATTTAAATGGCGTCTTCGTAATACACACTCACGAATGTCTAAAAATAAAATGTAACTCGGCATTATCGTTCGAGCCGTCACAGTTTGCATTCTACCAATCTTGATCACAAGAAATAAAACCAAGAATTACTTTGGAGTTTCAATTCGGAATACCTGGGAAAATCTACAGTCCACTTCCTTCAGCAACCTATAGGTTAACAGATCGTTAGCAAATACCGTGATTCTTTTTTTTATACCACTTAGTAGGCAAACATGCATACGGCCCACCTGATGGAAAGCGGTTACCGTAGCCTATGGACGCCTGCAACACTAGGGGTCCCACTCGCGCGTAAGGATATAAAAAAAGTGATCGTGATAAGGATATATTTTAAATTAAGCAACGAGCACTTTAGTTTAATTTGATATGTCACAGAGTGCAGTATGATTTTTTTATAAATATCTGTTGGCCATCCTTCATTAACTAAAATACTCATCATCATTTCGAGTAGGTGTCACGGTCAATCGACCATGCACACCCTGGTGTCAAAGTTCTTCGGAACCGCCTCTCGACCTCTGACGTGGTTTCTTTAACGACTACCAAATGGCAGCCGGGACCACCGGCTTAACGTGCCTTCCGAAGCACGGAATCATTTTTATTATCAGACAATCAGGTGATTCAAGCCTACAATATCCTAACCAAACTGGAAACAACTAAACAAAGTATGCTTCCGGTGGGAATCGAACCCATGACCCCCGGGTCAACAGGCTAACGCCTTAACCACTGGACCACGGAGGCTGTTATACTAAAATACTGAAATCATAATATTCCCTTTCTTGAGCAGTCGCGTACAAATACATAAACAATGTTTATTGCGCTTTAATAAGTACTGGTACATGACAAAGATTCAGCGTTCTTCGAAAACGTTGCACAAAAAGAAAATGCTACATAAATATATTTCTTGTGATCAATGTTTACTTTTGTGATTGACTCCGCCTTTAATCTTGAAATACTTCGTTCTTGTTTTGCTGCTATTGAGATTACTTTCGACTCCCATTGCGACAATATGAGTTGTTTGGAAGGTTCAGTTTCTTTTTGTATTATGTAAATGTGATTTAAGACCCGCAGAACCGATGGTAAATGACGAAGAAATGTTCTTAAATATAATCAGGACTGAGACTTAGTCTCGGAGTCGTATGATCTGACCAAGGTCACAGGATAGGCGATCAGAAGCTTAGTTTTGGATATCCTTGAAACTGTTCCAAGGATTTTCAAACAAAATCAGAAACAAATCCAAGAATAAATAATATTTCAATAAATTCAATACACTATATATACAGTTTATATAAATAATATATACAATAACTTCTTGCTGTTCTCCTTATAAAGGTTGGAAAGTATTACAATTATACATGCAAGATATAAAATAATGATTAAGTACAAATACTATGTTCCAATAAAGATAAATAAAAAGATATAAATTAACGTCAAGCTCTGTGGCAAATAAATATTATCTTTGAGTTAATGTCCCATAGCACAAGTCTCGAACTTACTTTGAGACTAGCTCAATCTGTGTGATTTGTCCATATATATTTATTATTATAATCATCAAATTCTCCACGCCCCACTGCTCAGTATATGTATTATTTTGTCTGAGCAATCCTTCTCCATCTCCTATTCTTTGCAATCCAGTTTTTATCAGAAATATGCTTTATGTCGTCGATAAATAAATGCAATCATCATCAGGTCAGTGGAGACTAAAAAGGCCTGATGATGATGATGATCATCAGGTCTTTTTTAGTCTCCACTACAGGAGCACGACCCTCTCTGTATTACTAAAGCCATACTTAGTCAAAGCAGTCAGAGGACTTGGCCTACACTCTCCACGCTGGCCAGACGGGTTGGAGAGGTCTCTCATATGTTTATAAGCTTTGTTTAGCTTGTATTTTTAAATCGCTTTCTACGACATCCACGGGAAAACATGGAGTGGTTTTTTTTATGTTATAGGACGGCAAACGAGTAAGCGAGTCACCTGATGGACAGCGATCAGCGCTGCCCATGGACAACTGCAACACCAGGGTGTAACAGAAGCGTTGCCGGTCTCAAGGAGTTGGGGGAAGGACATGGGATGGATGGGATGGAGGAAATGGGGGAAGGGGAAGGTTTGGCCTCCGGCTCTCTCACTCACCGAACGAAGCATAGAAGCGGTAAAGTTTCTACTCAAACGTCGATTTTCTGTGAGAGTGTGTTACTTCCCCGGACGAGCCGGCCCATTCGTGCTACTAGCAAAAAATAATTTTACCAGTAGCGTGGCTCTACCACATATAGATTCTATTCTACTCTGCCGGATACCACACGGCAATAAATGCAATATGTGAGTCCAAACATTTTACCAAAAAGTATTAATAATTATAAGTATTGTACATGATAGCAACGACATTTACGTCCGAAAACTTAATGAACATGTTAAAGTATAGTATATAGTAAAAGTCTGTATCCTTATTAGTTTTAAATAGTAGGCGTTAGTTGATGGCAACAAAATTCACGTCTCAAAAGGTACTGATAAGAAATCCAACAAAAACTCAGCGAAGACCTCTTAAACGCATCACATGGAGATCTCTCCGGATTTAAAGGGTGAACCCTTTGCCAACGCGATATCTAACGTCATGTGGATTTATTTATTTCGGATCGGACTATCATTGATCCTTTATTTATTGCTTTAAGACCCGCCCTAGTTTTTTTTTTATAAGGAAAATAACAACCACCAGATACATTGTGACAAACCAACTTAAGTTTTCTACGTTGATGGTCAAATATCTATGGAATTCCTACTAAGTAATATTAATTAATGTGAAATTTTGTCGAGGTTTGAGAATGTTAAGATGTTTGTTACTACCTCATGCAAAAAGTACTGGGTGAATTTGATATAATTTATAAACATCAGCTTAGCACATAGGGTATAAATTTTGCAATTACAGATTCAGAAAATAGCTAGCGTAAAAATAACGCTGACGTCGCACGATACTCGGGCAATGTTAAGAAAGATCTTTAAATATTTTAGCTACGTATTAAAAAAAAACAAAATATTAATTGTTTTTTATGCAAGATTCTTGTAGCTAATCGAAACACAAGAAATCGAGTAAAAAAGGCGAAGTATGAGATACAAAAATACCAAATAAAATTTGACCCTGCCCGCCAAAAAGTGACTGTTGCTGATATTGAGATCTGAAAGAAAAGTTGGACGTGTCTACGGAAACAAAGTATTTTGTTGGACTTTCACCAGTTGTTTCAGGAATAATGATTGATACAAAGATTGTTAGGTAAAACGTCACGAAACTCAGGAAAAGTCCGGGCAGATCAGTAAAGAATCCAGTATAAAATTTATAATCGTTTTAATACAAGAAGCTTGTAGCTGATCGATGCATAAGTATAGAGTACGAAGTATTTCGGATGCTAAAATGCTACATGTACACACTCTTATTTGGACCGGCTATGAACATGCAGTTTGGATACAAGCCACAGAAAGACTGTTGCTTCTATTGAGATCTAAAGTGGGTGTTGCAGTTTTACAGAACGTGTCTACGAATGCAAAGTATTCTGTTTGACTATTATCAGTTCTTTCAAGAACCAAGATTTATATTTCAGATGTCAAAGCTAAGGTACAAGATTACTAAGGCATGATAACGGGTATGCGTGCCCGGACTCCCGAGCTGCTTGCTTATCCTCCATTCATCCTAATAATTTTATTCCCTTCCCAAATCGACGAATTCCTATCCATTTCCAACTTAATGATCCTATTGGGCAGCAGCCTTGGAATCATAAGAAGCCAAAGAAACTGCGCTCGCCAACACGCGCGCCATGCGTGTTGAATATGGCAATATCCTCCCATGGAACAAAAAACCCTTAGGATAGGCTTTTGTCTAGCAGTAGACTTCTTATGGATAAAATGAAAAATAAATGACGTCAAAACTGAACGTCTTGACTCTCAGGCACAGTCCAGGCAGTTTTTTTTTATGTTCTAGGGCGGCAAACGAGCAAGCGAGTCACCTAATGGTAAGCAATCAACGCTGCCGATGGACAACTGCAACACCAGAGTGTGACAGGAGCTTTGCCGGCCCTTAAAAGAGTTGGGGGGAGAACATGGGGAAAAGGGGAAAATGGGGGACATGGGGGAAGGGGGAGAAGGATGGGCCTCCGGCTCTCTCACTCACCGAACGAAGCATAGAAACGGTAAAGCTTCTACTCAAACGTCGATTTTCTGTGAGAGTGTGGTACTTCCCCGGACGAGCCGGCCCATGCTACTAGCAAAAATGATGATTAGAGATTTCTGTATACAATTTTTATTCTTTCAATGCAAGATACTTGTAGCTGCTCGTAGCACAAGTATACTCGTACAGTGCAACGTATTCCAGATACTAAAGTGATACAAGCACTTATTTCGTCCGACTGTAAACGTGGAGTTTGGCTGTCCGCCAGAGCATGGCTGTTGCTTGTATTGAGATCTGAAATGGGTGTTGTAGTTCTGCAGGATGTATTTCGGAATATAAAGTATGCAAAATGCTGCTAGAAATTTAGTTGTTAACTTGTTACTACTACGGTTTATATTGGATAGGAACTTACAAAGATTTCTAAACAATATGAAAGTGCTGAAATTTAATCAAGTAATAATAAAAAGAAACTAAGTGTAGCAGTAGACTTCTTATGAATGAAATGAAAAATTTATGACGTCATTGCTAAACGTTTTGACTCAGAAAAAGGCAGATGGTTAAAGATTTCTGTATATTTTTTTTTAGTTTTTCAATGAAAGAGACTTGTAGCTGCTCGTAGCAAGAGTATACTCGTACAGTGCAAAGCATTCCAGATACTAAAGTGATACATACAAGCACTTATTTCGTCCGACTGTAAACGTGGAGTTTGGCTGTCCACCAGAGCACGGCTGTTGCTTGTATTGAGATCTGAAATGGGTGTTGTAGTTCTGCAGGACGTATTTCGGAATATAAAGTATGCACAATGCTGCTGTAAATTGTTGTAATTATAAAGACATTACGACTCGAAAAGAAAGAAAGAATGCTGCTAGAAATTTAGTTGTGAACTTGTTACTACTACGGTTTATATTGGATAGGAACTTACAAAAATTTCTAAACAATATGAAAGTGCTGAAATTTAATCAAGTAATAATAAAAAAAAACTAAGTGTAGCAGTAGACTTCTTATGAATGAAATGAAAAATTTATGACGTCATTGCTGAACGTTTTGACTCAGGAAAAGGCAGATAATTAAAGATTTCTGTATATTTTTTTTTAGTTTTTCAATGAAAGAGACTTGTAGCTGCTCGTAGCAAGATTATTCACATAGAGTGCAAAGTATTTCAGATACTAAAATGCATACATATAAGCACTTATTTCGTCCGACTGTAAACGTGGAGTTTGGCTCTCCGCCAGAGCACGACTGTTGCTTGTATTGAGATCTGAAATGGGTGCTGTAGTTCTGCAGGACGTATTTCGGAATATAAAGTATGAAAAATGCTGCTAGAAATTCAGTTGTTAACTTGTTACTACTACGGTTTATATTGGATAGGAATTTACAAAGATTTTAAAACAATATGAGAGTACTAAAATTTAATCAAGTAATATTAAAAAAAAAACTAAGTGAAGCAGTAGACTTCTTATGAATGAAATGAAAAATTTATGACGCCATTGCTGAACGTTTTGACTCAGGAAAAGGCAGATGATTAAAGATTTCTGTATATTTTTTTTTAGTTTTTCTATGAAAGAGACTTGTAGCTGCTCGTAGCAAAAGTATTCACATAGAGTGCAAAGCATTCCAGATACTAAAGTGCTACATACAAGCACTTATTTCGTCCGACTGTAAACGTGGAGTTTGGCTCTCCGCCAGAGCACGACTGTTGCTTGTATTGAGATCTGAAATGGGTGCTGTAGTTCTGCAGGACGTATTTCGGAATATAAAGTATGAAAAATGCTGCTAGAAATTAAGTTGTTAACTTGTTACTACTACGGTGTATATTGGATAGGAATTTACAAAGATTTCTAAACAATATGAGAGTACTAAAATTTAATCAAGTAATAATAAAAACAAAAACTTAGTGTAGCAGTAGACTTCTTATGAATGAAATGAAAAATTAATGACGTCATAGATGAACGTCTTGACTCATGCAAAGGCAGATGATTAAAGATTTCTGTATTTTTTTTTAAGTTTTTCAATAACAGAGACTTGTAGCTGCTCGTAGCAAGAGTATACTCGTACAGTGCAAAGCATTCCAGATACTAAATTGCTACATACAAGCACTCATTTCGTCCGACTGAAAACGTGGAGTTTGGCTGTCCGCCAGAGCACGACTATTGCTTGTATTGAGATCTGAAATGGGTGTTGTAGTTCTGCAGGACGTATTTCGGAATATAAAGTATGAAAAATGCTGCTAGAAATTCAGTTGTTAACTTGTTACTACTACGGTTTATATTGGATAGGAATTCACAAAGATTTCTAAACAATATGAAAGTGCTGAAATTTAATCAAGTATTAATTTAAAAAACTAAGTGTAGCAGTAGACTTCTAATGAATGAAAGGAAATATTAATGACGTCATAGATGAACGTCTCGACTCATGCAAAGGCAGATGATTAAACATTTCTGTATATTTTTTTTAGTTTTCAATGACTTGTAGCTGCTCGTAGCAAGAGTATACTCGTACAGTGCAAAGCATTCCGGATACTAAAGTGCTACATACAAGCACTTATTTCGTCTGACTGTAAACGTGGAGTTTGGCTGTCCGCCATAGCACGACTGTTGCTTGTATTGAGATCTGAAATGGGTGTTGTAGTTCTGCAGGACGTATTTCGGAATATAAAGTATGCAAAATGCTGCTAGAAATTCAGTTGTTAACTTGTTACTACTACGGTTTATATTGGATAGGAATTTACAAATATTTCTAAACAAGATGAAAGTGCTGAAATTTAATCAAGTAATAATAAAAAAAAAACTAAGTGTAGCAGTAGACTTCTTATGAATGAAATGTAAAGTGAATGACGTCATAGCTGAACGTCTCGACTCAGGAAAAGGCAGATGATTAAAGATTTCTGTATATTTTTTTTTAGTTTTTCAATGAAAGAGACTTGTAGCTGCTCGTAGCAAGATTATTCACATAGAGTGTAGTAACGACAGATCTTTAGATAAAATCCATGAGGCCATTTTGGCAACAGGGTATGTCAAAGAAATATACATAGGTACATACATACACTCGTAAAAACGACCCTCTTTCTAAAAAAGTCGGATAAAATAACCACTATAAACTATTACTGTTGAAACTGTTACTATAAAAATAATTTGTATACTTTTAGATTATTTTTATGAAGTACTGTAACTGAAATAATCATTCATATAAAAAACCGACTTCAATCAAAGTACTGAACCGATTTTGGTAAAATTTAAATGAGACCAAATTGGGTCTGCTTCAAAGTTTGGACAAATTAAATTAAAAAAGAATTTTTCAAATCTGTTTATAATTATGTCGAAGTTATGAAGTAACAAACATAAAAAAAAGATAACATACAACCGAATAGATAACCCCTCCTTTTTTTGAAGTCGGTTAAAAAAATATAATTTAAAAAACGTTACAAATATAGACGACTTTTTACGGGCTAAATATCAATTACACGGTATAGTATAGTATCACGTCTTCCTCTCTTGCGGGGTAGACAGAGCCCAGGTCTATAAGACCTGTAGGCCACGTTTATTACTTGGTGGGTATTAGGTGGTAAACGGAATCAAAATAGTCATGGGTTGCTAACTGCATCGCCTATTAACATAATTCCTCAGATTTTACCTATTCCCTCGATCGGCATTTACGATCTGTTCGGGAAGAGTAGTAGCTAGTACATTCATGGATTGGATTCCTAGACCACCATGGAGCATCAATAATAATATCACCAAAGACAATGCAATACAAACAAACTGAAAGTTACCATAGAATTAATTTTATCGTGGAACTTTTTGTACCCCAGTTTCATAACTGGCACAAAGATGTTAAGGAAAGGAGTCATGTCGAGTTGTTTTGTTAGTCCTGCCGGCTGACAGGCCGTTACGTCCCAAACTTATAAATACGATTAAAATTTATGACGGAATCATTTGGAGATTATCCTGCAGGAGTTTGTTGACACTGTTGGCGTTTGCCAGATTAAACAAATCTTACTTAACACTGATATAGACATTCAAAAGCTCTGTGTTCTTTTAAAAGAAGATTAAAAAACATTGTTGCCTGTAAAGTCGTTTTACGGACGATAATTCTACGTGATAATGGTGGAAGAGATAAAGATGCGTCACAAGCCGAACGCTTAGGCCCATCGTGCCTCTCTATTGCTTGCTCCGCGTTTTGAACACGGAACGTGACGCTTTTTCGTGCGTGCAGCCGGCGATTACTAAGAAGTTATTGTGTCAAAAAATAGATCCCTAAAATGCTACCGATAACCCGTTATGAAAATTTAAATAATTTTAGGAAAGGTTTAAAAGGTTTGAATTCACCCAGACAAACAAACTATCTTATCTTTCCTATTAATGTAGAAGAGTACAAAACTAAGAATAAAAATATTTTTATATACAAATACGTATCTTGCATTTTACGCAAAATTTACCTGATTATTTTTTTTATTTAGCTCTTAATTTCGGAATCTAAGTTATTCCTCTTAAATTATCTATTTATTGATTATTTGTTTTAACCATATTCTTTATATCCATGAAAATTACATATAGAAATACACGTACAATTACATATACACATAATTAAGTATATGAAAATTATAAAATTACGAAGGTTTGATAGAATAGGTATTATAGCAGCTATTTATAAATATTTTTTTATCAGTAAACAAATTAATCACATCCTCATAAAACTTCAAAAAACAAATTACCCGCGTGTTTGGTTATTATTTTGCAGAGTTTCACAGATACTTCCTCCAATGTTTGACTTTTGTTAAATTTAACGTTAAACCATTATTGTTATACTCAGTCACGTCAAAACCTCTGAACTCTGCAACACTGTTCAAGAGTTAACAACTTTTAATTATGTTTTGTCATAATTAACGGATTAAGTAATATTCATTTTGAATAACATTTTATTGGAACAAAATCTTTTTTTTGCTCTTCAATTTATTATTGTACTATATAATAGTATATTTTGATACGAAGATCAAGATTACATGAGAAATGTAATGCTTCAGACAGTGTCTCAATTTTGAAAAATAGTTCGACTACTCATTGCTTCGACATAATGTGAACATTATTGATGCCGTTCCAGAGAAAATGGTGCCAATTTACTACAATACGAATAATGCAATCATCATGGATAGAATAACTTCTTCATACACAATTAAATAACTACCTCGTAATTAGAACAAACTATACGACCTTAAATCTTTAGTAGTTTGAACCACTGCACTGTACTTTCAACAACTTCTTATTTTTAATCATCTTCTTTTCATAACTAGGATACTCTTATTTTCAACTTCACTCTAATTTCTTATTTTGTATGTAAGCCGGACTTAGCACGAATCCACGAATCTTTTCATTTTTATATTCATTTCCGTTGACATTTCAATGGAGTTATTTGTGGTAGCAACGAGACGACTACGGTGTCGTCTTGTGGTGTGGATGCTTCCCGTTTATAATAATATGGTGTTCGAAGCGCAAAAGTTTAATAAATAATTGTCTCTTTTTGGTGAGATGATTTACCAAATAACTACGAAATTAGCGTTCATTATATAAAAAAGAATGGTTTTCTTTAAAGGCGTTTTATGGATGATAATTTTACGTGATAACGGTAAAAGATAGATACTACTGCTGCTGCTGCTGCTACTTCGAAACGTGACATTTTAGTGCATGCATCGGATGTTCATTGATTTATAACACGACAGCTTGTCAAAAAAGGTAAAATAACTAAAATTTAATTTCAAAACAAAACAATGAAACAAAAGTTTTCGTGTACGTACTAAGTTTTCGAATAACCCAGCTGACTAAACATCGGTTTAATGTTGTATGTTTCGTTGTACAAACAACAAGAAAAATAACACGAGTACGCTAAATTCAATGACAACGTACACTTACATACACAAGTAAATTGTGCTCGAAACATAATGCAGCATCAAAGCGACGGCAGGTGTGGTAAATAACAATCTGTTTTTGTCAAGTTTGCATTAATTAATTGAATGTACGTGCAAAGTATTTTGTTTCTAAACGACTCGCTCAAAATAGAAGCTTGTTATTTTTGTGAATGATGCAAGAAAGGAGTATAAATTTGAAACTATGTGTCTATCGGTGGGTATGTGAAACGATATGTATGTTATTTTTCTTTTTCAAATCAGATTTTCTACCGGTAGTTTTTAGATATGTTTTATCAAAAACCGTTCAATATTTTCAAGATAGAGGATTTTTGTCGGGGTTACTGGTGATTATACCACATCGATTTGTAACTCAATTTCCAAAGGAACGACGAACAAATAAAGAAAGGAAATCAAGATTTATATACATCTATTGTCTAAAAATGAAAACATGAGCTCAAGGGTATCCCTTCATTGTCTTGTTTAATCAAAATATTCTCGCGTACCAGATGCAAAATAAAAACAGCATAGAATGATGTTTAGAGTTTTAGTGAAAATGTAAGTCAAATTCACGCTACATACTTTGCAGTCTTTGTCAGAAACTTTTGGAAACTCATTAATTGGAACTAGAAGTAAAAAAGTGTTTGTCATGAGTGAAAACGTTCCTAGCTGCTACAACAAGGTTTTAGCTTATTATGTAAAAATTAGTAGAGTAAGTTAGGTTATCCTTGAGTCTTAACATTGTACCTTAGTGAGATGAGACTTGATAATAAAAATTTATATTTTTGAGAAAAGAAATCTGCATTCAAAGATTGGGTATGTCATTTTTACTATTTATGTGTGATAACTTTTTTTAAATTAAAGTTTAATTAGACGAAAGTGTTTAAAGCGGCAGTTTTATAGCTATTATTTATGTACTAATCGTTCGTACTGTCGACAATTGAAATCAATATACAAACATATATAACAACGTTCTTAATTATTCTTGACTTTAAATAAATCTGAAATGCATTGAGTAATGTTGTTTTATAATTAGATCAAACTGTTTGAAGCGGTACTTCTATAATTTCTGTCATTTGTGATTTAAGCTTTCGTACTTCGACAGTTGAAAGCATTCTACATATTTAACATCGTTCTGAAATTATTCTCGACTTCAGAGAATACTTAAAACGCTTTGAATAATGTGACTGTGTTTTCTGGTGTTATTTTAAACGAAACGATGTAACATTGTTACCCACTCGTGAGGTACCCGCTGAAGCCTTTTTATTGAACACAGTGAGTTAAATACCGTTTTACATTCAACATTTTGCGATAAATTGGGTATTTGATGGGGCTTAAGTACCTAATTGCTTTCAATTAATTAATATATGTGATTTAGGAATCGAAATTATTTTCATAAAACTCTCTTATAGACACGGACTAGGTTTGCTAATAGTCTGTTTGTTTGTTTGTGAAGACTTCATGCCCTATTTACTGAAACGGTCAACATGAAATTTTGCATATCTGTTTTCTGAGGTACGGAGAAGGATATAGGGTGAACCCTATGTCGATCCCTCAGGAACAGTACTTTTCCCTGGGATAAAAATGATCCCGAGGGATCGACAATGTAGATCCCTCGGTGTCGATTCGACATTGATGCGGGCGGGCCGCGGGTGAAAGCTAGTAAGCTATATAATAATAGTTTTATGATAAGGCAGAAGTGTAGTGTTAAAACCAAGCACTCTTTTTATTAATGTGGAGTGTATTTCTTTATAGTTATGTGGAGTGTACTCTTTGTGCTAGCACAACCTCAACATCACAGGCAGTGGCGTATTTACCAAAACGCCCCTTCTTCTTTGCACATAATAATAATAATATAACACTTTATTGCACCAGAAAATACAAACATCTTCTTTGCACATCCTCGCGTAATCGAGCCTGACTTTTTGCAAATGATGGCATAGTAAGGGTCAAAGGATACAACAAATTAAATTGCGTAACACACCCATCCACAAATAGCTAACAGGACAAGTGCAAGTTAAATAAAAAAAGTGTTACTAAATATAGATAACAAATGAAATCGTACACTGCTAGGCAGAAAACTGCATGCAAGTTAGCTTAAGTTTGAATACAGGCACTTATGCTATCATAAATAAATGAAAGTACAGAATTAAACTCAGGTATTATAACTATTATTGTATAAAAAATCTTATGTCTAAAATTATAGGTTCAATTGACGATAAATTATTGAGAAGGTCAGGGATGTCATCATCAACTACTTGGCCAGTAGTTGCAGGTATGGCATCGGGTACGCGGGCTCGGCTTTCCATACTGCTACTTGCTTTTCTCTCATTTATCAAAGTGAGTATACCAGTACGTGCATTTTCTTCCCGAATTCAACAAATTCCTTTCCTTCCCTGGCCTAAAAATGCTTTATATGGGCAGCAGTGTCGGATACAAAAGAATCCAAAGAACTGCACTCGCCAACCCACCTGCCACGCGTGTTGGGTATGGCAATATCCTCCCATTGAATGAAGTATCATTGGGGGAGGCCTATGTCCAGCAGTGAGTTTCTACGGCTGAACGTCCATACGGGCAGGGCACAGTGATACATACTAAATTATTGTCAAACTTTTTCTTCAAAATACTTCAAAACAAAGATGTTTGAGTTTGAAAAGATGATGATAATAAGTCCTTGATCTCCGTGTTGTAATCAGAAATTTCGTGATACATAAATGCTGTGATATCATTCTCAAAATATTTTACGGACAGTTGACTGACTTTCTACAATCCTCTTTTGGTAGCTCCCATAATCGTAGACAAATACGTAAAAAATAAGTGCACATACTTACCCGCGCCGGGAATTCGACCCAGTGTCCCTTGTGACGTCACAGGCTGGCTTATTAACTGCTGCGCTACGTAAGCCGTTAAATACCGTTCTTAGTCTTAATGTCACTCCTCCAGGATTTTAACATCTTCGACTGTAAATCCACGCATATCCTCCTTAACGAAATCAAGCCAGCCTTTCTTTGAGCTATTTACATAACTGCAGATGAATAAAACGGATACCTTATTTATATGTGAATTACGGGTTACTCACGTACGAAGTCAGCTACAGGCCGACATGTTTCAACCTCATCCGGAGGTCTTCCTCAGGGCGAATGTGAACCGAGACGCGCGCACGGAGTCGTCCCGATTCGCACTGACACTAGTGTATGAAGTCCCTTGCGACTGTGGAAAGATATGTGGGAGAGACAGGACGAAATGTGTCAACAAGGCTGCATGAGCATATACGGAGTCTGAAGAAATTGGACAGCACCGGGTCAGCCATCGCCGAGCACGCGATAGAGTCGGATGTTACGCGTTACATCCGCTTTGACAAAGCTAAAGTCTTAGCGAGAGAGAAAAGCTTTGTCCCTCGTAAAATACGAGAAGCTATAGAGATTAGTAAACGCCCGAATTTCAATCGCGATGGAGGTTGGAGCTTACCCGTCACCTGGAAACCATTGCTTCAGAAAACGGACAGTAGAAGCCATGTTCAGCCAGCAGAACTTGACACAGTGAGCTCTTTTCACGTACGCGCAATGTCAGCCACTGATGATGATGATGAAGACGCAAATGGGGATCCCAGAAAAGCTACGGGAATCATCAATGCAGAACATCAGCAACCCCCATCAACCCCAGCACTGTCACAGAGAGCTCAGCGAGCCGCGGACCGCGCTGCCCGCGCCGCCCACGCATGCCGCGTCGCTCGTCACTAGTGTCAGTGCGAATCGGGACGACTCCGTGCGCGCGTCTCGGTTCACATTCGCCCTGAGGAAGACCTCCGGATGAGGTTGAAACATGTCGGCCTGTAGCTGACTTCGTACGTGAGTAACCCGTAATTCACATATAAATAATTTTATTATCTCGCGTTAGTTTTAATCAAAAAAACGGATACCTCTTGTGATGTGAAAAAGAGGGATCGCTTCTATTCAGTTTTTATTTTGTAAACGAGGCTAGAGCCAGATAAGTCACGACACGTGCTTCAGTGCCTCGCCTCTTTGTGAGTTATGCGATCGCATAAATTCTGCTTAGCGGTTTTTGTGGCATCCAGTGGATTTTTATTGCGTATATAGTGTTCCGTCATTTGCCTGATACTAACATTGTTTTGATTTATTTGGTATCGTTTGTAAGAATCGTTTTGTACATCCTTTTCCCTGTTTGCGTCTCTATACAATGCCAGAGATGAAAAGACTGGGGTGTGTGGTTGATTGGTGATATAAGTTCCGTAAAGCTTACTATCCTAAACACAAGACGTAATAACGTGTTTCCACCAACTAAAATAAAGTGTAAAATACAAATAACTAATATAATGCAACAGTAAACGTTTAAGCTGCGTAAAGTAATAAAATATAATAATCCCCCTCTTTCTTCCACTCCTTCAATTCTCTCTAGCCTTCTCTACATTCTAATCTTACTTATTTTATCATCGTCATATTAGCCACAAGAAATCCACTAGTGGACATAGAAGAATCAATACGACCGGTTTTAAGTTGCCTGCATCCAGTCTATCTGCGACTTTGGCCAGAGAACATATGGTCACCATTAGAGAACCTTTCTGCCCAATCAGTTATCAGTTCTACGCGCTATGTACCCTGACCATTTCCACTTCAAAGAGCTAATCCACTGAGCTATGTTCGCGGTAACTATTATTCATCTAGGAATCTCCTCGTTGCCGATTAGATTATATAGCACCCTATTCATAGATCTTTGAGCTGGCTTGAGATTTCTTATGGGGGGAAACGGAAAATCTGACACCAGTGGTTGGACACTTACAGACACAAAAAGCAAAGTAAGAAAAGTCAAACAATACCAACCGGGATCAGTGATATAAATATAAACTTGGCTATTCTGATATTTTTTAAACTTTCGCGCTTTATACACATAATTATGTATATACGGGACTTGACACGAACCTTTTTATTGTTAATTGGATACCACTATGGATGTAACTCATATGTAACCTCAGTATGTAACGCCATTGAAACGACAACGGAAACCAATAATAAAAAAGTTCGTGAAAAGTCCCGCTTATACAGGGTGAAATATTTATCGTTTTGAACCCATAAAGGGGTGACTCAGATCATCAAAATGAGCAACTATTCATATGGGAACAATGCTGGGAACTCAAAAAACAATTCAACATTCACATACGAACTGGCCGGGCGGCAGAACTATAGATGCAAAAAGTATTTTAAACGTTTAAAACCATTTGGTTTTAAACCGTTTTTTTTGGTTTAAAACGTTTTAAACCAAATTTTGAGGTTAAATATAGGTTTAAAACGTTTTTCTATTAGAATTTACTAACATTTCACAAAAAGCAAATCAAAATATAATTATTGCATTATCTATCATATATTTGGGTTAAGTGAAATGAAAAAAATGTACATATTTTAATATATTTATAAAAAAATCAAACTATACCATGGAAAATTATACTTTAAGGTGACCTTAAAAACGTAGCGGACGTGACAGTGACCCTGGTCAAATGACTCAAATGTGTATTGGACGTGACCAGAGTCGCGAGCGCTAGGATTGGAAGATATATTTAACATTCTTTGTAATCATCCATTAAGTTAAATGTCTAAATTTCGCAGAAAATACAAACAACGAAATAGCAAACTTTTAATTAACATAAATTTAGTTTTTAGGGTTCCATATCTCAAAAGAAAAGAACGGAACCCATATAGTATCACTTTGTTGTCCGTTTATCTGTCAAGATCCTTTTTCTCAGGAACGTGTTGAGGTATCAAGCTGAAATTCATATCAAATACTCAAGTCTACCTGTCGTTTGGAGTTGTGGAAAAAACCAAGACGTTGAGAAAAAGTTTCTTGACAGACAGACAGACAAACAGACGGACAACCGAGTGATCCTATAAGGGTTCCGTTATTTTCCATTTGAAATGAAATGAAATGGAATGATTTATTTCGCTTAAGCGTAGTTACACTTAGCCGTATCCAGCATGTGGTACGGAACCCTAAAAACAAAAGTAAGTCACCGAGCGGGATTCAAACCCGTAACACTCGTTTCTTGCCGTCCGCGTCTTACATCGCTGGACCAGACGGACAGTGGCCGGCAGGACGAAATTAGCGACCATATTCTGCGTGGAAAGAAAAACGCGTTTTTCCAAACATAAGACTAATTTAGATCGATTGTTTACCCCCGAATACCCTCATATACCAAATTTCAGCGAAATCGTTAGAGCCGATTCCGAGATCATAGAAATAAATTTATATACATATAAATATACAAGAATTGCTCGTTTAAATATATATTGACGAGCTCTGTGGCCTAGTGGTCACCATGCCAGGGTTCCACACTGGAGGTCCCGGGTAAGATCCCCGGCCAGGTCAAGATGGAAAATGATGAAATAAATTTATATACATACATATAAATAAATATACAAGTATTGCTCGATTAAAGGTATAAGATTTTAAATAATTTTAAAGTTATTATAGATAATAATACGGGACCCTTAGTGCGCGAGTCCACTCACACTTGGCCCTTTTTTTTATAACAAAAAGAATACCTACTTACAGCTTATTATAGGAAAAAGAAATGAAAAAATACGCATATTTAGATTGTAATCTCACTAAATCCTAAAAATATTATAAAACGTCATTTAAACTAATCAAAAAAAATATTTTCAATTAATGTATTTTATTTTTACCTTCAACATAATAATTTGTTAATAAACTAGTAATCACGTGGTCACGGTTTTAAACCGTTTTAAATTTATTTAAAACGGGTTTCAAACCACGGATTTTGGTTTAAAACGGTTTATTTGCAACTATAGGCAGAACTCTTTTGTATGGAAATGACGAAGTTTTTTTCGAGTTTTGGTCTCATAGAAAAAGTTGTTCATATTGATGGTCTGATTCGCCCCTTTAAGGGTCCAAAACGATCAAAATTTCACCATGTATACATAATTATTGGCTATTTTAAGTCAATAGGTAATATTTAATTCTTACTGATCTATCAATTCCATACTTATATAGAAGAATATAAGCATACATAGTATAAAAATAAATAAAAAACCGACGTAAACAAATCACCACCGATTTTCCCCACCAATCTGGATGCGTATACTTTCAAATAATAAAAAAAATGCGTTAAATATTAATTTTAATTTATTTTATCTTTTTATTTTTAAAATAATTGTATAACTAAATATTATGTGATATTTCAAGCGTCTACCTGTTGCCGTTATCAATATCAAGCAAATACGAGCAAAAAATCACGTTCGTTTTATGGGAGCCTTTAAATATTTATTTTATCTGTTTTTAGTATTTGTTGTTATAGCGGCAATAACAATACATCATTTGTGAAAGTTTTAACTGTCTATCTATCACGGTTGATACACATGAGATACAGCCTTGTGACAGACGGACGGACGGAGGGACAGACAGACGGACAGCGGAGCCATATGAATACGGTCCCGTTTTTACTCTTTGAGTACGGAACCTAAAAACATATAACTGTATTGATAACCTAATATTTTTTTAAGCGGAGTAAAATACCGACGCATTCTATCAATACACAAAGTATGCTTATTTGTTTAACAAAAATATCTGATCCAGACGATTTGAAATTTTTGTGGCACATTAATAGTTTTTATACAAATACGATCAAACTATTTTAGATAAATCCTAAAAATAATTCACATTGATGGCTTACATCTCAATTTCAATAAAATACTGGAAAGAAAAATTATTATCTACTTTAGCAGAATATTTTATGGCATACCTTATAACAATCTTTTTCGAGCAAATTTTATAGATGTTCAAATACTTTTTCATGACTTGCATTAAGACTAAGTGATTTTGACGTAATACCATCTTATATATATATATATACGGTATATATATATATAGCCGTGTGGTATCCGGCAGAGTAGAATAGGACCACTCCAAGTCTTCCCGTGGATGTCGTAGAAGGCGACTTAGGAAATACAAGCTAATCAAAGCTTATAAACATCTAAGACACCTCTCCAACCCGACTGGCCAGCGTGGAGAGTGTAGGCCAAGTCCTCTGGCTGCTCTGGCCAAGTATGGCCCTAGTAGCACAGAGAGGGTCGTGCTCCTGTAGTGGAGACTAAAAAGGACCTGATGATGATGATGACCATCTTATAAATCGATGAACGCTGGCTGCAAGCACGAAAACGTGTCACGTTCCGTGTTCAAACGAGAGCGCGGAACAAGCGATAGAGCCGCGATCGGCCTAAACGTTAAGCAACTTGTGACGTTCTCTCTTTCGTCATTATAAAATAAATAAATATATACGGACAAATCACACAGATTGAGCTAGCCCCAAAGTAAGTTCGAGACTTGTGTTATGGGATACTTACTTTATCTTAGGTATCTTGGATAGATCTTACATGCATATATCTTATCATCTATACATATAATAAAATTACAATTAAAAAGATGTATGTAGGTAAAACCGACGAAATTTTCGCCTGAAGGGATAAAATAGGGGAGTAAAGTTAGTATGGATTTTTTTTTATTTCTAGACTTAGAAGTATTAAAATAAGTACATGCGTTCTAGATTACAATTAAAAAGATCTGTGTAGGTGAAATGTACAAAACCCTTAAGGGATAAAGGGGGGGCGGGGGGTATTGTATGGAAATTTTCTCATTTCTGGACATAGAAGTATAAAAATAAGTATATATGTTTAAATTACAATTAAAAAGATCTGTGTAGGTGAAATGGGCAAAATCCCCTCCTTAAGGGCTAAAGATCTATGCAGGTGAAATGTATTTTTTCTTTTTCATTCATCCTTAAGGGGAAAAAGCAGAGGGGGAGGGGTTTGTATGGAATTTTTATCATTTCTACTGTTCCCAAGGGAACGAAATTAACGCGGGCGGAGCCGCGGGCAACAGCTAGTTTTTTTAATAAGTATTGAATTAGGCATTTGTCTCTCATCCCACCTGATGGTAATTGACGCTGAAGACGAGGATGTCACATTCCTATTCAAGAGATACACTTAAAAAATAAATTCTCGAAAATATTCTGCTACTTATATCCTTGCAGACATGACCTATACGTGGTTTGAAAATTGTCATTTCTCAGATTGCACTTGTGAATTTTTATTCGCTATTTGATAACATACGGCGTGATATTTTAACTTGAATATGATAATGTTTTTTTGTGATAGATATTTAGAGTTTGAGTGACCCATTATTCCAGCCCCGCTCTCCAATTCCTCTCTCCCCCATGTCCTACCACCAAATCTTTGAAAGGCTGGCAACGCTCCTGTTACATCTTGGTGTTGCAATTGTCCATGGGCAGTGGTGATCACTAACCGTCAAATGACTCGCTTGCTCGTTTGCTGTCCTATATCTTTATTTAGTCCTTGAGGAGCCCAATGGCCTAGTGGTCGTAAGCATTAATAGCGCTTTCGTAAGTTAAGCAATCCTGGCCGCCGTCCCACTGTGATGGGTTACAGCAAGTGGTACGAACAATTTTCGTGCTCTTCTGTGGTTCGGAAGGCTCGTTAAACCGTTGGTCCCGGCTGCCATCATTGGTGGCAGTCGTTAAGCTATGTCAGATGCCTTTAGGCAGCTTTAAAAATCTGATGTCCAGTGTTGGACATTCACTTACACTCACACGAAAAACAAACAAAGAATTTTGTCCTTATATTTATTGTATCTTAGGGCCGCCCTACACTGGATTGGCATGGGATGGCATCGGAGGCGACGCGTCAATTCAAAACAAGCGCGTCTGATCGAGTCGCCGCCGCGCGGCCTATTTCGTAGTAAGCCCTTAGAGGCCACTACCAGGTTGTAGCATTTAAACGTTAGGTTTTTTTATGCTTCTGTCATTGAATAATAATTGAGAACAACAAAATTGCTTATTGAACTTGACCATAGAAATAATGTTTAATTGACGTCTCAGTGCTGCTACCGAGTGTTAAATAGCTATAAAGGTAAAATAATCCTTATAAATAGCATAAAAACTCTGCAAATTCAACTGACAATAAGAGTAGCATAAAGTTAAATTGTCTTTAGCTTACTTTGTACTTCAAAAAATAGAGGTAGCAACACCAACAAAATCTAGAGTTATCCACTCACTCGAAAAACGAAGAACCTATGCCCGCTTCGTTTTAGTTCGTGAAATCGTCCCCTATATTCTTCTTTGGAGGCTCTCCCTGAGGAGTGGTGTGGGTAATGGATCCTACATCGATCTGCGTAATATCCATTGAAGTCTGAGACATACCCAATCGAACCATTCTTTTAAGAGCTATTCTTACTGCTGAAAGCAAAAAATACTTTAAATAAGTAAATTGCACAAAAAATATATAATCATATCACAAGATATATCTTTTCTAAATAGAAGTGTGAAAAGTGGGACTTTAGGCTATACAGAGTATTTCATGATAGCAATGTGTATTTCGTATTAGAAATGTTATCTAAAGAATCTATCAAAATAGGCGATGCGCTTAGTAACCATTCACAATTTTAAACCCCAACTACACGCCAAACAATCACACTTAACACGTCTTTTGGGTCCAGCCTAAGCTCTGTTTAGTGTTTACCCCTTATGGGATATAAATGTAATTAGAAATTACCAATGTATATTACTTTGAAGACTAAGGTTAATTTATCATGTGTAAGTAAAGCAACGTCGGGAGTCGTCTCCATCGTGTTGGGTGACCGCAAGTAGTACAAACGATTTTCTAGGTCTTCCTTGCTTGGAAAGTCACGTTTAGCCGTCAGCCGATCCCGGCTGTCATCATTGCTGCAAGCTTTGTCAGATGCCTTTAGGTAGCTTAAATAATCTGACACCTGTGTTGGCCACTTACATACATGAAAAACCAACAAACGTTATATAATAGACGAAAGTATAATCTACCTGAAAACATGAAAACGGTAAAGTTTTCGAAACGTTAGGTGTAAAAAATAGATATTTTTTACATGTGGATAATGCGTTGTGCATACTGATCTGCTACGAGGGTACAGAACAATTATGCGGGATTCGCACCCGCTTAAAACCACATGATTGCTCTCTCCACGCCATATTACCGGAATAAAAAATAAAAGAAGGTGTAAAAAATAATGTGATAAACTTGATAAAACCAAAGTAAGTGATTTAATTTAAACGTTGAAACTTATTGGACCGCGTGACCGCACTGCTACAAGCAGTGGTAGGCGAGCGGCTGCGCCTCTTCAAATAATTCGCGTAGCACTACATCGGTAGGTACAGTCGGATGCAGATAAAACTGAGCCCTCTAACAACATATTTTAAATTGTAGGGTCAAATGTATCTGCCCCCGATTGTACATACAGTTGCTAATAATTTCGCGGTGTAGTAGCCAGGCCGCTTATTGAAAAGTTTGACGCTCGTTCGTTGCTAAATTGCAATCAATTTAAATCTAGCACACACGATATGAAATATTCTTCTTTTTGACGTAAACACCGGCTGCAAGCCCGAAAAATGTTACATTCCGGAGCAGCAACAGCAGCAGCAGTAGTAGTAATATCTAACATGGATCTATCTCTCTCCGTTATTACGTAAAATTATCGACCGTAAACCAACTTTACAGACATACATACATACATACTATCACGCCTGTTTCCCATGGGGGTAGGCAGAGACTAGGGACCTCCACTTGCTGCGATCTTTACAAACCAACTTTACAGACAACCAATTTTATTAGTTATTTAGGTCGCACTGTTGGGCAAAAACCTCCCCTTCTGTTTCTCACCTAGTTCTTTTTATTGCTATGTCTTCATTGTTTTTCATTGCTATATTAATTACTAATAATTTTTAAATTTCGCTGACAACAAAAGGTACTTAACAGAATGTAAATACGAAGATCTATTAAACAAAGAATTATGGAAACAAATAGAAATGTATACTTTGGCAATTGGCCTGAGGCTTAATATTGACTTGTTCAATTCATTGATTAATACCATTTTAATTTGAAATATCGACTTTAACTTGAGTCTTTAAAGTTCAAAGTTGAGTGACTCGGATTGCTAAGATTTGTTGCCGCAAGAAGAATGTATGGAAATTGCAAAATAATTTGTTCTATTTATCTTCGAATCGCGCCGCTCAAATTAAGAACAATCTAGCAAATTGGGAACATTGGCAATAGATATCGCTTCGTAGACAATTAATTTGGTATTTATTTATTCTCGCTGCAAGTAGTAGATACCATTATAATCATGATAGTAAGTACCATTAATAATAGTTTGAGTTCATCATCATTTCGTGTACGTGGCACGGTCTATCGACCATGCACTCCTTGGTGTCAGAGTTCTTCGGAACCACCTCTCGGTCTCTGACGTGGTTCCTTTTACGACTACCAGTTGGCAGCCGGGGGTGCCTACCGAAGCACGGAATCATTTTTATTATCAGACAATCAGGTGATTCAAGCTTGCAATGTCCTTACCAAACTGGAAGCAACTAAACAAAGTATGCTTCCCGTGGGAACCAAACCCAACGGCCCCCGGGTCTACAGGCAAAGGCTTTAACCATTGGACCACGGAGAGATAGCTTGTGTTGATTTTATATTACTAAGTTTTGTCTGTCGCTTCTTTCTCGCTTAATTTCTTTTCTAGACAGGTAATGAATAAACAAACTTCATTTGTTTAGATATATTAGGAATTGTTATAAGAAGATAGAAAAACCTTTTGATATGAGTATACATAATGATGAAAATTTACCCTAAATTAGAAGCTTTTTTAACAAAATAAAACATACCTACTTACTGTTGCAAATAGATTTACCCTCGAAAAGGGTGACTCTGTACATCAATATGTACAGAGTCACCCTTTGTTTATGGGATTTCGAAAAAAATCGGACATGATCATAATAATTGCTCGGTTGCACAAGGCTGCTGGCTCTTATGTTGCAGTCTTCGATCAAATATAATGGTAGATACACAGTCTCATACAAAATGAAGCCTTAATAAGGTCCCGAGTCAAAACATCATGCGTACTTACAAACATCTACAAAAACGGTACATACTGAAAGTATAACTCCATCTTTGTTTTCTTTTTACTTTTGATGCGTAGTTTTTGCATCTTTTATGCTAGCGTAGTTTATTGAAATTGTGGACAAAACAGCTTCGAAACTCGATGAGAGCGCTGTTTAGCCGGTGCCACTTATCGAGCGCAAATCGTGTATCTACCATTATATTTGATCGAAGGTTGCAGAAAAAAAAATCACTGTTGACACAGGAAAAGATTTTAATGCATAAAAGCATTGTTAGCACTTGTCGATGGAATATGGTCCAAACTTCTCTTATGATCATCCTTACCTGATCCAATTAACTGGGGTCAGCGCAATATGTCTTATTCCTCCACAATTTTCTATTCCGTACCATTCCGACATCCACGAGGTAGGACCTTTTTTGTATCCGTTTTGACGCAATCCATTCACCTGTATTTTCTCCTGCCTCTTTTTATACCCATCAACTTTCATATTTAAAGCTTTTCTGGTCAGGTGTTCTTCGTCTCTGCTCGTCACATAAACAAACCATGCCAGTCTATTGCTTCTTACCTTATTTGTGATAGGCGCCACCTTAGTACTTCCTTTTAGATATACATTTCTAACTCTATCTAGTCGTGTCACGCCACACATCTACTCCAAACCAGGGCTTGTTACCGGTATCAAATTCACATTATAAGTACCGGTAAGTACCGGTATTTCCATTATTATGGGTATCGGTAATCTGGTAATATAACGATATAATATTGTTAACCTACGCATTGTTACCGTCCACACGAAAATTAACTTCGAAACAATATTTTCGGTCCTCACCTAGCGCTGTACAACACGAAAACGGCAACACTGTGCATGTTCACATCACATCACTGTTCGTTTGTTTTTCGTGTGTGTAACACTGGTGTCAGGTTTTTCAAGCTGCCTAAAGGCATCTGACATAGCTTAACGACTGCCATCAACGATGACATCAATAAATTATGAAAACAACAATTCCCGATTCTACTAAGTACTGGTAAATAAATATAAATATATATATACGGACAAATCACACAGATTGAGCTAGCCCCAAAGTAAGTTCGAGATTTGTGTTATGGGAAACTAACTCAACGATACTAATTATTTTTTTATAAATAGTATATTACTTTAAGTTTAGGTAAAATAGTATAATACCAGCAGTACCGGTACTAAATAGTGGTAAAATAGTTTTAAATATTCCTTATCACACAAAACGATACTTCTGTTATGTGTGGTACCAATTACCGGTACTGGATTTTACCGGTATCCCAACCCCTGCTCCAAACTTCTCTATTCCTCTTTATAGTGAAAGCTTCTGCTTTATTTTTTTATACGTCATGTCAACAAAACTTTTCTTTAGTCTTCCTGAACCTTTACCTTTCCCTTAAATAATAATTATTAATAACATATTGATCATTAATGTCAATGTAGTCTATATCGATTATGCCAAGATCAGGTGAAAGACCTGTTCAGCAAATTGTGCACTTGTTAAATTAAATATACCCCTTTACTTCCTCTGTAACTTTAGGAATTCCCAGAATCACTGTAGCTGAAATAGCGGTACAGCGGGTCGAAAATCAAACATGAACTGAAATCCGATTAATGAGTTTATTGGCGGGAAATTAAATTCAGCCTCTGAACCGCACTCACTGAACTTCAGTCCAATATTTGATTCTGTTCGCAAATTACTGAAGAGTGTTTAGTTTAAACTTTTGATCCCTTGTTTCAATCTTTATGAATATAAATTAATGTTTTGCATGTTTCAATCTGTCGATTTGATTTTGTAGGTGTACATGAACTGGATTATAGTAGGTAAATCACATTTTTAACGTACTTTCAAATTTGAATTTGAAGTGACAACTTCTTTAGCGGCATTGTGCACTTTTTGAGATGGGTAAAAAATGTTATGTCCGGTCACAGCACTTTATTGAAAATTAAGACGGACACGGGACCTGAGATCGCCGGCGTGTTATAGGAGAGGAAGTAATATCTCCCTCTCTTCCTATCACGCTGAGTATTTACTTCTGCTGGCATTGCTTACCCAAGCGTTTAGGGTAAGAGCAGAATGCCCTTAATCTATACAATAGGTAAAGAAAACCCTGTTCGATCCTTGAAGGGGTGATTCAGCCTGTCGATATGAACAACTTTTCCTATGGGACCAATGCTGGGAAATCAAAATATTTTTGACGTTCCCATATTGACCGGTTGGCCAAACATTTTTTTTGGTAATGTCCATAGTTTAATAAGTTCCCGTCTTTGATCATATAGGAAAAGTCGTTTATATTGAAGGACCTTTCAAGTATTGGACATGATTTTCTTTAAATATTATAATGGCAATGTCAACTAAGGACCCCAGGAGAAACAAACATAGGATACCGTTCCCAAAGAATCGACATTCACGCGAGCGAAGCCGCAGGTAAAAGCTAGTTGTTTATATACATACATATTATCACACCTCTTTCGCATGGGTAAGCAGAGACCATAAATCTCCACTTGCTACGATCTTTACAGACAGATCTCTTTCGTTTCATCTACATCCATTACTCCTTTTATGCATGCTCGCCGGTTTCATAATCATCATATCAGTCGCAAGAATCCCACCACTGGACATAGGATTTCCAATACGACTGCACCATCTCTGTCTGCTCTGGCCAAGATGGCTCCGGTAGTACAGAGAGGGTCAAGTTCCTGCAGTGGAGACTAAAAAGACCTGATGATGATGATAATGATGACCATCTGGTCGGTGAATGTACGACGCTGCACTTGCCGGTACGTAGTCGCCATTCGAGACGATACGTTGGTTGTTTTTTTTATTATTTGACGGCAAACAAGCAGATGATCCACCTGATGACAAAGTAGTCACCGTCGCCCATCTGCAACACCAGAGGAGGTGCTGATGTGTTGCCATCTCAATATACCTAAACTAAGTAAACACGCCTTTTGAAGGACTCCAAGTCATAGCACACAGGGAAAACGTGGCAACGGAAGGAAGCCCATTCCACAATCCTGCTGTACGAGGAAAAAAACACCATTTTATATAAATCATTATGTTTATATAAATTAATTTACTTGTAATTGTAAGACCACAGTAAAACATTTTCCTTATACTTAGCTAAACACACATCGTATATTGTATCTGTGACGTAACTGTTTAATTATTTAGATACTTGATCAAATATGACAAATAAACTTCCCTCTCGCGAATCTTGCCAACTCGTTAAAATGGTAATTGAATGCCAAATGTTGACATAGACGCGTATTCCTATTGAATTGTTAATTTCAATTGGCTGTTTACATGTTTCATGATTTGTTTCATTTGAAATGTGAATACTGTTATATTATTTAACTACATTTTGCCCGCGGCTCCGCATGCAATAGTGTCGATCTCTCGGGGACAGTAGAATTTCCCGGAATGAAAGGTATTTCCTTCCCAGGGCCTCAAATTACCTCCATACCAAATTTCATCCATATTGGTTTAATGATTGAAGCATGAAAATAAGACACAGACAGAGTTACTTTCGCATTTATGATATTAGTATGGAAGTATGGATGGTAGGGATTAATAGCTGAATGATTTACTCTTGGTTGGTCTATCATTTTTTAGGCAATCTAATTCAGCTTTAGTTTAGATAATCAGGTTTATCAGGAGCCCATTTTCATGCCACAATAGAAAGTTGTCTCACGTTTATTTTAATGGCATAATTACAGGTTAGTATGGCTCTAGTAGTACAGAGAGGGTCGTGCTCCTGTAGTGGAGACTAGAAAGACCTGATGATGATGATGATGATGATGATGATGATTACATGATACGAGTATTACACTTGATAAGTACCTAAATATAGTATAACTTTGTCCCGATTTAATGTAGAACTGATAAATGAATTTCCAACAAGGCGAGTAACAAAAATGAAAAAAGCGATTAGTGGCTCTACTTTGTATTTGATATATTTATATAATGTACGATGAGGATTATATAAGTTTTTAATTCATAATCACCAATGTAAAATTATACAAGAAGTGGATCTTTATACACCAGCCTAACAGATTAAGTAACCTATTATTTTTTTATACATTCTGAAATTATAGGTTTCTATTAATTAATCAACGCTTGCCTTTAGTTTAACAAAACTAATGAAATGAAATGACTCTTTCAAAATGTAATTTTACCCAGTTACCAGCATTAATTTCGATCCCGCGGGAATCAGTACTTTTTCCGGGATGAAATGTAGCCTATGTAATCAATCCAGGTGTGCAGAATTTCTTTAATATCCATTCAGCCGTTTTTAAATAATTGAGTAACAAATATCTAAACAAACAAACTTTCGCATTAATAATATTAATTATTAAAATTAATACAAATTTTTGGCGAGCTCCGTGGCGCAGTGATCAACACGCCAGCCTGCGACACGGAGTGCCCGGGTTCGAACCACGGCCAGGTCAAGGTCAGGAAAATGATATTTTTCAGATTGGCCTGGGTCTTGGATGTTTATCTATATATGTATTTGTTATAAAATATAGTATCGTTGAGTTAGTATCCCATAACCTTAACACAAGTCTCGAACTTACCTTGGAGCTAGCTCAATCTGTGAGATTTGTCCGTATATATTTATTTTTTTAATATTAGTAGAATTAGTAGGATAACTCGGCCAATACAAGCACGGTCTAACGGTCAATTCACATTGGAATTAACCAGAACCAGACAGAATAAAGTTAAGTTTTAATGTCAAACATTAGTGTTGTTGATCGCGTCCAGCTCATAATGGTTTGAGTCGAACGTATGTACTTGCAGATATGTAAATACTATAATATGTGGACTTTTAGCTTTTACTAACCTAAAACTTTAGAATATACATATCTGTGCCAATTTAAGTTCTACAAGTTCAACACGGGTGCGTCAAATTTGTCGATGTCAAATCGATCGAGCGAATGCCTAGTTCGAGTAACTAGGCGAGCGTGGATACTGAAACGAAGGTATAAGGACATTTGGTCCCAATTATTTTACGGTACGCTTGTGTTATTAATGGTACATTCACAGTGATATTATGAGAAAATAAATTTTAATATAGTATATTAAAGATGAAAGAAAAAAAAATGTTTTTAACAAGTTTAGGCTAACGCCATCTAGTGACGAGTAGATAAACTGTCACTTATGCACCGCAGCATCGTCATGTGGCAGTTGTGTCTGTTAGAGGAATTAGCTGTATTTGGATAGATTTAGAATTTAACTTTAAGTGAGACACGTGACCTGAGACCGCCGCAAGGCGAGTTTTCACTTCTGCTGGCACTCCCGGAGTGAAACCTTGTTTTTTTTTAGCTTACTCGATTACTCTTAATAATTTAATCAAAAGAGTAACAAGAGCCAATAACAAGTAATTTATTTGTAACTGGCTCTAGTAAGTCATACGGTTTAAATTATTTTTATTTAAATAAATTCATACATTGCTCTCTAGAGAAAAATATACTGTTCTACATTGATGTAAACTAATCCTCAGAGCATTAAACCACAAGGACGTAAGGACATGACCTACTATTAATTTAGTGGCTACAACTTTATTGAGTTGTTAGTATGCTCTAACTGCCCTCACTGGTAACAGGCCAAAGATCTTAGCAATGTTGATGTCAGGCATAAATGGAATTCCCTTCCCGCGTTACTGTTTCCCGACTCGTACAATTTATGGATTTTCAAGGCAAGAATAGGCATTATTTCAGTTTGCGTCTACCACCCTAGACCTCATCGTTCGATAGAGGTCAAACGCACTCATATAATTCATAAAAAAAACGTAGTTGGTGATAGTTTGAAGTACCTATTAGTTAACCTACTGATCTCAAAAAATACTCATTTGTACTCATCATCATTTCGAGTAGGTGTCACGGTCAATCGACCATGCACACCCTGGTGTCAGAGTTCTTCGGAACCGCCTCTCGGCCTCTGACGTGGTTCCTTTAACGACTACCAGATGGCAGCCGGGACAACCGGCTTAACGTGCCTTCCGAAGCACGGAATCATCTTTATTATCAGACAATCAGGTGATTCAAGCCTGCAATGTCCTAACTAAACTAGAAACAACTAAAAATATAAATTTGTACTTTAGTTTCATGTTTGTTTTTCGTCGTCGTCAGGATAGGAACTACGTCATGATTCTCGGTGGATACCATAATTTAAAAAGAAGACATACAAAAAGCAACTCACTGATACGCAGTTTGTAAATACCGCAGCATGTCATCCAAAACCATTGGGCAAGCTTGTTGAAGTGACTTAAAAGAATATCCGACTTTAAACTACTAAACCTTTTTTGATATTAAAGTGGGACCCATTTGATACACTTTCGGCAGTTTGGCAATAACTCCATTAAAAAAAATACAACTGAATTGATAACTTTGACGCGGTTCCTTTAACGGCTACCAGATGGCAGCCGGGACCAACGGCTTAACGTGCCTTTCGAAGCACGGAATCATGTTTATTATCAGACAATCAGGTGATTTAACCCTGCAATGTCCTAACCAAACTGGAAACAAACTAAACAAAGTATGCAAACGCCTTAACCACTGGACCACGGAGGCAATAACCGAGTCGTACTTTCAGTACTAATAACTACTGAAAGTACTACTTGGCAGATGACTTGTTATCAAGGGTAGTCACCGTGACGGACATCTAGCCTGTAATAACAGCATCTGTAGTTATTATAAGCAGTAAATCACGACGAACACAAGTTTGACACACTAAATATGAAAGTCACGCACTTCTGTGTGCCGTAAACAAGATCACAAAAAAAAAAAACTTAAAGTGTGTCGTGTTTGTGTGCGAAAGGCCTTACATGAAATATCTCATTTACACGACCATGGCGAAGCCAAAAGGAAGATTTTGATTTCGGTAGCAATGGACGCGAACATGTAAAATTGAACATATGAAACTTATTATTATATTAGAGACGCAATTTTTTTTTAAATCTATGTTATATTATATAACTTATATGATAGACTATTCATATGTCAATGTCACTCGTTGTATTACAATTTACAATCTATGTTCCAAATTCTATTGCTTAATATAACATCGCAATATTGGCGATATAAAAGAACTCGAGTCAGTTTTATGTAAGTCTATTTATTTTGCTTATCCTATACCGGGATAGACGCGGAAAAGGGCGATGTAAAAAAACAATGCTTTACATTCTGAGCCATCCATTTGCTTGATTAGAGGAGTAACTTTTTTCGAGGCCTGTCAGGAAAGCGAAAGAAACATTCTTCGAAGATTTTTGAATCCGCTTAATTTGCGATGCCTTCAAATTAGGTGGGTTACGAGTATATCTGTAATTTTAAATTCCATTCCTTACCTATTAACAACATTTGAATACATGGTAGGAACATAATTCAGTTTTAACGTGATTTGGTAACCAAAGCGGTAGAAATGTGAATGTAAAAAGTAGAGACTTATTTTTTTTTCACATAATGTATATTTATTTTGCGGCTATTACAAAAAATAATAACATTAAAAACTCACGTTTCAATTCCACATAAAAATATATGTCTTTTTGGTGTTATTCCCCAATCCTGACAAATATACTATTCATTTTCTAAAGACCACAGATAATTAAGAAAAATAGTGTCCAGATAGATATGATTTAAATATATATTTTAATTAGATAAGAAAAATAACTGGTAGCAAAAATAAAAAATGATATTGGGGCTCGTCCGGGATTTGAACCCGGGACCTCTCGCACCCTAAGCGAAAATCATACCCCTAGACCAACGAGCCGGCTGAGGAGCATGCCAAAATAACACGTCGGTTTTTCGAGCGTAAAAAAGTGGGACACGCGTATGCGTCACGTCACCTTTCACTTATCGTATCAGGTTATCATGCCATATAGGTACTATTAGATCAGCTATTTGGTAGCAATAAAACTGGATCAGTACTATCAGATAACTTTAAATATTTTCATATCAATAAATTTATGTCAGGACATAAAAAGATTGGAAATCTATATTATCGTAGTTTTAATTTAGACTTAACTGTATTGTTAAAAATGCAGATAATATATTGTATGAAGAAAATAAAATGATGAGATGTTAAAAATATGAATAATTCTTCATAAGTCATTTAAGTATACAAATTTATTAGAATAAATGGGTTATTTATATTTTATTATTTTTGATAAGCATTTTATAAAAATCATCATCATCATCATCAGGTCTTTTTAGTCTCCACTACAGGAGCATGACCCTCTCTGTACTATCGGACCCATACTTGGCCAGAGCAGACAGAGGATTTGGCCGACACTCTCCTCGCTGGCCAGACAGGTTGGAGAGGTCTTATTGATGTTTATGAGCTTTGTTTAGCTTGTATTTCCTAAGTCGCCTGTTACGACATCCATGGGAGGACTTGGAGTGGTCCTATTCGACTCTGCCGTAAACCACACGGCTATATTTTATAAAAATATCATAATACTATAATATAATCTCGATATACGAATAATGGAATAGTATTCTTCGTGAGTTCTACAAGAAAGTCTTTATTTCGCTTTAGTAAGAACTAATAACTTAATTGATTTCGTATTTTAATGAATGTAAGATTTCGGTTATTTCAAGCAATAATTACTTTAACATTTACAACTAATTAACGTGAATCCACTATTTCTAATGTACTTACGTACAAATAACTGTACGTTCTTACAAATAATCTATTTAATTTAAAACAACTTTATTTAAACAGAATGTTCATTTTTGTTGAAGAAAATTTAACTAAAAAGTTCATACGCATATAAATTTCAGCAAAAGAAAATATAAACAAAATTTAAGAAATACTAACAAGATAAAACTCATTACACCTAGAAAGAATTATGGTAAGAGGGACATATTGTATGAAGGGGCCTAAATGTATAATGGATTACCCAAAGAATTGAAAGAATAACTGTAAACATCAGTCAAATCTTTGACTGATGTTTACAGAAAGACTAAAAAACATTTTACAAAACACCTAACATTGTATGTACTTATTTAAACACAGTTTGTATGCGTGTATTTAGTTAATTGAACATATGTTTATATTAAGTTTATGGCTCATTGTAAGTGAATGTATTCTTTATGAGTCAATAAATATCTTAAATCTAAAAACCTAAAATTGCTGGGATTAAGAATTCGAGTGTTAATAAACCTACATTAGGTAGGGACAGAATCAAATAAACATGTCACGTTAAATTTAAACGAAAGGACGATGTCACTCATAAAATCTTATGCATAACCTGTGAAAGTAGGGCACAGACCGGACAGAATAATATTATGCTAAGGATCAAAAGGACGTCAAACAAGAATTAGAGGATTATAACTACAAAATAACGTAAATACGGAAATGTAACTCATATATTGTGCTTGGGTAATGTTACTATAATAAGATACTCTTTTGTAAAAATTATAAGTATTTAATGGGCCCAAACAAAAAGTCAAGTCGTATAAAAATGCCTACATTACCAGTACGTATAAAATGCCTACATTACAGCCGTGTACGCTAAGTCAGCAAGATCTTTCAGTTATCAACCGATTTCGCTCGGTAAAAAGGCAATATCTTATAAACGACACGAAAGACATTTTTGATTTTAATTTCGCCGACAGTCGTTAAATAGTTTAATACAGCCGATTTTATAAGGAGACTGGATAGTAAGACGTACATAGAAATGTACGTCTCACTCTTACCACAAAATAATGTGTATTGCCAGAAAGAGAAGCAAAGCGTTTAATTTAAATATGGCGTTTATTCTCGTTATTGTAACAATCGATAAAACAGAATTTTGCTACAGATGAATCAGGCGAAGATTCACCATCTTCCATCTTAATACATGCCACTCACCTCGACCTTGTTTTGAATTTCAAATTCTTCATCATTTCTGTTTATAATTTTTGTACAATCGTATCCGATTTTGCGCTACATTTCGCTTGTCACTCATGTATGACCTAGAATCCTGTCAGAACCCTTCTGCAAATGTTGTCACCTCGCCTTTCCATTGCCAGACAAGTCTATTAGTTTTGATGATTAATAACTTTCTAAGAGAGATCAGTAAATACGTTGGAAATGTTCAAAAAGTGCCATAACACGTAAGTTATTTTTCCTATTACTAAATATTTTATACCATTACCTACTGCCCACAGCTGGCCGCAGAATGGCACACGCAGGGTTAAAGAGAATAATAAAACAACTGTAATACAGGCTTGGGTATCTCATGATCCAAATTGGAAAGGGTCCAAAATCATAAATTCACCTACATTCGTCTTTAAGGCTAATAAGGTTTTCTATATAGGCTCGGTGTTGCCAGATAATATTTAGGTGTTCTATTCTTTTTATGTTATAGAACGGCAAATGACAAAGCGCGTTACCAGATGGTAAGCGATCAGCTTAGCCCATAGATAACTGCAACACTAAGGTGTAACAGGAGCATTACTGGCTTTTTAAAGAGTTGTGGGAAGAACATGGAGGAAGGAAATGGGAGAAGGATGGTTCATGTTGATAATAATATACTTTATAAATATGCTAGGGGTCAGGTATTATGACTCAGTATATAGGATTTTTTAAACGTGCGTTAACGTCAAAATTATAGATCAACCTTGTTAGAAGATCTAAAAAAAAAAATAAGTTCAAATTGTAATACGTAAAAAATTGCGAGAGCGGATTTATGGAAAAAAACTAGTCGATAACACAATATAAAATAAATAACTACTGTAGACATTTTTTTTTTAATGGCCATGACGTATTAACTCTTTCGAATGATCCTTTCAATGATAGAATAATACTTTTCGGAAAACTTAACTTGAATATGTGCGGTTACTACCTACATCTTTGATTTTTATATTGTTTTATACGATCGATTCATTGGTGAACAATAAATAATTGATTAATTTATTTATACATTCTGTTCTGTAGTAATAATTTAGAGTCAAAGTGTTGAACGAAGACGTTATAGAAAACGCTTAGTTGTCTAGAAATACATATCTTTGTCATAGTTAAAGATGTGTAATATGAATTAGTCATGTATTATTTGTGCAATTCATTGCTTTGCGACTTTTCCTATGGAATTAATAAATAAATAACATTCAGGCGAGCAGTAGGTATATAAACTGTATTAAAGTAATATAATCCAACCTAACGTCATATATATAAGTTATTATTTTTTTATTATGTAATTATTTGTAATAAAGACTTTATTGTTATTATGTTTATTTTATAATAAATTAGCAACATAAGTATTACTAATTATGTTAGAAGTTAATTTTATCTCATATCAGTGTTCTATAATTTTGCACTAAATCGCACGTTTTATCAAAAAAATGTCCTAACAAAATCAAAGTCTTCCAATGTCTTATATCGAAACCAGTGCCAACCTATAGGAATTGAAAATGATAGATACCAAATATCCCGAGCCAAGACCGTTCTCTTCTCCGCATTTTTGCAAAAGGGTGCCCATCCAATGTCCTATAAAAAACAAGCTCAGTGCACTATCAACTTTATTATTCCCAAAACCGTCCACAACGACCCCCTAACTGGGTCAATCTCTACACTTACCGTTTTCTGTTGCGTAAACAAGCTGCGAACGTGCGGGACTCGGTTCGAATCCCGAGAGAGAATTAAGTTACTCCTTTGTTGTTGCTCTTTCAATGGGACCTATATTGTTTTCGTCTTAACGATCAAGGAGTCTATAATTACTGTCTTTGTTATGTTCGCATGAGCACGGCTTTGACGTTCTTATGTCGGACGGATGATTTGGGTTTGTTAAATTTAGACGCGATGGGCCGACGGCCCGGAGATAGGGACGTCAGTCTTGAACACATGATGGAGAATATTCCAGGTTTTGAATGTCGGCTACGCGTATTTAGACCTCAAATATTTTATGGCGTTTCTTAATTTTCTCTCAAGAGATGGGAGATAATAATGTATAGATTTTTTTTTATTAACCTATATTGTCCCACTGCTGGGCAAAGGTCTCTCTATTTTGTGCCACTTCAGACCATTTCTTTTCTTGGCTCGTCATATCATCACACCAACGCTTTCGAGGCCTACCTCATTTTATGTATCCATCTTCCGGAGTCCATTTTGTAACTTTAGCAGCCTATCGGTCTGGATGCATTGGGCAAACGTGACCCGCCCAATCCCATTTGAATGTATAGTTTAAGAGAACAAAAAATGAAACTGCCCAAGTGCGACTCGTTTTCGCTAGTATTTATCTACAAAAGCACGTGTCTTGTACGGGGACACTGATATTTAAGTACCTACGGATTAATAAATAAATATTAAGAGCCAAATCCTACTCAATAAAATATTAACTCTTCCGAGCGACCCCCTTGCGTGACTGATTGACCAAACTGATTCACACTGACACTATTGTTCTTAATTATCTGTGGTTTTACATCTCAATGACTAATTAGCAGATCCTTTGACAGAAATGAGAAATATCGCCAAATAAAAACGTTTCATGTATGGGACTCCTATAATTTTTAATTTTATTTTTGTTTTGTTTTAGCGGCAATCGATATACAGATTCTGTGAACATTTATAATGTCTTTTTATTAAATTCAAAAGATTCAATACTGTGACAGAGTATTACTTCGTAATAGGGTCCATTTTCACCCTAAGCTGCACAAGAAACCCTAAAAAGTATTATAATAAACCAGCTGCTTCTCTTCCCGCGGAAATCGTAAAAGTCATTCGAGTGAGGGCGTAAACGTGGGGATAAATAAGCGATATACTTGCAGTCAATATTTTCTATTTCCGTTTCGTTGTTATTCAAAAATACATTGTGTGTGTGTATGGTGCGCTGATACTGAGTCAAATGCGTAAATTCTTAAAAATACACTTATAAACACTTTCACTCTTAATCTTAATAAAATCCGCGGATTAAATTTAGTACGTGGCTTAAATCATTATACGTCCAAAAGAAATTGACAATTACAGTTGACTAACGTCGAAGTGATAAGTGTCATCTTATTTTGGTCGGATAATGGTTTAAACCAGGCGCTAAAGTTAGTCCTCGTTTTATATTAAGGCAGTATAGGTTACAAATAAAGTAAAAGCCATTGATTTATAACTCCTTTGATCTAGGGTATAATCAAAGCCCTGAGTAAATATTTTATTTATTTGCTATTTAGGGTATAATACACAAAGCCATAGAAATAAGGTAGATAAACACAAACAAAGTCTTGTTTATGTCTAAAAAAAACTGGTGTAAGATTTTCTTTACTTAGGTTGCTATGTCAGATGTGTCAAGGGTTTTGAAAAATAAAAATTATTGACACGCCATACTGTGAAGTGCTTTCCAATACAAATCAAATGAGCCTAAACACGATTGGTGTACATACCTTGTTCAGTTTAAGTTCCTATGGCCACATTTCGACTCCATCATCAGACCAGCGCAAAGATTCCATGATTCCATACTTCCATAATTGTATTGTCATCTCATTTACATATGCAACCAAAATTTCAGCTCAATCGGTAACCGAGATATAGATCAAATTTTACTCGCAAGATTTGATTACAGACAAACATCGGGACAGATGAAACTAAATAAAAGCTTATAAAATAGTAGGAAATAAAATAAAAAAAATGAGACATGACGTAATAATTTTGTATTAGATTTATATGTAATGTGTGACACCATTAATGGTAAATTTAGATTCATGTTGTTTATTATGTATTATTAATTAAGCAATCTTTTTAGTAATTTACATTTGTTATTTTCTTTTTTGACAATCCAGATGTCAGAAATCTGTGCCACAGGCCTAGCCTACTTCAGGCTCCAATCTCCATCAATCTGAGATTATACCTCCTTGTTCTACCTTTTTTTTAACTAAATGTTGGATTAGGCATTTGTCATCTCACCTGATGGTAAGTGACGATGAAGACGAGGATGTTACATGCCTATCCAAGAGATACCTTGTTATACTTGTTTGTAATTTTCTAGATTGTTGGAGAAAATAAATATATTTTAATCTTTTAATCTTTGGTATACGATATGCTTAGAAAATTACATGTGTTGGCTACAAACACAAAATTCTAATAGTAAAACCAGAAACGACTTAGCAAATAATGCCTTTTCTATCTATTTATTTACTATTAGGGAATATAAGGCAGGAATACACAAAGCCGCTCGAGTATGATGCATGGGGCTAAGCCACTCCGATGTCAGGAAGCGACGCGACCCGTGTCAGACAGAGAGATCCAGAGAAATTCGGTGGATAAACACTTTGGAAACTTATTTATGTTTATAAGCGAAGAAAATTGATTTTATAATGACGAAAAGAAGGCTTTTTTATATATTTTTTTACATTTTATTACACAATTATAGATTGAAAGATTAAGATCAACTTCATGCTATTTGTATTGTCTCCTAGTGCACCTTTGGGTCATTGGGACCAAACCCATTTAACCAAACAAAATATTGGACGAGAGACACGTTTTGGCAGTGACACTTGTTTATGCACTGTAAGTAAATTATCGACCTAAGGAATTGTGACACAAAACCTGATACTTCATATTATGTAAATAAATATATACGGACTGATCTTATAGACTGAGCTAGCCAAAAGTAAGTTCGAGGCTTGTATTATGCGATACTAACTCAATGATACTATATATCAAATACATATTTAGATAAACAACCAAGACCCAGGCCAGGCCAGATCTGACTGGGGATCGAACCCGGGCACTCTCGTGTCGCAGGCTGACGTGTTAACCATTGCGCCACGGAGCTCGCCTAAAACTCCGAGAACTCTGTTTAAAAAAATCAAATATGTTGAATTAATATCTTACGTTACTAGATGATAACGATATTCGATTAATCAAGTAAAACATAATTTAACTAATTTTAAGAGTTGATACGAATTAGTCATTAAAACAGTCTTAGTAAGCTGAGTAGTCTAAGAGCTCGACCCATAAACGAAAGGTTGCGAGTTCAAATCCCGCTGGGCCCGGCATTTATTTATTTATTATTATTATTCTGGTTTTTGTACTCAGTATGGAGTGGGTACAAAAAACCAGAGAACGAGAGAAATGGAGGGCTTTGGGTGAGAGCTACGCCAAGGAGGCGACTACTACCTATGAAAGTACGTAAATAAAACACAACACGATTTTCCGAACATTAATTAAAATAAATATATAAACTAACAATATAATGTAATTTGACGAAATAATCCTATTTAACCAAGTTATTTAATTTGACTTAATAATCTAATTTGACGAAGCAATCTAATTTGACAAAAACATTTGATTAACGTAATTAATTTATAATGTAACTAGCTGTTGCGCGACGCAATTTTTTTTTAATCTATGTGTTGCGCAGTACTAGGTAAGATTCTTTAAAATATATTCATTAAAATAATGTTAGTAAATTGATCTCTAAGAGTGAAAACAACATTGTAATAATTTTGAGGTAGTAGAATAAATGGCTTTTTTATTTTATTTTTATTTATGGAAATGTTGTACACTGAGTTAGTAAATAGGCCGGCTGTACCTCTGTGTTTGTAGTTTAATCTAACAAATCGTCTCAAGCACGATCATTTTCATCAATCACTATCTGCTTCGTGTAAACGAAATCATTATGAGGCAATCGGCACATTAGTGGATTGTTCGCGATAGAAGTATTGTAGGCAATAGAAAATCACTCCATTATTTTCTGCCAAAAATAGCCACTGTGCGCGTTTCCTTCCACATACGACCAACGAGAGCCTAGATCTTTTAAAATAATACTTTTTCTATCTTGTTATTTGGTATTAAGGTATATATAAATAATAATAGCGGCCGTGTGGTTTCGCGCAGGGTAGAATAAGAGAGTCGTAAGAGGCGACTTAGGAAATACAAGCTAAACAAAGCTCATAAACATCAATGAGACCTCTCCAACCCGTTTGGCCAGCGAGGAGAGTGTAGGCCAAATCCTCTGTCTGCTCTGGCTAAGTATGGCTCCGGTAGTACAGAGAGGGTCATGCTCCTGCAGTGGAGACTAAAAAGACCTGATGATGATGAAATAATAATAACGCTTGTCGATGCCGCTGGTGACAAGAGGGCTGGTTCTTTCCTCGCGCAGAAAATAGCAATAGCTATTCAGCGGTGGAATGCAGCTAGTGCTCTTGGCACTATGCCACACGGACAATACCTTAGTTAAGACTTTTAGTTTTTGCTTGATTATTTATTTTTATTTGATTTTAAGATTTTAGTTTTTAGTATTAATATAGATAGGTTTATTTATAAGTAGTTTTAAGTTATTTTTAGTTACATCTAGTTTCATGTTTAATAATGTTACTTTAAGATCATTTGTACTAATTTTATAATATAAAATTTAAAAATATAATAAATAAATATTATGGACAAATAACACAGATTGAGCTAGACCCAAAGTAAGTTCGAGACTTTTGTTATGGGATACTATAATTTATAACAAATACTTACAAATGTAAATAAACATCCAAGACTGAGGCCAATTTGAAAAATATCATTTTCTAACTTGAGCTGACAAGAGATCGAACCCAGGACCTCCGGTGTGGCAGCCTGGCTTAAAGACCACTCGGCCACAGAGCTCGTGAAGTATATAGGTATATGGGCAAACACACAAAGCCGCCGAGTATAGTATGCGGCTTATCCATTCTGGTCTCAGGAAGCGATGCGACCCGTGTCAAATGGAGAGTCAGTAGATGATATCAATGGAAGTTTTATATTTATACGGGTTATTATGTTCTTATATTTATGTTAAATATACATACATATTAGCACGTCTTTTTACCTTACGGGGAAGACAGAGCCTAAGGCAATAATACCGCAAGGCCACGTTTAGCGTGTTGGTGGGCTTATAGGTGGAATACGGAATCAAAATAGTGGTGGGTTGCTAGCCGCATCGCCTATTGTCATGATTATTTAGATTTTCGTGCATTCTATTTATCGGCTTCTACGTTCTGCGCGGGTAAGGAAGCAGCTGGCACATTATACGTTTTTTCTTTTCTCCCAGATCAGTTCAGTTCACTATGTATCAAGTAATTTGTCTTAATTGATTTACGGAACGAATCTTAGTATTATGTTATCGAGACATTTACTCATAAATACTTTGAAAAAGGAACAACTACTTGAACGTCTGCTAAAACTACTTACCTTTGCTTCGTCCTGGCTCTCCGTAAGCACGTTTTCCCAATTTCATTGGTTACAAATTCGGAAAAGTCCATGGCTAGACAAGGGCCTCTCCCAAGGATTCCTCGTTTCATGTGAGGATATTACCATATTACCACGCTTGGCATGCGGGTTGGCGAGCGCCGTTTTTTTGGCTTCTTGTGCTTACAACCCTACTGCCCATCACAAGCATTTTAAGGTAAGAATAGAAATTTATTGGATTTGCGAAGAGAATGTTAGGTATTGGGATACTACTTACTTGGATGAATGGGGGAAAAACAAGTAGCAGTTTGCGGCCGGACGCCCATAACCGATGCCATTACCTGCAACCACCGGACAGGCAATTAAGGATGACACCCCTTTTTGTTACGCGTAGAAAATTCCTTCGGATACCGCACCAGCTACGGGAAGCCGATACGGTTATGTGGTGTTACCACTAAAACTCCGCGGTGTCACTCTCAGCCGTTCTGAGCCGGGCTGTGTGCTATTCTCGCTCTACAACCACTTCTGTAGTCCCTGCCCGCTCTGGGTCCCTCTCATGGAGAGAGAGGATGACACCCCTGACCTAAGCAGGTGTAGCATGGTCTACCTAAAATCAAACATACGCTCACACAATTTTTGTTTTGTTCTGTGAATGTATCTGGCGCAGTACCCTAGCTTTATCCATGCTTTGGCACCGGCACAATGTCTATTAGTTAACTGCGCCAAACTCAAACTGAATTCTGAATCATCTTGCTGCTGAGGTTTAGTCTCAAGTGGTCCAGCATTACAATTTCTATTCCCGGAAATATGAATTTCTTAGTGGTAATACCAACTGAACTAACAGTTCTAAGACTGGAATGAATTATGTAGACGACTTGAGCTTGACGAGAGGTCTGAAGGTGGATAACCTGAATGAACAATTAATATCTGCGCCTGAATAGCATTCAATGATATATTGCTTACCATCTTACATTGTTATAGCAGTATGCAGATCGGACGATAACGTACACAATTTTATCACTTGGACTTGCAACTTTCATGTTTGTGTATAGTGGGACAGCTTTATGTAGATTTATAAGAAGAGTATCTTATTTTATGTAATTGTCACGGTTTGTGTATCTTTTACAAAAAATAATATAGAATTTCGTTTTAAAGACATGCATTAAGATTTTCAAACAAAAATAGAAAAGAAGAACAATAAATTTCCGGAACAGAAACTATTTATATATTTTTTTTTCTTGAAACCCATACGTGTGCGGTATTTATGGATAGGTCTTTAAAAAAACTGAATAGTTTGCGCGAGAGACACTTCTAAAGTGGCAAAATGTGTGCCCCCCGTAACTTCTAAAATAAGACAACGATAAAGCTAAAAAAAAATTATGTTGTACATTATCATGCAAACTTCCACCGAAAATTGGTTTCAACGAGATTTATTAAGTAGTTTTTATTTAATACGTCATAAATCGTAACGTAATCTGCAATTTACTTTTCATTCAATCAAAGTTACAACGAACTGCAAGAACTTTTATATTATGTTACTTGCTGCTACGGAACCCTTTATGGGCGAGTCCGACACGCACTTGGCCGCTTTTTTAAATCTTTATATTTTATATGAAATCCAAAATTGCGCTAAGAACAACTTCCATCTTTTGAGTATGTGATCCTGGAAATATCATAATCATCTAAGCCGCAAGAAGTCCACTGCTGGACATAGGCCTCCCCCAAGGATTTCCAATATGACCGGTTGGAAGCGGCCTGCATCCAGCGTCTTCCTGCGACCTTGGTTAGGTCGTCCGACCACCTTGTCGGTGGGTGTCCAACGCTGCGCTTGCCGGTACGTGGTCGCCATTCGAGCACCTTTCTGCGTCATCGGCCATCGGTTCTTCGAGCTATGTGCTCCGCCCACTGCCACTTCAAAGAGCTAACCCGCTGAGCTATGTCGGTGACCAATGTTCTTGTACGGATCTCCTCGTTTCTGATTCGATCTCGCAGAGAAACACCGAGCATAGCCCTCTCCATAGCTCTTTGAGCGACCTTGAGCTTTCTTATGAGGCCCATAGTAAACGACCACGTTTCGGACCCGTAAGTCATCACTGGCAACACACATTGGTCGAATACTTTCGACTTGAGGCACTGAGGTATTTTGGACGAGAATACACTTCGGAGCATACCGAACGCTGCCCAGCCGAGTCGGATTCGTCGAAAGACCTCATCCTAGAAGCTGGAACTTCCAATCTGGATCAACTGACCCAGGTAGATATATTGGTCAACAGCTTCAAGTATGGAGTTCCCAACAAGCACTGGAGAAGGCGCAACATGGACATTCGGCATTATTTTCGTCTTGTCCATGTTCATTTTAAGGCCCACTTGTTGGGAAGTATAGTAAAATCAAAATGGTTCAAGTTCTGTTCGAAAATCGTCAGCTAAACGCCACCTAAATGACACCTTCTATTTACTCGAACAACCTCATATCGTCCAATTTATGGTTCATCAAATTCACTTTTGACTATGAAGTTAAGATCACAATCAATTTTCAACTTTATGCACTAAGTCACATGGATTTATATCGCGTAACTAGTGACGCATCGTGGTACAGTCAACGACATAACTGGCATAGTTATTTGTGTACTAAATATAATGGCGTTTATAAAGTTTGGAAAGCGTTTCATTAATTAGCTAAATACGGCGTGGTTGCGCTCAATTTAATTTCATGTTAACCGTTCAACCGCACATTAAAGTGCTCTCAAATTAACACGAATGAAAATGAGCTTCAAAGATAGTAGCTATGAAACATTTAGATTAAAGCAAGACATGATTTTTTAAATTTACGTTTCTTAGTTGGTTAAATATAATTTCATATTTTCTTAAACTAAAATACAACAACACGTTTGCGTCGCGTCAACTTTTCAGATGTTAAGTCGGACGGACCGACTGCCAACCGTACTGACTAGGTGACTACGAGTCGCAGATTGAGGAGCCAGGAGATGTTTGCAACGCAACCTGTAGAAACATCAGGGTGCACGTTTGTCTTTGTCAAAATATTTGTGGAAATATTGAAAAAAATAAAGATAGGTATTTGATTTTGGAATTAAAATGGGTACTAAACCTATCAATTCTTTACACTATAGGTACAAAAGGTTTTGGGCTTTAAACGGCTTATTATATAAGGTTCAATTAAATGAAGCGCAAATATTTTAAGAACTATTAAAGACTATTCGCTAGAAGAAATGCTTTTAAAGCATATTAACAAAAAAACAGTGGACACGTTAGTTTACGAGATATCTTGCCTTGAAAATTTAGAAAAACAAACGCAAAAAACACCCAAACAACACACAGCAAAAAAAACAATTTCTTAGCGGCGCACTTTTTACCATTACCTACTATGTCAATTATGTATTTACCAAGTCACTGACATCGACAATTGGAACAGATGATTTATCGATTTTAATAAAAATATAATTATTTTGTATAAAAAGTCTAAAACTAGCGTGTCGATTTCCTAAAATTTGCTACTAAAGCATTTGTTTGGCCTATGAGAGCCAGCCCTTGAAATATATGCGCTTTATTTAAATGGACCTTATAATAATATCTCTTATTGTGGTAAAAGTATTTGTTTAGCACATTTTCTTATACCTATGTCTACGAGAACTATTTTGATAACTGGAATTATAAAAAAAAAATATGTCAGGGAATACTAAACTATTTTGGAGACAAGCGTACGCGTGCATTCAGTTAACGCGGTGCTACGAGCCCGCAGTTTATGTCAACGGCAATAATATTGGGATGGGGCTGTTCTGGGAAATCTATTCCATATGTTTTGTAAGAAGATATATTAAGTTTTTATTGATCAATATAGCTACATCAGATGACATTACGCAGCTTAAAAAATCTGGCCACTTACACATATGAAAACATACAAGTGGTAAAGGTACAATGCCTTTTAGATTTTTTTTCAAGACCCAAAAGACCACAACACGTTAATATTCGCCCCAGTTTGGATATTAAGTATGTTCTCGTATAGCAGGTACCTATAAAAGCGATTTATTACGTTAATATGAAATTAACAACTCTTTATATTGCACCAACACTAAGAAAGTACATAATTCTGACTTCACCTATATTTGCTTGCTTTGCGAGAACAACTTAAGTATAGTAGATACATTTTTTAAGTTACACCAAAGTACTACGCAGAAATCCAATTTTTGCAAGCGGCGAAAATATCCGTCCGCTATATTGGCTGATGCATTCGCGCCATGTCTAGAGTTCGCTATAGCGCCGCGTCGTATCAGTATTATGAGCGAGATAACGTTATTACTATTAGAGAGTACTATTGTTTTAAGATTTTTAATCTTATGTTATAGGAATAAGTTCGGTTTTTAATGATGTTTTTATTCGGTTGGGTTAAGTGGTAGGATGTGCTATTCTACGACGCGCCGCCGAATAAAGCCGATACGACTTAAAAGAGTAGTAGTACCGTACAAGTGGTTTATGTAGAAGACAATCTTCTATGATCTGAGCTTAACTCTAGGTAAATATATCACCACTATATGCTCAGCTCGATGTCTAGATTATTTAATTACTCTTCGACCCTTGGAGCCTGATGCATATTCTTGTTCAAGGTTAACATTTCGTTGTTTTGGAGTTGGATTCCCCCTTCAGAAACATGGAAGTGTTGATGTTGAAAATTGCTGTCAGGAACAAGAATGAAAAAAGACATGTCATTTTGTTATCCGACAATCCAGGTAGTGTGGTAGATTTAGGGATGTTTATTTATTAATTACATAGGTACTAATATTTTTAAATTAAAGTACGTAAGTAATAACGAAACGTTTTTCATTGCTATTACTTTGAAATCTTGGGATTATTTCATACAAATTAAGGAAATTTCTTATTTTTTTTTTAATGTTTGCTGAAATCGGAACGAAAGCATATCGGACGATTATTGCCAAATTATTTATGCGCACTAGCTGTCGCCCGTGGCTCCGCTTAATTTGATATCAAACCCGCGGGTCTTTTTCCGGTATGAATAGTAGCCTATGTGTTAATACAGGTTTTGACGTAAATGAGTATCAAAATAAACAACCATACATACACTTACAAACATTCGTGTTTATAATTTTAGTAAGGATAACTACACGTACTGCAGTAGTTTATGTCGATGACATTCATCTCGGATCGAAGCTCATCCTCAGGGAAATCTATCGCAGCTGTATGCTCGGCTCACACAAGTTGGAATTTAAGAACCCTTCGGACCCACGTAGCATTATACATAAAAAAATGTGTGCGTGCTCGTGTTTTGAATGACGTGTTTGACAGGTAGTTATGTGATTTTTACGCAGCTGGTGGTAATTTTTAGCTTTATATGAAAATTAAGGGAATCTTCCTCGCTGCGATGGTCCCGAAGAAAATAAAAGCGTAAAATGTACTAACTGTTTCTCTTGGATCAAGGAAATGGGCGAAAATCAGAGAAATCATGTCGGTAAACGATGCAGCTAACAACCTATTACTGTTTCTGGATTCCCTTTTCCACCTAACGCCGACCATGCTAAACGTGGCTTTTAGGTCTTAACCTATTGGGCGCCATTAACCACTTTAGTTGCAACCTCCGTGGTTGCAACACGGTCGCGTGACTGAGATGCCATTGACAATTCCACACAACCAGGCTATTACTAGCCTGGCACGGGCGTGACCGCGTGAATTAACGTAAAGAAGCGCTGGCGCGCAAAAGATCAAAGACCTGGGACCTGTCTACCTCGCAAAGGCAAAATAAACGTTGATAGTATGTATTATTTGCGAGGTATTAAGAGAATGTCATTAAAATATTAATACGAAACTAAATATTAAAACTCGTGACTGCACACTTTTCTCTATGAGTTTTCTTATTCTTGAGATATATTTTCCTATTTTCATAAATGTTTTTATTTTACTATGTATTTTTATTTTGAGATTTTCTTATACAAATGTATTTAAGACTAAGTAGTCTTAAATACACTTTTATAAGATATATATACTTATATAAGCATATTGATATTCTTGAAAACCGTTAGTTAATTATCTTTGTCTTTATACAATTAAATTATTTACACGTCAACTTTATTATTTATTATGTGTCCAATTGGTCCCTAGAGACAAAAACTAATTTTAACGGGTATAAATTTATTGTTCTTATGGGCATTATATTGTGGACAATTGGATATCTAGCTTTAATGAAATTGAAGTACTGATCTCTCCAAATATGTGTCTGGGTCTGGGTTAACCTAATGGCGAATCCGAGACTAGCACCCAAATAATATTATACTTTATGTTTCAATTACAGACTAATAAGACAAGAGCTTACTGCAAAAATAAGCTCTTATTTGCCGAGACGTCTTTACAGTTTATTAAAAAAAATTAAACCTAAGGTTTAATAAGGGTTTTACTATTAATGAATACGAAAATTGGTCGACTTTCATCCATCTGTTAAGTGTTAAATTTTATATTATATTTTATAGAATAATTTTCATCGAGTAATCAAATAGGATATGGTCGGCCCTCCTCGAATTTTAGATGATAAATATGAGTGAAGATTTACATATCTTTTAGTAAAAATAAAATTAAGACATACTTAAAAATATGTCGGAGAGTCTTGGTACCGTGAAAAAAATATAATTTAACTAGGGAAATTTTAAAAATGTAGACTTTTCTAATGTAATGGAAACATATAAGTAACGTTTCTTTTCGTCGAAAATTATTGAAAATAGTTACTTCTTTAGGTGGTATACCTAAGTAACAAACGAATCTTACCTATACCTTGTATTTTGCATAGTATAATTTTGGATAAATGATGCGTAATTGTGTTAAAAGCCCAAATATATTTCACTGAATTCAGTCACTGCAGAAAGGGATACCGCAGTACACGATTGGAGGTATTTTTGTATAACGTACTTCGGCGTCCCGTTGAACACGAATGCGTTAATGCTGTGCAAATTCTAAAATTAATTTTTGCTAGAAGCATGAATGGGTCGGCTCGTCCGGGAAGAGTCACACTCTCACAGAAAATCGACGTTTGAGTTAAGCTTTACCGCTTTTATGCTTTGTTTGGTGAGTGAGAGAGCCACCCAATTCGGAGCCCCATGTCCTTCTCCAACTCCTTAAAAGGCCAGCAACGCTCCTATTTCAGCTTGGTGTTGTCCTTAGGCAGAGCTGATCGCTTACCATCAGGTGACACGCTTGCTCGTCTGCCGTCCTATATCTTTAAAAAAAAAAATGTGTAAAAAGGGATAAGGTGGCAGATGGATTCAAGTACAAAATAAAAGATACCGCGTAAATACCATCTTTTTCACGCACAGCTAACTACTTAACTTTGGTATCAATATAGGTAGTGCTGCCGCAGTTGATTTAAAAATACACGAAAGTAATTCAGCTTTAAAATAAACAAACGAAATAAAACAGTTGTCTCTTGTACTTCATATCTCGTTTCAAAACCTCAGAGCTTATTGCCAACCTCTATTTAGCCAACCGTAAAAGAGGCGAGATATTCACAATAATGGACTTATGTTTTAATTATAAAAGCTTTTTGGCATAAACCCCAGCTATTTGAACGAGCGCCGTGGTGCAACAAAGTATCAGCTTGCTGAATTTACCGAAATATTTAGAATATGCGGTTTTGAAAGTTAATTTTCATTTTGCAAGCGGGAGTTTTGGTATAATAGAATAGGATTTAGCCGAGGAAAAGCTGTGATTAATAAAACTATAGACTCCATTTAGGGACTCCTGTTTTCTAAACTTCAGCAATACCTCTTGATTATGAATGAATGATACTTTATGACTACATAGAATGTATACAAAACATTTTAAATTATGAAAAAACAGAACAAACAAACTACTAAACCGATTTTGATGAAATTTAATAAGGACGAAACTGGATGCATGTCAATTCAAATGTCCATTAAAAAAAATATCGGTTTATACCTGACGGAGTTATGAGGTAACAAACAAAAAAAAGTTCGACATTGATAGCCTCGTCCTTTTTTTCAGTCGGTAAAAAATGCGGGTTCCATACCTTTCATTCGTATCAGGTTCTCACTTTTATGAGCTGAGGTTCTCACAAAATTCAGAAACAATTTAAAGTGTTTTGCCCAAAATATGAACGGGCCGGCAAGATTTATTTTCCAAACACACGGAAAGCTGTTACAAAGTTCAAGTTCAGCTTGTTGGAATCTTTCGTTTTTGGCATAAAAATGAAGGAAATAATTAAAAAAGTTGTTGTTACTGTTCCTCAGGTGGAATTTCTGACGTGTTTTGAATGTTTCGGATAGAAAATGTTTAAGAAGTGTATTTTTGTTTTGCGTTTTGCTTATAAGTATTTTTTTTGGAGAATTTAGACGGCAACACAATGTACGAACAAAAGCATCCAATATTTAAGGAGAAAATATTTTTGTTTTGCGCTTTGCATATAAGTACTTTTTGGAGAATCTTGCTAGCGATACAGTGTACGTATAAAAGCATCCAATATTTTAGGAGAGAAATATTTTTGTTTTGCGTTTCACTTTTATGTACTTTTTGGATAATTTTGATGGTGACACAGTGAACGTAAAAAGCATGCAATATTTTACAATGTTTTTACGATGTTATTATTAAAAAAGTGCGAAAGTGAAAACGAAATTCTAGTTTTTTATTCAACACGAACATATTGTAAAAATGCTTAAATTGCATTTTTATATTTAAACTAGCTTTCGCCCGCGGCAATGTCGATCCCTCGGGAATAGTACTTTTCCCGGGATAAAAGGTAGCCTATGTCCTTCTCCATACTCTAGAGAACTTGTATGCAAAATTTCATGATGATCGGTTCAATAGTTACGGCGTGAAAGCGTAACAAACAAACAAACAAACAAACAAATAAACAAACAAACTTACTTTCGCATTTATAATATTAGTAAGGATAACCAAACGAAAGAAAAAAAGCACACAATACAATGGGTCTATTAAGACTCAAACTAACAATGAACATTTTGAATACAATAACGTCTTAAAACTACTAACCTTTCCTAGTTATGGAGATGATACCTATCATCTTTCTTTATTACGTCACATAATAAGTACTAGTACTTGCGTACAGAAGGCGCACTTTGCAAAGGTAATCAAAGAAATATCAACTCAATGAAGTTAGCAATTCGGTGTAATTTATCTCGCGTCAGAACGCAGCACCTTTTCGTTAAGATACCTACAGAATCCATTGCAATCCAATTTTGTTCCTATAGCTCTGAACAAACGATTCATAATTCGATGAAGTCGGGAACAAATGTGATCAAATGCGCGTCGTTTATACCTTCTGGATTTGACCAGTTCAAAGTCGAAGTGGTCGCCGTGCTTAGGTATGGTTTCGATACCGACACGGAGCATCAGACAGGGGCCTGATTGATTATGTTGTCTTTTTACGCACACAAACAAAACGTTACGTGACGGAAGTTATGAAGTTGTACTCTCGCAACTCCAACATAGAACTTTTTAATTTGCTTTGAATTTTAGGCAGCATTTCATCACGTCACCGCTGTACGTGTAAGAAAACGTGACACAATTTAAAGCTATTAATGAGTTTTCTGCGTGACATTTTTTGTTTTTGTCTCAAAAACCGGCCAAGTGCGAGTCGGCCTCGCGCACAAAGTGTTTTGTATCATTATCTATACGATACATATAATAAAACAGTAAAAATATTTTGTCTGTACATTTAGAATTTTTGACTGAAATGGATAGAGGGACACTTAAAAATAATAATAGAAGGCAAATAATTTTTTTAGAATTTTTTGTCTGTCTGTCTGTATGTATGATCACGATTATCTCCGAAAATACTGAACCGATTTACTTCAAACTTTCACTAATTGCTTTGTTTTAACTCAGCAAAACATTTAAGGTTTGTTTCATCAAAATCGGTTGATTAAAAAAAAGTTATCGTCATTGGAATGAATTTAAAGCATGAGTTTGTAGGAAAATTAAGATCCAAAGTCAATTCATCAATATTATATGACAGCATTATACCTATCCATACTAATATTATAAATGCGAAAGTAACTCTGTCTGTCTTCTTTTCACGCTTCAACCATTAAACCAATTTGGATGAAATTTGGTATGGGGGTAGTTTGAGACCCGGGGAAGGACATAGGGTATCTTTTATTCCGGTAAATTCTACAGTTCCTGAGGGTGGACACTAACGGCGGCGGTGTAGCCGCGGGAAAATCTGACTTTATATCAACGCAACCGAAACTGCTGCGCCTAGAAACTTGAAATTTGGTACAGGGGTTCTTATAATGATGTGAGTGAGCGCTAAGAAAGGAGCGTCTGTCGTCTAGTTGCGCTTAACCATTGAACTGGTTAGGATAAAATTAGGTATGGAGGTAGTTTGAGGCCCGGGTAAGGATATGTCCTTTCCCAAATTTCAAGATTTTGAGTTCACGGGAAGTACCCCGTAGGTTTTGATGGCCTTGCAAGTGTCGAAAATTTGTAGCATACACGGCTGCATCTTTTGATTGCGTTAGCTTAGAAATTCGATTTTTTCTCAGCTCCAAGGGACAGTAGACCTGAGTGAGTATTTGATATGAATTTCAGCTTGATACCTTTACGCGTTTCTGAGCCTTTTTCACAGACTTCTTGACAGACAGACGGGCAACAAAGTGATCCTATAAGGGTTCCGTATTTTCCTTTTGAGGTACGGAGCCCTAAAACTATAGATCAGTTTTGTTTCTACGTTTTATTGGCGCACTTTATTTAAGGCAAAACATCTACAAAAATATTCTTATGCCTACTCCAACTTAATCAATAGTTTAGTCAACAGGGTTCTAAATACCGTTTGGATACGGAACTTTAAAAACGGTACATCCGTTTTTATGGTTCCGTATCCAAAAGTATCCGCTACAACTTAGCCTACTCTAACTTAATCAATAGTTTAGTTTATAGGGTTCTTAATACAACCCTGTTAACTAAACTATTGATTAAGTTAGAGTAGGCTAAGTTGTAGCGGTCAGATCTACGATAACGTTTTAGCTAATCGCAGGCGAGCCCGAGGTAATAATGACAAATTAACCTTCTTGGAAATTACACTACACACTACTTCCGTTGGACTTAATTATAAAACAAATATTATAAATACTGCTTCCGTTTCCGTTCACTAATTTTAAGGGGTTCTGTACCCAAAGGATAGAAACGGGACCTTATTCATATGGTTCCGCTGTCCGTCTGTCACCAGGCTGTATCTCATGAACTGTGATAGTTAGACAGCTGAAATTTTCAAAGATGATGTATTTCTGTTGCCGCTATAACAACAAATACTAAATACGGAATAAATGTTTAATAGGGCTCTCATAAAACAAACCTGATATTTTTTTGCTTGTTTTTGCTCGATATTAATAACTGCAACAGGCAGACGCTTGAAATATTCTCAGAATATTAAGTTATATATTTACTATAAAAAATAAATAAGTAAATTACAATAGAATTAATATTTAAGGGGGTCCCTTACAATAGACAAGATTTTTTGTCCGATTTTATAGATAATAATGGTACGAAACCCTTCGTGCGCGAGTCCAACTCGCACTTGGCCGGTTTTTATTCTTATCAAGAACCCTGTAAAAACCCTGTATCATTAATCAAGTCGGAGTTGGTAAAGGTGAAGCGTTCAGATCGACGATAGCGTTTGAGGCAATCACAGGTGGAGCTCAGGGTAATGAGGCTTGTTGTAAATCACACTACACACTACTTCCGATGGACATAAGTATAAAAATTCTATATATATTTATTCTACATAATCAAGACTTGCATGCGGTAAGCTAAGTTATAGCGGTCAGATTTACGATAACGTTTAAGGTAATCATAGGTGGATCCCGGGGCGGGGTAATGATGTTTCTTGTAAATCACACTACACACTATATCCGTTGGACTTAATTAAAAAACAAATATTATTAATACTGCTTCCGTTATAAATAATTTTTATGCTTATCATGAACCCTGTAAATTAAACGACTAATTAAGTCGGAGTTGGAAATGGTGAAGCGTTCAGATCTACGATAACGTTTGAGGTAATCACAGGTGGATCCCGGGGCGGGGTAATGAGGATTTTTGTAAATCCGTTGGACTTAAGTATAAAACTTTATTTTTATTCTATTTGATCAAGTCTGTTGCGTGCGGTAAGCTAAATTATAGAGGTCAGATCTACGATAGCGTTTAAGGTAATCACAGGTGAATACCGAGGCGGGGTAATGAGGAGTCTTGTAAATCACACTACACACGTGTTCTGTTGGCCTTAAGTATAAAACTATGATATTTTTATTCTATTTGATCAAGTCTGTTGCGTGAGGTAAGCTAAGTTATAGCGGTAAGATCTACGATAGCGTTTAAGGTAATTACAGCTGGATACCGAGGCGGGGTAATGACGATTCTTGTAAATCATACTACACACAACTTCCGTTGGACTTAAGTATAAACTATGATATTTTTATTCAATTTGATCACGTCTGTTGTGTGCGGTAAGCTAAGTTATATAGGTCAGATCTACGATAGCATTTAAGGTAATCACAGGTGGATCCCGGGGCGGGGTAATGAGGTTTCTTGTAAATCACACTACACACGTCTTCCGTTGGGCTTAATTTATTTGTTACATAAAGAAAACTAGTAGTGTTTGGAGGTTATTTATTTTGGTTTTGTGACTACATAGAATTGCAATTTTTTTTTTTTGAAAAATATTGTTTTGGAAATGGAAGAAATTGATATGCGGACTCGACCCCAAAGGCGAAAAAGATAACCATAGTGATGATGAAATAAATACGTAGTCTCCAATATTTTTAAGTGTTATATTTTGCATTTGCAATGTTATTTTGATGTACTCTGATTAAATTAAGAAATAAAATAAGGTGAAAAAATTTCAAGTGGGCAGAATTTTAACCTGCCTTAGTCGACTACAACTATGTACGACTTAGTCGTACATAGACTTAAGGTCGCAGGTTCAAAAATTTTTCTCCATATTTTTTCTTATTTTAATCAGAGTAGTCTCTAATACATATTTTCAAACAAATATGTCTGTTTTTGGCTTAACTTCGTTGACTTTAACTAATACGCAAAGGGTAGCATGTGGCAAGCTGTTGGTAAGTAACAAGATCACGGCCCCCGTGCTCCAGAGAACAAGTAAGAAACCTCACCCTTGACGTGTCTTTATCGATTAAAATAATATAAAGCTCATTAAAATGCATGGCAACCCAAATTGTAACAAGGAAGTTGACAAATGACTTTTCAACTACAACATAGCAACTATTACGGCAAGTTTGATACCGTAAAGTGTTCATACCACACGCTTCGCGTATGACACAAATTACCGAGAGTTGAGAGTTCACACTTTGAGTAATAGATAGCCCGTGTTTTTTTGCGTAATTTATAGCCTGATGTACCTATATGAGCTACTATATTACAACATTTCATTATAATCGTTAAAACATAATAAATTAATAGCCTTCAATGGGCTCCGCGCCCGTTAATGTCTATCCGCCGGGCATACAACTTTTATCTAGGATAAAAAAAAACTTGGTTGTTGTATTGATTAAGCATATATTCATTTCCATACTGGTCTGGGAGAAAAGAGTAAGCGTAGAATGCACCAGCTGCTTCTCTTTCTGTGCAGATTGTAAAAGCCGATCGAGGGAATGGGCGGAAATCTGAGAAATCATGTTAGTAGGCGATGCAGCAAGGAACCTATCACTATTTTGATTCCGTTTCCATCTACACACCCACAAAAATGCTAAGAGTGGCTTTTAGGTCTCATAGACCTAGGCTCTGTCTACTCCGCATGGGAAAAGACGTTATAATATGTATGTATAAAAAATAATAATATAATAAACGGTTGGATTACGATCACGTTAAACATATTAATTTCTGTTTTTTTTAATCCGTCAAAAATATAATCAACTTACATAAAACGTCCAGATATAAACTATGGAGGGTAGAGACCCTCCATAGTTTATATCTGAACTCGCATTAGTGAGATGTGCTCGCCGCAAGCAAATTGATTAAGACAAACTTCGCTGCCAATGTGTGGATCAAACACTTGAAATTTAACTATTTTGGCTACGACCTTGAATATTTTGAAATACTTGACTGTCTAGACCGAATACTTCATACCTATTTTATTTTGTAGTTATTTTAAGCAAGTATTTTTCATGTAAATGGTAACGTAATGAACTTTCTAATTTCACAAATGAATTGGGCAAACTTTTTATAAGGTCATGACTGTATTTTTTGAAAATTTTGAAATACTTGACTGTCTAGACCGAATACTTCATACCTATTTTATTTTGTAGTTATTTTAAGCAAGTATTTTTCATGTAAATGGTAACGTAATGAACTTTCTAATTTCACAAATGAATTGGGCAAACTTTTTATAAGGTCATGACTGTATTTTTTGAAAATTTTGAAATACTTGACTGTTTAGACCGAATACTTCATACCTATTTTATTTTGTAGTTATTTTAAGCAAGTATTTTTCATGAAAATGGTAACGTAATGAACTTTCTAATTTCACAAATGAATTGGGCAAACTTTTTTTAAGGTCATGACTGTATTTTTATATTTAAAAGAAAACATTCTTTGAGAAACGAATTACTTTCTTTTTGCAATTTAGGTATAAGAGCTTTATTATTAAAAAACTTAAATAGTATAATTTCTGAAAGTAACTTCATATTTAATGATGCAATGAAGCAGAAAATAAAAAAACTGGCCAAGTGCGAGTCGCGCACGAAGGGTTCCGTACCGTCATCTATAAAAACGGCAAACAAATCATGTCTGTTGTATGGGAGCTCCCCTTTAATATGAATTATATTGTTATTTAATTATTTATTTTTGAAGTGAATATAACTAAATATTCTGTAAATATTTAAAGCGTCTAACTGTTGCAGATTTATCGAGCAAAAACAAGCAAAAAAAAATTACGTTTGTTGTGTAGGAGCCCCCTTAAATATTTGTTTTATTTTATTTTTTTATATTTGTTGTTATAGCGGCAACAGAAATACATCATCTGTGAAAATTTCAACTGTCTAACTATCACGGTTCATGAGGTACAGCCTGGTGACAGACGGACAGACAGACAGACAGACGTACATCGGAGCGAAATAAATAGGGTCCCGTTTTTACCCTTTGGGTACGGAACCCTAAAAACCTTCATTTTCGGGTTGAGACAAATACTGCTCAGGAGCTCAATTTTTGAATTAGAAAAATGAGATACGACACTCGTTACCAAGCTTCTGCATTTGAATTTCGAGTAGGTCCATTTTTGACTCATTATTCAAATGGATTTTGCCGAGTTGAAACCATTATTTAAATGGGTTTTTACTTGCACGAGACCGCTCGGCATCAAACACATTTACCAAATGTCAAATTTGACTTTAACATATAGATACTTCATTCAAGTTTTTTGATAAATGCCAATTTAATGTGTAGAAACAGATAATGTATCACATTTTTTTTTAACTGACTATGTAGCTAGCTCCAAAGGAGCTTTCGCTACTTTACCGGGCGTTTGAGGCGAGGGCATAGTGTCCTCGCCTCAAACGCCCTTATTTGTTTGTGCTACAATATACCTACGTTGTCGACGTCAAAAATACCATAAAAAGAAAATTAATTAGGTTACCGTGTATGTACACGGGTTAAATCGAAACACGTCAGGCATCACGCGTCAGCGTCACAGTAGTATTGTTTCCACATCTATTGGCAGGCTCGATGACTGCCGGATTGTTTTGTAAGTATTTTTTTTTTATTGTAGCTGACTGTATTTCTGACAAAAATATGAACGTTATGACTGTTCATAAGCAAAATGTACAAAACTCATATTTTCCGACTTAAGATTTTTTAATATACTTAATTTGTTTATTATAAGTTTAAGAATTACTTAATTAATTACTTTAATTTAATTACTTAATTTATTAAGAGTTTAAGAATATATTTTTAAGTATTTGGAAAACGTGACCCGTTATATACTAAAATGTATGAGTTATCAAAAACTGGCAGCAAAACCATTTTGATAGTTGATTTCACGACATTTGGTTATTTTACTGAGAAAAATACGTTTAAAAGTGTGCTTCAAAACAATACCACTTTTGACAGTTAACATCCTTATTGTATCTGGAATTTAGTAAACAAATAGAATTCTTGCTTTTCATTATTCTGGCATCCATAACCTAACAACCTGTTTCGTACAGTTCAAAAACACGTAAAGAAAAGACCACGCGTTAATTATAATTAAACATCAATGCGAACCGACTGCTGATGTCACCAGTGACATATCGATTCTACCAGTTCACAAATTGACCTCCAGATCCCTTTAGTAGTTGAAGCGTGAAGAGTATTAACCGTTAGGTATATATACATATTTGACACGTCAGAAAACTTTTAAATCCAAAATTTCCAACGTAAAACCCATTGGTGTTAAGTAATCTGTCATATAACTCATTCAAAACATGTCACGAAGGGCTCTCAAACATTTTCAATCCATTAATTGAAAATATAAACCGTACAATAAAAGGACTGCTCTATGGTTCGAAAGTTACGACGTATTTTAATCCCAGTTTAAATAAAGTTGAAAGTTGGGAATTTATGATCGCTATCCACCTGCCCGTGTGAACAGTGAAATATTTGTACTGAGTAATGTGCTGCAGATCCTGCAGCATTTTTAAATCTTTCCTTTCCTATTTTTCTTTACTACTTCCCAACGGAGGAGGAGTTAAATTAAGGGGTTTTATTTTCACAGTTTATTTAGTTTTTAAGTGGGTTTCTTTATTTCATAGCTACTTCTGTTTGTTGTGATTTATCAATAGAATATTATAATATACTAAGTAACATCTTTAATGTTTGGTAGTGCCATGGCATTTTTTTTTCTTTAAAAAACCTATCATATTATTTCGAGCCATCATGTGTCCCACTGCTGGGCAAAGGCCTCCCTCCACTTCTTCCATTCAGTCAGGTTCTGCTTCCGTCCAGCAGTGGGACACATGATGGCTCGAAATAATAATAATTATTATATAGATTTTTTTTTTACAATTTTTGTTTATTGAAACTGAAAATGGGACATTTTGATCTTAATCTACGTACCATGGCATATTTGTACATAGTAATGTCCTACTCAGTCGGCCTTACACGTATTTTTTTCAAATATTTTCTGTCTACAATATATCTCTATCTCTTTCTATTAAATACATAAAGAACACAATCACTAATATTTTGTTAATAAAATAAATGAAAAAAAGGTAGAATCATTAAAATACTATTGAGTGGAACCTGTTAAGAAACTTGGCCTCCGAAGCACCACCAGCGGAGGTTGCAATTGGAAATACGCTTAGACAACAAAGAGGGGAAGAAAATAATGTGCTGTAGGAATTTCGTGAAAAAGGCATATAAAGAAAACTCCCTGTTTATCAAGCCACGAGTGGCTTATTGTTTAAAATTGCCACCAATAAATATATACAACTTAACAGACCCGAAACATAATTTACAAAATAAATATAATTATAATGATATATCAAACAAATTGAGCTAGCCCCACAGTAAGTTGTGAACTTGTGTCGTAGGATACTAACTCAACGATACTATATTTTTATAAAAGATAAACCCAGATCCCCGGTCAATCTGAAAAATATCGTTTTTCATTATGATGACCTAACCGGGGATCGAACCCGGTCATCCTCGTGTCGCAGGCTAGCGTGTTAACCACTTCGCCACGGAGCTCGCCTAACAATTCGGTTGTGACGTAATTTTTGTTGTAATTTTTAACATTAAATAAAATTTGTTCTGTGAAACAGATCGTATTGAAATATCGACATCAAATTAAATAGAGCAAGTGATCGGCTCACAGCGAGCAAATAAAAGTTGTTAAATTGCTTTAGCACTTGACGTCTACACTTTCCATTTTCATTCATTCATTTCCCAACGAATTGCAATATTTACTTCTATTTTCAGAAATGAAATTATTAAACTTTTATTATCACACGTATGTGCAGTTTCTCGTCTTTACTCTTGAAATGTTTTAAGATAAATTATTTAAAACCAGGCAAAGTAAATATTGCACGGATTCCTACATATTAGTTGATTTTCAAATTAATTGTAAATGAGTTGAATCAAATACCTCACTTGTAAAAGTGGGTAGTTGTGTTAGGTGAAGCCTTATTGCGTATAAGGGGAATGGGATATGGTAGAGATTTTTGACGCTGTGGTTTAAACATGTGGTAGCTCAATTGCCAGAGCGTAGGTCGTACATAGATCTGAGGTCACTGGTTCAAAATCCAGCCTTTATCTACTACGGTTCAATAGATATAGCCCTGGGTGAGACGAACGGTCGGATGGGCATACAGACGACAGCGGAGGCTTAGTATAAGGATCCTGTTTACACCCTTTGGGTACGAAACCCCGAAAATTAAACATATATTCAGGGCTTGTTTCAAAAAGTGTATTTTTCGATTACAGCGATTCAATTTTATTTCCAAAATTTCAAGACCCGATAGAAAAGATATTCACGCGACGAATATCTCAATTAAATAATTTAAACAGGTACTGAATTAACCAGCAATTCAAGCTTACTTTTGAATTTAATAATTAAAACACATTAGAAACAATAAAAAATAAATCACCTCTAACACTAAGACTCTTGAAGGTTATAAGCGTACTTCCAATAAAATAAATTTATTTTGAATTCGCTTTAATTTATGGAGTTTCGCAGCTAGGTACAATTAGCTTGTGTTGTTGAGTGTACACTTAAAATGCCACCGCAAGGTACGTGGAAAAATTAAAGACGTTGTAGAAGTGATACATTTAATACTAGCATCCGTATGAAACTATTAATGTGGACAATTCGCGTAAAAATATTAAAATGGATGTATTTTTAATCAGTAAAAGAAAATTTTGCTTTGTTTATATTTTTATGAATATTTTACAATTTACATAAGCGAAATATTCAAGTCGTTCGGTTCCTTTATTTGATACCTTATATTGCAAAATATTTAGTATCTTTTCCATTTTAGCATATGCATCCATGCAATAACTTTAAGTAATACTTAAATTATAATATAAAGCTTAGAAAATCACTAGTCGGTTATAAAATTACGGGCGCTTTCTTCTTCATTTTGCTTAAAACCAGCATCTGATCTACACTAAGTACAATCACGAGCATTGATATGTATACACATCGGTTCTTGAGTCAATGTGATAAGGTCTAAAATGCAATACATTTGTATATATCGCGTGATTTTGAACCTCCTAGCTATATTGAAATCTGGGAATCAGAATCCCTAATGGAATACAGAATTGCTATAAATAAAGGTAAAAAAAAAAAACAAAAATAATTTTGAACCTTCCATAGAAATTCGTCCAGCTGATCGGCAACTTTGAATGGAAAACCAATTTTTTTTTTCAGATCAGCTTTTTTCTTGCAATTTCTTATTTCATTAGGAATTCTGATTCCGAGATTCCAATATAGCTAGGAGATTCAAAATCACGTTGTATATGTACGTACGTGAATATTTCTGCATTCATGGCATTTTGTAACACAGGCGTGTAATCAAGTGTTACGGACAGATTTATGGCGAAAACTCGTTTCCTTTATGGAAGGAGTGACCTTCGGTCCGTTTGCCATTTTTCAGAATAATTAACTAGCGCGTTGCTGAGGGACGGTACTAAATCGAAACGATACGAAAATGAAATATGACTAATGATGTTATTTGCGATATTTAATGATTATGACACAAATTAGTCATTACAAACGTTTCTTCTTCTAGCATTTTTATGTCTTTAAATAATAAAATATTTATATTTTGTCAGATACTCAGGTCTACTGTCCCTTGAATCTGTGAAAATATCACTGTGAAAATAGTTACATCATATAATAATTGTATTCCGATATCATGCCTGGGTTGGTATGGGTTTTGGACGTTTAGATAATATGTATATAGATATATATGTATATATCATAAAATATAGTATAGATGAATTAGTATCCCACGCCACAAGTTAACTTACAGTGAGGCTAGCTCAATCTGTGGAATTTGTCCCTATATATTTATTTTAGATTTTTTAGACTTTTTTTAGAGTAATTAATCTTTCTTCTTCTTTACCTTTATCTTTCTCCCACTATTACGTGGGGTCGGCACAGCACGTCAATCTCTTCCATTTTGCTCTGCCGTCTGTCAAGCTTTCTGTTACGCTCTTCTTATCCACATTCTGTTTGACGCACTCAATCCAGCGTTACTTTGGTCTTCCCCTACTTCGACGTACCTCAATTTGCATACCTAAAACTTCTTGGTAACGTGATTTTCTTCCAAACCAGATCAACCTATTGCTCTTTAATTTTTATGTTAATTAATCTTTATGTTCCAAACACCTTATAAATTACCTAACGTTAAAAGCTCTTTAAAATAACTCTAGTACGTATCTTCCACATACCTTGATATTCAGTTAGAGGATACTTGAAAAAAAAACCTTTTCTAATTACCCTTCACTGTAAGAAACTCACCAAAAGACCTCCGGTATCGCACGCTCAGTAAATACGAGGTAACCTCCCGACCGTATAACAATATATTACGCTGTATAAAATTCGTGTAAGCCATTCAAGGGGCTGTTAAAGCGAAACTCGTATTTGAATGCTAGCCAAGTTTTAAACTACCTGGAAAACAGAGTGAAAATTATGGAGACGATATAATGCAGTTTTACGCTCCAAAGTTTTGTATTGCGATTAAACAACGTATGGGATTTATGTGCGAAGATCTAAGTTTGGAGATTTTTTTTTACAATCTGCGTGGAAAGATAGAAAAGTTGTTGCTTATTTGTTATGCTATGGTATCATGAGTGACGTGTTATTTACACAATAACTGCAATAATAATAAGTCAGTAAGACAATGCTGCAGTGCATAAAGGCATATCGTGGTAATCGTTAAACTAGACGTGCAATGTAGGTAGACGTTACATTAAAATACCTAAATTTACAGGTCACGAAGCGTAGGTATAAGTGTAGGTGGATAAGCTCAATAACTACTAAACTGATTTTAAAATTCTTTAACCAATGTTAAGTTACATTATCACAAAGTAACATATGCTATACCTATTATTTTAAGAAGTAGGGTCCCGTACGAAAATTGCATTAATGAAACCCTAGGTATTAATTTATCTAGGTACCTATAAATTTTAAAAATGGTAGATATGGTCGGGGTAGATATGTTCAATTGCCTATCCGCTGGTTGCAGGTAAGGCGGTACGCGCGCTCGGCCTCCCGTTTTGCTACTTGCTTTTTCATCATTCATCTGTGCGAGTAATATCCCGATAACTTCATTCCCTTTCCAAATCCAACAAATTCCTATCCTTCCCCAGCTTTAAACTGTTTTCGAGTGGCAGCAGTAAAGCACAACAAGCCAAAGTAACTGCACTCGCCAACCCGCTTGCCAAGCGTCGTAAGTATAGCAGAATCCTCCCTTGGACAGAAGTATCTTTGGGTAAGGCCTTGTCTATTTTACTTTTTATGGCTATAATGATGAATGGGCGAGCGATACAAACACTGTAGATATTCTCTAAGCGTACCCTCTGTCATCTCAGCGTATTCCCCGTAACATCTTCACTAAGACGCTTCGGGACCCAGGGTCACGCAAGTATGTTATTGTATAAAATATATTATTTTTCTTCGACACATAATTTTTATCGAACTAGTAAACTAATTTCTTTAATTTAAATAATGATAAAACTAATAACAATAAAACAGATTTCTCTATTCCTGCTACTTAGTTCTTTGCTTGAGAAATGCATCTTTGCCATCGTTAGGTATACCTATGGTAATTTTATTCTCTTTCTTTTAAACGCTTTCAAAAGCAATTTCAAAGTTTTCAGCACGGAAGTAGAAAACTTTCAGAATAACTATTAAATCAACAATCAGATTTTTGAAATAATGCTCTCATGGCAGAGTACTTTTATAACGGCCCAACTTTATGTAATAACTGTTTTTATGATTTTTATTATTGCATGCATACAAGAAAATAAAATAAAAAACTGCATATACTCGTATTAGCTGTATTTTTCCTATAGTATCGTAAATTAAACCAGCCAAGTTTGAGTCTGAATCACACACGATATACCTATCATAAATACGACTGTTGAGGCTTGGTAATAAAGTCCCGTTTTTTTTTGCCAAGCCGCAAAAGTTATAATTTTTCAAAAATTTTAAGAATCAAATATTATTAATATATATTTTTTTTAATGTTGGATAAGGCATTTGTCTCCCATCTCACCTGATGGTAAGTGACGATGAAGACGAGGATGTGTGTTATATTACAAAATTATGTAAAAACGTTACAATCTTTGTCAAGCTTTCTTTAAACTTATAAAATTGCTATTGAAAGCTTTAGTGGGCCTCCCCAAGGAGACCTGGCGGCGTACTGGGACACCGGAGATTAAAGCAATCGGGTTAACCCGTTCCGAAGTTAAGCGCGTAGCCAAGACCGATCGCGATGGCGAAATACTGTGAAAGCCGTCTTCCCCACCTGGGGGCCCCAGGACCGTAAGTCAAGCTTTTAATAAGAGCTTGTTCTGCCGAGTGATTTCCAAGACTAATCAAATGAGTACAAGTTACTATAGCCACTTTCTGACTTTATTTTAAGAAATCGACGAATCCATAATGTTTTATGTTCCTTAAAAAAAAATTTACGCCGTGTGGTATCCGGCAGAGTAGGATAGGATCACTCCAAGACTTCCCGTGGATGTCGTACAAGGAAATACAAGCTAAACAAGGCTTATAAACATCTCTGAGACCTCTCCAACCTGTCTGGCAAACGTAGAGAGTGTAGGACAAGTCCTCTGGCTGCTCTAGTACAGAGAGGCTCGTGCTCCTGTAGTGAAGACTAAAACGACCTGATGACGATGTTGATGATATAAAAAAATTGCATGAAACTTCAGAAGTGATCCGATCAAGATTTGACCCCCCCAACGTGTGTACGTGCTCATAACTTATCTTGAATATGTGTATATATTCTTATCTTAAATATGTGTATATTAACAGAGTCAGTTAAAACTTAAATGAACGATAATAGCGCTAACTGTTATTTTATTGTTTTACTTGTACAAATTAAACAAAAAAATAAATCCGTACTTCGGAAAATTGCTTAAAGTATTATTGATATTGCTGTATTATAAACTATGAGATAAGATAATTTATAAAATTTATTTATAATATCGTATGGCGGCCTATCAAATAGGCGAATATATTAATTTTATAAGTCAACATTCAGTTTTTTTAGCCAGTTAGTGACATCTTGAGTAAGATTGTAGATTCCTCTATGGGTCCCGGGTATTAATGTTTTGGATATTACTGTATAATATGCTCTATGGTTTGGGTTTCTTCACCACAATCGCATAGATCCGAATCGCGTCAACTCCATTTGTGCCGGAAGAAGTTACAACGTTACAAGTTTGATAATTCTTTTACTTTTACTTTGATAATAAGGGCTTCATATAGATAAAACTCTTTCTTGGACAGCTCAAGTATCTGAACTCGGAAGAAAGATCTTCTCAGCTTTCGGATCACTCCGAAGACTTAGTAGATTCCTGCCTACTGACACCAAAATTATGATAGCACAATCCCTTCTTTTCCCTATCCTTGATTACGCCGACACCTGCTACTTGGACCTTACTGAGGAGCAACTAAATAAACTTGAGCGTCTCCAAAATCTTTTCATTCGTTTCATATATGGACTTCGTAAATACGACCACGTATCTAATTTTCGTAATCAACTCAAGTGGCTCCCTATTCGTCTTCGCCGAGACTGGCATACCCTTTCACTGTTATATACTGTTCTTTTTAACCCAAACTCTCCACTTTACTTAAGACAGCTCTTTACTTTTTATAAACATTTACTTTGAGACAATTTACTTTGCGTGCTTCCGCCACCAATGGTGGCGGAAGCACGCAAAATAAATTGTCTCAAAGTAAATGTAGCTTTGACTTCCGCAAAGTAACACCTGAATCTATTAACTTTTTATAAACATGCGCAGACGAAGCCCCTTCGCAGTGCTGAGAACCTGCGCTTGAAAGTTCTACAACACTCCACTAAATTCTACGCCCGTTCTTTCCCTGTTCGAGCCGTTCGTCTTTGGAACTCACTACCACTCTCTATCCGGTGTGCTCAAACGCTAGCCAGCTTTAAGTCTCAAGTGAAAACACATTTCTTATCTCTATGATACTATCCTTTCACACCGCTATCTTTTATCTCGCCCAAACGTGTAAGTTATTATATATATGTGTATATATGTGTATATTACTAAGTTTATTTATTTATGTTTATTCAGTATTTTTTGATATTTATAAATAATTCTAGTAATGATTTAACTACCCCGCACCCACTGTATTCTAGAGTGATTTTTCATAAAAGGTTGCCTGTAAGAAATTGCTCTGCGATAAGGCCGCCTTTTGCGCATTTTCTAGATTATAAGATGAGACATGTATCCATTTTGTTTCTCCTTGATGTGCAATAAAGGGTTTCTATCTATCTATCTATCTAAAATTTATCAAATGCGAAATAATGATAATAATATATAAAAAAAATTAATCGGTCCATAATTGACGGAGAAATCGGTGAACATACATAAAAAAAAATATACAGTCGAACATAGAACCTCCTCCTTTTTTGAAGTCGGTTGATAATACCTACTACATGGAGGTACAGTACGGGTTAAGATATTTTTTTTGTATTTGATCTGATTTAGAAGTAAAAAAATAAAACTACGCGTGGCGCTAGTTTCACTCATCTCAACGACTTCATAAAAAAAATTGTAAAAATCTTTTTTAAATTTCAGAACATTAAACTGTTTTGTTTATAAAATTAATGAAAACTATTCTTCAACTCGATTTTAATTTCCCAAAACGATTTTTCCTTACAAAAGTTTTTTTCTTTCTCCGCACATTTTATAAGAATTGCATAGCATTTAAACTTGATCGTAGATATTCTCGTGATTATTGAATTGCAAAAATGAGAGCGGTATTTTTCCTAGAGCTGAAGTTTTCCTGTATTTTTCTACAATTGCTTTAGAATTGTAGATTTTTTAACCGCAGTTTTTTTTTATCATACATAAAGAAATATTCGATGTGCAAAGTTTGACGTCCATTAGTATTAAAACTTGTATTAACAGATAATGTTAAGATCACATTTCTTACTAATTTAAATTTCAAAGAATTTTATCACAACTTCCTTCAAATCCTCGAAATTTTACTTGCAATATTTTTTTATTGCATTACCAGCAATAAGATTTTTCAAGCTGTCTAAGCCATTCGACATAGCTTAACGACTGCAATTAATAGTGACAGCTGAGGAGCTCGAGATGTGTTTATACCACTTGCGGTTACCCATCCTAGTAGCAACAGCGCACGGGGTTGCTTAACATGCATAAGCGCTAATTATGCCCACGTCCACTAGGCCATCAAGCTCATTAATAAAAATGTTGTACATGCAATAAGAGTTATATATTTGTTAGCGTTACATTAAAGTATGGAAAAAGATATCAAGTAAGCTGTCCTCGTAATAAAGAAAAAAATTGACAATATTTTTTAGTAATCATCTGAACTTAGAATGATCTAAATATAAGAAATTGTTTGAAGTCTGGTAAAGTTCTTACTTGACATTTTATCAACTTACCTTAATTATGTACCTACGTAGAATTATTAAAATAAAAAATCTTTTAAAAATTACAATCTGAATCTGCTTTTAAAACAAATATTTACTTTCTATTAAGTCCAAAAACTAAATGTGCACAATGTCTGTATCATTACCATTTCAATAAAATTAAAAAGCATATACGGTAAGCGTTTCCAATACAAAGCAATTGTATTGGCGACGATCACATCGGACAAAAAGTAAAATGGAAAAGTAATTTGCATGTAAACAGGATCTCTATTTTGAAAATCGACGAGTCACTGCAAACTAGAAAGTCGATCAGTTTTTCTTTTTCCGTATTTGTGAATTGATTGTGATGTGATGTAGATTTTATGTAGATGTTCTCTTTGACTATTATTTTTTAAATATATCCATTTTCTTTTCGTAACTTCAATTTCACTCAAAGTGCAGTGCGACGTGCTCTGTTTTCCCTCGACGTCAGGAAGTCCAGCGGGCCTGATGGCATTCCAGCAATTGTGCTCAAAACATGCGCCCCTGAGTTGGCTCCGGTGTTAGCACGCCTATTCTCGCTGTCTTACACCTCAAGAAAAGTCCCGTCTTCGTGGAAAGTAGCCTACGTTCACCCTATTCCTAAAAAGGGTGACCGCACAGACCCGTCTAACTATCGGCCTATTGCGATAACCTCCCTGCTCTCTAAGGTGATGGAGCGTGTGATAAACATCCAGCTCCTTGGTTACCTTGAAGATCATCAGCTAATTAGTGACCGTCAATACGGGTTCCGCCACGGGCGTAGTGCTGGTGATCTTCTTGTGTACTTAACGCACCGATGGGCAGCCGCCATCGAGAGCAAGGGAGAAGCACTGGCATTTAGTCTAGATGTCACAAAGGCTTTTGACCGGGTCTGGCATAAGGCTCTTCTTGCGAAGTTACCATCTTTCGGGCTTCCTGAGGGACTATGCTTGTGGGTCGCTAGTTTCTTAACCGGGCGAAGCATTCAGGTCGTTGTAGACGGATTATGCTCCGATATCATGCCCATCAATGCTGGCGTCCCCCAAGGATCTGTTTTATCACCTACGCTGTTTCTTCTGCACATCAACGACATGCTTAACACTAGTAGCATCCATTGCTATGCAGACGACAGTACGGGTGATGCATATTATGCAGGTCGTGCAAATATCCCTCAAACAAAGGTGGAGGAGAACAGAAAGAGACTTGTGTCTGACATTGAGACCTCTCTGGAGCAGGTCTCTGAATGGGGTAAACTAAACCTAGTTCAATTCAACCCTACTAAGACACAAGTCTGCGTGTTTTCCGCTAAGAAGACCCCATTTAACATAGCACCGAAGTTTCGGGACACCTCTCTTACCATTTCTAAGAGTATTGGGATCCTTGGCGTCGATATTACGAAGGAGGTCCAATTCCGGAGTCATCTGGAAGGTAAAGCCAAAATGGCTTCTAAAAAACTTGGGGTGCTCAATAGAGCGAGGCAGTACTTCACTCCGGGTCATAGACTTTTATTATATAAAGCTCAAGTCCGGCCCCACATGGAGTACTGCTCTCATATCTGGTCTGGTGCACCTCAATACCAACTCCTTCCTCTTGATTCCATCCAACGCCGGGCAATTCGTATTATCGACGATCCCACACTCACAGACGATTTAGACACCCTCGGTCTACGGAGAGACGTTGGCTCTCTGTGTGTATTTTACCGTCTATACTATGGGGAGTGTTCTGAAGAACTTTTTGAATTGGTGCCACCGTCACCTTTCTACCACCGCACCGCTCGCCACAGGAGTAAAGTCCATCCCCACATCCTTGACACTTGGGTCTCCAAAAATGTCAGAGCGTCACGTGGTTTTTTTCCTCGTACAGCAGGATTGTGGAATGGACTCCCTCCCGAGGTTTTCCCTGTGTGCTATGACTTGAGGTCCTTCAAAAGGCGTGTTTACAGGTATCTTAAGAGTCGGCAACGCATCAGCAGCTCCTCTGGTGTTGCAGATGTCCATGGGCGACGGTGACCACTTTCTATCAGGTGGCTCGTCTGCTCGTTTGCCGTCGGATATACATAAAAAAAAAAAAAAAAAAAATTGTATGTATGTCATTTTACAAACCACAAGAGAGCGCTCTAAATGTTTAGCCCTAGCTAAATCAATAATATGAATTGTAAAAAAACATGTCTTTACTTTGTAGGTAGTTTGTCTTGTTGGACTTGATTCGGCGACTCACCGTATTCTAAATAGGCGTCCTTCTTTGATCTTGCGCCTCACAAACATTTCTGCTTCCAAAATATTAGCGGACTTAATTTGTTGATCACAATGTTTGATTGAAAAACTTGAAATTCCCACTCTCCTCTCATTAGGGGTTGGTCTTAATTAATTATTTATTGCCCTCCTCTTTTGAACTTTTCAGCAGATTTATGCATTTAATTTTGATCAAGTATTGTTCGTTCTCATTTTCCATTTAGGGGTTTTGTAATTTGTCATTCAAGAAAAACTTAATAAAAGTTTAACCGATACTTTGGAAAAGATAACATTTAATATTGTGCCTTTTTTAACCCGGAAGTAAAGATCGTCATACAGAATAGAATTTTTTCAGTTTCCGGCTAGTTCTTTGTTCCAGGTAATTTAATGGACAAAATATATTTTTTGGCATACACTTTTACTGATGCTTCCTATACTTTATGTACATATATACATATTGTATGTGGAATTTGGATCGATATATTAACGGGCTGGTGGTTTAAAAGATGAAAGAAGCTGCGGTCATTTATGAGCTAAATGAACCTAGGTATCAATGCAAAACAAAAAATATTGCCACAAGACATGGAATGGAAGTGACAGGTGTTATTTCTTTGGCAACTTAGACATCATAAGTAAAAAATAGTAATATATACTTAGTATCCTTTAATTTTGATTACAGGCAACAATTACCACAATACTTATATCATACTAATTATTAAAGTTGAATTTATTACGATCAACAAATTACATCTTGAGTCCCTTACTAATAGAATTTCCCTTCTTGACGGATCCTAAGAGGTGTAATTTTGATACGGAACGTGAGGCAAGGGCAAAATCAAATAACCGAGGGAAAGGGTAAGTTAGGGACTAGAATATAAGCATCACTGTACGTAAGGTGGTCTTCATCATAACGTATAATTTACTTTAGTTATGATAAATTATTATACTTAAGTCATAATGTTTTTGGAAGCGGAAAAATAACAGAAATTATGAGTTTAATTATTTCTACCATTTATAAATTCCATAAAGACGGTGGATCTGGCACTGAACATAACGGATGAAAGACAAACCGGACACACGCTGAAAAAAGATGAGAGGTATAAGTTTTGACTTAAAAAAACGACATATTAGATAAACATACCAGATTCTATAATTTGTTGCATATTTCCTTACGATTATGATATATTTTATTATTTTTTCGTTTCTAACATTGACATCTTGTTATCATCAAATTTTCTGCTGGTTTATGTGAGTTGTGTGTATTTATGTATATTTTTATTATTTGTGTATGTTTACTGTAGGTAATATGATGTCATTTTGAATGTTTTTCTACCCCGCAACATATTTTTCGTCAACATTGTTTCTTTTTCTGCAAAGGTTGCCTGTAAAAATCAGAAAAAAATTGCGATAAGACTGCTCAATTTGTTATTATTTTTTTGTATTGCTGTGAAGCCTGAATACCTGCCGTAAACAAATTGTAAATATGGTCCAAATATTTTATACTAACTATTGCCTGCGGTTTCACTCGAAAAAACGATACCTTTTTCGAGATGAAAGGTAGCCTATGTGTTAAGTCAAGTAATAACTTATCTGTTAAAAATTTCGTCAAAATCCGTTCAGCGGTTTTAAAAACTGAAGCATTTTATGTCAAGAGAAATTATGCTTAAAGTTCTTATGTGTTGGAACAGACAACCAATATACGTAACCAGTCTTGCTTACGTACTTTTACAATTGAAATTATTGGAACTGGTATTGTGCCCCCAGGTGTTCTAATTTAAGTTAACTCGTTCACTGTTATTTAGTGCCTTTTAGTGTGTTTATCTCTTTAAGTTTGTTACCAGTTTCCTAAACGGAAACAGGTCGGGGCGGAATAGTAATTTTTTCATGATTATAATAAGTTAGCAAAAATTATCTTAATAGCTCCATCAATTATTTACCTGTCCTCGATCCTGCTTCCAATGGGTACAGCATTAAAAGCATAAGAAGCCAAAGAAACTGCGCTCGCTAACTGACTAACTGAACAACTGAGTATGGCAATATCCTCTCATGAACAAAGAATCCTTGGAAAGAGGCCTTTGTCATGCAGTGGACTTTTTACCGATGAAATTATGATGATGATAATTATTATGATTACCATATTTAATTAATTATTTTATTAGGCAATGACGTGGTAACAATGTTACGAGGCAGATATTATATCATATAAAACATTCTAATACAGGACAGACAAATGACACATAATGATTTGTTATCCTTAAGACTTCTACCACGTGGATTTTGGTTTCTTCACACAGTTGATCAGGGTCAGGGGTATCATCCTTAACTGCTTATCCGGAAGTTACAGGTTGGGCATCAGATACGCGCCCGACTTCCCAAGCTGCTATTTGCTGTTCCCCAATCATTCAATTGAATAATATCCCAATACCTTAATTCCCTTCCCAGACCTAACAAATTCCTATCCTTTCCCAACTTAAATAAAAAAAAATCTACGAATGAGTAACAGCGTTGGAGGCACAAGAATCCAAATAAACTACGCTTGCCAATCCGCCTGCTAAGCATGAAGAGTATTGCAATATCCTCCCATGAAATGAATAATCCCTGGGAGAGGCACTTACAGTGGACTTTTTGCGGCTGTAATGATGATGATGATCTGCGCTACCAGGTCGATCTAGGATTCTGAAGCATAGATGGGGATATAACCAAGAACATACTTGAATAATAGAGATATCAATAGTTTTCGCAGCGCCCGCCCAATTAAGACGTTAATAGTCTAATTTTTTAAAAAAAGTTTAGGTTAGGAAGGTAAGTTTACATTAATGTATACTTAACTTTTAGACTAGCTCCGTGGTGCAGCGGTCAACACGCCAGCCTGCGACACGGAGTGACCGGGTTCGATTCCCGGCCAGGTCAAGATGGAAAATGATCTTTTTCAAATTGGCCTGGGTCTTGGATGTGTATCTATATATTTAATGGTTATAAAATATAGTATCGTTGAGTTAGTATCCCATAACACAAGTCTCGAACTTACTTTGGGGCTAGCTCAATCTGTGTGATTTGTCCATATATATTTATTTATTATTATTTATTTAAACTGAATTGTAACAAAAAAAATATTTTTCGCAATTTTTCCTATAACTGTGCTATATGACGTTGCTTCGCACCAAATTTCAAGATTATGGGTTCACGGGAAGTACCCTGTAGGTTTTGATTCCCTGGCGAATGTCAAAAAATACGAAAATAGCTGTATCTTTTGATTGCGTTGGCTTAGAAGTTTGATTTTTTTTTTCACAGCTCTAAGGGACAGTAGACTTGTGTATTTGATATGAATTTCAGCTTGATAACTCCACGCGTTCCTGAGAAATAGATAAAGGGTCTTTACAGACAGACAGACGGACAACCAAGTGATCCTTTAAGGATTCCTTTTTACCTTTTGAGGTACGGAACCCTAAAAACACTATAGTAGAGCAGATTAAACTGGATATATCATAATACTGATCCAGTTTTATGACATATACCATAAAGTCACATGATAAGTAATGATAAACTGTGTGATAAGTGAAAGGTATCCAAATACGTATCACATACACGTTCTTGGTCGATGAACCAACGTTTTGTTTCGACGTGTCACTCAGCCGGCTCGTTGGTCTAGGGGTATGATTTTCGCTTAGGGTGCGAGAGGTCCCGGGTTCAAATCCCGGACGAGCCCAAATCACTTTTTTATATAGATTAAAAAAAAAACGGTATTTGAACCTGAAATTGCACTTAATTAATTAACAGTCTTTAACGTAAACTTAGTTTTAAACATAAGAAGGGTTCCGTACCATCATACAATATTTAATTAAGAATGAACCCTTTTTATGTATTTCTATGTTTTTTTTAAAAGACTTTTTGTACCTTCATTATAATTTCAATATAAGTACCTTTGATTTTTAACTTTCTATATTTTTTTATCATTATAGTGGTATTACAATATACATTTCATGAAAATGTTAAATCTTTACCTATTAGCGTATAAGTATACGAAGACAACGCAGATATAGTAACAGGAACTCGTTAATAACCTTAAAGTACGAAACTAATCACTAAAAATGTTCTTACATGAGATAAACACCTATTTCAATTAACATCACAATGTTTAGATTATACTTTTCATGCAAAACTTAGGTACCTACACGTAAATCGATTTCCAAATAAATTATTCTAATAAATATTCTTCCCTCCGTCTGTCACAAAATAATTTGGCAATGTCCGACCATATTGACTTATGCATAGGTTGTGTCATCAATAAATCATACGGACAGATCATCAATAATCCAGTGTTTATCGTTTTCTTCGAAATACAAATAATAGCTTTGTCACACGAAAGATCATAATAAGTATAACAAATTATTACGTGTCATTTGTCTATTGGAATGTACTCGAATCTGTATCTTGTAACATCTTGTTACTAGGTCGATTACCTAATAAAATAAACCATTCAATATGGTCATAATTAGTATCATCATAAATGTCCACTGCTGTCTAGCAGTGAGAGGGGCCTATGTATATAGGCCTCTCCCTAGGACTCGTCGTTCCATCCATCATATTGCCATACTACGCTTGGCAGGCGGGCCGGGGAGCGCAGTTTATTTGGCTTTTTGTGCTTTCGTTGCTGCTGGCTGCCAATTGGAAATATTTTCAGCTGAGGAAAGAAAGCAAAATAATAATAATATGTATATGCAACGTTAATACTTTTGTTTTTTTTTTTTAATTTCGTAAATTTTACGCCTTACCTTTACCTCGTAGTCATTTTCTTATCTTTATCTACCCTAAGGTTGCCTGGAAGAAATGGCATTTGGCGATAAGGCCGGGTTTTTTTAACCATTTTTTTGTATTTGTTTTTAATGATGCAATAAAGTGTTAAATAAATAAAATAATACGGGCAAATGTATGTATAGCTGCCAAAAATGCTTTTCTAAACCAAAGATTCTGAAGAATGTCCAAGGAGAAATGTAGGAAATGGGGTAAAAGGTGAAAACTAGAACTCGGGTACCTATCTCCAAGCTATAATGGATGAACTGGTAAGTGACTAAAATAGAGTTGAGAACATAATTAAATTATTAACAGACATATTAGAGTAGAAAAAGATTCATTTAGACCAATATTGTCAACGAGAAACCAAAAAGATTTTTGGGCTCGTCCGGGATTTGAACCCGGGACCTCTCGCACCCTAAGCGAAAATCATACCCCTAGACCAACGAGCCGGCTGTAACTACAATCAAATTCACTGATTGTAACAAGCTGCTATAATGTGATTGTAAATTACTCTGCATTAGTAAGTGAAAGGCGCACACCTTGATTATCTCTAAGGTTCGTGTATACTACTACAAAGCGATGCGAAGATATGGCGTGTCTGTGAATTAACATTCGTCGAAGTTGTATTATCTTAAACTTGACGTTTTATTATTAATACAGTATATATAAAAAACTGGGTAAGTATTATGAATTACCTATTAGATATTGAAAACAGTTTAACTGAAAAATATACTTGTGAATTGAAATTAAAACCCCCCCAGCATTAATTTACTTTTACTTTTTATCCTTAAGTTTTGTATGGGACTTTTATGAGGTTAACCCTCTGTCAAATTAAAACCAGAAAGCTTTCCCTATTAGCCAGATCATATCATGTGTTCTATTAATTATATATTATTATTTTTTTATAACCAATCTATATAAAACACCTATTACATACATTTTGCTGCATTGTTGCATGGATAACAAACGTTCATTATCTGTGCTTCTTGTCTTGATGAGTCTTATTGTCTGTGTTTATAATCATTTTTCCCAACATGCTTCTATATCGACTGTCCTTTCATTTACCTCCTTGTGATCTTTAACATAACTTGTTGAATTTCGGAGGTGTAGTGTGATGCAAGCATAATAATATATTTGGTAGGTGCCATAAATTACATAATTGATTACCTACCAAATAATTTATCATTATGCTCGGAAATTTATAATAGACATCACCGGCTCGTTGGTCTAGGGGTATGATTTTCGCTTAGGGTGCGAGAGGTCCCGGGTTCAAATCCCGGACGAGCCCAAAAATCTTTTTGACGAATCCTTTCACACGAACATGCCGGCTTGTAACATACAGGCTTGCATTTGGATATAGATTTTATGATACGGTAGTTAGGCTTACTCGCCTCTAGACTAAAATAAAATTGAAATCGGCCAAGTGCGAGTCAAAATCGTACGAATGAGTAATACAGAACCCTTAGTGGGTTCTGTATTACTCATTCGTAGATTTTGTACGTTCTGTACCATACATTTAAATTAAAATACAGAAAAAAAACCTACAAATATCACGTTTCTTGTACTGCATCCCTGTGTTTTAATTTAGTTTTGTTTATTATTATATATATTTTATTGTACCGGCTGAAATAAATGTTCTTTGTAAATATCAAGTCTCCACTTGTAACAATTCAAACGATGTGATAGATAGACGGACAGCGGTAGTTTAGTAATTAGGTCCCATTAGAACCCTTTGGATACGGAACCCTAAAACGGTGAAAGTACCTATGACGTACGGGATTTTGTTCCTTATTTTTAAACATTCAGACATTTCTGTTTTTTTTTTTCTGTGTCTTTCGCCCGAGAATCCTTAGAGTACCGCATAGTTTTCAAAGTTGCTAACTTGACCTCCCAACCACTAAGCAGCCAGATCGGGCCGTATAAATCCATTGTGTCTACGTTTCTCGCGCTTGATGAGTTAACTGTTTTCTTTTCAAGGATTATTAGGGCATAGAATGTTAAAAAATATCTGCTACTAGCTTTCGCCCGCAGCTTCGCTTGCATCAATGTCATTCCTTCGGAAACAGTTCAGTTTTCTGGGATGAAAAGTAGCCAATATCCTTTTCCGTACTCCAAAGAACTTGTACACGAAATTTTATCATGATCGGTTTAATAGTAACGACGTGAAAGCGTTACAAACAAACTCGCTTCCGCATGTATCATATTAGTATGGATTAACAACGTGGATTTTGTTATGTAGTAAAAGTTACCACACACTTCATCTGGTCTTAATCTGACTCAATTTCGAGTCTGAAAATATCGGACTCAATTTTGAGTCGCCAAAGTAGCTTTTAAAATAAGCTATATGCTCCAGATCCGAGCTTTCTTATCACAAGTTGATAGACAAAAGTAATCAAGAGCTGGATAACTAGATTCGCCTAAAAAGGTATTCTATTCGTCCAAGGTATTCACATATGTAAAATATTATTCTCTTCTTTTTCCACAAAAAAAAAATAGAATAAAACGAAAACCGATTTAATAAAACGCTTAGCAAAGAACATTTTGTATTTAGTAAATACATTATCTAGCTAGAATAAATAGCACAGATGAAACACTGAAAGCCTGCTATTTGTATGGGTAAAATTCCAGGGTTGCCAATGTAAATATTTGTAAGAAAATATTTACTCGATTTTAGACGCTATATGTTGCTTTTGGTTCGGAAATAATTTGAAAGAATAGAGAGTAGATATTTGTTAGTAGATAGTAGTTTACAAAGCTTCAAAAACACACTAGGTACGTGTTTTTGAAGCTTTGTAAACTACTTTTGTGTTATATAACTATATCAGATCATCATCATTTCGAGTAGGTGACACGGTCAGGTCAATCGACCATGTACACCCTGGTGTCAGAATTCTTGGGAACCGCCTCTCGGCCTCTGACGTAGTTTCTTTAATGACTACAAGACGGCAGCCGGGACCAACGACTTAACGTGCCTTCCGAAGGACGGAATCATCTTTATTATCAGACAATCAGGTGATTCAAGCCTGCAATTTCCTAACCAAACTGGAAGCAACTAAACAATGTATGCTTCTCGTGGGAATCGAACCCACGACCCCGGGTCTACAGGCAAACGCTTTAACCACTGGACCACGGAGGCAGTTAGATACCCTATATCAGATTAAAAATTGTGTCAAATCACGTTCAATAGTATCCAGCACTATTACCAAAAACCGCGCTCGCCAACCCGCCTGCCAAGCATGGTGAGTACACCATGCTTGGCAGGCGGGTTGGCGAGGATCCTCCCATGGAAGGAATAATCTTTGGTAGCGTCTTATGTCCAGCCGTGGACTTATTGTGGCTGGAATGATGACTAGCGCCATAGGTAATATAGAACGTCCTTAGAGAAAAGTTGTATAATAATACTTGGATGTTTATCTATATATGTATTTGGTATAAAATATAGTATTGTTGAGTTAGTATCCCATAACACAAGTCTCGAACTTGCCTTGGGGCTAGCTCAATCTGTGTGATTTGTCCGTATATATTTATTTATTATTTAATGATGCGTTGAGTGACACCGTCGTGGATTGGATAGGGCTATATAATTATACTGTGTACTTACTGCTGCTTGCTGTGCTGTATACATTTATTATGTATTGCCTAGCACTTATATTTCAAAAAAAGATTGAAAGTTCATTAGGAAACCTTTTTCTTTTTTATCCCAAGTACATAGTGAAGTTCGATATCCCTTCGGATCTAACTTCGTATTGGAAATTCCTGTTTATTGAACTATAGGGATGAAATCATGCTAGAATTAAAGCGTGAAAAGAAATGAAACAGCAATGGCAAGTATGTCTATCCGGGCATACCGCGGAAACGACGAAACACTAACCCTACGTATATGTAATATCATTCCTTGAGTAATACCAAATCTATATTTTTTTCAAACTTAAAACAAGTCTTTTTAAAGCATATATTACTTAACTAAGTTAACAGTATTTATACAAATTATACAAAAGTTTTGCGGTATCAGAATTAAAGCAGGTAAATGCAAAAGCTAATTGGCAACAAAGTGTTTCTCATAAAGCGTGCTTTGCAATTCAAATCGTTTGCACTCTAGTCTTAGAGCCAGTAACTAATTTAACACCTTCCTTGCCAGCTGCAATTATGAATTTAGTAACTTGAGACGAACAATAAGATAGACATTTTAATCTAAACTATCCATACTTACTAATGTTACTTGTAGGTCAGTAAACCTCGCGAATCTTATCACAGCGAACTGTCAGTGGTCTTGGCTTCAATGGCGCCATTGATAACAAAGGCACTAAGGTCCTATCCTACGTGCCATTTTCGTCATTTAAAAAAACGACCAAAAACTTAATCTACATAGAAATAAAAAATATGTGTGATTAACATACCTGCTTAGAAAGGCTTCACGAGCATCGGTTGAGAAATGCGATCTGAGGAGAACAAGACTTGCTCAACGTGAAACCAAGGTGCTTTGCGCTCGCTTGGTTACTAAATGCGACCTTTATAAACTCTGTCTCTCTGAGCTTATATAAGAAGACATCCTTTTCAAACTCTAAACCACTGAACAATCGACGTTGTCTACCTATACAACGACGATTGTTCAGTGGTTAGAGTTACCGGGAACATATTCTTTTGCGTACACCTGTACGCAAAAGAATATGCTTACTTTTATCGTGCAGAAAAAGTACTGTTCCCGTGGGATCTACGTAAACACGATGTGAAGATGCTGGTGAAAGCTAATGAAAAAAATCGTGAGAAAAACTCGCTTTCTTAGCATCAAAGCATGTTTTTTTAGATCAATTAAGTTTTTGTAAAAAATGTGCCATCTTTTTTATGCTAATCTAAGTACTGAACACGTCTCTGGGAAAGTATAATGCACGATGATTAAGGAGATTGTTTTAATTATTTTGATTTACTAGGTATTACTTGACGTTAAAAATATTATACTATATCAATATATAGAAGCGATATTTGGTGGTAATAATAAAATTTATCTGTACTTAGCCCTATTTATCATTTCTATTTAATTTTTATTACCTGTTATTGATATGATTAAAATATAGTTAACTTGTCAGGTGGCTCGTTGGTCTAGGGGTATGATTTTCGCTTAGGGTGCGAGAGGTCCCGGGTTCAAATCCCGGACGAGCCCAATATTTTATTTTGTTATCACTGTTCGCGTAAACCTGAAAAATATTTATTTGAATGAATGCTTCTTATGTTATTTTTTTGCTGGCGCTCACTTGTCGGTTTTACATTCTGTATATTGGATGTATATATATATATATAAAAAATAAGAGAATCGTTTGATACAGCGGGACATATGAAAGATTTATTTTTTGTCATTTTAATTTACCCTTGATTTAAGCCTTGACGAAGTATTAAGCCAATACGAATGACTTTTCTTATAAGCCCAATATTATAAACTAAACAAAAAATCGACGTTTTACCGGGATTAAATGTACCCTATGTCCTTCTCCGTACCCCAGATAACGCCTATGCAGAAATGTTTTCATGATGAGGTTCAGTAGTAAAAGCATGAAAGTATAACATACAAACTCACTTTTGCATTTATAAAATTAGTAGGAAGTAAGGATATTTTTTTCCTATAGACAAATGACAGAGATTATTTGTTATCCTTATAATGATCTCTTCCTGCAACAAAGCTATTATCTGTGTTTCCGGGAAAACAAAAACACAGGATTGATATTCTGTCCATATGATTTATTGATGACACAGTCTAGTTAGTAAGATAAATGCATAAGTCAATGTAAGCGCAAATTACGTTAGAGGAAGAGCAGATTATTTGTTATAGCTATCATTTTGTCTAGATTATGTTTACTATAGTAAACGTTGGTAAACTAATCAATAAAAAAAAGAAGTTGTGATACTTATATTAACATAAATTCTATTAACTTATATTAACATGTGCCGTGTGGTATCCGGCAGAGTAGAATAGGACCACTCCAAGTCTTCCCGTGGATGTCGTAGAAGGCGACTTAGGAAATACAAGCTAAACAAAGCTTATAAACATCTAAGACACCTCTCCAACCCGTCTGGCCAGCGTGGAGAGTGTAGGCCAAGTCCTCTGGCTGCTCTGGCCAAGTATGGCCCTAGTAGTACAGAGAGGGTCGTGCTCCTGTAGTGGAGACTAAAAAGGACCTGATGATGATGATGATGATATTAACATAAATTTTGATACTTATATTAATATAAACATAAAATTAGGTGCAAGTCAAGTTTATTACCTTGGTTATTTATAAGCTTTACAAAAATGTGATTTGGGCTCGTCCGGGATTTGAACCCGGGACCTCTCGCACCCTAAGCGAAAATCATACCCCTAGACCAACGAGCCGGTTAGACAACACATGCAAATAACACGTTGGTTTATTGATCAAATAAAACGCGTAATATCTTGATTCGCGTTACGTCTTATTTCCTTTCACTTATCATATCACACTGTCTAATGATATACGTATTAGCTTTTGCCCGCGGCTCCACCCGCGTTAGTTTCGATCTCCCGGGAACAGTAGAATTTCCCGAAATGAAAGTAGCTACCCTATGTCGTCCCCCGGGCCTCAAACTATCTTCATACTAAATTTCATCCAGATTGGTTCAATGAGTGAAGCAGACAGAGTTACTTTCGCATTTATAATATTTGTGGGAGTATGGATATGGATTATTGATTAATATATAAAAAAATTACTTGCCGTTCCAATTTTAACTAATACCTAAATCACAAAATTGTATCAAACACAATACAACGTAAAAGTCATCGAAAAACGAGAGAATTTAACAAAAATCGTTATTTTTGGAATAATTAACCAGCACACGCACGACCGGTTCATTCCGGGATACGGATGAAAAGAACAAACGAAACAGGAATAAATCAATTAAGTGAATAGCTAACGTAGGTTCTCAAACATATTTGGTAGCTAACATTAAAAAATGCTTTTATTTATAATCAAGACAAAATGTTTTGGCCTGCTGCACAGAGGCTCTAAGAATGTATAGTCAGGACAGATATGCATGACCAGACCCTCTAACTATATCTTGAATTTTCTCTTAAACTATAAATAATCATTACATGTAAATGTATATACAGAAAGATTTTAATGAAGTCTTTCGTAATATACATTTTCATGTTCACATTATTTATAGTATATAGTTTAAGAGAAAATTCAAGATATAGGTAGAGGGCCTGGTCAGGTATCTCTGTCCCTGACTGTACGTGATAATAGCGCCCCTCTTACCAAAAAATGAGAAAATTCCAGATATGTGATGATAAGTAAGCAAATAACAAATAAAATGTATAGCTTATCAGAATCTCAGACGCTCAAAAATCCTGTTTCACTACTATTTCATATCTTTTTTTTGTATATTGGTATTATCGGTATGTGTTTAAAATGCAATCCTATTGATATATTTGTTAACACTAGCGTGCTAAGCCACAAAGCCCGTCCAAGAAAAAAGTAACTTATTTTTTTATATGTTTCAAAATAAATATACTTACACGCTAATCTTCTAAAATTCCAAAATAAGCCTTCACTGCCCAAAATAGCCCGCTTTGGGAACAAGTGTTCTAAAGAGATGCGTAGAAAATATCATGCGATTTTAAGGACCGAAATATGCTTTATTCGCATAAACATAAACGAGCCAAGTGCGAGTCAGACTCGCACACGAAGGTTCCGTACCGTTATCTATAAAAACGGCAAAAAAAATGTCTGTTGTATAGGAGTCCCCTTTATATTATTTTATTTTTATTTAATTATTTATTTTAAAAGTTAATATATAATTAAATATTCTTTGAATATTTCAAACGTCTACCCGTTGCCGTTATCAATATCGAGCAAAAACGAGCAAAAAAATCACGTTAATTGTATGGAAGCCCCTTAAATATTTATTTTATTAAATTTTTTGTATTTTTTGGTATAGAGGTAACATAAATACATCATCTGTAAAAAATTCGATTGTCTATCTATCGCGGTTCATGAGATACAGCTTGGTGACAGACGGACAGACAAACAGACGGATAGCGGAGCGATATTAATAGGGCCCCGTTTTTACCCTTTTGGTACGGAACCCTAAAAAGCAGACCGTCGATAATTGTTGAATTGCAAATCTGCGTTTGTCCGATTTTGTGTGAATTGAGCCGCGGCTTATCATTGTAAAGCTTCGATTGTTTTTCATAATCTCTGGTGAGGATTTAATCAAAAGAATACAAATACCTTACTTTTATACCTTAATATTATACTTATTAAAAACATACCATATATACCGATATAAAAACACATCTTTTACAGTAAACAGAGCCTGAGGAATAAAAGAATAGTCATACAATTAAAAAAAGCACTTCAACACTGATATAAAGAGGTTCTTTTGGCGTTTCTCCTCTGTAGTGGTCGGTTCTGAAACGCTAGTAGTCTGTGATTTTGAACATTAATTAATAATATTAATATGACTAAATTAGTTCCTTAAAAATGTAAATAGACATGAAGAGCCTGCAAAGGCCTATTTTCAGAATAAACGTTTTGATTTTAAGGCCACAGTTAAGTGAGTGAGTGAGTTCAGTGGTTAAGGCGTTTGCCTGTAGACCTGGTCGAGGGTTCGATTCCCACGGGAGGCATACAGTTGTTTCCAGTTTGGTTAGGACATTGCAGGCTTGAATCATGAACGAAGCAAGGATCATGTTTCTGCGTGTGCAGTGTACGCAGAAACATGATTCCGTGCTTCGGAAGGCACGTTAAGCCCTTGATCCCGGCTGCCATCTGGTAGTCGTTAAAGGAACCATATTAGAGGCCGAGAGGTGGTGCTGAAAGACTCTGACACCAGGGTGTGCATGGTCGATTGACCGTGACACCTGCACGAAATGATGATGAGTGCGTTGATGGGCTATATGTATGAAGAAAACGGAATTATAATAGTGATAGAGTGGTAGCCGCATTGCCTGTTGATAATTATTGTTTAGATCTTTGCCCAATACCTTGACTAGCTTTTACGGTGTGTGCTGGAAGATAAGAAGGGTAGAGCAGCTAGATACAGACAGACTAGAGTTAAATAAATTATACCATTACATTTACAATATTATGTAACGTTGTACCTAGTTGAATACCAATAACTATCGCAAAGAAAAAGCCGAATGATATTATTGTCATTAAAAAAACATCGAGGTGCCTGATGGCGTAGCGGGCGTAGCATAATTAGCGATTACGCAGGTTAAGCAACCCTGGGAGCACTCGTGCTCCTCTGTACTTCGGAAGGCACGTTAAGCCGTTGGTTTCGGCTGTTATTATCATTAATGGCAGTCGTTAAGCCATGTCAGATGCTTTTAGGCAGTTAAAAAACTGACCCCTGTGATGGCCACTTACACAAACTTTAAAAAATATCAGCTTATCTGATTTAGCATCCTCCTCCCCATCTAAGAAAATTCCCGTTTGAATCCTCAGCTTAACTTATGTTTCAATTTGTATATCATTTGGCTCATTTTAAAAGTCATTACTCCCGATGTTATAAATTACCACAGAGTTAATAGTCTAATAGAGGCGGATGAATCACATAGATCCAATGAGCGATACGATACGCCACAAGACTATAAATACAGGCAATCATTTCCATTTGTAACAGGAACTAGGGATACTGCTTTGGGGTATGGTACATATTACAACGATTTCAGGAGAAGTATAAACGCATAAATACCAATCACTTCTTTATCCCGTAAGGGTAGACAAAGCCCATTGCTAAAGGCTATGTCAAGGTATACATGGAAATGAATAGGTTGGTAGCCTAATCGCTCATTGACATAATTTTTAAATTATGTTGTGGTAGAGCCATGCTACCAGGAAAATTCATTTTTGCTAGTAGCATGAATGGACCGACTCGTCCGGAGGACTACCTCACTCTATAGAAAATCGACGTTTAAGTAGAAGCTTTACCACTTCTATGCTTCGTTCGGTAAGTGAGAGAGCCGGAGGCCCATCCTTCCCCCCTATCCTTCTTTCAACTCCTCGACAGGCCGGCAACGTTCTTGTTATAGTGGTTGCAGTTGTCCATGGGCAGCGCTGGTCGCTTACTATTAGGTGACTCGCTTGCTCGTTTATAATATAATCGCCATAATACCATAAAATTAAAAAGATTTTTGCTCATTTTCTCGGCTTTTGTGTAAAAAAAAGAAGTAGCAGTATATTCTACGGTACTTTTTCTTTTAATTTAGCATGAAAGATACTGTAAACATATATCACCATTTCCACCAAACGGCAATCGCAGAAAAAGGTTTTGCTTTACACAAGAGCAAGATTTTTTTTAACACGTTCCGTGTTCATGCGATGCGCGAAACAAGCGAGAGGAAGGCACGATCAGCCTAAGCGATCAGCTTATGACGCATCTATCTCTCTTTCCCCGTTATCACGTGAAATTAACATCCATAAACTGACTTTAAGGACAACCATTTTTTTATATTAAGTCAAGTCCTACCTTTTGCACACAAATAGTTTGAAGTATTTTGCTGTCACAAAAATAATTAGGACTGTGTTCAAGACATTCGTCTTGAACAGTCTTTCTTAGTGTGCCCGATAAAGTTACAAATATAAACTCACTATATTAGCTGTATAATATATTATTAAATCGTTTTCCTTTATAAAAAAAAACCGGCCAAGTGCGAGTCGGAAATATTTATTTTATTCAATTTTTTAGTATTTGTTGTCATAGCGGCAACATAAATACATCATCTGTGAAAATTTTGCTTTACGGTTTTATATATTTTATGGTTCATGAGATACAGTCTGGTGACTGACTGACAGACAGACATACAGTCAGCGTAGGTATATTAATAGGGTCCCGCTTTTACCCTCTGGGTACGGAACTCTAAAAAGGATAAAGCACAGGTTCTAACACACTCAAGAAATAAAGAATAGCTAAGACATGATAAAAATAAAAAATCTAAGACTCGCTCATCACTTACGCTTTATAGCTGCATTGTGTTTCCCATCAGAAGTCGCGTGAACGATCCAATGAGCGTTAAACTGGAGTTCTATTTAGTGAGGCTTTACTGGAGGTTATAAACTGAGAATCCGTAAAAGTGGACGCTCTGTGAATATTTATTTAACTATCCCGTAAAAACAAGTCGTATTTCTTTATGAATCGCTAAAACAGTCCTATGATTTGGTAATTTGGTCGCTAATTATATAATAGCAATCGCGTTTACACGTTATTATTTGGCTTATTATTGATATAATATAATTAGTAAATAAGGGATCCAAGATAATAGTAAGACGTCGTTGGCTTTAGAATACAATTGTTCTTATTGTTCCTAACTAACTAAACAACTTAATTTTCTGATAAAAAAGTATTAAAATCGCTGAAAACAGTCCGATGATTTGGTAATTTGGTTGTTAATTATAAAATAACAAAAGCATGTACATGTTACTGTTGTGCGTGTTATTTTAAGGATATCAGTAAATTTAAATAATTAGTCCGTCTTATGGATTATCGAAAAATAACTGACACGTATTTTTTTATTTTGCCAATCAAACAAACATTGATAAAAATATAACCCGTTAAAATTCCGTTATTATATATAAATTTACACGTTATTATTTTCGTGTTTATTAGATAATTAGTAAATTAGTTAACAGTAGCAAAACACTTTAAAGAACTACCAAGTAAATCGGAGCATATTTGTGTCATAATAGTAAATTTTTTGATATTTTATAGTGATTACTAAATCATTATTAAATAAAAGCATTTACTCATCATAATTTTGCGTGTTAATTGAAGGTAATTTGCAAATGACTTGTCGATATCAATAAAGTTTTTTTATATTATATACTTTGTCATCATCAGGTCTTCTTAGTCTCCAGTTCAGGAGCATGACCAATGAGGATAGGTTGGAGAGGTCTCATTGATTCTTATGAGCTTTATTTAGCTTGTTTTTCCTAAGTCACCTTTTACAATATCCACGGGAAGAGTTTTAGTGGTCCTATTCTACTCTGCCGGAAACCACACGGCTAATTATTGTAATATTTAGAAAATCCATCACACATAAAATTCTACATTCGTAAAAAAATTCGTAGAGTATTTTTTATCGATAGTCAATTTACGACATCTGGTTACGTAAAAAACTTTAGATATGCACTTGAAACTTGCTGAAATGGTGAACGCATTACCGTAACATAACTTTCAGATAAGCGTATCCAACTAGAAAAGAGGGGAATTTTAAGGAGAATTCGAGGCGCGAAGGACCGCATAGCGATTACGGGAATCGATGGAGAAATGGATTTCATATGAAACCTTCGGGATACGTACGGTCCATATTTCATAGGGCAGCGACAAGAAGTTCAAAACCAAATGAAGCTTTTGATACCCAAGTCGAAGTTCCATTTCAACCAACAATCATCTTCACAGTAAAAGGCCGTTATTTTATTTTATCATAAAGTGAAGAACGTCATCAATTGGAAACAGGGTCTACCAGTTGTATAAAGAATATTTCTTGTTTTACAACTCACACGTTAGTAGAACTAATGTCAACTAATCAACTTGATGTTTTCCAGGTCAGCACGGTTTCCGTGAGCTTAGATTCAGTTGCGCATCCGAAAAGTTCTAGGTTCGATTTCTTGCACTGAAAATACCTATATTTTATCCACATGTAGTTTATCTTCGATCCTGCAGCCAGTTGGCTATGAAAACTATATATAATAGATTAGCAAGGTTACAAGGCTGACATGCTACGTCTGGCGTGGCTTTGAGATCTGAAAGACCTGCCGGCCTATTTGCTAACTCAGTGACCAACGTTTTGATAGCCATTTCAAAATACATTGCGGGTTTCCTATGATTGACTTTTATTATTAAAGACTAGCTGTTGCCCGCGGCTCCGCCCGCGTTAATGTTGTTCCATTGGGAACAGTAGAAATGATAAAAATTACATACAACCATCTGCTTTTACCCCTTAAGGGGGGAATTTTATACATTTCACCTGCATAGATCTTTTTAATTGTAACCGTGGACTTATATACCTATTTGCATACTTCTAAGTCTAGAAATGAAAAAAAATCCATACTAACTTTACTCCCCTATTTTATCCCTTCAGGCGAAAATTTCGTCAGTTTTACCTACATACATCTTTTTAATTGTAATGCAGAACATCCAGAAATGAGAAAATGTCCGTACAAACTTAACCCCGCCCTCCTCCCCATCCCCATGTTGCCCCTTAAGGAGGGGATTTTATACATTTCACCTACACAGATCTTTTTAATTGTAATCGAGAACTTGTATATTTTACTTTCAAACTTCTAAGTCCAGAAAAGAAAAAAATCCATAAAATTTCACACCCCTTGATTTTCTAAAAATCCTTTCTTAGTGCTAATTTACATCATAAAAAGAATCCCTGTGCCAAATTTAGGTTTCTGGGCACAGTAGTTTTGGCTGTGCGTTGATACATAAGTCAGGTTTGCCTTTGGCCCGCGCCTCCGTCCGCGTAAGTGTCGATTTCTCAGGAACAGTATAGAATTACCCGGAATACATTAGTTCATGACTGTCAATGAAACACCTTAATATTGAATTTCAATTGAATAACTTCAAAAACGGAAAGTTTCATACTATCTTTGCATCCCCGTTTTACCCTCTTAAGGGATGATTTTTGAGAAAAATATTTTACTCGTGTTTCATGCCTTTCAGTAAAGAACCTTCATGCTGAATTTCATTCGACAAACTTCAAAAATGCCAAAGTTTCATGCTTACTTTGCACCCCTATTTTACCCCCTTAAGGGATGATTTTTGAGCAAAATATTTTACTCGTGTTTCATACCTTTCAGTAAAGAACCTTCATGCTGAATTTCATTCGAATAACTTCAAAAACGACAAAGTTTCACACTAACTTTGCAACCCGTTTTACCCCCTTAGGAGATGAATTTCCAAAAATCCTTTCTTAGTGTTACTCTACGTTATAAAAGGAACCCCTGTGCAAAATTTCAAGTTTCTAACCCTTATAGTTTAGGCCCTGCGTTGATATGTCAGTCAGTCTGTCAGTCCTTTTTTATTAGTATGGATTACTATGGATAGTATGGATAGGTATAATGCTGTCGTATAATGATGATGTTTTGAGTTTTGATTTTCATTTTCTTATGTCACTTATTATTTTATTTTATTTTTGCTATATGTTTGCAGGCAAACTCATGCCTTGAGTTCATTCAAATGACGATAACTTTTTTTTTAATGAACCGATTCTGATGTAACAAACTTTAACAGTGTTATTATAAAACAAGGACTAAAGTTAGTACCAGGTTTAAGCCGGGGTCCAAGTCAAGTACTAAGGAAAATCGTATTATAAAACGAGGTTTATCGTTTAAGCCATAGATGATCCTAGGTCTAAAGATAAACCTACGATTCCCTAGTTTAACTCTAGTACTAACTTATTTTGTTACCAACAAATAGGTCACTTTTCACCAAAAAAAATACTTTGATGCTAAAATCTATGTCAAATCCTATTACCCTATTCGCAATGATCAAAAACCTGAAAATGCGAAGAAATGAATAAAACCAACACATAAAATTATGAAAAAATATTTTGTTAATTTGCATTTTAACATATCAAAACATTTAATTAGATTATTTTCAACGCTTTTGACGTCATTTATATTTCACAACCGCCACAAAACAATGACTTTTAGGCACCTTAATTTCATATTAGGAAAAATAGTTTGTACAAATCATCTATATAGTAAGTATTTTTTTGGGTACAAATATAAACAAATTTTTACACCATATTCACTTTTACTTTAGTCACGTAAATTTTATCTCACAGCAACTTTAAAACAATTACTTTCGACACACTGCGCTGTTAATTCATAAAATAAAAATATATTTTTTACAATCATATTTGTAAACAAACTTTGAGGTTACTTTGGAACAAATTCGATTTGTTGCGCGCGCACACGCGTTCCGTTTCAGGTTTGTAAAATTATTAAATCGTTTTGTATAAAGTATGATTTTTTTATCTGACCATTGAATATATCGTTTATGACATAAACATGTTTCTCCATTTCAATTTTATTATTTTTAGTTTTATAGTAGTTTCAAACAATACATTTTATTATTTATTTTAATATTAGTGTAGATCGGAACGTAGTAGTAGTAGCATACTGAACGAATGATTGAATGAATCCTGCTTCCGTTAGATCATCCAGAGATCGTCTCAGGTCTAAGTTAGTCCTGACTTAGTTCACTTTTTGTAATGAAACAAAGTTTAATTCGCTAAACCTAGGTTGATCCGTCGTTAGTCCGGACTAAGGTAGACCAGGTTTAAACCTGGGTTTTGCCGTTTTTTTATAATAACACTGTAAATGTTTAACTGAGTTAAAACAAAGCAATTGGTGAAAGTTTGAAGTAAATCGGTTCAGTATTTTCGGAGATAATCGTGATCATACATACAGACAGGCAGACAGACAGACAGACAGACAAGAAATTCGAATAATTTTTTTTTGCTTTCTCTTACTCTTTTTAAGTGTCCCTCTATCCATTTCAGTCAAAAATTCTAAATGTACAGACAAAATATTTTTACTGTTTTATTATATGTATAGATATATAAAACGTAATGTACTTTTAAATGACTATCAAAACGTTGTACACTGAGTTAGCAAATAGGCCGGCTGGTCTATGTCTACCCGCATGGGAAAAGGGCGTGATAAAGCATAAATTGAGCATCGATCCACTACATTTAGCGTGGGTGATATTAGGCTTAATGAGAATAAGGATGCTAACTTGAGTGGAACTTAGACTCTGAAGCATTACTGGTTAACATGCCAGCCTGCGACACGAGGGTGCCCGGGTTAGACCTGGTATCTATGTATCTATTATAAAAATATAGTAGGTAACGTTGAGTATCCTACGACATAAGTTCACAACTTACTGTGGTGTGGGGCTAACTCTATTTGTGTGTTAATTACCTATATTTTTATTTATTAGACAAATGTCACACTATCCTGACCTTGCTATAGCCTTTTTTACCTTCTGCAGACTCATTTAACCTCTTTGGTTATGACCTCCTTGGGCAGTTACTTCCAATGAACGATGCTGGTTGGAATGAAATGAGGCAAAACATATTCCTATGAATGAATGCTTTAGAGTAAATAGTTGGGAGGAAAACAATCTAGAAATTTTATTATTATTGTTTAAGGGCGATACCCTTTTTTGTTTTTTACGAGCTAGGCCCCTGTAATGTAAATGCGATTTTTTTTTTGTTTATTTGTATGTTTCTCTATCTGGCATTAACTACTACAACGATCATTATGAGATTTTTTCATGCATGTTGTCTGGGGTGTGGATCCACGTTACATGAGCTGAACTGCGGGCGAAATCTTACTATATATACCTACTTAAATAGATAAACATCTAAGAGCCAAGCTGATCTCTAAAATATCGTTTTCCGACATAACCTGGCTGGGTATCGAACCTGGGATCCAGCGATTTAGAGGTTGTACTACTAAGCTACAGATGTCGTCAAAACAATGGAATCACCAAAATAAAAAGAACCTCTTAAAATTATAGCGAGTAAAAACGACTCATCAAAACGAAACTCCCGATTAAATCGGCAAATGTCAAAGTTAATTAAATTACATTGTTTCGGAATTACCGCATCACGTTCTACAAAACCACTTACGTCGTTCATTAAAAACTCTAATTATTCTCCATCATTCGTGCTTGAAAATTTAATTATATCTCGTAAAGACCACTCAGTTAATGCCTTCCTGGATAATTCAGGATTCGCGAACTTTCTGCTTTTGGAAGTAAAAAGTTTTTAACTATGGAAAATTTGTCTCTTATAAAATGGTCATTTCATTATATGTATAGGTCCCATTGTTATTTATAATAAATTTCATTAAAATAATTTTTTTGATGACTTTTCTTGTATAATATTAAAATTCGTTATATAATATCTTTTAACGATTGTAGGTCTCTTATTGGAGGTACGTCCAACCTGGTTCTTATCATTAGAGGACAATTTAACCCTTTGAATGCCGTAAGAAAAACTGAGAATCCTACCTGCTAAGCCGCGACCAGTTCGAATGTCGTACTAATTTGGACAAGAAGTCGTTGGCGTTTTAAGGCAACTCCAACGGATACATAAAGGTGTCTACGGCGAATGGTTAATAAATATCAGTATAAAGGTTTGTAAACCGACAATTTTCTTTTTTATTCCGGCTTCAGTTTCGGCATACTTTTATGCAATTTCTAATGTCAGTCTTTTGGTCTGTAACACACAAACAAAGAATGTTGTCAAATTTGAATCCACATTTCTATTTGCATTACGTTTCTTTTGTAATTCATTTATTTTTTGTCAAGCCCATTCACAAAGCAATATTTTAACATATGTACGTTTGACGCATTCAACGACAGAAAAATAAAAATATTAAAGTATAAAAAGATTTGTCTTTGACAAGGTCTTTCTCTTTGAACTGACTAGTGTCTGAAATAAATATGTGAGCTTTGAAAGCTGCATAGTCAGCTTTTAAAGATTTATCTAACTGTTTTCATTTATACTCTTCAATATTTGATAGCCCATTATTGTTCTATTTTCGCTGAATTGTGCGAAATTGAACTATTAAATTCGACAAATATCTCTTTTTTGAAGTTGAAAAATAACAAGATACAAATAGGCAAATAAATATAAGAGCATTGTTATTTTTATTCCGATGTTATTAAGTTTAACAAGCTAAACAATTTGCCTTTTAAAAGATTGTTAAAAGTTTTATAACTTATCACCTTTCTGGATAAACTTATTGATGAATTAGCTTCTTCACAATCATGGAAGTTACTCGCGTAAGAATAACTGAATATTCATTTTATTTACTTAAAAAAACCGTTTATCCTATCAGCTTAAGAAGAGGTTTTAGAAACAAGTAGGTACACATGATTATCCTTTTAGGGGTCGCAAGATCAAAGGCCGAGCGCAGGATACTTACCTGTTATATAAATGGAAAATAGAATCAAATAAAGTACATAATGAACTTAAATATGAATCTTTATTATTTTGTTAAAGAAACCCGGAAAATCCAAGGGCTTTCTAGGAGAAAGATATCACAAAGTTGACTGAGAAATAATCGAGAATATACACATAAGCCGAGATGGAAGAATCTGGGAAATACTTTATTTCAAAAATAATAAAAACTATATCCTTATCCTTACTAATATTATAAATGCGAAAGTGAGTTTGTTTGTTTGTTTGTTTGTTACGCTTTCACGCCGTAACTACTGAACCGATCATCATGAAATTTTGCATAGAAGTTCTCTGGAGTACGGAGAAGGACATAGGCTACCTTTTATCCCGGGAAAAAGTACCAATCCCGAGGGATCGACATTGACGCGGGCGGAGCCGCGGGCGAAAGCTAGTATTTCTATAAATTGGTGATCGGAATCGCCTTTTAAGTAAATAATTAGGTACTTTGTTATGTTATGAGATCTTGCTCTTAAAAACTGACTACAGTATGTCGACTATTACGACCAAGATAATTATTTTGTCCGGTTTTTGAATACGAGTATAAAAAAGGTGATACAATTTCCTTATCCATACTAATATTATAAATGCGAAAGTAACTCTATCTGTCGTTATTCTTTTCACGCTTCAACCATGGATCCAATGTTCCATGGTTCAAGCGTGAAAAAGGTAGTTCCTGGTTTGAAGGTAGTTTGAGGCCCGGAAAGACATAGGGTACCCATCATTCCGGGAAATTCTACTGTTCCCGAGGGATTGACACTAACGCGGGCGGAGCAGCGGAAAAAACTAGTTTAATATAATTATGTACTCTATGCAATTGATATTACAATGCTTAGAAAGTGTTAAGAAAAATAACAGGTATATACCGTTATACAAGAAAAAGGATTTACTTAATAATTTAACAATCTTTTATATAAAAAAAAAAAACCAAATTCAATCAAACAATTAAACCGATTTTGATGCCAAGAATTTAAATATGACCAAGTTGAAAGCATGAGTTATGCGGTAATAAATATAAAAAAAATACAACTGAATTGATAACTTTGTTTGAAGTCAGTTAAAAATAACTTCCGAACGAATCTGTCCATACTCCAGGAGCTCAGTATCACGTAGCGTCTGTCGACCGTAGTACATTCGCGCGTACTACAGTACTTCGGACACGTCTCTAGGCGGGGTAACGGCTCCATAGAGCGGTTGGTTATACAGGAAAAAGTGGAGGGAACCAGACCGCGCGGCAGATCACATATGCGCTGGACTGACCAAGTGTAATCTGCAGTAGGAAATTGTGTTCTGATTGCGTCAGACAGTCTGCCAACAGGGAGAGATGGCGGGAAATCGTACGAAAAGCTGTGTCCGCCTGACAAGAGCGAAACGACCGCTCTGACAAGAGCGAAACGACAAAGACGAAGCAAAATAACTTCACGCATGAAAAGCCGCTAATAACAACTAGTGCTCATTACTTAACCTTTTAATTCTGGGGTCACTTTGAGGGCGTTTTTCGTCGAGACGCAATCCAATAAATTATGTTTACGACTTAGTTTTCATACTTGTATTTACTAGGCACTATTTCAGCTATCTTTCAGGTTCATTAACGATTTTAGTCATAGATAAGAAATATAGTTTTTGGAACTATATTTCAGACTATGTATAATATATTTTTACATCACACTGTTAATTATATTATAGTTTTGATGTTAAAATCGAAAATATGTGATGAATAAATTCGCTATAGGTAGGATTCGACCACTGAGCTGCCGTAGTCATTATTTTAATATCAAACCGAGCATTGTAATGCTCATCATCATCATTTTGAGTAGGTGTCATGGTAAATCGACCATACACACCCTGGTGTCAGAGTGCTTCGGAACCGCCTCTCTTCCTCTCACTTGGTTCCTTTAACGACTACCAGATGGCAGGCGGGACCAACGGCTTAACGTGCCTTCCGAAGCACGGAACCAACTTTATTATCGGACAATCAGGTGTATCAAGCCTGCAATGTTCTAACTAAACTGGAAACAACTTAACAAAGTATGTATTATTGTGATTGTCATCATCATCATTTTGAGTAGGTGTCATGGTAAATCGACCATACACACCCTGGTGTCAGAGTGCTTCGGAACCGCCTCTCTTCCTCTCACTTGGTTCCTTTAACGACTACCAGATGGCAGGCGGGACCAACGGCTTAACGTGCCTTCCGAAGCACGGAACCAACTTTATTATCGGACAATCAGGTGTATCAAGCCTGCAATGTTCTAACTAAACTGGAAACAACTTAACAAAGTATGTATTATTGTGATTGTCATCATCATCATTTTGAGTAGGTGTCATGGTAAATCAACCATACACACCCTGGTGTCAGAGTGCTTCGGAACCGCCTCTCTTCCTCTCACTTGGTTCCTTTAACGACTACCAGATGGCAGGCGGGACCAACGGCTTAACGTGCCTTCCGAAGCACGGAACCAACTTTATTATCGGACAATCAGGTGTATCAAGCCTGCAATGTTCTAACTAAACTGGAAACAACTTAACAAAGTATGTATTATTGTGATTGATAAAGCTTAATTTTTTCCTATTCCCTTAGCCGGCTTTTACGGTTTGTGCGGCATAGTTTGACACACATATACACAGACCAACAGATCCAGTTGAACAAGCTTTTAAAAAATTATGTCAATTTTAGTATTAATAATAGCAACCTCTATGTCGCAGTGGTTACAACGCCAGCCTGAGACATGTATTGTAGATGTAGAAGACGTATTGTGTATTACTATCGTATTTTGTACTTATCTAATCCAAAACCACAAAAAAAAAACAACGGGTTGCATTCCAGAAGTGTCGGTAAAAGTGAAAACTCCGCGCGGCAGAAAGAGAGGGAGATATAACTTCCTCTCCTACACGCCTCAGGACACGTGTCCGTCTTACGAATTTTCGATCAAGTCACTCACACACACACACACATCCTAAAAAGTGCATAACGCCGCTAAAGGAGGTTTCAATTTAAAAAATTAAATAGCATAACGGACAATTTGGGATCGCATTGAGATTCTTATAGCGATTATAGTCAACTTTGTTCTTACAACTGGGGCAACGAAAGTTTTTTAATTGGCTTCTGTGCTCGCTGCGCTCTGTGCAGACTGAATGGCGCGGAAAGTGCTCATAGCGCTTGTTTTCACTTCTTCACAGCCTTTTGTGATATTGTCCTCTGCATAACAGACTTTCTTTGTTTTTTCAAATCATCATCATCAGGTCTCTTTAGTCTCCACTGCAGGAGTATGACCGTCTCTGTACTACCAGAGCCATACTTGGCCAGAGCAGACAGAGGATTTGGCCTACACTCTCCTCGCTGGCCAGACGGGTTGGAGAGGTCTCATTGATGTTTTTGAGCTTTTTTTAGCTTCTATTTCCTAAGTCGCCTCTTACGACATCCACGAGAAGACTTGGAGTGGTCCTATTCTACTCTGCCGGAAACCACACGATTAAGCTTTTTTCAAATATTAGTGGGCAACAATGATTTCTGAATCGTCAAATGCGTAAAGGTGTCGTATCTAGTGATAGCAGCCAAGACCATCGGCTTAACATGCCTTTCTGTTGAAACTGATGCTACAAGGTCAAATGGTCGGCGTGATTTTAAACGCAGATCGCCTATTGTATATCCTAGTCTTGGATATTGGAAGCGGTGGCATTTGATGTATTTTATTATACTCCCTTCTTACTACCATCTCCCGTCGTAAGTCTGGTGGTAGGTAGTGACAGAGAACTAGAAGCCAGATTGAAGGCGTACGTATAGTTCGAGAAATAATTGTTATTGCTGAGTTGAGTTTGGTGTCTACCAGATTTGTGTGATAGCCAGCTACCCTTCCGATTTTTTTTTAATCTATGCCTCCCGCACTAGCCTGCAGTACCTATTCCGCTGTACTGAATGCCAGTGACAAAATAAAAAATAAAAACTTAATTTTTTATTGCCAGCATCAGACATAAACATAAAATTTCAAAGGCATGTCAAGTAGGCATGTCATAAAAGAACGATTGTTTATTTAATTGAATAGACGTTCTTTGAACTCGAACTATTGAACGACTGTTCGCAAAAATACGAAGCTCGTCAATTCATATTTTGTTTTTTAGCAAGCAATTTATTTATCCTCAAGTTATTTCGTTGTAGACACCATTTTTCTTCGAGGTATTAAATAAAAGACTGGCTTTTCTTGTTTTATAAAGAGAAATTCTCCTTGTGCAAGAATTATTAAGAAATTTCAGGAATTATTGAAAATTTCTATCATTAGCTACGACAGACCGAAGTTCAAGAAAACTAGTAGTATAACGTTGCTGGGTACTATAGCCCAATCACCCGTTCTAAGTAAGTATTGTTATATTAATGTTCAAGGTTTCTTTTTAAGCTGTTTCATATATTTTTGCTCTAATGTGCTTATAATTAACTCCAATTAGTACATTAAAGAAATATTTTAATGAAAAATATGACCATCAGTAGAGCAGCAGATACTGGAAAATCAAGAATTTCACGGTGATTTTCATGAAACCATAAAGGAAAATTCAAATTACTTGAGCACTCAAGTATCCCGTAATTAAGATAACTAACAAATTTACCCTGTAAACGCCTGCCCATAAAACGAATTTCTATAATAGCGTATACTTTTTAGTTCAGGCAGTAAGACTGTGGAATGCGCTAATCTAATAATGTACAGTAGCGTGCACAATCTCTAAGTCAGTTTAAAGTTAACATAAAGAGTACTACTTAAAGCAATAATATATTTTCCTTTAATTTCTTATGTTTATGTTTATTCTATGTTTATACATTTATCTGTTTATGTAGATATATGCTTAAGCATATGGAGTATAATTTGGGCTAAGTTCACGTCGTCCGGTAACGTATTTAATTACTTACATCTGGAAAAAATCGCTCTTATTGATTATTATAAGCATGCATCTCATCTTGTATTGTAATAAAGGTATATTAAGAGTTGATGCATTCACTAATTGAAAATTATAACAAAGAAGCAGGGCCAAGAAATTTGACAGTATATTACACGGCTTGATAAGTGACCATAAATTTCCTTATTTTGATGAACCTATATTTGTAGAGAGAAATTAAAAATAAATTATAGTTTAGTTATAACAGATCAACATTGCCACAACCGTGGAAATATTGAGTTTTCATTACATAATAATTTAAACATGCAAGAAAATTTGTTCAATTGCAACATAAGTCGTATATTTTTATAATTGACTTTAAAAATAAAAATAATGTTTAACTGTTTTAAGGATTTATCTATGATTTACTTTTAAATGAGGGTTAGAACTGAAAACGAAATGGGGCACACCTGTAGTGTGCATGTTCAGATGATCCACGTCGACCAAGCGGACCACGAACCGGGTGCAAGGCGGGAGCGAGACGGACGCATGGGATAAATGAGGCGTTAGCAGTTGGATTTCAAAAAAATTTAGTTGTATTCATGTGAGATAGGATTCAAATTATACGCAACAAATTTCAAAGCGAGTTAGATTTGTTGTTTTGACATCGAGTCGCGCGACTCGATGTTAAGGGAACAAATCAAAAAGGTACTAGTCTGATGTAAAAAGAAACGATTTGATTTTTAGGCGACCAATACTGTTGGAAAGAGTTTCTTCCGGCGTCTTGTCTGCAGTGGTCGGTTCCGAAACGCTGGTAGTTTGTAGCTTTTGAACATTAATTAATAATCTGAATATAATTTAGTAAATATTATTTTTAATGTAAATTGACGTGAAAAAGTGCCTGAAAGGGCCTATTTTCTGAATAAATCTTTATGGGTGTTTGTAAAACTCATAAGCTACTTAACTGATTTTTTATTATTTTTTTCTATAGGAAGTAATATATCCTAACATCACATATGCTTCTAACGTGCTTAGTTACAAGAAAAAAGGTAATTTGACAATAAGTATGTTTTTATTCCTCCAACTTGACTTTTTCCTCTGCGCCCAAACAACTTAATGTCATTAAAAGCAGAATAATCAGAGCGCCCTAACAACCTACCTACGTCAATTTGACAGATCGTTTCAGCGTTTGGATGAATGAGTGAAGAAACGACTGGAGGATAATATTTTTGTAAAATCCATTTTGAAAAATAAAATATAGGTATGTATTTTGGTGGCACTTGCTTTTTATGATTATCAAACAGAGAATACATTATATAACTAGTTCTTCCCGTGGCATTGCCGGCATCCCATCTTCATGTGGATTTCTCGGGTACCCATGCCCTTTCCCGGACCTCAAATTACTTCAGTATTTTCATCATTTAAATTTCATCGTAATCGGTTTAGTAGTTGAAGCGTTAAGTGATAACAGACCGACTGAGTTTCTTTCGCATCTACAGGTAATATTTTTTTGTATTTGTTTGATTGTCGCTTGTATACAATATGTAAAGAAAGCCCTGCCCGATCCTTGAAGGGGTGATTCAGCCTATCGATATGAACAACTTACCCTATGGGACCAATAAATAAAAACTCAATTTTTTTGACGTCTCGCACAAATTGACCGGACGGCCGAACATGTATGGAAATGTCCATATTTTTAAGTTCCCAGCTTTGATACCATAGGAAAAGTTGTTCATATTGACGGGCTGAATTACCCTTTCTAGGATATGACAGGGTTTTCCTTACATATTGTATAAATCAATCCTGGCATTTCTCCAAATAATAACTAGCCTTTTTTTAATTATCATTAACTCAAAATATTACTTACTTAATTTCAACTATCCCAACTTATATTGTAAATGCAAAGTAATTTATAATATTTTGTTTGAGTATTAACTAGGTGACCGGAAAGAACGAAGACTACATATCATCCCGGAAAAGGTACACTTCCCAAAGGTTCGATATTACTACGAAGGCAGCTGTGAGAGAAAGTTAATTAAAAAATATTGGGCTCGTCCGGGATTTGAACCCGGGACCTCTCGCACCCTAAGCGAAAATCATACCCCTAGACCAACGAGCCGACTCATTGACAATTCGAATTTAGTAACTACTTTATCATATGAATGCCATTTTCAAACTCGATTGTAAATCATTTTGCATTAATAAGTAATGCGTTGTTGTCTAATCTTGTGTAATATTTGGTGAAGTGTCTAAATTATACTCATTTCGTCATTTTGGACGATTTGATTTCTAAATATATGCCATTCATTATCTCATCATCATCAGACCTTTTTAGTCTCTACTGCACTAACATGACCCTCTCTACTTCCGGAGTCACGCATGCCATTCAGTCAAATGAAAAAAAAAAATGTCTTTTTGAAAAGGAGTTTCCGTCGGGTGCGGTGAGGATTCCGTACTGAATGTAATTTTATGATTTAATTACCCCAATTGCATCTCTCATAATTAAACCACATATTCATATACATAGGTTCCGGATAGTAAAAACCTATTATATATTTTTTCATAATTTTCGGATTGGTGGTTTCGGAGATAAGGTATGGGGAATGGTCATTTTCCATTTATTTTGTTGAATAACTTCAAAACACTATTTAAAAAAATTCTAAATTATATAATAAAAATTGAGATTGAGATGAGATTTTCATTTGATTCTCATGGTAAAATTTGAATATTTTTGTTATTTTTTTGATTTATGAATTTCTTATATTTACCGGGTACTCAAAATATATTTATTAACGCATCATGTTCGTTTCGGATCATATAATTTTATAAGTGCTTAACTTCAACTCAATCGATCCAGTCGTTTTGAAACAAATCGGCAGTGACAGACGAAGAGACGCACACATGTGATCCTATACCTATAAGGGTTCTGTTTTGTCACTCGGTCTTACAGAACCGTAAAAATGGACTGAGAGGTATGTACTGGTGGCACTGAGCACTCTTTGGGGCATGTGTATATTCAAATGGACGATCAGAAAATTGTGTGTGTTCTCTCAAATATTAAAATAAAAATATTTTAATGTGCTGAAATGTTTCACCAACTTTTATTTATACATATGTTTCACCAAAATAGATTATTTTGACACGTCCTGCATACCCTTTTCCATTTTCTACACCACAGCGACTTATGTCTTCTAGTGGTACAGTCCCTTTAGTCATATAATGTATATTTACTTAAAACGATGTGTTCGCGTTCCCGTTTATACATTAACGGGATGTCAATGGATGGCCATTAATGCATTAACTCGTTCACTGACTAGACACAAAAGAAATAACAATGGAATTACGTCTACAGGCGGGCAGTGTCAGCAAAAGTGTTAAGTAAATATGCAGCGCGAAAGTTTAAAAGTATATTTTAAAAGAGAAAACTAATAATGATTTTTACTTAGATATTAATTTGTATTAACTCATGCGCCCTCATCATTATAGGCGTTAACGATGTTATTTTCAATGTACAACGACGTAATTTGCTGGCACTGAAGCGGATTCCGCGGCTGACCTCTGACACGCGAAACAGACATGCTATTCGACCACAAACCCAATGCATGTGTGCAAAATACAAATAAACCGTCCCCAAATAAAAATAAACCTTATGCACTTCAATGCAAAGTGCTAACTCCGGTGGAAACTGAAGTTATGTAATTGAAATTTTATCGCGCGTATTCGGTTTTCTGACGTGTTGATTTATGAGTAAAGTTCAATTTTGAGTTTCAATTTAGCTGATAGAATGTAAGTTTAAGTTTAATTAGATGTGTTGTGGGGTGCAAGATGAGTTGCTTCGACTCGCGAATGTGAAACTCAATAGTCTTCAACTAACACAGACGGAATGAAGCACGGATCAAAACTAGTAGCAAGTTCTCAACTGTCGAAACATGTAGATATTTACTGACATGTATCTGTACTACTTGTGTTACTAATGCTATAATCTATGTCTTATTTAAAGCTTATTCAACTTTATCGAAACTATAGTTGGCAATCCCGACGAAATAGCATGGTAAAAATTACCATAAGTTTGGGAGGTCTTTCCATTGCACAATATACATATGCATGTTCTATTGTGTGTGTAAGTTATTAGATACACACAATCGCACTATACAGAACATGCATATATCGTGCGTTTCGGGAAAATCTATTAACTTACTCGTATATATCGAAAACTAAGATGTAAGATGTTATATTGTAACCGACTTCAAAAAAATGAGGATTTTAATTTGACTTCGTATATTTTTGTATATTTACTTAGTTCAATCACTATAGCTTTATTTTTGTTCTCAGTCTGTGTAATGTCAAGACAAATAGACAAAATCAAATTTCGAGTTCTGTTCAGTCTCCTGGGGAGACGAAAGTGATAGTGAGGTCTGGTGAATCCCTTTGGGGATTAATATCAGTGATCCCAGTGGAATTACTATTTTTGTTACACCCGAAAATGGGTTCAGTAGGTCATTTAAAGTAGGGTTTATCATGTTAAAACATTATCAATTAATTATAACATTCTTTTATTATCTATGCTGGTCTTGGAGTAAATAAAAAACGTAGATAGATAGTTTTAAACATTCGCGCTGCATATTTGCTAAATGCATTAAGGCGAGGCCTCAAATGTTTGGTACCATCGCTCGGCAAAGGACTGATCAAGTGCGCGCAAGGGATAGCGCTTGGCGGTTCAGCCCGTGAATGATGAGATAGGAGATAGTCTCGAGTCGCTCAAAGAAAAAAACGTAAGCGCCAAATTCGTTATTTCTATTTTATATAAAATCAGACCGGTTAATTGTATTTTCATATTTACATTTTGATGAATTACTAATAACCTATCTTTTAGTCTAAAAATCATTATTTCATTCGTCGCATTTGAGCTACAATAACAAAAACTCTGCGAACGAAGACCATTTTTCAAAAAATATTTCTATCGAGAAAATTTTATCAAAACGTGTTTTCATCTTCAATTTTTGGGGATGAAATAGTCAAAAATCATATTACTTAGATTTGAAACTCCTAATTTAAGTATTTTGCGAGATAAATAAGGTTCAGAACGACCTTATTTCCAGTGGTATCGCCTTAACGGGAATTAGCGCGAACATTTGGAGAAAAACGGTATGTTTGCGCTAATTCCCGTAAATGCATTTAGTAAAAGCCAATCGAGGAATAGTAGCAATACATCTAACAACCTGTCATCATTTTGATTCCGTGTTCCACTTACACGCCAACGAACATGCTTTAAGTAACTTTTAGGTTTAAGGGACTAGGGCTCTGTCTACCCCCGCAAGGGAAAATGGCGTGGTGGTAGTATGTATGTAAGTATGTACCTTTTATTGTGAGCCAATTAAAACTACAAAACTTTGTGACTGAGCTATTCAAGGTTGAGTTTTCCATCATCTCTATCTGATTGACATCATTAAATCGCAGTGCTTTAACTATATTTACATAGGTATGCATTTCATTATAGACAGCTCAATTGGACATTGGGACATTGGTTACATTCATTCATTCAAAAATTAATTAAAAGCATGCATTCAGGCACCAAGTCTGTATTGAGTTTCTTTCGCCGTATTCTTCTCACCAGTGGTCGTTCCGAAACGCTAGTAGTATTCCGATTTTGCATATATTAAAAAATAGATAAGAAATAAAAAAATTACTTTAAAAAGAGATACATGTATTCAATTTAGAATAAAAATCTTTGACTTTGTCTTTGTGACATTTCCTTCTAGCGCAAGGGCAACTCAAAGAAAGTTTCTCAAACCTGATATTTCTTTTGAATTTACATACTATCTTCTAAAGGATGTTTTTCGTGTGTGTAAGTAGCCAACACTGATATTAGATTTTTCCGGCTACCTAAAGGCACCTGATTCTGATATCTTAATGACTGCTATCAATGATAATAGCCGGAACCAACGGCTTAACGTATCTTCCGAAGCACGGAGGAGCCCCAGATGTTTTTTATGACACTTGCAGTCTCCCATCCTAGTGTGGACTGCGCCTTAAGTTGCTTACCATGCGAAAGCGCTAATAATGCTCACAAACACTGGGCTGCCGGTCTTCTTCTTGAGGATAAAATGACAATAAGAATGGCTGTAAACAACCCTGAACCAACTATAGGTAGGTAAGAAGAGCGTTCCCTTGCAGACACTTTAGCCCTTCCCGAGGGAATAATTGCATTATTCCCGGTTAATAGTGTAATAATGGAATTACACAGTCTATTGAATAAAAGTGAATATTGTTTTTATGAACTCTTAGTTAGAACTAGTAGTTAGTACAAACAATGGTGGCCTATGTCCTTCTCCGCACTTCAAAGAACTTGTATGCAAAATTTCATGACGATCGGTTCAGTAGTTACGGCGTGAAAGCGTAACAAACAAACAAATAAACAAACTCACTTTCGCATTTATAATATTAGTAAGGATTTGTACACCTTATGTTTACATCTTTAATGTTCGATGACATTTGACTATTGTGTTATAAGAACTATGAAAAACTACCTTTATGCAGTACGCAGTATTTGCTCATAGTGTCTGAAGGACAATCTTGTGCTAAGCTTGTATTTATAACAGGATGCCAAGCTAATGGTAACTGCCTACCATCCTCTCTATTGAAATTAGGATGTTTCTCGAGGGATCGTCTAGGCTAGAGTTAGAACTTCAGTAAATGATACATGTTATAAAAATCGCTTTTATAAACATGGTTATGTATCCGTCAGAAATGACAAATCGTGCGTCTTTCTGACATACTCTATATTATGCCATTGTCATTAGACAGTGGCATAATATAGAGTACTGTTCTGTGACACACTGTACTGTACTGTACGCATGATACGATTTTATTCAGCACGCTGAGAGTTTTATTAATATTAAACACACGGTATGCTGAATAAATTCGTGTGACATAGTCAATGTCACCAATGGTTACCAGACATCTTTAATTTGGAGAAGGCTAGCTGTGAATAAATAAATAAATAATCATAGATAAATATATACGGACATTTAACACAGATTGAGCTTACTCCAAAGTAAGTTCGAGACTTGTGTTAGGGGATACTAACTCAACAATACTATATTTTATAACAAATACATATATAGGAAAATATCCAAGACCCAGGTGAATCTGAAGATCACCTTTCGATCGAAATCTAACCCTGTATCTCCGGTGTGACAGCCTAGCATGATGACACTAGGCCACCAGAGATCGAATGCACAGACAAGGCACAACTGAAAATGCGCTAAAAAATATTAACAAAACAAATATTAAAATTAATATTGACGCTAAAAACATAAACGACTTAACTTTTGAAACTATACTCAAAAAGTTATGGTAATATAATAATTAATAATGTGGTACTTTAAATTCACCTAAGATAGGCGTTTGGCGGTCTTTAAAGTACTTAAGCAGTGGAGCAAAACTTAAGTCATAATAATTATAATTTACTTAGAAGAGTTCCTCGTAGTCAAAGGGTTGGTAGATGGTGCGATTGCAAGCGATTCTCTTTTCTCATCGTTCGTTTATTTTTGGTTAGTTAATAGATTCAGGTGTTACTTTGAGGGAGTCAAAGCTACATTTACTTTGAGATAATTTACTTTGCGTTTCTAGTTAGTTCACGGTGGCCAGCAATAGTTTGCATGAACTGGTGGCGGAAGCACGCAAGGTAAATGTTTATTTTTTGAGCAAACCTATATTTCAAAAATGGTGTAGCTCATTGATCAAGCGAGCGTAAAGCGCAGGAAGAAATAGGTACCTACTTAATATAAAAAGCCAAGAAAATGCGGAAAGGAAATGAAGATCTACTAGTATTAAAATATTTATTTAGTTAAATGATACAGAAAGAAACAGGTTACCCGTTAAATTTTGATAAAAAAAATTGAAGCATCCTGTACAGGCTTGCGGTTTAGCTTCTTATGATAAACATAATTGTAAGCTACATTGAAGCAGTTATTACATGAACGACTTCTTTTTTAAATCATTTTACATTTGAATTAACTACAAAATCAGACGTTATGAAAATTATTAACGTAAAATAAATGCACACATACTTAAAAGCATTGTTTGTCTGAAGTCAATGTGTTGCCATTCAAATAAAACGCTTAACACTGATAGCGACAAAATCGCATCACAAAATTTGAAACGCGTGATGTTAAAGATATTGCGCAATCGTTTAGGTTGTTTAAATGGCAAATCGTCTGAACTCCTTAAACGGCCATTTGGCCTCCAAGAAAGCCTCCTCCAAATTATACCCCTAAGTGTTGTTCGACCACAACTTGAATCTTTCTTTTTACTGACAAAAGTAAAAAGATAAGGGGCTTATCGTTTATTCATTCCGACCTTGCTTCGAGACTGACATTTATGTTGGTTGGCTAAACCAATTGGGTCGTGTTCAATGGATCACAAAAAAGTTGAAATAATTCATATTTCAGAAGAAGCTGAATGATGTGCTCTTGACCTATATTTAAGAGCACATCATTAGTATTCTTATAACTTTGTATAGATAGTAAATACTATCTATACAAAGTTATAAGAATACTAATCAGACACAGCGAAATTCTAGGCGAACATTATAAATTGGGCAGACGTTTCTGTAGTTGTTCATAAATATGGTGATCTGTTAGATCACCTTATTTATGAAACACTAAATTCTGTATTCTTCGAATATAAGCTATGAGAAATCAAATAGTATTTTGGTTCTCCACATCATCAGCAAACTTACAGATTATGATATCGCGCAAGCAACTCAGCTTGCGCGATATCATAATCTGACCCATGCTTTAGTCTTAAAGTGGTCAGCATTCCATTTCCTTACAATATTGATATATTTAGCATCATCATTATTTCAACCGTAAGAACTCCACTGCTGAACAAAAGCCTCTTCCAGTATTTTTCGTTAAACTATTTTAAAAAACGTAAAATATTAAATATTTGCATAAAATTTGGTGTCTACTCGTTATAGACCGTCGTCCCAATGCGATTTTCTTATGTATAAGATACTTAATAAATAATAAATAAATAAATATATACACAAATCACACAGATTGAGCTAGCCCCAAAGTAAGTTCGAGACTTGTGTTATGGGATACTAACTTAATGATACTATATTTTATAACAAATACATATATAGATAAACATCCAAGACCCAGGCCAATCTGAAGAAAAATCATTTTCCGTCTTGACCTGGCCGGGGATCGAACCCGGGCACTCCGTGTCGCAGGCTGGCGTGTTAACCACTGCGCCACGGAGCTGTCAAACTTGGTAGTAGTAAGATAGTAGTGAACATAAATATCCAATTTCTTACATCCTGTTAGTGTATATGAGTTATGGAAGCTTGAAAAGTTGATAATTTGTTAAAAAAATTTAGGATTGCCTGTGTTGAAATTCTTTATCAGCACGATTGGCAGTCGCTGGAGAACCTGAGTGCCATGCTCAAAGACCTCAATGAAGTTTCCCAACAAGTGGGCCTTAAAATGAACATGGCCATGATGAAAAATAATGTCCATGTTGTGCCTTCACAATGTGCTTGTTGGAGAGCTCCATACTTGAGCTTGAAGATGATTTCTGTGACGGTTTTAGGAAACACCCAGTGGCCAACCACTGGGTCACGGCTACTGTCACATGTAAAACTTCATATCTTGAAAAAGTTCGTAATAAATAAAAGGGTTTGAATTACTGTATGCAAGGAGTCCTAACTCCTGAATATGGTTCCATTACACTTGATAGTGTACATACATTTTGTACAATGCCAAGCAGCTATGACCATGTTGGGGAAAATGCTTCCTGGAACCGTGATAGAAATAGGTCTAAACTGCTCAGAACAATACGGTTGATCGTGCTTAGGAATAAATATTTTTAACACTATCACTCCTATAATTTTTCTAAAAAATATTTAACTTTTAAAACTTTTATAACTCCTATATTATGTCTCCTAACTGGATGTAAGTGTGATAATGTGAATATTTATGTTCACATATATGAATATTCCCCAAAAACTATCTTATACATCTGAAAATCGCGTTGGCACGACGGTCCCTACTTTTAGTTTCACTTTGATCCATCTAAAATTACGCTTAGGAAATATGAACTGAGATATTTCACAAAAATTCTTCTACTTTGACATACAAAGAAAAAGAATGCGAAATTTTCGCGGCCATCGGCCAGTATATCTTTTCGGCAAATATAATTTTATTACAAATATTTTTACGGCGAGCCGGAATTCATGCCTCCTAAAAGTTTTACGGCGTTTTCTTGTATCAGAGCGGACTGTGGGAATTAAATTGATCATGCGTGAAAAGTTACTGTAGAAACTGTAATATATGTCGCTTTTATTGCTAATGTCATAATTGAAACTACTCTTTTGATGTCGACGTGGTATTTATTCGATACTTTGCTTTTTACTTTTTAACTGACTTCAAAAAAGGAAGAGGGTTGTATTATTTTATGTTTATATGGGTTATTCCGTATTCATCCCACGTATTCTTATTTGTATTATTTTGCGGTAGCACAACTCCATCATTTATGAATTGATTTAAATAATATGTAAAAAGGCTATGCTTTAAAATTTGTCCCATTTTATTTTCGTGTCGTTTTTTTGAAAGATCAATATTTATATGCATTGAAACACCGTATCTTATTAACATCGATGTGAGTGTAATAAAAACCAACTAATAAGCTTCCAACCGGTCATATTGGAAATCCTTGGGGGAGGCTTATGTCCAACAGTGGACTTCTTGTGGCTGTGATGATGATGATGAGTGTAATAAAACACACAATTTTGCAAAGAATAACAATGAATACATTTTTCATTTGCAAATAACAATAATTCAAATAAACACATAACAAAAATAAAATTAAAGTTCGAATATTTTCTAACTTAACCTTTTAGGTATTGAAAGCTCTAGATGATCCACTTACAGAAATCGCCAAAGTAATTGAAAAACATGTTGTATAAAACACACAATTTTGCAAAGAATTATAATGAATACATTTTTCGTTTGCAAATAACAATAATTCTAATAAATATCCCACATAACAAAAATGAAATTAAAGTTCCAATATTTTCTAACTTAACCTTTTAGGTATTGAAAGCTCTAGATGATCTACTTACAGAAATCGCCAAAGTAATTGAAAAACATGTTGTTATCCCACTCAGAATAAATATGAATCGTAAATTCTGGACAGTTTTATTTGAGTTCAAACACTTTAACCTAAATGAATCGCGGATTACTCTTCATTGGATAAATATTATTATGACTTCTATCAGCTTATATCGTCCAATTTGGATGAAAGTTTCATTCTTTGTGGATAAATGGAATAAAATTTTGTATTTGATTTTTCAAAATATTTTTGTACGATTGCGTTCTATCACAGGACTCGTATTTGAACGCATAGATAATTTTTTTGGCCAAGTAATTATGTGTATACCTACATTTATATTAATTACTTTATCTACATCATCTTCATCATTTTAGTCGTAACAAATTCACTGCTGCATAAAGGCCTCTCCCAAGGATTCATCATTCCTTGGGACGATATTGCCATTCTCACTATGCTTGGCGGGCGGGTTGTCGAGTGCAGTTTATTTGGCTTCATGTGTTTACAACGCTTCCCATCAGAAACATTTTATAAGCTGGAGAAGTATAAAAAATTATTAATTTTGGGAAGGTATTGAGATACTACTCACCCGGGAATGGGGGAAAAGCAAATAGTAGTTCGGGAAGCCGGGCCTGCGTACCCGATGACATGTTAGTAATTCATGCTATAATACGATTTCTCAAAGGTAGCCGTCTGCTTGTCCCCCTCCTTGGGGGGTTGGCGTTCGACAAGTTATTTATAATATAAAACCTACTAATTTTCTACTTAAAAAGATCAGTGTTCATTGCTTTCTGTGCTATAGCATCAAAAATATTTATGAAATAAGAAAGGGAGACATATTATATGTTCGTATAAACGATAATGTGTCAATTGAATAAACTCCAAGAAATGACAAAAGAGTTGTAACAATCTACAATGTGAATCAATATTTACGAGAGCGTACGGTATATGAAATACAACAGAGTTATTTTCGTCTCACGCCTCATAAATACGTCGTGAACATTTTGGAATATTAAATTGCTTTTCCTTATATTATCAGAAGTTTGCAACTCAAACAACTTTAGCGAAGTTCTACTTTATGGACAGTTTCTTTACGCGTATTTTGTATGGTTGTTAGTCAGAGGTAGCAAATTTACCCTAATGTTATATTCATTCATTATTCGCTTATTTAAAGTCCTTAAAAGGTCGGTAACGCTTTTGTTACAACCTGGTGTTGCAATTGTTCATAAAAAGTGATGATCATTTACCATCAGATGTCTCATTGTCATCCTATAGTACAAAAAAAAACAAAATAAATCATAAATAGATAAACTTATACCAAAATATATACTTAAATACAAAACACTGATAAACAGAAGAGAGAAATAAGGGCGTACTGCATTCTTAAGTGCCAGACAATTACGGGCTCTCCGATAGAATACTGGAAGACAGTTACAAAGCTGCACGGGTGGTACTGTGAATGAGTTTCAAAAAACCCACGACGAATTCCGATGTTGCGGCACATGGTAATGAAGATTTCTGGAAGAGCAAATTCTCAGACATATTGTGTACCGCCCAAAAAATTAAATTTTGTTAAAGTACATTCTTTATTTTATGATCAAAAGATATTTTACTATATTTTGTTACATGTTCTGATGTAACATTTTTTTTTCTCATGACTCCGTTGTTACAATTTAGATTACAGTTGATGATATCATGGACTGAGTATACAGATGGAAGGAAATTTGGTTATTACTATAAAAGTCAGAATGTACAATCGTAAGAAATCTTTTATTTTGTCATCTTCTTCTTTTCCTTCTTCCTCGGTCTTTCCCTATTTGGGGTCGGCTCTGTATGTCATTTTGTGATTAAAAACATATTTATATAAAATTGAACTTGCCTTTGCCGTGTGGTATCCAGCAGAGTAGAATAGGACCACTCTAAGTCTTTCCGTGGATGGCGTAGAAGGCGACTTAGGAAATACAAGCTAAACAAAGCTTATAAACATATATGAGACCTCTCCAACCCGTCTGGCCAGCGTGGAGAGTGTAGGCCAAGCCCTCTGACAGCTCTGGCCAAGTATGGCTCCAGTAGTACAGAGAGGGTCATGGTCCTGCAGTGGAGACTAAAAGAGACCCGATGAAGAAGAAGAAGAACTTGCCCTCCTGATCCAATTAATAATTATTTCCATACTATTCATTCCACATGAAATTGTCGAATACTATTACACTGTATACCCTAGACTTTTGTAAGTGACAGTATTAGTGAACTCACCTCAAGTTCACAAGTACTGTCACCTACAAAAGTCCACAGAGAATTTGCTTAAAAAGTTAAGGATACTATTATAACAATACGTCAGTGAAACAGTTTGTTATAATTGTAATTATGTTTTGCGTAATTTTTAATAATATTAAATGATGGATACTATCTAAAAAGATCATCTATTATTTAACATGAAACATGGTTACGATTTCGCAAACAACAACAGGGTAACTATTTTAATTTCAGCAATTCCAACCTCATCTATGTAGCATAAGGATCATAATTATTGCAAAATATGTGTGCCGATATATTGCCTTTCTAATCAGTGCAAACGATTTTCCCCTGTAGGCTATATATTAACTTTCACACTATTCTTTTAAGTTCAGCATCACAAATAAGCATAACAAAACCAACGCATCACTCACTATATTTGATCAGAACTAACAGGCATCGAATACCTACTAATACCACTCAAAGTTGCCGATTTACAAACAGTGTCACAGAGGTGAGTTCGCAAGCACATTCCGACCTTTGTTTAGTTGGTGTGAAACTGAGTTAGGCCTAGTTTACCGGACTGAAACTTTACGTGAAATAGAAGAGGATTTAAACTTACCACTCAAACTAAATTGATGGAATGATAGAAAAAGGCTTTGAATTCAGGTATTTACTTTATCTCGCAGTTAATTAAATGACCATTACGTGGTTTACGTTCTTGGTAAAATAAAAGATTGCGTAATTTGGATTTATTCGTAAATGATTAAATATTAAAGATTTAGCAACACATTCTACGATATTTAAATCCTTTTAGTTTTAATAAAAGAGACGTGAAATCGAAATGTGAAAAAAAATTGTTTGAATTATTTCATGTTCTTTTTTACAAAAATGTTCTTTTTGTTTTTTAACTTTATTATGGACGATTGTCTACTCATAAACAGCGTTTAAATTTACTCTCGACATTTTCTTGAAGGGGCAATCGTCCCTTGTTTTGACGGACTGAGTTACCCCTTCAGCTTTTCTTAATGGAAATGCGGGGAGCTCAAAAAACATCATGCTGATCGGCGACTTGGTATGGAAGGTCTAAATATTTGTTCCGCATAAAATATTAAAGTTTTGTTTTGCAAGTATGTCTTCTATAATGGGATTCTGATTTCAAGATTTAAATATAGCTTAGAGATTCAAACTAAATCTTATATAATATTCCTTATTTCTTATTTTCTTATACCTTATACACTTTACAAAATACATATATGTTGCGGAACTAATACTAAATATTTAAAAAATATTTTGTTATTTTTTAAATATTACTATTTAAAAAAAAAAGATAATCTTTTTAAAATACATGCAAAGACTTACCAAGTAATATACCCCAAACGGCATGACGACCACTGCGACCAGCAGATCCGCTACCGCTAGGCTCACTATGAAGTAATTTGTAACAGTCTGCAATGTCCGCTCCCGCACTACACTCATTATCACTAACACGTTCCCGAACAAAGTAAAAAAAGGAAATATCAACAATAGCAGCGCCCAAAGATTGTACTCAGGCATCAACTCTGCTCTGTTAAAGCAAGAAATATTGAAGGTCCCATTTATAGAACAATTTGAATATTCGTACACATCATTCAATACGTCTAAAGTACCATTATTCTCACTAAATATATCATGGCTGCTATTCCCATAGAAATAATCACTAAAGTCTTCTACTAGCATCATAAAATTTCCATTTGTATTATTCGTACCGTTTCTAAAGTCTACTCTTTGGTATGCTTGCCTTGTTTTAACTATTATTGTATGGTTCTTTATTGATGCATCATCAGGGGGTCTTTTTGATGGGTAAAGATATGTTGTAGAACTATGGTATGTGGTTTTGTAATAATATGGCACTTGCGTCGAGTTCGCCATAGTTCTACTATCAGTATTTCCGACGCTATGTGATGTCTCTTTCATTTTCGTTTCTTTTCTGTTGTGCTGACATTTTCACGAACGTTAACTTGTGTTCATGATATTTTTTCTCTGCTGACATGAATTTTCATATCTGGAACAAAAAAGAATGTAAAGTTAGAAGGCTGATATATGACACTTATTTTAGGTATTTTCTAGTAAATTCAATATATGTGTGGCATTAACATCAAAAATATACGTACAAGTAAGTCTTTTCAAAATATTTATTAAATAAAATTAAGAACAAAATATCATTTGTCATAAATATTTTGATATTACTTTACTATCTTTTTATTTCCGTATTTATGAGACGATAATAGAAGTTTGTAACATTATTCTTTTTTGCTTTAAGCTTATTTTTTTCAACAAAGACATCAACCATCGTTATCACATCTAATTAACGGCCACATCTAAAAACTCATCAATCAACTTACTAAAAATATCACTCAAATCTCGACAGACGATATTTTTTTCTCTGGTCTTCCTAGTCAATTTAAAATGATTGATAGATGAAAATCAGTACTTTTAACTATCGGACGTATAAAAACGGAAGTTTCGAGAGTTCCAACCCTCCTTCAGCATTCGATGGAAATAATTAGATAAGAAATTTTGCAGCACATTGTTATCTTGCGTAGATTTGAATAATTATTAACGTTTTGCTGCTTTTATCGTTAGAAAAGTAAGATTTTTTATTCGTTACAAATGTGTTAAATATCATAATAATACATATCAAGTAAATATTAATTCACTACTTAGTAAAAAAATCTGACTAGCGTGAACTGTTAATCTAACATTAGATTGCTTTACTCGTAGGATTAATTTAATATGTATAAGTTACATTGTTCGCAATTGTTGCTTACACATTATCGTGCCGTACACGCATATTTAGGATAATGACAAGTGCTTTCATTAGGAGTAATAATTATGTTATTATATGTAATAATTTGTTTTGTGTGTCAATAAATAAATAAATAGTGCATCCTAAGTACTTAAACTAAACTTCGTCACTCTCTTAAAAACAGTGCAATCCACACGGGGATCCTATAGCTTTACCCAAGTGTTCTTATACCGCTTCATGTGAAGATATCCCGTTTTTTTCTTGATTGATCCTGGGAACAACCTTTGCAGCTTCTATTTCGAGGACTTTTGCGGGCTTTTGAACGTCTTCGCGATTTTCTTCTTACAAAGCCAGGTCATCTGCATAAGCTCTCATCTTATGACTCCCATTCAGTTTCACACCAGAACATAGTGCTAGAGCTTTTCTGATGTCATATTCAAGGAACTAATTAAAGAGCATAGGTGACAGGGCATCACCTTGTTTGAGATCGGTAATGACTATGAATTCATCCGTTAACTCACTGCCAACTCTAACTTGCATTCGACTCGTACAAGTCGAGACTTGAAACATTGCGACGAGTTTTTCTGGAATGTTGAAGCTCTTCAAGATATTATTAAGTGCCTGCAGGTCTATGCTGTCATAGGCTTTGGTAATCCACATACAAATTTAAATGCTTTGCGCGTACTCCCACTTCTTCTCCATGAGTTGTTTTAGGAGGAAAACTACTGTGTTTGTTTGGGCGGAACCCACACTGAGAGATTATAGTCTCCTTAGCAATAATACATACGAAAGAATTTTGTATGCTGTGGGTAGAAATTTCCCGATAGTTAGCGCACCTCTTCTTACATCTTTTTTGAGAATAGAACATAGGTATTATGACTCCATTATTCCATTTCTGAGGTTGATGTTCTGTTTTCCATATCAGATCTGCTGAATTAGTTCGTAGAACTTGGAATAAAAAGTTCTTTCGCCATGTTTTCACAACTCTGATGGTAAACCGACTATTTCCGGAGCTTTGTTGTTTTGTGGGTGTGGATAGCTTTATGAACCTCCTCAAATGTAGGCAGTTCTTCATCCTGGTTGCTGTAATTTATCTCCGAGGGTAGGGCAATTTAACAGCTGTTTAAAATAATTGCGCCAAATACTCGTTTTTTTTTTCCTTATCCAAAGTCACTAAATCGCAATTTTCATCGCTGAAAGAAAGGTACATCGCAAGATCCCGGGACCAGTGAGGAGAGGATGGTATTCGGAGGATAAGAAACAAGGACGAAGTTCAAAATCTAATGGGCGAGCCTGATATTACAAACGAAGTTAAAGCACACTGTCTTCGCTGGCTCGGTCACGTCGAAAGAACGGAGGAGGTTAGGGGGGTGACGAGATCCCGGCTATAAAAATCTATAAAGATCGTTTTCCATCATGATTTAGAAAGGAATCAAACCCCGGGGCTCTGCGATCAACAACATCGGGTTCGGCCGTCCGGCGGCTGTCGTGCCGCAATGCGCCCGACCTCGCACTCGGGTGTAAAACAAGTTTTGTTTATTAATTTTAGTAATTACTATTGAAAATAGAAGAAAATAATGATTTAGTTATTTAAATTTATTTATTTAACGTGCGATGTGTGTATTATAATTTTTATCACATAATATAATAATAAATTTCCTGTAAAAAAAGGAAGTAACAGGGCCAGGCCAGTCCCATTTCAAAATTTTCTTTTTGCGCGACTCCCACTCGAGGAAAAGGAAAATTTTAAAATGGGACTACCGAAGCGGCGCGCCGCGTAATGGACGCCTAACCACTGGACCCGCCAAATAGGTTGTTAAGAATTCTGTGTTATTCCGCGTCTTTACGCGGAATAACACAGAATTAAACCAAGATAGATAAAAATATGGTATTGGACTTTTCCAATACCATATTTTTATCTATCTTGGTTCATATTTAGGGTTCCGTACCTCAAAAGAAAAAAAACGGAATCCTTAAAGGATGACTTTGTTTAACCGTCTGTCTGTCAAAAACCGTTTTTCTCTGGAACACGTGGAGGTGCTGAAATTCATATCAAATACTGTTCCTTCGAGCTATGAAAAAATCTAACTTCTAAACCAACGCAATTAAAAGATACAGTCATTTATGCCGCAAATTTTGGACATTCGCAAGGGAAACAAAACCTACAGGATCTTGAAATTTGGCACTAAGCAACATATTATAGCACAGATAAAGGGAAAATTGCGAAAAGCATAAATTTTAGTTACATCATTTATTAAAAATATATTTTTTTTTTAATTTTGAACTTATTATAGATACTGATACGGAACCCTTCGTCTGCGAGTCCGACTCGCACTTGGCCGGTTTTTTCCTACCAAACCCCCCAAATGTAAGGAATAGATACGCCAACGATCTAAGAGTCATAAATCTTCAAAGACTTTTCAATTTTAATTAACAAGGCGATTAATAATTGCTAAATTTTGTCATTAATTAGCCGTTTAGTACAAAAAAATTATAAAAAAAATTACGAAGTCGCATGATTTTATTATATGTTACATTGGTGCGTAATTTTGTTGGTAAGTCGAGGAACTTTTTGATCATAACTTGCACATATTAAGTTTCTTAGAAATTACGGGTGTTGTTCGAACGCTGGCTTTGATGTTTGCTTCTGCAATAATGATAGAATTTCCCACAATAGAATTTCCCAATCAATGTGGGAAACTTTTGTTAAGTTACTATAAAGTTAACAAACGTTTCCCACATTGATATGTGCATAAGGTAGCCTCATTCATTCATACATAGTATCACGTCTTTTTCCCTTGCGAGGTTAACAGAGCATGGGTCTTTATGACCTAAAAGCCACGTTTAGCGTGTTGGTGGGCGTTAGGTATATTTGACTAACTTATATTATAAATAACAAAACCGCTTACTGTTCAACATTTTTTATTTTTGCGATGTTATCTCGTAAGTACATTTCATCGGTTTAAATTCCTTGAGTAAAGCCAACTGCTTATGTACGTACAGATTTATGTGTACTTTGTGACCGAAGAAAGAGAAAGAATACTAAATTGGCGAGCTTCGTGGCGCAGTGGTTAACGCCAGCCTGCGACACGGGGTGCCCGGGTTCGATCCCCGGTCAAGTTAAGATGGAATATTATCTTTTTCAGATTGGCCTGGGTCTTGGATGTTTATCGATATATGTATTTATTTATATAATATAGTATTTATATAAATAAATACATATATCGATAATCATCCAAGACCCAGGCCATTGAGTTAGTATCCCATAACACAAGTCTGTATATGTGTGATTTGTCCGTATATATTTATTATTATTATTTATTTATATACATATTACATACATCTCATTGGCTTTAAAAAAAATACGGGTTGCACTGGGAGTGTCGTCAGAAGTGAAAACTTGAACATTAGCGTTGTGCATTTTTGAATATTATTCGTGCGTATATTTATTCCCTAACCATTCCAGGTTAGGGAATAATTTACGCACGAATTGCTTTATTTATCCGTATAAGAACACGGTTTGACTCACGTTTATTCAGACTGAATCACCGACTAGTTTGGGTATGTTACAAAGACCATTATTTTTGACTAGCTCCGTGGCGCAGCGGTCAACACGCCGGCCTGCGACACGGAGTGACTGGGTTCGATCCCCGGCCAGGTCAAGATGGAAAATGATCTTTTTCAGATTGGCCTGGGTCTTGGATGTGTATCTATATATGTATTTGTTATAAAATATAGTATCGTTGAGTTAGTATCCCATAACACAAGTCTCAAACTTACTTTGGGGCTAGCTCAATCTGTGTGATTTGTCCGTATATATTTATTTATTATTTATTTATTATCAGGGCGAGTGTCAGGGATGGCGACACGGCGGTTTCGCCGTGAAACCTGTTAAACCGTGTTTCTTTAACTTTTAATCTGTGTTTGTTGTATCTTGTTTGTTTGGGTCACATTTTGCTACTCAATTTCGAAGCATTTATTCTTAACCGACTGAGCTACAATTTTGTTTACCTATGTATCAGACCAGCTTCCGTCAGGTCTGCACAGCCTGAAGTCTTCAGGCAGCGAGTGCTGGAGCTGAATTTTCTGGCATGAAAAATACTGCCCTAACGGAGGGGTTGTGTGACGTCGCGCTTCACTTCCTCCCGCGATCCTGTCTCCTACCCCGCGGCTCATTTATAAACTGCATTGGCGGGCGGACAGGCCTCTTCTACCTGCGGCTGGCTTGAAGCTAAGTAGATCCTTTACTCTGCGCCACGGACGACGATAACTAATCCTCGAACCCTGGGTTCTGTGATCCTAAGTGTAAATGTAATAGTGTATATTGCCAATAAATTATATTCGGCTGTCGATTTGTTTACTTGCATCGCCTCAACGTCACATGGTGGCAATGCAAAATTATGGTACCAAAGACAAGATTTGATGATAAAATCGGAAGGTACTAGTTAACTAAAGGAAATAAATCGATCATGTTTAGGCTAGTTTGATTTGCCTTGGGAAGCACTTGACAGTATGAATCGCTCATAATAAAAGCTATAAAATATTATTTTATGTTAGAATTTTAGCAGTTTCAAGTTAATAGTTATTTTTTCACTATATTCACAAATGTTACTTTTTCCTGCTTGGCACTTTGTAACGACATTTTAATTATGGCCGTATCTGAGCAGCCGCTATCAAAACGTCATTACAGATGCTAACAGCGCCCTCTAGTGGCGAGATAAGAGCTGTCTTTTACTACCTAAATGTTTTGATTTATGTTTGTTTTTTCCGGAAGTTGTTCGATTCTATGCTTGCATGATGTTTTGTTGTTTGCTCCGTAAGAAACTAGAAGAATTATTTCAAGCAGCATTTTGTAAATCTTATTCTGACTGTTTCTATACGTGAAATAACTCGTAATAGTTTTCATGCCGTCAGTACTTAACAGATAATCATAAAATTTTACATAACATTTGCCAGTCGGACTGGCATATATGGAACCTTATATTCTCAAAAAGTAAGAGACATACATACCTTGCTTTTCTGTTGAAATAAAATAGCTATATATAGTAAATGTTATATTAAGTTAGACCAGAATTTGGCGACCTTTAGATAAATATAATATTAATAAAATAAAACTGTATCAGAAAATCTTTCAATTTTGTAACGGTAAAACTAATTTATATTTTTGTATGCTATTATTTGAATGTAAGTAGTCTAAAATCTTCAAGCCCTAGCTAGGGTTTAATTCAAATCCCTCATAAATTAACAGCCAATCATATCATAATCGAAATTGAACCAAGTGTACCCATTTGTATGTTGGTTTGCAGCTTAAAACAAAACAAGAAACAGACAGGTTTACAATCCATCTGGCTTCCAGCACACAAACTTTAATATAGAGTAAAACAAAGACTCTCCCATTCTTGTCACGTACGACTTCTCTCCGGCATAATTACAGTAATATTAATGACAGTACACGACAGACGTTCTCTGAAGTAATGGGAGTACGGGAGACATGTTCGCTATGTTATTGTAGCACGTACTTGAACGAATATGTATTACCATCAATAAATCCTAGTACATAAAACCCCAAGCAAAATTATTTCCATTCTGATCACGTTCGACTCCTCTCCGGCATAATTACAGTAATATTAATGACAGTGCGCGACAGACGTTCTCTGAAGTAAAGGGAGTACGGGAGACATGTTCGCTATGTTATTGTATAAGTACTCGAACGAATATATTTAGGTATTGCCAATAATGAATCCTAGTTCATAAAACCCCTAGCAAAATTACTTCCATTCTGATCACGTTCGACTCCTTTTCGGCATAATTACAGTAATATTAATGACAGTACGCGACAGACGTTCTCTGAAGTAAAGGGAGTACGGGAGACATGTTCGCTATGTTATTGTAGCATGTACTTGAACAAATATATTTGACGGAGAGGGTGGTCCGAGCTCAGCTATCTTTATCGTTCAGGAGCGGGCGTTATACCGGGAAGTGTTGGTAATTGAAACAAACGTTGATATTAAACAATGAAAGTATTTACTTCACGAACACTATGAATAATTTCAATAAAACACAAATCAACAAACGATGCGATACGCGACAGTTTCTACACGTGTTTACTAGGCGGCGGACGCAATCGAACTGAACGACACTCGTCCGCCCATTACGTCGTAGACTCTGTCAACGCCGGGTGGGGCGCTGGCGTCTCGCATTAATAGGAAAATATGACGACAGATGGCGCTGTCATCCGTCCGTTTCCGACACGGCCATCCTGCTTGCACCCGTCCTCGGGTGTTATTCTGTAAACAAAAACAAACAACGAGAGTTTCTGTTCCACTCGGTCATCTCTGACCACGCTATTATTTCTCTTCTTTTTTCTTCAAATGAAACAACAAATCTTTAAACTAGGTTTTAAATCTTGTTTCTAGACAAACTAACTTAATCAAACAATATGGGACATATTTCACTATACTATAACCAGAGTCACGTACTACAGTCATCAGTCAATTCTCAACACTAATAACCCTCGAGTAAGACATCTAACGCCACGGCTCTCTAGCCGAACAGCAATCGAATTGCTTTATGTACTAAAAACGGGTCACTCACGTGCTATTTCGTCGGGATTGCCGACTATAGTTTCGGAATCGTCAGGAGCCCATTTTCAAGGCGAGTGCGAGACGCGCGGCGGAGGGTCCCGAACTAACTGCTCTCGACGCACCGCTTGTGCGGCGGCTCGTGCCGCCCTTTTGGAGGGGATAGCCAGGTCGGTCGCAGGACCCTGGTGATGAGTAGTCACGGAGGTAGTGGATCCCATTTCTTCCTCGTCGGTGTCTGGTGACGGTACGTGTGTGTGGAAAGAGCTAATCGTATCGGCCTCTACTGACTCTGTGTGCTTTAAGTTACGAGTATCATTCCCTTGAAGAATCGGTTTCCAGGTTGCGGGTAAAGTCCAACCTACATCCCGATTGAAATTTGGGCGTCGACTTATTTCTATGGCCTCTCTTATTTTTCGGGGAACGAATGCCTTTTCTCTAGAAAGGACTCTGGCCTTGTCAAACCGGATATAATGGGTGACGTCCTCGTTTCAATGATATAATCGAATTGCTATTTCACATCCAGCGCATGGATCAGATCTGTTTGCATATCCATCGAGTGGATCGCCCGTGTGACACCTGTTAACACACGAATGGTCTTGCTAGACCACGATTGCATATCCATCGAGTGGATCGCCCGTGTGGCACCTGTTAACACACGAATGGTCTCGCTAGACCACGACCTCTGCCAGAGTCAAACGCGCACCGCGTACCCACGGACTACCTGGGTAACCCCAGGAGACACCGATTTCTATCGGGCTACGACTACGTAATAACTACTGGTACGGTCGAACTAACTACGGCCGCTAGAGTCCCCTTACTCGAGTTCTCACTGCTAATTAAGCTTGAATCTCATCGTCATTATCATCATTTGCTTAAATCTCGACTGATACATGACTTGCTGGTTCCTTAGCCTATCATGCGCGTACTTGTAAGTACGATTAGAGTCTAAAGCCTTCAACTTATAACGATCTCCCTCCAGTACCTCAATAACTTTAAAAGGACCTTTGAATTTTGGATCTAACTTAGTTTGATTACGTTCCTCGTTTTGTAATAATACAAAATCACCAACAGAAAAATTACTAATGGTTGCTTTGTTGCAATCAAATCGGGTTTTGTCATACTGCGCACACTTCTGAATATTCTCAGATGCCGATTTACGAACTTCCTCGATATCAACTTCTGTATCAACATCACTACACATAAGGGACAACGGTCTTGCAACCTCACCAATTAACAGCTCAAGAGGAGAAGCTTTCGTATCGCGGTTAATGGTACAGTTGATCGCTAATTGTACCTCACCTAACGCATCCTGCCACGTTTTATCAGCGCTAGTCTCTACAGCAGTTAACATAGACTTCAAGACGCTCATGATACGCTCTACCTGGCCGTTAGCCCTGGAAGAGCCCGTTGCTATCAGATACAATCCGATATTTTTGATTTCTCAAAAGTCGCGGACCTCTTTGCTAGCGAAGCATCTGCCTTGGTCAGCAATAATACGAGTACTCCAAAAGTGCAACCCTACCATTTACTGCACGAATACTACACTTCGAGTCGATATTAGCCGTGTGAAACAATAGGACATACTTTGTAAAAGCATGAATGAGATACTCCTTTTTATCATTTTTCCCACTTAATTTACCGGTGGCATCTATGGACTGTATGCCATGGGATCGAGACTTTAGGTATTGGGTGAAGTTCAGCTTAAACCTTCCCTGAATGGAACTTTGCAATTTTACAGGTGACGCAATTGTCGACGAACTTCCTAACGTACTGGGGCATGCCAGGAAACCAATAAAAATCATAGAGCTTTTCACTGGTCTTGTCAGCGCCAAGATGAACAAGGGAGTCGTGAAAATTGTTAGTGACAGACCATCTCAATGACCGGGGTAAATACGGCAAACACTCAGTTCTACCATTGCGCTGAATCTTACGATACAGAACGCCTGCGCGTAAAACGTAAGTTTTGGCCACCTCTTCATCAATGAGATCACTCTGTAAGTCAGAAACGATCTTAGAAATCTCTACATCACGCTGTTGATCAGCCTGAAGCCAGTAAGAAGATATCTCAGTAACATGTCTGCGCTTTTCCTCTACAACTCAAATTGATGGCTGTGAAGTAGCCGAAGGTATAGGATTCCGAAACAAGAAATCCACATGGGACATTCTTTTGCCTTCTCTTTAAACTATATTGAAATCAAAAGACTGAAGGAATGCCCACCACCTATAAGCTCGGTAAACTCGGAGAGTTAAGTATTGTTTGTTCTGGGATGATTTCAAAGAATTGCAATCCGTTACAACAGTAAACTTTCTACCATGGAGAAACTGCCTGAAATACTTTATAGAGTTCACAACAGCTAGAGTTTTTTAACTCATATGAGTGATATTTACTCTCTGCAGGTGACTTACGCTTGCTAAAATATGCAACAACATGACGCTTTCCATCAATCTGCTAGCATCTGTATGCAAAAACTGCTAGCATCTGTATGTAACTCACTCTGATGTTGGGGATTAAAGATAGTCAAAACGGGGTCACTGGTTAAAATCGAAATAATATTTTGTCGAATGCTCTCATATTCTGGCTTCCAAACTAAATCACCTTTAAGAGAAGTTAAACGATACAAGGGCCATTATACGAGAAAAATCTTTCTCGAATTGACGAAAGTATGACGCTAGTCCGATAAATTGACGTAATTGGGTCACAGATTGGGGAGGGGGTAAAGCAGTTAGAGCCTCTATCTTCCTACGATTAGGTCTAATTTGGCCAGCTTCCACTTCAAATCCCAAGAACTACTACAGCATTAAGCACCAGAATCATAAGAAAATAAATATTGCCTACCGTTATGCTGTAGTACGCCTGAAGGTGACTGCACGACGCAAACATCTATGCGCCTCTTAGCACGTGCAGGACTATGGCTGCTGCTACTGCTTGCCTAGCTGCTTCCACCGCTGCACTTGCTCGCGATGTGTCCCGGGTTGCCACACTTGAAGCACGTGAGGGGCCTAGGCGTCTGCTGCTGCGCTGATTGGCTCGGTGTAGTCGTAGTTGTTCTTCCTTTACCATCCGTAAGCTTGTTTCGACATTCAGAGGGTTTGTGACCCATTTTGCCACAGTTAAAACATTTCAGTAACGATGTTTTGGCTCGTTTAACATCGGGTCCGTTCGTTTCGGTTCCAGCACTTACCTTACACTTCGAATGAGAGAAGGCGTGCAACTCTTTTTGCAATTTTCCCGTGAATTAATATCGGTGGTAAATGCCAATCGTTGCAACCTCGTATCAAATTGCGAAATATGGGCGAGTACGGTAGCTATTGCGGTCTGTTCTTTATCTGCATCCTTCCAGCGGTTAGTCAACGACGTCATCGAACGACTCGCATATGCGGATAATGTCTCTTTTTCACTGGGTTTGTCGACATTGAGGTTAATTGAATTCCCCGCAAGAGTCACAGTAGCAACAAATCTGGTAGTAAACAGTACCTTAAACTCGCTCCACGTCATACCATGGTATGCTATTTGTGATAGCCACGCGCCCTTTAACGCCTAGCTGACTGCAACAACAAGTTGACCGCCACACAATAGATTCTCGGCGAAACACAAATCTGCTGTCGCGCACCACGATCTTGCGTCCATATCTGCTTTATCGGGGTCGAATGCGGGTAGCACCACTTTGTTAGTCATTTTCGGCGCTTGCAAAGCTTCGATAAGTGCTCGCATGTTTGCATTTTGTTATTTAAATAAAGTACGCCAACGGTCACTTTCACTTTCGCTTTTATTCGGCGATTGTACCATCACTGATCTCACTTCTGATGACGGAGAGGGTGGTCCGAGCTCAGCTATCTTTATCGTTCAGGAGCGGGCGTTATACCGGGAAGTGTTGGTAATTGAAACAAACGTTGATTTTAAACAATGAAAGTATTTACTTCACGAACACTATGAATAATTTCAATAAAACACAAATCAACAAACGATGCGATACACGACAGTTTCTACACGTGTTTACTTGGCGGCGGACGCAATCGAACTGAACGACACTCGTCCGCCCATTACGTCGTAGACTCTGTCAACGCCGGGTGGGGCGCTGGCGTCTCGCATTAATAGGAAAATATGACGACAGATGGCGCTGTCATCCGTCCGTTTCCGACATATTTTAATATTGCCATTAATGAAATGGTGTGTTACCAGTGATGACTTACGGCTTAGAGACGTGGTCCCTTACTATGGGCCTCATAAGAAAGCTCAAGGTCACCCAAAGAGCTATGAAGAGGGCTATGCTCGGTGTTTCTCTTCGAGACCGAATCAGAAATGAGGAGATCTGTAGAAGAACAAAAGTCACCGACATAGCTCAGCGGATTAGTTCTTTGAAGTGGCAGTGGGCGAGGCACATAGCGCGTAGAACCGATGGCCGATGGGGCAGAAAGGTTCTGGAATGGCGACCACGTACCGGCAAGCGCAGCGTCGGACACCCACCGACCAGGTGGTCGGACGACCTGACAAAGGTCGCAGGAAGGCGCTGGATGCAGGACGCTTCCAACCGGTCATTCTGGAAATCATTGGGGGAGGCCTATGTCCAGCAGTGGACTTCTTGCGGCTGATATGATGATGATGATGATTAATGAATCCTAGTACATAAAACCCTAGCAAAATTACTTCCATTCTGATCACGTTCAACTCCTCTCCGGCATAATTACAGTAATATTAATGACAGTACACGACAGAAGTTCTCTAAACTATAGGGAGTACGGGAGACATGTTCGCTATGTTACTGTAGCATGTACTCGAATGTACGTATTTTATTTATCCCAATTATGATTTCAAAGTACCCTTCAAAAGTTCAATACTACCTTCTTTTTTCTTACTTTATCCTTTATTTCTACCGTAATGAGACATTGAGTAAGATTATATTTCCATTTTATTCATATTTTATCTTTTTACGCTCCTTTTCTGCTCTAACAGTTTAGGCTTACCTACTATAATATTGTTTTTAAATTTATTATTACCAGTAATTTATCCCTGGACATAAAACCATAAGCAAAATTAAGACTTCCATTCTGATCACGCGCGACTCATCTCCGGCATAATTACAATAATATTAATGACAGTAATTACACGACAAACGTTCTCTGAAGTAATGTAAGTACGGGAGACATGTTTGCTATGTTGTTGTGGCATGTATTTTAATAAATTATTCCAATTTTGTTTGTAATTACCCTTTAACAGTTCAATGTTTTCTTCTTCTTTCTCTCTCTATCCTTTATTTCTAACCACATGAGACAGACAGCAAGATAATATTTAAATTTCATTACGTTTTCGTCCTTTTACACTTCTTTCCTGTCAGATCTTATTAGATTTACCTACCATAACAAAGTTTTTATTTAGTACTAGCTTTCGCCCGCAGCTCCGCCTGCGTCTATGTCGATCCATCGGGATTGGTACTTTTTCCCGGGATAAAAGGTAGCCTATGTCCTTCTCCGTACTCCAGAGAACTTGTATGCAAAATTTCATGATGATCGGTTCAGTAGTTACGGCGTGAAAGCGTACCAAACAAAAAAACAAACAAACAAATAAACAAACTCACTTTCGCATATATAATATTAGTAAGGATAAGGATAAGGATTGCCAGTAATACAGATACATAAAACCCCAAGCAATATTAAGACTTCCATTCTGATCACGTACGACTTCTCTCCGACATAATTACAATAATATTAATGACTGTACACGACAGAAGTTCCTCTAACCTAATGGGCCACGTACTTGCTATTGCTCACGTATTATGCAGTATGTATTACTAGTGTGTTATTAATTATTAAACATTGTCAACTACAATTTACATAAATGTAAGTGTAAGTTACAAAGAAGAATTTAAAGAAATGGCTCTATATTTGACAGTTTATACTTTTCTCGCTTGAAAATATTTTTATATGTATTTTTTTGTCACATACGACCTATCTCTGATAAAATAAAATAAATTGACACATAATACTTAAATACAAGAGAAGAGAATGATATGAATTACAAGTATCGTGGTAAATCGTACTGAACAGCGAATTTATTTTTATATGTTTGAATTGGTTTTAGTTTATACCACTAAGTGCACAATCAAAGGCGAGCTCCGTTGCGCGGTAGTTAACACGCCAGCCTGCGACACGAGGGTTCCATCCCCGGTCAGGTCAAGATGGAAAATTATCTTTTTCAGATTGGCTTGGGTCTTGGATGTTTATCTGTATATGTATTTGTTATAAAATATAGTATCGTTGAGTTAGTATCCTATAACACAATTCTCGAACTTACTCTGGGTATTGCTAAATCTGTGTGATTTGTTTGTATATAATATAAAAAAAGTAGTAACAACTCTGACTATTAACATTTCCGCAGCTTACACTTAGGCTACGGGCGTGAGAATAGACACTTATTTTGTAATTTATTAAACACTAGCTTTCGCCGGCGGCTCCGCCCGCGTTTATGTCGATCCCTCGGGAATAGTACTCAAGAGAACTTGTATGCAAAATTTCATGATGATCGGTTCAGTAGTTACGGCGTGAAAGCGTACAAACTCACTTTCGCATTTATAATATTAGTAAGGATTTTTTCTTTTGTTCTATTTGGCCCTCAAGCTTCATTCAGAAGCTTATTTTAGCTCGTGTCTAATTATTTTTCGAGTTATTCTTGCTTGTGTACCAACGAAATGATAGTGTAATTCATTTCGCTGATTTTGACGGATCGCCTAGCGACAATTCCCATGAATCCACTGGCTTGATCATAAACGACGCAACGAGGCGAGCAAACACCAGCCCGCTAAGTAAATCTCACTACAGCCGCACCATGACTTTTTGTTTTAGTTATTCTACACTTTGTTCATAAACATGGGTATCTATAATCCAAATTATACCGATTTCACATTATAAAGTCCACTAGAAACAATTTGCAAAACAATCTAAAACAAAAGCCGTGCAGTCTACCGAAATTCCCGTCAAGGTCACCTTATCAAACATTGCCTTTATGATCTGTGTATTTTTTTAAGAACGTCGTAAAGAATCTGAAAATAAAATTACAATTACCTTTTAGTAATTTAAAAATATAACAGATGATAAATTACAATAGGCTAGTTTCCTAAAAAAATATAATTAGTCCGTCAATTAGTAATTTAAAAAAATATTGGATACGTATTTTTTCTTTTGTCGATTGAATAAAAAATTATAAAGATATTGAGCCCTTTGAAATTCCGTTTGACGTCATAGTTTGCTACACTTTTTTAGCAAACTTTGACGTCACAAGCCCCCACTCATGAACTTTGTCGCGCTTTATCTTTTCCATTTATTGTTTCATTGACAAAAGAAAAAATACGTGTCCAATATTTTTTGGTTATCTACCTGACGGAATAATCGTTACGTTATTATTATGACCCAGGAAACTAGCCTATGAACGACATAATATGTGAGCACTATGTAGGAATGTATTATATGTATTCTTATTCAAAATAAAATTATTTTGCAAAAGTTACCCATTTGTTTTTTGATAGCATAGCAAAGAACAATAAATAAAAATATTTATGTAGAATACACAAAAGCGTCCCAACTGCCACTTTTCGCACGTTACGTAAATACAGAGTTGAAAATTGAAAAAACGCTTGACAGTTTATTTACTACAACATTGGAAACTAGTGGGACGGAGTCTGGCATTTGGCCCAACAAAAGGCAAATTAGTGTTTAAGTTTTTATCGCCCAAATATCTATTGTGGAGAGATTCATTGAATGATTTTGAATGGTAATATAATAATTTAATTGCTAGTATGACAGAATATTTGACTGTAGTTTTTTTCTTTTGTATAAACTAAAAGCCATGTCTTCTTTTTCCTGCTTTGGCAAAATATTGATTATATTGATGATGATACAATACTTATATATAATATGAATTCGAAGAACAATATACTCCATTTTGGGCAGTCATGTAAAAATATGCAATCTCATAAAAATTTATCTTGTAGTGTCAACATAATTTTTTTATACATTTTGGATGATTATTCGCAAGCTATATTAGGAGCACTTCCTACCCAGTTGAACTTTTACATCGCATCATCACCGTTTCGTGTAGGTGACACGGTCAATCGACCATGCACAACCTGGTGTCAGAGTTCTTCGGAACCGCCTTTCGGCTACCAGACCAACAGCCGAGACCGACGGCTTAACGTGCCTTCCGAAGCACGGAATCATCTTTAATATCAGACAATCAGGTGATTCAAGCCTGCGATGTTCTAACAAAACTGGAAACAACTAAACAAAGTATGCATGGGAATCGAAGCCTCGACCACGGGTGTACAGGAAAACGCCCCACGGAGGCAGTTGCATCGCATGAAAGTTGCTTTATTATTTCTTACTAGCGGTCGCCTGTGGCACTTCTCACATTAGTGAAGATCCTTCGGAAACATCGTCTAATGTTTTCTTATTTGATAGTAAATTGTGCCTTTTTAATTACAGTAATGACAACATGTTCCAATGTAAAATTGTATGATAATTGTTTCTACTGTTAGAGTATGAGTATGATTTACGAACGCATATAACATTTACAATATCAAATTTATACATATATTTAATTTACACGCCCATTGAACGAGATCTTTGTGAGTTATGGCTGTGCCTACACAGCAAAGGATAAAGGCGAGATAGAATGTGCGTAACTCAAGCTTTCAAATACAATTCAAATCAAATCACACAGATTGAGCTATTCCTAGTGTCGTGGTATACAAGCTCTACGATACTAACATATCAGCCGCAAGAAGTCCAATGCTAGATATAGGTCTTCCCCAAGGATTTCCAATACGACCGGTTGGAAGCGGCCTGCATCCAGCTTCTTCCTGCTACCTTAGTCACGTCATTCGACCATCTGGTCTGGAGAACCCTTTTGCCCCGCGATACTATACTTTATAATAAATACATATATTGGTAAACATTAAAGATCGAGTCCAAACTGAAAAATATAGTTTTCCGTCTTGCCGTAATCGGCTATCGAACCCGATTGCTTGCGATTCAAAAGCACTTGTACCACTGAGCAATAACGGAATTCAAGGAAAAGAATCAAAAACATAAAGAAATTTAATTATGGTTGTTTTTTTTTTTTAGTTTATATCACAACTACATTGTATATTTTGAATTAGGTTCTTTAATAAGATAACGCTCGGTAAGCAATACTTAAAACAGCTGCTAATTTGTGTTTTATTTTTTAGAGAAATTGACATTTAACAAAATATACGGAAAGCCATAAAAGTCTTTTTTTGCAAAAATGGCATTTTTGTGACAAGATATATAACTTTCTGATAAACAAATCCACGCTGTAAAGTACTTTCCAAAACAAATCAAATGAGCCCAAACACAATTGATGTACCTTGTTTAGTGTAAGAGTTGCTATGGCCACCATCCGACTCCATCATTAGATCATCGCAATGATTCCATAATATTGTATTGTCATCCGATTTACATATGATGCAATATGCATTCAATTTCAGCTCAATCGGTAACTGGGAAGTGTATCAAATTCAACTCCCAAGATTTGATTACAGACAAACATCGAGACAAGTGAAACTAGATAAAAGCTTGAAAAAATATTTATTTGTACCACGAGCAACTGTCAAACGATTGAAACTGTCGAAGGTTATATTTCTAAGGATACATTAAATATACAATTTTTTTTTTTTTCACATCCATAATCACACAAATCGGCCCAGCCACGCCATTTGTCCAAGGACATTAGGGGGAAAGATGAGTCTAGTGCTTAATATCGACAGATACATTGGTATCGAACGACGGTTTACTGTAGTGAAGGTATACAATATCGCTGGTACGCTAATCGACAGCCCACTATTCGATTGGTATTGATTTGAGCTGAGATCTGAGCGATTTTTCCATTTATTAAAAGAAACTACGTAATAAAAGAAAATATCGTTGAGGAAATATCTATCTAAAAGCTGCCCAACATAAAGTACAGAAGCGAACCGTTATAAGCTTCAGTAAATCACTAATGGCTGTGATAATGGCGAGGAGATAGGTCATCTATCAACACCGATCAGCGCTGTCTGACTAGGATCTAGCTGAAATAGGTATACAGATAAGGCATAAACTGAACACAGTGATCAAACTTAACGAATATAAATCGGTGAAAGAAATTACTTTAACTTTCCTTTACTCTTTTTTTTTTTGGATTGATAATTTGACACTGATGGGAAGCAAAGATGAGGTCTAGGGTAGTACACGTTAACTCAAATAATGTTTATTCACCCTTGCTTTGAAAATCCTTTGATGTACATTTCGGATTAATAAATAAATAATGGTGTTCTGGTATTCCATCTAACCATCAAATACTACACACCTAACCTAACCACAATATGTCTACGAAGAAAACTGGAATTCTTCGGACATATTTCTAAGAAACGTGGAGATAATCTCGAGAAACTCCTGTTTACAGGCAAAGTAGAAGGGAAGAGATCCAGAGGACGTAGTCCCATGCGTTGGTCCGACCAGATTCGCTCGACTCTAGAGACCAAAGTCATAGACGCTGTCCGAGCTGCAGAGCACAGGACTGAATGCCGGAACATAGTATACAGGAAGGTGTTCCATAGAGATCACGACCCTCAACAATGAGGATTACGAAGCAAGGAGGAGGAACATTTCAATTCAATTCATTTATTGCTCTTTCATATTGTACAGGTAAAATACACTTTAAATTACTACAGTCGCTTTTTAAATTGTAGCTACAACTTGAACCCTGTAGGGGCATCGCAAAATAGTTCTGGAACGGCATGCGGCTTATTTATTATATCTTGTATCAGACACAAGTCTTTATTCAAAAGGTTATAATTACATAATATAAATATAGGTCAATATTGCGAATATTGTCATTAGGTATTTATATTTAGGTCTTAATTAGTTGTCGAATTTATATCATAAATTAATATAGCTTTTTAGTTCTTTAAAATGTCATGTTTATTATATATCAATGGTAAATGGAACACAACTATGTTAGTATTATACAAGGTCCATTTAAATTAAGTACTATTTTAAGGGCTGGGTTTCATAGGTTTAAGGAATGCTTTAGTAGCAAATATCAAAAAATCAACACGCTAGTTTTTTTTTATCACTTATTTGTTTTATTAAATTCAAATCATCTAATCAGCTGTTTTGATTGTAAACGTCAGTGACTATGTAGCTATGGTAGTTCTTTTATATACAGGGTTTTTTGGTCTGTTTTTACGTTCAGGTACGGATATCTCATAAACTAGCGTGTATTTTTTTTTTATTTCTGTATTAAAGCAATTTTCTAGCTTATGGCTGCCTGCCTTTGAAATATTTTAATTGACCTGACTGTCTTACCTTAAACTTCAAGTACTGTTAAATATGGTATTGTTTTCCGTTTATATTGATATATAGAATCCGATTTTCAATTAATAGATAATAAAGTACCTTATATTCTACCTGCTCAGTGTTGTTACACCATAAGAGGCTAAAATCTAGGCCGCAAAATTTTATTTCGTTAAAAGAAAAGCGCATCCAAATCCCTTCTAGCCGTTTAGCGGCTAAGATGAAACAGACATACCGAAAGGTGAAACGTACTAAAGCATCACTTGTTGGCGATTTAAATATGAAATGAATTTTGAGGATTCTTTGGTATCAAGGCAGAATGAATCCGGCAAATGAATCCGGCTGAATGCTCTTGACCCAACTCTGGCTCACCGGATTGTTCTCGAAGCGATTTGTGAATCTCTCGGTGCTATGTCTGCCTTAATACCAAAGAATCCTCAAAAATGTCCTTATCAGGGCAACACCAAAAACAGTCCTCTTCAGGGCTTAAATAAAAATAGCTAAAGAACTCCACTCCTTTTCGTCAGCAGCCGATGACTGGCTTAAGAACTTAAAATTAAACATTAAACATTTTTCATAGGATTCTTGCTAACCATGCCATACGATATGATGATGAATAACTAATTGCAATGTACCACTAGAGACCAATGTCAAATGAAATAAAATCTGTACTGATGTTTCAAATCTACAGTATATGTTTATGTTAGATTTTCTTATTTTATAATTTCTTTTGCATATTTTACAACTTTGGAAGTATCCTTTTTTCAAATAATTAAACTCTGAGAAAAAATGGCTTTAGGAACCTCAATGACATTTTTAAAGACCTATCTTTAAACACCCCGCACGTATACAATATTTTTTTTTCTTTGTTTCAGTCCTATGTATAGGAATCCTTTTTTATGTATAAAAAACATAAAGCGATGCACAGAAGAACACGAATTTATAACGGTTCCTCTTTTTGCCATTCGGCTACGAAACCCTAAAAACGATGAAGCGGCAAATAATGATTTTCCTCCCCTTCGTTCCTTCCCATCATATACGTAAGTCAAATTATCTTATCATCTCAGCCGTTAAGGCAATAACTTATTCCGGAAATATTAAACAAGATCCCAACGTAAATATAAACTTGCTAGCAAATTCACATGAGATTCTATAGTTATAACGTTATATCCTAACTAATCCTAATCCTAACTAATATTATAAATGCGAAAGTGAATTTGTTTGTTTGTAACGCTTTCACGTTATAACTACTGGACCGATCATCATGAAATTTTGCATACACGTTATCTGGGGTACGGACAAGGCCATCGAGTACATTTTATCCCGGGAAAAAGTACTGTTCCCGAGGGATCGACATTGACGCGGGCGGAGCGGCGGACGAAAACTAGTTATTATATAAAAAAAATATAAAATTCAGCCCATTAGTATGAATACGTAATTGATCCTGACATTTATTTTATTATTCCATTCCGGAATTTTATTAGGTTAGATCGGTACCTGACCGAAATTAGTCCGAGTACCGATGTCTCCAGTTACATATCTTTCAAATTTTTGCTCCAAAATGCCTTTTTAATACAATATTACGATACTTACTTGTTGTGTGTTACCAGTGAAAGCTTACGGCTCAGAGACGTGGTCCCTTACTATGGGCCTCATAAGAAAGCTCAAGGTCACCCAAAGAGCTATGGAGAGGGCTATGTTCGGTGTTTCTAAGTGATTTTATTTAAAAGTATGAATTTCTCGAAAGTCCATTTAAATATTTTAAATCGCACTGAAAACTTTTGAGCTCTTTCATCTTTTTATTATTTGTAAAAATCATATATGCTGAGCTATGACCTATTTGGATTGCTACAGCACAAAGATACAAAGGTGCGTCTTTTCTGTATGTGATGTTTTTCTTCTTCATATTATGTAATTTTGTATTTTTCTTGTGTATGTGTGTGACTTCAGCTACAAATAAACCATTTATCTATCTATATATTCATTTGTGCCGCAAATGGTATTTAAGAAAGAAATCCAAACGTGTTACGCGTATGCACATAAACTGCCTACTTTAAAACGCGGTCACCTTATAGATAAATATAATTAATAGACTCAGGTGTTACTTTGCGGAAGTCAAAGCTACATTTACTTTGAGACAATTTACTTTGCGTGCTTCCGCCACCAGTTAGTTCATGCAAACTATTGCTGGCCAGCGCACACCCATTACTGTTAGTCCCTTCATACCCGCCACCAGTAGTTGATGCATGCAACCATGGTCGATACTGCTGCATCCGTTGAGGCTGCAGCAATGTCGGCCGTCGTCCTCGCGACACGTGTTTCGCCTCTACACGAGGCATCTTCAGGCAGTGAACCCTAGATGTTGATCCTTCGAATGACAATGTCATTCGTTGCTTGTCAGTCGAAGGATCAACATCTAGGGTTCACTGCCTGAAGATGCCTCGTGTAGAGGCGAAACACGTGTCGCGAGCACGACGGCCGACATTGCTGCAGCCTCAACGGATGCAGCAGTATCGACCATGGTTGCATGCATCAACTATTGGTGGCGGGTATGAAGGGACTAACAGTAGTGGGTGGGCGCTGGCCAGCAATAGTTTGCATGAACTAACTGGTGGCGGAAGCACGCAAAGTAAATTGTCTCAAAGTAAATGTAGATAAATATAATCAATTTGCCACCCGCCACACCTGCAAGTCCACTCTATACATCTCTGTGCCTATTAAGTTATTAGCCTAAAAATTAATTACATAGTTCTAACAATTTTGAAATATTCCAGTTTGCTGATCAAATATGCAATGCTTATTGGAATTTCAGTTAATAACATAAATTGCTGGATCCCAAGCAACCTTTTTAAGCACAAACGAACATCAGGCATTTTTCCTCTCGACTTGTTCAAGAATTTTTCATAGTATTTTTCTACTCAGAAAACTGATTAAAAGACTATGTGTATAGATATGTTACGTAGGCGAAACCGCGGGCGAATGCAAATATGAGTATAAATGTGTTAATATCATATGAAAAATATCTTTAATTTTGGTAGAGCCATGCTTCCGGCAAAAATTATTTTTGCTAGTACCTATGAATGGGCCGGCTCGTCCAGGGAAGTAACAAAATCTCACAGATTGATATTTGAGTAGAAGCTTTACCACTTCTATGCTTCGTTCGGTGAGTGAGAGAGCCGGAGGACCATCTACCCCATTTCCTCCCCCAACTCCTTAAAAGGCCGGTAACACTCCCGTCACACCCTAGTGTGCAGTTGTCCATGGGCAACGGTGATCGCTTACCATCAGGTGACTCACTTGCTCGTTTGCCGATACTGATGATAAATATCAAAACTTGTCATATACAGTCTTTCACCATGCAATACTAGTATTACAGATGTGTCAATTAGCACGAATTAAAAAAATCATTAACTGTAATAATAAATTACTGATATAAATTCCTATATCCCATGTTTACAATTTACGGGGCATAAAAAGCGCTGCCATTAAATTTGATTTTCCTAGACCTCGTCTAGAGGTCAAATATAAATAGACACAATTATTTTTGCCTCCATCAATTTGTTAGTATTCCCTTAGGGACAATAATGTTCCGTGTCATCTTAATACACATACTATTGGATGTTTTTCTGGATTCTTCAATATTAAAACAGAAGAAAGATTCGGGTAGCATTTTTGTTATTTCATTATTGAATTCCGAGATCCAAAATTGCCGCTGATATTGGCTAATTCAGGGGGTATTTTATGAAAATATGAGAAGTCGGGGCAATATACACATTTTAAATAGTTATTAAAGGCATTTCATTTTGAAGGAATTTTATTTTTGCTGTGAAAAAAGTTGATTTTAATATATTTTCACAGATAGGAATCTGTGTGTGTGCGGGGGGCATCGATTAGTGTATGTAACAGAGAGGTAATTAATTTTTAGTATTTAAATTCTTGTTACATTTATGAAATGAAATGAAAAGATATTTATTTGCGGTAAATATTGGCGCTGAAAATTAAGTGTCCTAGAAGCTGTTGAATAATATTTATTAAGTTAATTTTATGTCATTGATTAATTTATAATATATTTATATTCACAGTTTTATATTATACTAGCTTTCGCCCGCGGCTCCGCCCGCGTCAATGTCGCTCCCTCTGGAATAGTACTTTTTCTCAGGATAAAAGGTAGCCTATGTCCTTCTCCGTACTCCAGAGAACTTGTATGAAAAATTTCATGATGATTGGTTTAGAAGTTACGACGTGAAAGCATAACAATCAAACAAACAAAGAAACAAACAAACAAACTTACTTTCGCGTTTATAATATTAGTAAGGATAAGGATTTATATCCACACTTTTATATTATATTTTGTCAATTTTGCATTCCAATTATTATTTTACTAGTACTGAATAAAAACACTCCTCTGCCAGCCAAATTAATAATTTATTTTTGAATAATTTTATTTTAAGTGCTTTTATGGAGCTCGGCAATTTATTATAAATATTTTATTGTTATTCGATAACAATTGCTGTTTAATAAATGACAATTGTGTCTTGGTATCCCACCTATACTTCATAAATTTTTTTAAATAACTCAGTATGTGTGTTTGACTTCTGAGGTTTTGACAAACATGCAGCATTCAAAAATAAATATACAATGACGGGACTGTACCTAAGTACTTTAAGTTTCCGAAATAAAGGTTTGCACGCGGTTATAGGCGGAACATTCCAAATTATTATTGCCCTTACGCATTGTTTATGGACAATAAATGCTTTTGTGGAATTTCCCCATATAGGTAAGTATTCCATAATCTGGAAAGCTCCGTGGCACAGCACAGTTAACACGCCAGCCTGCGATACGAGGGTGCCCGGGTTTCCCGGTTAGGTTAAATAAATAAATATATACGGACAAATCACACAGATTGAGCTAGCTAGCCTGGTTAAGATGGAAAATGATCATTTTCAGATTAGCCTGGGTCTTGGATGTTTATCTTTATATGTATTTGTTATAAAATATAGTATCGTTGAATTAGTATCCCATAACACAAGTCTCGAACTTACTTTGGGGCTAGCTCAATCTGTGTGATTTGTATATATTTATTTTTAAATAGATGCCACGTATCCATGATAGGCTATTATCGCCGTTTGTTGATCTGCAATTTGCGATAGTCGCCAAAGAGCATATTGCAAATTTATTGCACTTTGAGCAAAGTGTATCGATGTTTTTGCCATGTACACTGGTCAGGTCATCAATAGTTAAACCAAGAAATGTTATGTCCTTAGTTTGATGTATGATTCATGTTTAGCTCACTACAAGAATCAAATAAGAAACTATTTTATAAAGCTACTAGCTTTCGCCCGCGGCTCCGCCCCCGTTAATGTCGATCCCTCGGGAATATTACTTTTTCCCGGGATAAAAGGTAGCCTATGTCCTTCTCCGTACTCCAGAGAACTTGTATGCAAAATTTCATGATGATCGGTTCAGTACTTATGGCGTGAAAGCGTAACAAACAAACAAACTCAATTTCGCATTTATAATATTAGTTAGGATAAGATGATGATGTGGTTCTGTGGTCCCTTGTCAGGGTAATAGGGCTCACATGTCCGCAATGTGCCAGGACTTTCACCAATAAGATTGGCTTTGTAAGCCACATGAGAGCTCACGAGAGAGCCCTGACTACCTGAAGCGGTCGCCACGGCCGAAATCGGTCGGACGATGTATATAATAGGGCTCACAGAAGAATGCTCCACTTCTTACGATCTTGGGCTGTGACTCTTAGCTCGCTCCAGTTGAGTTCAGTTGTAGCGACCTCCTTCTCGACTGAACGCCTCCAAGTTTTACGAGGGCAACCCGGTCTTCTCTTGCCCTTATCATTCCATAGGACACCTTGTTTGAGCAGGTGGTTATCAGGTCTTCGTAGCACATGTCCTATCCATCGCCATTTCCTCAATAGGAATTCTTGCTGAATGGGATTTTGGTCAGTTATCTGCCACAGTCTTGCGTTGGATATGGTTTGTGGCCAGTATATCTAACGCAAGACTGGCAGATAACTGACCAAAAGCCCATATCCCTAATAGATGGCGTAAACATTTGTTTACGAACGACATCACCACCTGTAGTCAGCTGGTGATGTCGTTATTGACGAGCTACGTCTCACATCCATACAGCAGGACTGACTTAACATTGGAATAGAAGACTCTGATAAGCTTGATAAAGGTATAAAACTAAAACCCGACCACTATATTTCGGAAAAAAAATACTCTTATTGATACCAAACACAATATATTTCAAAAAGCAGAGGGTATCATTTTGGATTTAGTGTTACGTCACATAGCCTATGACTAGCAGACGGTCAAGGCAAAATGCATTTAACGATTTGTATATGTTGAATAACTTTAAGTCATGTAGGAGGATACATAGGTACTCATCATTCATCATAGCGGCCAAAATCATAACCCTCCTTTTAGCTTCGCCGATAAAACTTTTACAAAATGGCGGTAAAATTGTTAGTGGGCTACTAACACCTCAGAAAAAGACGCATTTCAACATAGCTTTATTTTATTTATTCCAAATAGAAATATCAATCAGTATAATTGTAGTGACTGAATAAGACAAAAAAAAGTACAATAAAACTGCTTATTAATAAAACTAACTATATTAATATCTGCTTAAAATCTTAAAAATAAGATATATATAGCTAAAGCTATAATAAACTATAGCTCTGACACATCGTTTGAATCCAAGACCGTAAAATCAAAAGGTCAAAGACCAATCACATTAGAGGTAACCAATTAACAGAATGTACGCTCGGCACCGTGGAATAAGCCCAAAATCCCACACGATTGATTAAGTACGAACGTGTAAGATAATGGAAGATTATGCGGATCTCCTGAATGTGCGTAGTTGAAATTTGAAACGTGTCAACACAGGGCAGTTGTTTTTGGCTTTGGTATCAAAATTTAGTTCTATTAGCAGTCATAATTTCGAGATTAAAATAATTCCAGGGGGTTTATTTCAGTTAAAATAAGATCAACACTCAAAAAGAGAATACTTGTCTGCACAGAAGAAACAGCGTATATTCTTGTTTTTTATACGATTTTTAATTTGTTCTAAGACTAGCGTGAAAATCACGGCAAAATTCAAGAAAAATATATTATTAATTCTTTTTTACGAGGCATACGTAATGCTCCAGCCGTTGTTTAACGTAACCTTTTAAATTTATTAAAAATTCAGACCACGCGCTGAAATAAATATGAAGGCGAACACACATTTCCGACAGCAGTATCAGTCAGCAAATTCTTCGTTCCTCGCTGAACGACGGAATGTCTATATTCGCGATGACAGGTGCTCTCTGCTCACGTGTGACGACTGAAATTAGAGCCTTTCATGCCATCGCCGCGCTCGGAATTTTAAATTTCGAATGTTCTATTTTCAAATTTTGAAAATGCATCACCTACTTCTAATTCAAGTTATTCGGCAGCTTTCATCATCCAGTTGTATCAACTGTGTACTTTGAAGCGTGAGAACCAACGATATCAAAGGATGTTTTATTATATTTAAAAGTTTTATTATTTGGCAAAGATTATATGGCCACTTGCCTACATTAAAAAATAAAAAACTCCCCACTGACTCATCTTGATGAGTAGGTATTATTGGATTTTGACTTACTTACACTATCATACCAGATAAGACTACAATTTTTATTTTTATAATTTTATCCCTTCAGCAGTAAGAATTTCACTAGTGGACAGGCCTCTCCCAAGGATTTTTTGTGCTATGGGAGGACATTGCCATTCTCCCCACGCTTGGTAGGCGAGTTGGCGAGTTCAGTTTATTTTACATTTTTTGTGCTTTCAACACTACTGTCTATCGAAAGCATTTTTAAGCTGCAAACAATTGGAATTTGTTGGATTTGGGAAGGGAATCAAGGTTATCTTACTGGCTTCTCGGATGAACGGGGAAAACCAAGCAAAGACAGGGAGCGCATAGGCCTTTAGGTGGTTTGCAAGTATTTCATCGGGTGATGCAATACCTGCAACCACCTAAAAGTCGTAACGGATTTTGGACTTATGGGTATCGTTAGAATCATTACATCCTTCCGGGTGACATAAGCTGTATTTCTTATGCCAAGGTAGTCGTTTTTCTATTATTTTTGAAAAAAAAATTATGTTGATGTTTTATAAGATTCTATATGAGTTAAAATTGTAAAAAACTTTAACTTTAAATCAGTAAATAAAATTGTCCTGCTTTGAAAACAAGTTAACTAAGCACATTACCAAGTGACTCGTACGAAGCAAACTTTGCGAGCCGCATGTACTTCTAGGCTAAGAACTACTCAAGAAAATGTAATTTTATTTATTAAAAACTCAAGCCCTCATATACTGCGTATACACCGTGTAAATAGACCCTCGACATTCCCTTAACGGGGTGACTCAGCCCACCAATATGAACAACTTTTCCTAGAGAAACAACGCTGGGAACTCAAAAAAAAATTCGACCTTCCCATACAAACTGGCCGGGCGGCGGAACTCTTTTGTATGGAAATGACGAAATTTTTTTTGAGTTCTCAGCATTGGTCCCATAGGAGAAGTTGTTCATATTGATGGGCTGAGTCACCCCTTTAAGTAAATGTCGAGGGTACATTTACACGCTGTATATATCACACGTCGTATTTGGGTCTCTCCATCCGAGTACTGACATGATGGATTAGTCTCTGTTACGATCCGTCAACTCTCACAAATATCTTGATGTCACTAATCATAATTAATATCCTAGCAGATAAACTATAACCAACATGCAGATGACAAACCAATTTTGATGAAATTAATATGAGACCAAAATAAAAGCATAACCTTTAAAATACCTATAGCTTTTTAAATCGATACATAAATAATGAAGTTATGTTGTCATCATCATCATCATTTTGTGTAGGTGTCACGGTCAATCGACCATACACACCCTGGTGTCATAGTTCTTTGGAACCGCCTCTCTACCCCTGTGAACGTGGTTCCTTTAACGACTACCAGATGGCACCCGGGACCAATGGCTTAACGTGCCTTCCGAAACACGGAATCATCTGTATTATCGGACAATCAGGTGAATCAAGCCTGCAATGTCCTAATCAAACTGGAAATAACTAAACAAAGTATGCCTACCGTGGGAACCGAACCCACTACCCTCGGATCTACAGGCAAACGCCCTAACCACTGGACCACGGAGGCAGTAACAAACGTAAAGTACATACAGTCAAACTGAAAACCTCCGTTATTTTTTAATTTGCTTAAAAAATGGAGGGAAATCTGACAAATAAACAAATAGAATAAAATAATAACACTTTTAGAATTGTTATAGTAGGGATATAGGTATCAAACTGAATTTCAGGATCACTGTACGATGGCTTATGGCTATGTATGATAGTTAGTCGGAATGCGTGGAGTATATTTACTGAAAATTGGAGTGATAAATTGCAATAAAGAATAATTCCTCTGCCGATAAGCATGAGCACGAGCTTATGTACCAACGAGTAGCGTAGGTATCATCCACGCTGTTGTCTCATTGCTTAGTTTGGCTGAATATACACCACGCGTTCCGACTACTGGTTACTTATATATGATTGATTAGCCCCTGTGATGATCCGTCAGCTCTCGCAAATGTCTTGATGTCCCTGATAAAAAATGGCGGCTGACTGACACCCAGTTCCATTGCTAAATGCTACAAACGTTTTGTGAATTATTTATCTCTTTTTTTCTTGGATAAATGGAAGGTCTTTTGTTGAGTTTGATTCATTGTGATATCTGAAACAAAAGTTTAGACAAGTTGCCGATCTAATTGTTTTTCTTGTTTTGTATGTTCGCTTTTGTTGAGATAAAAGTTTTGACGACTGCTGTGGCTCAGTAGTATCGCACGTGTCTTTCGATCCTGGGTTCGATCCCCGCTCAAGTCTAGATGGAAAACGATGTTTGTCTGTAATGAAATCTTACAAGTTAAATTTTATCCACTTCCCGGTTACTGATTGAGCTAAAATTTTGCATGCAGGTGTAAATCGGATGTTAATATAAAATTATGGAATCGTTGCGCTGGTCTGATGGTGGACTCGGAAGGTGGCCATAGGAACTCTTAAACTAAAGTAAGCTCAAGTCCACACACTTAGTTCTAAGTATGTCGTAGATTGTAAGTTGATGTCATTTGGAGAAAATACGCTGTACAGTTTGTTGATTGTTGCCACTTCTTCTGCTCTCTGCTTTAAAAGCGGCATAAACTTAGCTTTAAGTAAGTTATTGACGTCAACAATAATAATGTTGTAAATAATTATGTCTAATTTAAGTTAACGTTCGCCAAATATTATTTAAAATATCTTACGATGAATAAAATATTTGACTATTGACTAAACAAGGTATACCAATCGTGTTAGGGCTCATTTATTGGTATGAATAGACTCAAAAACTGTTTTTTTTTTTTTCACTTATAGAAAGATTAACAATAAAAAATAACAGTAACTAAAATATCGCAGAGAGAAAACCCGCGAGTCGACCTTTTGGTTAGTATTTAGAAAAGATAAGTATCACGCTGATATTTATGATGGATTAGTCTCTGTTACAAGCTGTCAGCCCTCGCGAATGTCTTGATGGCTCCAATGAAAAATGGCAGCCAAATGACACCCGGTTTAGTTACTAAATGCATTAAACGTTTTATGAATAAATTATCTTTTTAGCGTGAATTAATAAAAGATCTTTTGTCCAGTTTGATTTGCTTTTAGTTCGGTTTTTGATAAAAAAAAGTGAACTCTATGCATCTGTTAACATATCACGCAAAATCTACTGGACCGATTTTCTTGAATTGTTGTGAACTGCGTTCATCTAGGTTTTTTAACGAAAGATAATTATAGTAACAGAAAGTAACAAAAATATCACAAGGAGAAAACCCGCAACTAGACCATTTGGTTAATATTTAAAAGAGATAAGTATTACGTTGATATTTATGATGGATTATTCTCTGTTACATGCTGTCAGCCCTCGCGAATGTCTTGATGGCTCCAATGAAAAATGGCAGCCAAATGACACACGGTTTAGTTTCTTAATGCATTAAACGTTTTATGAATAAATTATCTTTTTAGCGTAAATTAATGAAAGGTCTTTTGTCCAGTTTGATTTGCTTTTAAGATATCTATCTATTGTAAACGCGGAGTCGAACCGAGGACTTCACAGCCGCAGCATTTTCGTTTATTGAATACGTCGTTTGCCAGACAGCAGTAACATATATCATCTAAATAATGTATCACATTCAATTTCTGTTGACCAAAACAGATGGTATCATTTTTTTTGATAAAAAAGTGAACTCTATGCATCTGCCGCTCTTTCTGTTAAAGTATCACGCAAAATCTACTGAACCGATTTTCTTGAAATGTTTTGAGTATATTTCATCTATTTTTTTTTTCACTTAAGGGCCCGTACTACGTCACACTGCTTTGCATGATTGACTGTTATATCAATAATAATTAAATACTCAAGTTGAAATAAAAATGCAGCAAAGTTCAGGACTAACTCTGGTAACTATATGACTCAAAAATACGATTGCGTTAAATTTTCTCGATAGAAAAAAATTGCAAAGTTGCCTCCAAATCACGTCTAATTTACTCGGTATATAGCATTATTCACCAAATACATTAAAATTTACCTTGAAACTTTTGATTATTATTGCATTACAGATCAGGCAGCCATCATATGTTTTTCTTTTTCGAATAACCCTTGAATATTCCTAAAAAACGAAAATATCCAAAGTAGCCAACGCGTTTAGACCATCCGCGTTTGTATCGCCACGCCGCCTGGCATATGGCGGGCTCTTAAAGAAAGATAATAGTAACAGAAAGTAACAAAAATATCTCAAGGAGAAAACCCGCGACTAGACCTTTGGTTAATATTGTAAAGAGATAAGTATTACGTTGATATTTATGATGGATTAGTCTCTGTTACAAGCTGTCAGCCCTCGCGAATGTCTTGATGGCTCCAATGAAAAATGGCAGCCAAATGACACCCTGTTCAGTTACTAAATGCATAAACTTTTTATGAATTAATTATCTTTTTAGCGTGAATTAATGGAAGGTCTTTTGTCCAGTTTGTTCGCTTTTAACATATCTTCCTATTGTAAATGCGGAGTCGAACCGAGGACTTCACAGCCGCAGCATATCCGTTTACTGACTACGTTGAGTTTTCCAGACAGTAGTAACATATTATCAAAATTATACATTTCATTTAATGTCTGTAAAGCCAGCTTTTTGATACGAAGGTGAACACTTTCAGTGTTATTATAAAACACGGACTAAAGTTAGTACCAGGTTTAAGCCGGGGTCTAAGTCAAGTACTAAGGAAAATCGTATTATAAAACGAGGTTTATCGTTTAAGCCAGAGATGATCCTAGGTCTAAAGATAAACCTACAATTCCCTAGTTTAACTCTAGTACTAACTTATTTTGTTACCAACAAATAGGTCACTTTTCACCAAAAAAAATGCTTTGATGCTAAAATCTATCTCAAATCCTATTACCCTATTCGCAATGAGCAAAATCCTGGAAAATGCGAAGAAATGAATAAAACCAACACATAAAATTATGAAAAAATATTTTAATTATTTGCATTTTAACATATCAAAACATTTAATTAGATTATTTTCATCGCTTTTGTCGTCATTTATATTGTACAACCGCCACAAAACAATGACTTTTAGGAACCTTGATTTCATATTAGGAAAAAATAGTTTGTACAAATATAAACAAATTTTTACACCATATTCACTTTTACTTTATTCACGTAAATTTTATCTCACAACTATAAAACAATTACTTTCGAGACACTGCACCGTTAATTCATTAAATAAAAATATATTATTTACAATCATATTTGTAAACAAACTTTGAGGTTACTTTGGAACAAATTCGATTTATTGCGCGCGCACACGCGTTCCGTTTCAGGTTTGTAAAATTATTAAATCGTTTTGTATAAAGTATGATTTTTTTATCTGACCACTGAATATATCGTTTATGACATAAATAAACATGTTTCACCATTTTAATTTTATTATTTTTAGTTTTATACTAGTTTCAAACAATACATTTTATTATCTATACATATACTAATATAATATACATATAATAAAACAGTAAAAATATTTTGTCTGTACATTTCGAATTTTTGACTGAAATGGATAGAGGGACGCCTAAAAAGAATAATAGAAAGCAAAAAAAAATTTTTATAATTTTTTGTCTGTCTGTCTGTCTGTCTGTCTGTCTGTCTGTCTGTCTGTCTGTCTGTCTGTCTGTCTGTCTGTATGTATGATCACGATTATCTCCGAAAATACTGAACCGATTTACTTCAAACTTTCACCAATTGCTTTGTTTTAACTCAGCAAAACATCTAAAGTTTGTTTCATCAAAATCGGTTCATTAAAAAAAAAGTTATCGTCATTTGAATGAACTCAAAGCATTAGTTTGCCTGCAAAATATACACGGTGAATTTTTTATCGTTTTGGACCCTTAAAGGGGTGACTCAGACCATCAAAATGAACAACTTTTCCTACAGGAACAATGCAGGGAACTCAAAAAAAAATTCGACATTCCCATAGAAACTGGCCGGGCGGCGGGACTCTTTTTTGTGGAAATGACGAATTTTTTTTGAGTTCCCAGCATTGGTCCCATAGAAAAAGTTGTTCATATTAATGACCTGAGTCACCCCTTTAAGGGTACAAATGTTCCTAAGGGATGGACACTAGCAGCGGCGTCGTAGCCGCGGGCAAACGGCAAACCAACCGAAACTTCGTGTAGCGTATATATTCTTTGCCGAAACTGCTGCGCCTAGAAACTTGAAATTTGGTACAGGGGTTATTTTAATGATGTGAGTGAGCGCTAAGAGAGGATTTTTAAGGAATTTAACTTCTAAAGGGGTAAATTCATATGGAATATGGAGTATGAAAGTAGGTATATAAGTTTCTCATTTCTGGACTATGAAGTATGAAAATAAATAGGTATGTTCTCGATTACAATTGAAAAAGATGTATGTGGGTGAAATGGACAAAATTCACCCCTAAAGGGGTAAAATGGGAGGGTAAAGGTTTTATGGAAATTTTCTCATTTCTGGACTTAGAAGTATAAATAATATCCATACTCCCATACCCCATATCCCATAAATGAGAAAGTAACTCTGTCTGTCGTTTTTTACGCTTCAACCATTGAACTGATTTGGATGAAATTTGGTATGGAGGTGTGAGGCCCGAGGAAGGACATAGGGTATGTTTGATTCCGGGAAATTCTACTTCCCGAGGGATTAATTGTTCCCGAGGGATCGACACTAACGCGGGCGGAGCCGCGGGCAACAGCTAGTTTATTTTAATATAATTATTAATATTTACAGAATATTATTTAATATTCTGAAAATGTTTCAAGCATTTACCTCTTGCCGTTATCGATACCGAGCAAAAACGAGCAAAAAAATCACGTTTGTTGTATGGGAGCCGCCTTAAATGTTATTTAATTCTATTTTTTAAAGTTTGTTGAAATACATCATCTGTGAATTTCAACTGTCGAACAATCACGGTTCATGAGATACAGCCTGGTAACAAACGGACGGACAGACAGACAGACAGTCTGTTTAATAGGGTCCCGTTTTTACCTTTTGGATACGGAACCCTTAAAAATGTTTGCTATTTTTCCGACATTGGATCTATAGCAATTGCCATACTTTTATTTAAATCTGTGGACATTTGGCGCGGTAAAACCTATAAAGTACAGGTTGCATCAGATAACTGTTGACTTCAATAGACAGTAAACTAAAGGGCTCTGACATAAACCGCATTGCGACTATACTAACTCGAATCGCTTTCTCTCAGTTTCATTTTCCCTCGAATTCATTGTGTCCGAAATAGGTTAATACCTGTTTCGAAAACAATTAATTTGAGGCACCAACCGCTTAATGCGCCGCCGTAACTACGTGTTAATTAACCCATTAATTGCTACTATTTTGTTAACAATACATACCTATTCAATATCACGCGACGTCACGTGATCTGACAACTACAGCGTTAACCCTCAATATGGCTTTAAACGTTTAGAATAAAAGAATAAGATAGGATGCAAGATTGTAATAGAAAATCTGCCAAATCTATTACTGGTAGCAATAAAATGCCATTTATGGAATATTGCGCAAATATCATTAAGACTGTAAATAAAAGAAATAAATAGCTTAAAAGAATATAGTGGACTAACATTATTAAGTAATATTAAGTACCATATATTATATAAAAACACAGCATAAGATAAGTTAATAAAAATGTATAATATAAGATAGCAATAAGATATAGATGTAACCTCTATAGTAGAAGTAGTATATAATAGTAAAGTCGAATAGTAATAAAAGTGAATGTATAGCGAATAGAAAAGATAGAATACAAAGATAATGTATAACACATAGGATAGGGTATAAAATAAAGTAAATTGTACACTTAATTCCCTACCCTAGATAATTTGAAATAAAGACAATAAAGATATAGTTAGATAGAGAACGTAATTAGACGGAAATCCCATCCGTAAACGAGTAAAAGATGATGCATGAAAGTTAAATAAGAAGTATGGAAGTACGAGAGGAATAAATGCGAGAACTGTATGAATGAGAAACTAGGGAAAAACAGGCTCCCATCCAGTTGGAGGTAGAGAGAATAAAAAAAAAACCCTCAATATGAACGACTTTTGCGATAGGATATTTTTTTTTTAAACTCGAGCTTTTTATCATATAGGACAGCAAACGAGCAAGCGGGTCACCTGGACAACTGCAACACCAGGGTGTGACAGGGGTGCGTTGTCGGCCTATCAAGGAGTTGGGGGACGGAAATGGGGAGCGGAGAGGGAAGGATGGGCCTCCGGCTCTCTCACTCACCGAACTAAGCATAGAAGCGGTAAAGCTTCTACTCAGACGTCGATTTTCTGTGAGAGTATGGTACTTTGACAGCTCCGTGGCGCAGTGGTTAACACGCCAGCCTGCGTCACGAGGGTGCCCGGATTCGATCCCCGGTCAGGTCAAGATGGAAAATTATCTTTTTCAGATTGGCCTGGGTCTTGGATGTTTATCTATATATGTATTTGTTATATAATTATTAATTAAAAATAATTTATTTTTGATAAATATTTATAGACCTGATCGTAATATTGACATTTTTTTACAACTGTTTAAATAGACTATTACATATTATAGAACACCAAGAGAAGAAAATGCGCGTAATTATTGGGGGAGATTTTAATATAGACGTGAAAAATGACTCAAGTGAATCTCGTAAACTGATTGACACAATGCTCGCATCAAACTTGAACTTGACAAATAATAAGAAAATATGCACAAGAATAACAAAATCTACAAAATCATGTATCGACCTCGTATTTACAAATAATAGGATAAAATATAGAATTTTGATAGAAGAGCATGGATTATCAGATCATAAAAGCGTTATATACAAATTTGAAGTAAAGGACATTATTGAAATTAAAAGGATTTCTTACAGATACAGAAGGACATTTAGTGATAAAAATATGAATTTATTTAAATTGGCATTGCAAAAGATTAAATGGGATAAAATCATAAGGAAAGAAAATGACATAAATAAAAATTTTGATACATTTCATAATATAATTGAATTAAATCTTAATAATTTTATTCCGAAACAGAAATTAATAAATAAAAATAAAAAGAAAACTTGGTTGACAGTAGGACTAAAGAAGGCATGTACGCATAAAAGGATACTGAGACTATTAGTAAATCAAAGAAATAATAAAAGCCTATTATAAAAAATACGCGCGTATTTTAAAAAAATGTGTTGACCAAAGTAAAAGAATAAACTTTACAAAAACGATGCGTAAATCCAAAAACAAAGTGAAAACTATGTGGACTATGATAAAGAATATTACAGAAAACCGTATCAATATTACCAAAAATATAAAACTAATACATGGGGATTCGGTAATAGAATCACCCTCGTCGGTTGCAAATACGCCGATTATTTTGCGACCATAGGCGAGACGCCGGCCGGTGCAAGCGCATCAACACAGCCACACTGTAGTAGGCAAAGGCAAACGTCACACGTCCCGCCGCTTAGACCACCATCTGGCGCCGAGATAACAAACTCGCTGTATTTAGCGTCAGTCACAGAACGCGAGATATTTAGTATGCTACGAAAACTGAAATGTAAACATAGTTACGGTATAGACCAAATCCCATCAGTACTAATAAAGTTTTGTGCTCAGGAATTAGCATCACCACTAGCGCAGTTAATTAATCAATCTTTTACAGAAGGATGTTTCCCAAACAAATTAAAGACAGCTAAAATAAGACCGGTACCAAAAAAGAAGTGTAGTAAAATGGAACCTGGCAATCTGCGACCTATAGCACTTTTATTGAAATTTTCGCATATTTTTGAAAAAGTAATGACCAATAGATTATACAGTTTTTTAGAAAAGTATAAAATTCTTAACAAACACCAATATGCTTTTAGAAAAAAACATTCAACGTCATATGCAGTATATACGTATATACAGGAAGCTCTTAATTACATAAATGACAAAAAATACGCTATTGGTTTGCTATTAGACATGACGAAAGCATTTGATAAAGTATCCCATAAGCGATTGCTAGAAAGACTGTACGACTGCGGCATACGCGGCCACGCGCATCGATGGATTAAATCTTACCTGAGCGACCGCAAACAGTACGTCGAACTCGAACATTATTGCGATTCTGGTGAAATAAAAAACGTTGTTTTGGAGCTGAGGGAGTTAAATTGTTCAATTCCACAGGGAAGTGTGATCGGATGTGTCCTATTTTTAGTATATATTAATGAATTGCCTAAACTTTTTGACGACAACCTTTGTGTTATATTTGCCGATGACATTTCCTTATTATTTAAAACTGACAACTCAAACGACGCGAACATTATATTAGACAACTCTCTTAAGAAAATTGACTTATGGCTACAAGAGCAAAATTTAGAAATCAATATTAAAAAGACGAAACTTATGCAATTTAGACCTTATCAAAAATCAGCACTAAATTTAACACTAAAATGTAACAATCAGACTATAGAACAAGTTTCAAATTTTAATCTTTTAGGTATCACACACAATAGATTCCCATTTTACTTGGAAGTTCCATGTTGCTAACACCAAGACCAAATTGTGTAGGTTTATATATGCTTTAAAAGTAATCAAAGCAAATACAAACTTTGAAACTGCTTTATCTACTTACTATGCCTACGCTTACGCCTGGCTCAAATATGGAATTATACTTTGGGGAAATAGCGCTGAATCAAATAGTATATTTATCTTGCAGAAAAAATGTATTCGTATTTTGACTAATATTAAAAGACGTGAAAGCTGTAGACCTCATTTTGTAAAGAATAAGATTTTGACCCAACCTTGTATCTATGTTCTGGAGGTGGCAGTCTTCGTAAGAAAACATTACCAATTATTTACGCAAGTTAGTAAAATACATACCAGAAATACGCGCCACAAAAATAGATTATTACTGCCGAATTCAAACCTTGAAATATTTCATAAGAGTGCCTACTGCTCTTCTATTGTTCTATATAATAAAATACCACAGGAGATTAAATCTATAGAAAAGGAAAATATTTTTATACAGAATTTAAAAACTTTTTTGATAAATAAATGTTATTATTCAGTTAAAGAATTTTTAGAAGATAGAAATAAGTAGACTATATATTTGACAAATTATTTTTATTTTATGGCCGAATTATTATGTATTGTTTCTAATATTGACTAAGTATGTATTAGTTTTATTGACATGGAATTTTTTTCAATGTGTAATGTATAATTATATCGCAACACCCTTACTGGGTATTTTTGTGCATGTATGATATTATTATTATATTTTATTGTATGTGTAAAATTAGCGATGAATAAATGAATAATTATAGTATCGTTGAGTTAGCTGAGGCTAGCTCAATCTGTGTAATTTGTCCGTATATATTATTATATTATATTCCCCGGACGAGCCGGCCCATTTATGCTACTAGCAATTCATTTTGCCGGTAGCGTGGCTTTACCATGATTTTCTAATTCGTGAGCTTCCTAATCAGACAAAAAAAATCCTTTGTTCTGGATTTACATGTCCAATGCGATGCCAAAACCAAACCGTCTTTATGGGCCGTAAGCAGTAAACAGTCAGGGGTGTTAACCACAACTGCTTTATCATCATCATCATCATCAGGTCCTTTTTAGTCTCCACTACAGGAGCAGGACCCTCTCTATACTACTAGGGCCATACTTGGCCAGAGCAGCCAGAGGACTTGGCCTACACTCTCCACGCTGGCCAGACGGGTTTGAGAGGTCTCTTAGATGTTTATAAGCTTTGTTTAGCTTGTATTTCCTAAGTCGCCTTCTACGACATCCACGGGAAGACTTGGAGTGGTCCTATTCTACTCTGCCGGATACCACACGGTACTCAACTGCTTATCCGGTTGCAAGTATGGCATTGGGTACGCGAGCCTAGCCTCCCAAGCTGCTGAAACTTATATACTACAGCGTGTAAATGATTCGCCGACTCTGTGTGTATTAAAAATCGAGGTTTCCATCCAAAGAAGTATTAGCGGCACGTTTAAGTTCCCAGCATAGCTCCCATAGGAAAAGTCGTTCACTATTTCGGGTTAAGTCATTTCACAAATTTTATTGTAATTGGAGCCAGGTGCTGCTATTAAGATGGAAGGATTATTTTATAAAACTATACGTTTCCTAATATAATCCTCTGTCTGCTCTGGCCCAAGTATGGCTCCGGTAGTACAGAGAGGGTCATGCTCCTGCAGTGACTAAAAATACCTGATGATGATGATGATGTTGATACGTTTTATAAAACGTTATCCATACGACACCCATATAAAAATCTTTGCAGTTTTGGAGACGCAGAGTAATAGAGGACATACTTATATTTGTCGTGTTATGGAAAGAACTCCCAAAAATAGGCAAATGTAACATCATGCATCTTCACAATTTGTATTCCGGCTGGTCGCGCCCGCGGGGAAAAACCCGGGTCAGTCTGAACGTGATAAAGCCACGCACCCACAAGACTGAGTTGCAGATTCTAAGTAGGTATATAATCGACTTCCAAACTTTTTCGAGGGTCGGCACTTCACCTGCATGTTTTTATTATTTCTTTTAGATGAGTTGTTACTATAGATATTTTGAAATTGCTACCATTCGACACTCAATCACTTATTTTGTTAATACATGGATACTATGACGGCTTTTTCTATTTACAGATTGGTCTATAAGGCCTAAAAGCCAAGTTTAGCATATTTGTCGGCGTGTAGGAGTAAAATAGAATCCAAAAAGTGATGGGTTGCTAACCGCTTCGCCTACATGATTCCTTATATTAACGACAATTCCCTCGATCGGCTTTTAAAAACTGCAGGGAAGAGAAGCACCCAGCACATGGTACATTCTATTATTTTTCTTTTTTCCCAGACTAGCATGGAAGAATATTTTTGTTACCCAATGTGTAAATCATATGTATCATATATCATATCAGTGTGTAATCCTAGTCTTCATCGTCACTTACCATCAGGTGAGATGGGAGACAAATGCCTACTTCAACATTTAGTATATATATATATATATATTAACTTAGCAGGGCAATAATTTCGGAGACGCAGAGTAATTTTTATTCCAGCTGGTCGAGCCCGCGGGAAATGACCACGGAGACGAAGTTGCTGAAACTACATTTTTATTAATAAAATCTAGTATTGTTCCAAAAAACAAAAACCCCATCTGCCGTCCCTATAAAAAAGTATAACTTATTTAATAAAAACCAAACATTTTATTAAATGTTTGAGTAAAATTTAATTAACCTAGTTTTGTACAACGTAATTGGGTTGCCCTTCTCCACTTTTACTGCTTTCATTTTTGCCAAGGCAAAAACAACCTTATTAGGTTATAACAAGCATCAAATTATTTACATTGTATGGCGCACGTCCTCTTTTGTCCAGGGTGCCCGAACACCTGTAATCTGGGCTCTCACCTGCACTCTGGCATCTCCTTGCAGCATCTAAGGAAAGCATGGAAGTGGCCCATAATTGGGCTGCAAAAATGTAGTAACTAAAGTACCATCGGCACGAAAAGAAGAAGAAGAAGCATCAAATGGGACCTTACAAACCACAAGTAATATAAGATTTTTTGTAAGTGTGGAAGTGAGACGGTAAATATACCTGAATTCCTTGATTTTATTAAATAAAAATATTCTAATATGCCGCTTATGTTACTATATAAGTCATCCAAAAATTATGTATCCAATTATCCGATCTCTGCTCCATCTATATATTTTAGAACTTTTTCTTGTCGATGAAGTAATTTCCACGCATGCCAATCCTCAGTCATCCGTTTGACATCCTTATACAATATGACATTTGCCTCCTCTTAATCTCTTAATCTGTCCGTCCGTATATGTTCTAGGCCTATCTTTTCCTCTCCTTACCTCGATTGTGTCTTCTAAGATGGTTTTGATGACATGGTCATGACATACAAGTGGCAATTGGAAGTTATGATCTCTACTCATAACTTTCTAATACCAGCCTTTTCTATGACTTTACGCTTTGACTGTGGGTAAGTTATTATTTAAGCCAAGCCCATATGCACTTGTGTAAAACTTTGTAAAGCAATAGTTTTGGAGACGCAGAGTAATTTGTATTCCGGCTGGTCGAGCCCGCGGGAAATAACCCGGGTCACTCTCCACGTGATAGAGCTACGCCGACCACGAGACTGTTGCAGAATCTACGTTTTTAACCCATTTTGTAAATGGAGGTTTGTTATTTGACTTGAATGTTTAACTTTATACAATAAATAGGTTTCTGAAAATAACTTTTAATTTAACTGCACGTTAAAAATGTGAAATATTTAGCGCAGAGAAAAAATGCTACTACTTTACGTTTTTTTTTTGTTTGTTATTTACGTTTTATGTAGCGTAGTTTCCTTTTTATGGGTTTATTTTATATAGAAAAGCTAATACAGATATAACACACTAAAATATTGAGCCTAGACACATTTAAATAGACGTCCCATAGACACATTTTTTTTCTTCGTCGTTTTTGTCTCTTACGGGGCAGACAGAATCTAGGGCAATAAGGAGTAAAGAATAAGTTTAATGTGTCTGGTAGGCATATATCTAGATCGAAATGGAAACCAAAAAAATGGGTCACTGGCTATTGACATGATTCTTCAGATTTTCATTAATTCCATTTCTCGGATTTTCCAATCGACGAAAATAAGCTGGTAAATTTTAGTGTTTGCTAACGTGAATAACACTTTTACAACAATTCAGTCATGGCAATTTTTTAAGGATAAATAAAATCAAACAAATTGAATTAAATTTCTAGCACGAAATTTATTTTATAGACGTGATATCTAAAAAAAAGGCTAAGTGCGTGTAAATCTTTATAAAGTTTAAAATTATTAAAAATAATTTTATTATATTACTAGCTTTCGCCGGCGGCTCCACCCGCGTCAATGTCGATCCCTCGGGAATATTACTTTTTCCCGGGATAAAAGGTAGCCTATGTCCTTCTCCGTACTCCAGAGAACTTGTATGCAAAATTTCACGCTGATCGGTTCAGTAGATACTGCGTGAAAGCGTAACAAACAAACAAACAAACTCACTTTTGCATTTATAATATTAGTAAGAATGTAACTAGAAACGTATGCTTGTCGCAATTTTTTGGTCTGTGCTTAAAGACATTGCTTCGTACCAAATTTTAAGATTCTGAGATCACGGGAAATACCCTGTAGGTATTAATTCTCTTGCGAATGTCAAAATATTGCGGCATAAACGACTGTATCTTTTGATTGCTTTGGCTTAGAAGTTTGATTTTTTCACAGCTCTAAGGAACAGTAGACTTGAGTATTTGATATGAATTTCAGCTTGATAACTTTACGCGTTTCTGAGATAAAAAAGCCTTGACAGACAGACGGACAATAAAGTGATCCTATATGGGTTCTGTTTTTTTCTTTTGAGGTACGGAACCCTAAAAATGTGAAAACAAGACTTAATAATATGTAGGATATTCTGATGACTAACTGCATAAACAGCATTTATTTAGAAATGCTTGTAAACTTGCTTGCTCAAAAAACTTGTATTTTGGTACCTAAAGACCTAAATATACTAGCTAGACTAGCTCCGTGGCGCAGCGGTCAACACGCCAGCCTGCGACACGGAGCGACCGGGTTCGATCCCCGGCCAGGTCAAGATGAAAAATTATCTTTTTTATTGGACTGGGTCTTGGATGTGTATCTATATATGTATTTGTTATAAAATATAGTATCGTTGAGTTAGTATCCCATAACACAAGTCTCGAACTTACTTTGGGGCTAGCTCAATCTGTGTGATTTGTCCGTATATATTTATTTATTTATTATGTTTTTGACACAAAGAACACATTCATCATTCACTTACCCTTAACTGTTTGATATGTAATTTGAGTTGCGTCATATCATATTGACACATGTGCACCATGGCTTGCCCCAAAATTTATCTCCCCTAAACTTGACACTTCTTATCTCTCTACTGATAAGCATCCCAATTCGGAATATCTCATAATTGCTTTCTCTGTATTATAAAATAAAGTGTTTATGAAAGTACAACTGCAGTATTTTATAGAGGTATCCCGGTCTTCCCTTCTCTGTTTCGTCTTTTTCAGATTGGACTGGGTCTTGGATGTGTATCTATATATGTATTTGTTATAAAATATAGTATCGTTGAGTTAGTATCCCATAACACAAGTCTCGAACTTACTTTGGGGCTAGCTCAATCTGTGTGATTTGTCCGTATATATTTATATTTATTTATTTAAATATCATCATCAGGTTCTTTTTAGTCTCCACTACAGGAGCACGACCCTCTCTGTACTACTAGGGCCATACTTGGCCAGAGCAGCCAGAGTACTTGGCCTACACTCTCCACGCTCTCTATTTAAATATATTTAATGTCTTTCATAATAATTGTGATTGCCTAAAAGTTTTTTTTAATAAAAAAACTTTCAGCTGAACTTTTTTATCTGACACGACGAACACGACATGTTTACGCAGTTAAAAATCGCTTACGGCCCATAAAACCCGACCAATATTGAATTTTATAGTGGCAACTTAAAGCGCCGCATTGGCCACTCGTAAATCCCCAATAAAGGAGGTTGGCTGTCTAGAGTCAATTGTTAGTATCTGATACGATAGGAGTTACTATACTGCGCTTTTTACGGGCTTGACAGATCCAGATGTTACAGATTCGTCTCTCGAAGAGCTAATACGAGTACATATGATCCAAAAATTTGATCTTTTTGGTTTTTAGGGTTCAGGACGACTGATTGACAAAGTAGAACCCTTATAGGATCACTTGTGTGTTTGTCTTTCTGTCCGTCTGTCACACACAGCTAATTTGATCTAAGTCTAAAATTATTAACTTGATATTTGGCACCCTTATAGGTATATAAGGTATATACAAATTGCGTACGTAAATATATTTTGAATGTAAGGGTATTTATGGGATAACATGCGAGGTACTTGCGAGGACCGCAAATATATATTTTTTTATAATTTTAGTATATATTTAAATTTATCTTCAATCCGAAAATTAAGAAAAAACATTTCTTTTTCATAACTTTGCTGTTACTATTTATTTTTTGCTAGAATTGTTTTTTAAGGTTAAGTTTTAGATATTATTGATATTTAATTAGTTAGATACTGTTAATACTTAATCAATAAATAAACTGGTTGTTCAATTATAAGGTCAACTTAAAAAATTGGTTGTCTGTAAGTCGGTTTACGGACGATAATTTTACGTGATAAGAGAGATAGATGCGTCACAACGCCGATCGTGCCTCTTGAACATGGAACGTGACACTTTTTCGGCAGCCGGCATTTATCGATTTATAAGATGTTATCACGTCATACTTGTTGGCGTTTAATTTTTAATAAGTGTATGCGTTTGTCTATACTTCAATCTTAAGTATCATTCAGTTTGGGAGAAATATAAATTAATGTACCAGCGCGCAGATGGTAATAGCTGATTGAGAGAATGTGCGAAAATCTAAGTAATCATATAAGAATGCTGCTTACAATCCATTCGTATTTGATTTCGTTTTCTACCTAATGCTAACCAACATGCTACTCGTGACTCTTAAGGCGAGGCCTCAAATGTTTGGTACCATCGCTCGGCAAAGAACTGATCAAGTGCGCGCAAGGGATAGCGCTTGGCGGTTTAGCCCGTGAATGATGAGATAGGAGATAGTCTCGAGTCGCTCAAAGAAAAAAACGTAAGCGCCAAATTCGTTATTTCTATTTTATATAAAATCAGACCGGTTAATTGTATTTTCATATTTACATTTTGATGAATTACTAATAACCTATCTTTTAGTCTAAAAATCATTATTTCATTCGTCGCATTTGAGCTACAATAACAAAAACTCTGCGAACGAAGACCATTTTTCAAAAAATATTTCTATCGAGTAAATTTTATCAAAACGTGTTTTCATCTTCAATTTATGGAGATGAAATAGTCAAAAATCATATTACTTAGATTTGAAACTCCTAATTTAAGTATTTTGCGAGATAAATAAGATTCAGAACGACCTTATTTACAGTGGTATCACCTTAAATACCTAGGCTCTGTTTACCCCCCAAGGAAAAAAGATGTGTATATATGTGTTAAGCTTAAGTTTTATCTATCGCGAAATGTTTATGCAGTTAAATATAGATTACAGGCCATAAAACCTAAGTATTATTGGATTTAAAGTGGCGACTAAAAGCGTTGCCGCATTGAACACTCGTAAACCCTAAGTAAAAGAGGTATGTCTAGTGTAGTCTATAGTTAGGTTGATGCGTTTTAGCTAAACGCTTATCCATTTTAAAAATTCAAATCATTGTTGACCTCGATAAGGCCAACGATAGGATGACTAGCGTGGCCAAATATTGTAATAACAAATAATAATAACCCATAACCCACTTATTTTTCTTTTAAAACGCAATAGTTCCTCCTCCGACCAAGACCTGTTCAAGAACATATCATACATTAATATTTCCAGGAACAGGTTCTGGCTGGAGACCAACATTACATCAACTTCTCCAAAGGGCCTCTACGTGTTGGATCTATATCCCCACACAAGCCTCTCAAAGGACCGGGTAACACTCGTGAACCTAAGGAGATACAAATAATAATAATAAGATATGTTTACTTTTCTCCAAAATTCTTGTAACTAAGACATAATCAATGTAAAAATTATTTGTTACACGGAAGAGTCCAATGTGGAGAACTGGTGCCCATGCTAGATTTCTAAAAAACCTGTTTTACGGTTCACCAGGACTCGTCTTTGATTTTGGCACTAAATACTTAACAATTAAAGCAAAACATACATATAAAATATAATAAATAAGACTTTTAGTGCAAAAATGCAAGACCGAAAATGCTGTTTTAAAATATTGTAAAAAATATATTAATAATGACTAATAGATAGGTACTCTTAAAATATATAACTTTATTATTGTCATTACACAAAAGAAAAGAAAATAAAAAAAGAAACTAGACTTAAGTTACAACTTCCAAAAAGCTTTACGTCTGCTCATTTGTCAGGTGTTGTAAAAAATCAGTGACAACTTTTTTGAAATTATAACTATTGAGTGTATAGATGCATATATTAGAATTCATTTTTTTTATATTAATACGGCCCTAAATAACAAAAAGTGGTCTGAGCTCGAGTGAATACCTATTTTTTTACACGTTGAGAGCGGTCACGAAACAGCTGTAGCGGTATTCCTCTGATGCCAATATTCGTTAATTTTAAAATAAGAAGGGGGATATAAACTATGTCAAAGGCTTTGCTGAGGTCTAAACATATAACGAGATACTTTATATTTGAATCGAGAGCTGTAACAGCTTTTTCAATGAGAGTACCAACTGCTTGAGAATTAGACGTGCCCGGGCGAAAACCAAATAGATTTTCCGACAGAAGAGATTTTCGATATATCTGGTAAGGTACCGACCGATAATACGTTCTATAAATTGATGCTACATAATATAACATATCGGATTCGTACAAGGCATCGCATAATAAATACATTCCCATTTCATAGAAGCCATGAATTAAGTATCAAGTTTAAAATACCTGGTATACATTATTTTATACTTTTGTATTTTTTATGAGACCTAACTTTTTGATTCGTAGAATACAGCTATCAAAGATAGGAAAGCAACGTCAGGCAAAAAATACTGGAATCGTAAATAGTGGCTAGCCCATCTTAATATCCTCTTGATCTACTTTAACGACCAGTATAGTTAGTCCAGAGTAGTTTATTTTATGTTTTTTATATACTTACAAGCCAGTGTATAACACTTTAATTAAACTTAATTGAAAACAGAGTTATATATTTTTCTATGCTTCTTTATAATCATAGACTAACGATTGACCCGCCCCAGCTCTGCACGTATAGTAGAGTTACAGAATAAGTACCAGACTAACGTACAGAAGTCGCACTCTGCAAAGGTATTCAAAGAAATATCAACTCAATGTAGTTAGCGATATAATTTAACTTGCGTCAGAACGCAGCATTTTTTAGTTTACATACCTACAGCAAGCCAATTTCATACTTATAGTTCTAAAGAAACGGTTCATAATTCGTTGAAGTCGGTGAACACTTATGATTTGTTCGGTTTTCACCACCGAAGAGGTCGCCGCGCGTAGCCCAGACTCTGCCTCCATGACAAAAGCCATTGGGTAGACACGGGGTTTGGTCTACTACTAAGTTGGACTGATGTGTATGTCACAAAAAAGTGTTCCTTAAAAGGCCAACTATATAAAGTGAGTCCCAAGAAAAGCGCTACAGCCGAGATGGTGGAAGAGTGGTGGTAGCTCCACCGTGCCCACCTTTCCGGTAATATGGCGTGGAGAGAGCGATCATGTGGTTTTTAGCGGGTGCGAGTCCCGCATAACTGTTCTGTACCCCCGTAGCAGATTAGTATGCATGCTAAAAAAAGGTATGTTTTCGACACCGACACTTGGAGTGAGCATATTACGAGTATGCTTACATATTTTGTCTTGTAGTATTTCCCGTCATCGGTTTCTAGCATTAATTTTTCGATATCTCGATACTCATTTAAATGATATGGTGTAAAATGTCATAATAATGTGCTTATGCGTTTATTTATTTATTTTTAAAGTTATTAATTTATTTAAGTCGATCAGGATTAAAACTGCATCCGTCTTAATAGTTTTGGAATCAACGCAGGATGCGTGACGAATTTTTAAGAAGAGATAACGGGTATAATATGTTTTTATTAGAAGATAGTGAAAATACCATTGCGGATTTTTGGAGATTTATAAAACAGGAATACTCCATCATGCATTGTTACGTTATATCTCAAAGGGATTTTGATGAAAGCTCCCGGGTAAACCATCCGGAAGCTTTTATCAAAAACGCTTTTTGCGACACTTCCAATAATTATTGTTATGTTGCAATCAATTTACACAATACCTTGACTAATCATATTTCTAAGCCTGCCATAATTCTACCTATGAAAACCGCCGTTTGTGAAAGTTTTTCGAGTTTACCGCGAACAGACAGACGCGTTGGAGGACCTTGTTTTATGATATATAGTGATACATATATAATATGTATGTTGTAGTAGCTGTTTAGATGTTTAACATAAACAGCTATACGCCGCTACAGCAATCCGTTTCTGAGAAAACCCTAGTAGTAAATTGGTCCTAGTCTATCACTAACTTCGTTTAATACAAAAGTTTCCAAAACAGGAATTGTGAATTCAACTGTGAGATTGGCAAATGCAATTTGTCAAAGCAATTTCGGTGTTTAATTAGAATTGCTGAGGGTAAAATCCTAGTTCAGTAATTAAGGGATTAGTTGAATCAACATCGTGACTCAAATAGTTACTTTGAACTCTGTGTGGGAGCTTTATAAATTTCGTGATAGATAATGTGAATGGGTTATGAATACTCGTTTATTAATAGTCTAAGATCCGAATATAGAACGACCTTCATGGAACTGGTTATTGGCATAATTGGCATAAGAGAACTTAACATAGAAGATATATAGTGGCTAAGATAGTATTTTATAGACACGCACACCTACATGCGGATAAATCACTCAGATCCAGCTAGCTTCAAAGTAAATTCGAGGCTTGTGTTATGGGGTACTAAATGTTATTAATGACGGCTAACAACATGTAGATTTGAAGAGAAAAAATAAAAATCAGTTTATTTAGCATAGATGCATACATACATCAGATTATTATTTTCAAATAAATAAATTGGGCTAGACTTACAATAAGTTGTGAATTTGTGTCATAGCGCTTCAGTTAAATTTATTAATGTACCTCGCTGACAGCGAAGTCAGCATAATTTTCATTATCAAATATTCAGTACCTAATTATTAAATACAGCATTAAAATATTGAAAGTTAACCAGTTCCACTGGTTAACTTTCAATATTTTAATGCTGGAATCAGAAGTCTCTCGCAAGGGAAAACATGTAAAGAACCGGCCAAGTGCAAGTCGGACTCGCGCACGAAGGGTTTCGTACCGTTATCTATAAAAACGGCAAATAAATAATGTCTGTTGTATGGGAGCTCCCTTTATTATTAATTTTATTTTTAAGCAATTATTTACTTCTAAAGTGAAAACATAATTTAATATTCTGTGAATATTTCAAGCGTCTACTTGTTGCCGTTATCAATATCGAGCAAAAATATCAAGTTTGTTGTACGGGAGCCCACTCAATTAATTATTTCATTTTTTTTTGTATTTTTTGCTATAGTGGTTTTTTTATAACATAAATACATCATCTGTAAAAATTTCAGCTGTCCAACTATCACAGTTCATGAGATACAGCCTGGTGACAGACGGACAGAGACAGCGGAGTCCAATCCTGTAGGGTACTTCCCGTGAACTCAGAGTATTGAAATTTAGTACGAAGCAACGTCTTATAGCACAGATAAAGGAAAAGTTGCGAAAAGTAAATTTTTTTGTTACATCACATACCTAATAAAAATATGTTCAAAAAATTTTATCTTCAAAATTAATAGATAATGGTACTAAACCCTTCATGCACGAGCCCTACTCGCACTTTGCAGGTTTTTTATGGTATACGACGGCAAACATGAGAGCATGGGAGTCACCTGATGTTAGGTGATTACCGCTGCTTATGGACAACTGAAACACCAGGGTATAACAGCTTCGCTGGCCTTTAAGGAGTAGGAGAAGTTGAGGGGATGATATGGGGAGGGGGGTAGGATGGACCTTCGGCTCTCTAACTCACCGTACGAAGCATAGAAGTGGTAAAGCTTCTAGTCAAACGTCGATTTTCTGTGAGAGAGTGGAACTTCCCCGGACGAGCCGGCCCATTCATGCTACTAGCAAAAATGTATTTTACCGGTAGCATGGGCGCTACAACAACTAAAAGTATTCGATTATTACTTTATTTATACTTGGTTAGATAAGGACCAGGTATTATCTGAAAGTTACTGGCAAACTTCACGAGGTTATAAATTAATGTTTCTAAGCAACGTGTCTTCCATTAATTTAATCAATTATTACCAACTTTCGTAGTTTCTTGTTAAGAAGTTACTATTCTTGGAATACCTGGTTTAACTTGTAGTTCGGGGCGAAATGTTTTTATTGTTATAGTATAGCATTTTTTAGTTTTAGTAATTATTTTCAAGTTGCTTGTTTAAAGCGAAATACAAAAAAAAAGTATTTTCCATTTTTTATTATTTTAAAAATTTTATCTAAACTCGCGCCTGGATACGTGACCTGATCGCAAATTCGTAAGACAGACACGTGACTTGAGACTATGGCGCGGCGTAGGAGAGAAAGAAATGTCACACACATAACATACACATAAATGATAGTACTTGTATACTGATAAGTAAAGCAATTCGTGCGAAATTATTATCTAACCATTCCAAAATATTCAAAAATGCACGTTAATGTTAAAGTTTTCAGTTCTGCCGGCGTGCAAAAGTTGTTTTTTTTTTTAAATTACTGATTACTAGGTCGTATAAAAACATTCTAACATTTAACAAAGTTGGGGACGAAAAGCAGATAAACAAATAAATCGACCAAAAACAACTTGGTCACAGGAGGGTAGGTTAGGTTCGTTGGCATAAGAGAACTTAACATAGAAGATATATAGTGGCTAAGATAGTATTTTATAGACACGCACACCTACATGCGGATAAATCACTCGGATCCAGCTAGCTTCAAAGTAAATTCGAGGCTTGTGTTATGGGGAACTAAATGTTATTAATGACGGCTAACAACATGTAGATTTGAAGAGAAAAAATAAAAATCAGTTTAATTAGCATAGATACATACATACATCAGAGTATTATATTCAAATAAATAAATTGGGCTAGACTCACAATAAGTTGTGAATTTGTGTCATAGCGCTTCAGTTAAATTTATTAATGTACCTCGTTGACAGCGAAGTCAGCATAATTTTCATTATCAAATATTCAGTACCTAATTATTAAATACAGCACCGTAGGGAAACATTCTAAGCGTTATTTTATATATATTTTAAATCATTAACTTTTATAATCTCCCTGTATGCTAAATCAATGAAAACGTTGTGTTTTATTAAACGTAATAAGTAATAAGTAAGGCTTTTGCATTTACGTTGTTTTTATGTTATTTATTTTTACGATTTGTGGTTTATTTTTCTTAAATAAAATAATTTCAGCAAAAAAAATACATTTTATCTGTTTTTCTAAACGAAGATTATATCTGTTTTTAAAAACAATAATAAAAGCAGAATTTGAATTTCAATTCAAAAGTGAATCAGATTTTTAATAAAGATCATTAAAATCAATGAAAGTTAGTAAAGTAGATGACAAAATTTACGAACAAACTAAACGAACCCTTGAATACACTGTTAAATATTAAAGATTTATTCTGAAAGACATAATTTTGCCCAATCTCATGAATTATTTAATATCGCCCTGAAAGACAATTTGTGCTACCGAATGAGTTTCTAAGGCGTTATTAGGTACAAAATGGATTAATCAAACTCTCTTGGCCCTTGATTTAATTTTTTAGGTCAAGTTAATTTATCTTTATTTTGTTGATAGATCCCGAAGGCTTCTTAACTCGACGACTTTTAGTTTCCTTGTTTATATGAAAGTAAAAGAAAAAAAAACCAACCAAATGCGAGCCGGACTCGCACACTAAGGGTCCCGTACCATATCTATAATAAGTCTAAAATTATTATAAATATTTTAATCATATGATATAACTGGAAATTAATGCCTATTGCAATTTTTCAATTATAGTAGAATTCATTCTGCGATATTGGACCCCTATTTGGATAGCTTCAGGACCTCAGACAAACATCTCTAAAATTGGAGTACATGTATTTGCCTGCAACTGGAATCGAACCCGATGCCTCTCTATAAGGATAAAAATACATTCGATAAATCTAAAATATGTAAGTTACTACCTATGTTGAAGTTGGTTAAAAAATACGGCATATCTATGAAACAGCCTATTCAAACTTCGACAACTGCGATAGGAATAAACCCTTTAATCCATAGGAGTGACCAACAGGTGTAACGAAAGTTGATAAATAAATCGTGGCCGTAAGTTCTCGTGATTTACGCGGGAACTTGGCTCAATACATTTTCCCGGAGAATGCCTCGAAGATATGTGGCCCTGGTACCTACAAAACTTTCTGCATATATTTTCACACCTTTTCGTAAATTTACAATTTATGGTTAACCAGTATAGCCAACAACATGTTTATTTTTCACTGTCTGTCCACGAAAGAGGGTTGTTATTTATTTTATGCCTATGTCTGTCATTGGCAAAATAGTCAAAAAAACTGTGCCCATGTTCATGATCATCATTTCGAGTAGGTGACACGGGCAATCAACCAAGCACACCCTGGTGTCAGAATTTCATCGGGACCGTCTCTCGGCCTCTGACGTGGTTCCTTTAACGACTACCAGATGGCAGCTGGAACCAACGGCTGAATGTGCACGTATTTGAAATTAGCTTAAACTAAGATATATCGGATACATAATATTCTTATCTAAATTCGAAAGCCTCAAAAGGCGCATGTATGTAGGTATCAGAGACAGTTACATATTTGAGCCTTTTGGGGCAGAAACAATGGGTCCGTGGGGTCCATCAGCCCATCGTCTCTTTGACTTTCTGTCAAAAAGACTGATTGAGGTATCCCGTGACCAAAATGCTAGCAATTACCTGGCTCAAAGGATAAGCATTGCCATCTAACGTGGCAATTCCTTTTGGGCACGTTACCGAGGAATGACGGTTTGCAGGTACTATATAATTTGTAAATATTTATATTTTTTAAGTAGTTTTTGTTATTATAAGTTAATTGGTATTATTTTAGTATAATTATACTGTACCTTTCTAACTAAAATGAAATGAATTCGTTTAAATATTATATTATAAATAAAACATTCAATTTGGGGTCACGTCACAAAAACGCGGGCATTCACCATCAGTGCTGCTCGATTTAATATTTTACTTGGAAACAGTTTTTTCCGGGATGAAAGGTAACCTTTCATGAGGTCTATTTTTAGAAACGCAGTATTCAACATAGCTTCCGGGAACAAAGTTCTTACATCAAGCGTACACATGCTAAGATTGTGACGTCACTATCCTGTAGGTACTGTTTGGACCGTTTAGGCCGAGATGAAAAAATGTGACTGTTATATTTTGGGTTAATAAGCAATTTTTTTTTTACTGATGTGTCTATAAGAGGTTGATAAGTAAACAATCAAATCAAAATCAGAGCTACTCGAATAGCAAGCAAGAAACTCGACCTCCGAGTCGGAAAAGGAAGCCTAAAAGTTACACCTATTTGTTGTTTTTAAATGTTTTAAATTCTACTATGCGCTCTATGTCAGTTTATACGAAAAATCCCTAAAGGTTGACTTTAAATTTCGGCATCTGCGGCCAGCGGCAGCGGCAAGGGTCGCGCGGTACCCGTCATTGCGGCCGGCGACACCTCTAGTTACTATGGATTTGTATAGAGCGACTTTGATGTTCCGCGACCGGCGGTGGCAGCGGCAGCTGATATGGCGGCCCTTGACTCGCGTCGTTTTCCGTGTACTTCGTCAATTTGGTGATGAAATAAATTACAGGCAAAATTGACGCGCCCGGCTAGTAGTTTTCGCTTATATTACTCGATACAAAATAAAACCATGGGGACTGTCGTCGTGATCTAAACTAAGAAGAAGAACCCAATTACAACTTTATTGGTGTATCTTTATTGAAAGTATAAATAAAGGTTTTTGACGTGATAACGTCTCAACTAACGCCAGCTGCACGCACGAAAAAGTGTCACGTTCCATGTGCAAGCGAGAGCGCGGAACAAGCGATAGAGAAATTCAATCGGTCTAAGCATTCGGCTTGTGTGTGTGTGACGCATCTATCTCTCCTCCACCCTTATCACGTAAAATTATCGGCCGAAACCGACTTTACTGACAATCATTTTTTTTCTAAACTCAGTTGAGTGATGTGATCGATGGCGGATCCTGGCGACAGCGGTCACCCAAATGCAAAGTCAACCTTACTATCAGAAACTTCACTCACATAATAAGGTTTCAAAACCTTTTTGGCTTACGTTTAACATGCTCATAATAACGTTTCATTATTATAACGAGATTGTCAGTCATATTCATCTAGATAAGATGCCTATTTCAGCCATTTTCCTTTATTTTATAAGACACACGTTAATGACATCCCGTAGACTAATATCAACTTTTTCTTGCAAATTAATATAACATTATTAAATTTAGGACGAGCTAGAGGATCATATTGTTATCTGCGTATACAGTCCTCCCAAAAGTGATTTTAAATGTTTTGTCAAAGTAATGGATCAAGTTCTAAAAATTGCATCTTTTAGTAAGAAAAGTTTAATTGTATGCGGTGACTTCAATATAGACATATTAAAACAGTCTCCAAAAAGTACTCAATTCTTAAACTTATTTAAAAGTTACAACTTAATTAATGTATTTTGTGAACCAACTCGGATCACTGCCACATCTGCAACTTGATTATATAATTTTTTTTGTGAAAATGGGTACTTAAATAAAGCTATTATTAACAAATTGCCTTCAGATCACACTGGCCAATTTGCATCTTTTGTTAAAAAAATAGAAATACCATTAAATAAGGGAAAAATTATGTGCAGGCCTATTACTTCTAAAAATATAAGTAAACTCAAAAGTAATATTGAAAACAAACTATGTTCGGTTGTGTATTCAGGAAATAACCCGAGTGACCACTATGACAGATTATTCAATGCAGTTTCTACTGAATATGCTAAATCATTAAAACAAAAACAAGTAAAGGTTTGTAATAAATTAACATTTAGTGAATGGGCTACCACTGGTATCTATAAAAGTAGAGAAAAGTTATTTGATCTGTATGCCCAGAAGCAGTATAATTTTGACATACATTTTATTGAGTATGTTCGAAATTATTCTAAAATATTTAAGAGAGTTTGTAAACAAGCTAAAGCCAATCACATTAATAGAAAAATAAATGACGCACCAAACAAAATTAAGGAAACTTGGAATGTCATAAACAAAGAAACTGGTAAAATTAAACCTAGACACAACATTACTCAAATTAAATGCGGAGACAAAACTTATACCACAACTAAAGAAATCGTAAATACATTTGAGGATTTTTTTACAAACATTCCTTTAGTTCTAACGTCAAACATTAACTCTAGTCTAAATCGAGGACTTACAAAAAAATAATATTCCTCCTTGTAATTCTAAATTTAAATATAATCATATTAACCCCAGTGACATTATTGATGCCTAAACTGCTAGCCTAAGCTGCCTAAACTTTAAAAAATCGGAGGACCACTGGGGTATGTCTGTTAGTGTAGTGAGTCACATTATAAATATTATTGCTGCTGATTTAGCTTATATATTTAATGAATGCATTGATGGAGGCATATTTCCTAATTTAATGAAGTGTAGTAAGTTAATACCACTATTTAAAAAAGGAGAAAAATCAGACCCTGGTAATTATAGGCCTATTTCTATCTTACCGGTTTTGAGCAAGGTGTTTGAAAAGATAATGCTGAACCAGATGCAATTCCATTTTAAGACTAACAACCTTTTCCATAACCAACAATTTGGCTTTACTGGTGGAAAATCGACCACCGATGCGGGAGTAGCTCTGATTACTCATATTTACAACGCTTGGGAGGATTCACAGGATGCCATTGGAGTGTTTTGTGATCTCTCTAAAGCATTTGATTGCGTTGATCATCAAACACTTTTGCTCAAACTCCGACAATACGGGTTTGAAAATAAGTCATTAGAATTAATAGAATCGTACTTGACAAATAGGCTTCAGACAGTAGATATTAACGGTGTCAAATCAAATGGTACTAATTCAAAAATTGGCGTGCCTCAAGGCTCAATCTTAGGCCCGTTTCTTTTCCTAGCGTACGTCAATGACCTGCCCTATATGGTTGAAAATGAAGCGGGCATAGTGCTGTTTGCCGATGACACGTCTCTCATATTCAAGATGGACCGTCAAAGTGATGACGTTACCGCGGTAAATAGCATATTAGCCAAAATTTCAAACTGGTTTTCAGCCAACAACCTATTGCTAAATGCCCAAAAGACCCAATGCGTTAAATTTACTCTCCCGAACGTGAGGCAGACCGATGTTGACATTTTAATAGATGGTCAAAAACTAGGTTTCGTCAATGATACTACTTTCCTAGGGATCACAATCGACTCAAAACTACAATGGGGTGCCCATATTTCTAAACTTTCTAATAGGCTTAGTTCCGCAGCATACGCTGTTAGAAGGATTAGACAACTGACAGATGAGTCCACTGCTAGGCTTGTATACTTTAGTTATTTTCATTGTTTAATGTCGTACGGATTACTTCTATGGGGCGATGCAGCCGACATCCAGACTATCTTTATTCTGCAAAAAAGAGCAATTCGTGCCATCTACGGCCTGGGCGCGAGGGACTCACTCAGACAGTTGTTTAAAGAAATTAATATCTTAACTGTAGCTTCACAGTATATATTCGAGAATATAATGTATGCAAGGAAAAATATTTTGTCGTTCAAAAAAGTTAGTGATTTAATAAATAGACCCTTGCGTAACAATCACAAATTATTTCTTCCGCGATATCGGCTAAGCAGAGTTAGCGAGTCGTTCATGGGAAACTGTATACGCTACTACAACAAATTGCCAAAATCGGTCCTTGATATGCCTGATAGAATATTCAAAAGTTATGTAAAACAATTACTTTGTAAAAAGGCATATTATAGGACCGAAGATTTTATTAATGATAAGAATGTTTGGCTTGAGCTTGGCGCGGACGCGTCGTAATTCTGTATTTATATGACTATAATGTGTGGTACATTCTGTACGTGTTATTTTTAAAGATGACTTTTTTGACTTTTATTTTAGTAGGTACATAATTTGAAATTTTTTTTTATTTCGGTGTTATTAATTTCAATAATATGACATTATTTTTAAATTCAATTCGAACATGACATTAAATATACCAATGTATACTCAGTCCACATACTTAATTTCTAAGATTTTCATAAATTGTGAGTTGTCGTCCTTGGAGAAAATGCGCTGTGCAGTTTGTTTCCGCTTCTTCTGCACTCCGCTTTGGAAGCGGCGTTAAACTTAGCCATAAGTTAATTTTTGACGTCAACAATTGTTGAGAAGTGAAATATGACAATTAATAAGTGTTCAAAGAAACCTATATTGAATAAACGTTTTGAATTTTGATTTTTTTTTAATTTTCCGGGATAATTACTGTTAGTAATTTCCTTTTTAATTCAGAATATAGCTTTTAATTAAATTGAAAAAATGAGAAGCTGTGATTATTTCAACCTGAGATACGTCCATAGGTCACCTTATAATATTTAGTTAAGAATAAGGAATACAAAACAATAGGATGAGAAAAAAAAGGATGAGTGAGGAATTAAAATTTGAGATAACTAAAAAATTTTGAAACACGTGGGATGAGATTCCGTGGGATGAATACGGAATAATTCCTTTGTACAATAATTAAGTACAAAAAACGTCCCGAAAACACTTTTCTTGTATTTTTTTTTTCATGTTTTCATTATACATTCTGTGAAATTTTCAAGTCTCTACCAATTACGGTTCAATATAGTCCTGTGACAGATGGCCGGGCGGTCGGACAGCTGTGGCTTAGTAATTAGGTCCTAGTTGTACTCTTTGGGTACTGAACCGTAAAATGGAGCTTGGCATCGATCAGGTGCAAAAACATTTAATTTTGTGTTTGTAGTTAGACCCTTTAGAAAGAAGACATGAGGATATAATATCCTCTTTCCAAATGTCATCATCAAAATATTACGTACAATTGCATACTTTCAAATTAACAATAGGTGTTGGTATAATAAACTAAAACGAAACTAATCTAAATCTCCCAATAAACTTGCCCTTCGATAATGCGTCCAAAGGACTAGCAGCATTGTCACTATGAAAGGCATACACGTTGCATTTAGTTCACTAGCAGCCCGTCCTGGTTTCGCACGGGAAGATATAGGTCTATAAATAGCCTATGTCCATCAGGGATAATGTAGGATTCTAATAGAGAAAGTATTTTGGAAATCGGTCCAGTAGTTTCAGAGCCTAGATGCAAACAAAAAAACAAACAATCAAATCTTTCCTCTTTATAATATTAGTATAGAAGTATAGATAAACTGCTTTTTTGATTGAATATTATCAAATATGAAATATTTCCAAAGACTTCGTAGCATTTACAATGTATAACAAAATTAGGATTTATTTACGTAATCCCATCTGAGCGAACGCACACACGAAACTCCCAACCTTTTCTTGTTTACAATCTGAAATATTTACCTAGCGATATATTTAATTTATCTTAACATCGTAAATAAATGTCCTGCTAGATGTTGAGAAGGATAAATCCGCCCCTTCGGTCCCTATATGTTCCTGCTTTCCAGTGAAAGCTTAGCGATGTATACAAGCTGTTAGACACGTCTTGTAAATGTCGCTTACATATCACACTGTCGTGTATTCTAAATGTTGCGTACTTAGCACGCTGTTAAAAACGTCTTCTTATTGTCGCATTAAACACACACACTTATCACGTCTTGGTCATTTACAGACCTAAAATATAATCAAAAATACGTTAAGTGTTTTCGTAGGCTTGTAGGTGGTAAATTAAAGGATTGTTTGAGCTAGAGTTGCATATCACAAAGATGTATATTTTGATGTTCTTTAACATATATAAACGATAGATGTTAGCCTAGATATAGCAAAATATATTACACACAATACATTTTTTTAAATTAACATTCGTTTAGTTCTTTTTTTCAAATAACTTTTAAGTTACGAAACCAATCTATCTACTTACAATAAATATTTTAATAGTATACTATAAAACACATTGATACGGTTAAAGGTGATATTTATTTATAGCATTGAGCAGTGGAAAGCCCACTTTATAAGGCGCCAAAATAACCCTCCTAAAATACATGGTACACACGATGCCCTATTTCTCAAAGGTTATGGATTTTTGGCAATTGCTTATTTTTGTCTATTGAAATGCGAAAGAGAAATTACGACAATCTGAAAGCAGCTCCAATTTAATATACAAAAACAGTGACTGCTAAATAAATTTTCTTTTAGACTAATTGTAAATTTGTAGTACAGTCAACATTGGTATTTACTCATTATAATACATTGTAAAGAAATAACTTGAAAAATAATAAAATTATATACTAATTTTCAACCCCCATCAAGGATGAATTTCGAAAATATTATTCTTATTTAATTTTGCTTAGGAAGCCTAGTAACAGTCGTGTTTGAATCTTACAAAATCACCAACTTTCAAAAAAACAGTTCGTCGCTCCCTTGTCCCTCTTGAAATTCATTAAGGATAAATTTACAATAAGCCTCTCTTAGTGCTTGTTCCTCGTGTTAGCAATAACAGAATATTTTTTTTTATGACCTAGCTACATTTTCTCAATTTAACTGACAGCCATACAGTGAAGTAAATGCTTTTGTTGAATATTATATGTGTAGTCCCGTCGTCTTGCAGTATATTTGATAGTCCACGAACCCTAAATTTAGTCCTTGTAGTTTCGGCTATGCGTTGATATGTCCATCACTAATCAATCAATGCCTCGTTTTATATACATATGTTCATCATTATCATCATCATCAGGTCTTTTTAGTCTCCACTGCAAGAGCATGACCCTCTCTATACTGGAGCCATACTTGGCCAGAGCAGGCAGAGGATTTGGCCTACACTCTCCTGGTCAGACGGGTTGGAGAGGTCTCATTGATGTTTATAAGCTTTGTTAAGCTCGTATTTCCTAAGTCACCTCTTACAACCTCCATGGGAAGACTTGGAGTGGTTTTATTCTACTCTGCCGGAAACCACACGGCTTATATAAAACTATAAATATATATTGTATGATATTTATTATACTATACTGTGATTGAAACAAAATAAAAAAGATGCAAACAAATTACTTAAACAAATGTTATTGTAGTATATAACGTAGTAAATAAATATTAAGATTAAAATTTCACACATTTCTTTGACAACATTTTAAAATAGGTTGGAAGTGCAACAAACACCAGAAGTTGTTCTGAAATATTTTACAAAACGCCGAGGTGGCGCGAAAACCCATTGACTTAAGCGCACTACAAACCCAGCATCGCAGAAAAAGACTCGTGTATGCTTTATACTCTTTTCTGTTTTGTTTTTGCTATAGCAGTTTATTTTGTAAATTGGAGAACTTAAAATTGAACGTTAAAGGTGAACGGGAAACGGTTCTAGTACTGATTTATTTTGATACAATCAAAGAAATTATGTATATAAGTATAAAAAACCGTTTAACTGCGAGTCGGACTCGCGCATGACGGGTTCCATATCATCCTAACTAATATTATAAATGCGCAAATGAGTTTGTATGTTTGTTACGCGTTCACGTTGTAACTACTGAACTAATGATGAAGAAATGAGTACGAAGAAGGATAAAGGCTACCTTTTATCCCGGGAAAAAGTACTATTCCTGCGGGATCGACATTGACGTGGGCTGAGCCGCGGGCGAAAGCTAGCATTAACATAAACAATACTTGTGATCGGGGCCTCCTGTTAAGTAAAAATATACCTGTTTTTGGAGATCTCGCTCTTCTATAACAATAGTAGATTTAAATGCGATTTCTTTACATGAAAGATATTTTTCTAGTGATGATTCTCAGACAGGTTTTATCAAAATCAGTCCGACCATTTACAAGATAAAATAAATGTTTGTGTCAAAGGATGCTTACATTTTAAAATTTTACATAACTTGTTAATCCTCATGACAAATCACGGACATTAGGCCTGTTTTCAAAATCTGCTCACCCGATTTATAACTGTCGGATGACAAAATTACAAATTTCTGCCATTAGCAGATGGCAAAATTGTCAGATCAGGGCTAAGAAATGTGTATTGATATCGTCGATTTTTGGGATTTGCCACCTAGTTCTAAATTTAATTTTGACGTCTATTTAAAAGATTTATTTTAAACTTAAGAATTATTTTAAACTTCGAAATCTTCGCTACTGCGAAGTATACCTATAATATAGTAAAAAAAATAACAAACGTAAAATATCTTATCTTTCTTCTTCGGCTCTGTTTTGTAATAAAAATATTGACTGAAGAATTTCAAGAAAGGTTATTGCTGTTTCGATAAACTCAAAAAATAATAAACCTTACTAAAACTATTAAGTCAGCCCGTCAAAATAAACAACTTAAAAAAAAAATCATTAAAATTGACGGACCAGCCGAACACTTCAATTCATGGGAAAAGTGCGATGGATTACGGTATTTTAGCTATACCCAATGTATAGAAAGGATCAGTAGTATTGGATAACATAAGCTCTCTGATTTCTGGCTTGAGACTGACGCGGGACCGTTATTTTAATTGTCATAATTTGGCTTATTTTGAATATATCATTTTGGTTTGATATCGATAATTATTTTATAAGTAATTTGACGTTTTATAAAATATTAATGATGATATGACAGAATAATCTCAGTCGCTGACGTCAATCATAATTGTCTTAAAATAGACGTTTTTATTCACCGAATGATATGAAAATATCATATCTATACTAATATTAAAGCTGAAGCTGAAGAGTTTGTTTGTTTGAATGCGCTTATCTCTGGAACTACTAGTTCAATTTGGAAAATTCTTTTTGTGATGGATAGTCCGTTTATTGAGGAAGGCTTTAGACTAAAACATTACGCTGCGATTAATAGGAGCGAAGCATCAATAAAAAATGTTTTGAAAGCGGCGGGAAATTATTCATCTTATACTAATAAAAAAACGAATTAATCATAGGCCGAAGTCGCGGGCAACAGCTAGTGATGTATAAAAAGATATTTGAATTATCCATAGAAATCGCAGTAATTATAAAGTGAAAACGATTGAATGGCTCACATTAATTTCTCAATTAGTACAAAATGTAAGTACTTGTTTTCTAGAGGCGCCATTAAATTAATTTGCGCTGGCTTCAAAACACTCTTTGTCTTATTTCTGTAAAGCAGTCTCTAATTTACTGTTTCAAATCATACGCAGAATAGCCAAGCTTCACTGGATGCAATTTGTCCAAATCGCTATTTGTATAAATAGTAGTTCGCCGCAAACTTAGAACTTGCGAAGATTTATTTAAATATTTAAAAACTACTGAATCGATTAAGAACCCGAACGAACTCGAAAATTGTTCTTATATTTCCTATATACGTACCAAGTTTTATCTCAATTAAAGCTTTGGTTCAAGACTTATTAAAAAACAAACAAATAAAAATACGAATAAACTTTTTTATGTATGTGTATTTTGGTCCCGGCTCGACCGCAAGACTGCTTGCTTCCCTCGCTTGGTCAAATATCATCGTATCCCATATTTGAAATAACGATACAAAGTGATTCATGTAAATTACTATTGTTAATATTAAAATTACTTATTTCTTTGACGAAATCGTAAGAAAGGCTTTAGATTGCGCAAGTAAATTTTTACATAAATAAAATAAAAAGACACTGACGCTCCTTCTTACATTTTACGCCCAGTCATTTCCGTTCTATAATTCGCTGAGAATAAAAAACAAAGATAATACTCTACTGCTTGTGAAATGCGTCATGCCATTTTTACTCCCCTCGTAGCATCAGTTGATGGAGTCTTCGCACCACAAATCTAATTAAACACCTTGGAGAAGCTATTGCTGATCGTTGGGATAGATCCCTAAATACAGTAATAGGTTGGTACAGATCACGCATCATTATTTCGATTATCCATGTCATCTGCATGTGTATTCGTGGTACACGACACCGTTTTATACCACTAGCCAAACTATTTGGTTTTGATAACGGTGCGGTGCGGCTCTACCCTGAAATTTACCGTAGATACCTATAACCACTCATACAATTACCCGTGTTCTTTCATGTTTCTTTATAATTGTAAAATCTTAATAAAATAAAAAGTAGGTACATATTCTTAAAAATTCCGGAGACACAACTATATAAATTAACTAGGGTATTAATATAAGGTATTAATATAACCGCCCCAGCTTCGCATGGGTGCGATAAATTATAAGTATAAACCATCCTCTCCAATCAATCTTTTAAAAAAACTCCATCAAAGTCCGTTGCGTCATCATCATCATCATCGTCAGCTTTCCACGACCCACTGCTGGGTATAAGCCTCCTTTTGTCTGCGCCATTCTTCCCTATCACCAGCCCTCGCAATCCAGTTCTTACCAGCAATCTGCTTTATGTCGTCGACCCACCTAGCTGCCGGACGTCCAACACTACGTTTCCCATTTCTGGGATACCACTCAGTGACAGCCTTACTCCACCTACCATCGTTCCTTCTAGCCAGGTGTCCTGCCCAGTTCCATTTAAGAGTCGCAACTCTAGAGAGCACATCGTGAACTTTCGTTCGGCGTCGGATCTCAGAGTTGCGAACTCGGTCTTGCAATTTGATGCCAAGCATAGCTCGTTCCATGGCTCTCTGCGAAACCGCAATCTTGTACATGGCTCCTTTGGTAAGAGTCCATGTCTCGGCACCATAAGTTATTGTAGGCAGGACACACTGGTTGAAGAGGCGTGTTTTTAGGCATTGTGGTATTTCTCTATTTTTAAAAATATCCACCAGCTTACCAAATGCCACCCAGCCCAACTGTATTCGACGATCGATCTCTTTGGTTCTATTATCTTTGTCAAAGGATAAACAATGTCCAAGATAAGTATATTTGTCAACCATCTCCAGCCTCTCGCCACAAACAGTTATGTTTATGTTCGAGAGCCCAGAGATGTCTGCCATAACTTTAGTCTTGGACATGTTCATCCTAAGACGTTGCGTAGTTTTAAAAATCTATGTTTATAGGGACAAAAAACGGAAAGCGACTTCGTATTATACTATAGAGTTATTTGAAGCATTTTGTTGACAAAAATTTTTTCTTCCTTAAAAATCTGTAACAATTTGAGATTTAAAATATGTACTGTTGATTTATTTTTGAGTTTATATTAAGACTATCCAACTAGGTCACATTAACATAAATAAGTATTGTCTAACGAAAATATAAAAAGCTTGTTCATTTTATTTAATTCACAAAATATATCAAAGACAAAACAAAAACACGACTTTCCTGTGAAAGAAGTTATATCCTATGTCTTATGGAATTAGCGATACCGATTTGTCTAAATCTGTTGAGGCATTTAAAAGTTTTTGTGGAATTAAGATACTCACATACATACTTACATACTCGTGCATACATAAACTTTCAAAACGACACAATCTTTTTTGCGCCAGTCATGCAAAATTTGAGACGAATTGCGATTTTGGCCTATTGCGATTGAACGCTTTACATCTACATTAGCAATAGCCGATCTTCCATAGAATCATTTAACTTGTTATTTTAACACTGAAAACATACAAATTACAGACTATTGTTGTATTGAAATTAAAAAGAGCCTTTCTCAAAGTTTTTATAATAAAAATTGTTTTAGTCTCCACTGCAGGAGCATGATTTTCTCTGTACTACCGGAGTCATACTTGACCAGAGCAGACAGAGGATTTGGCCTACACTCTCCTCGCTGGCCATACGGGTTGGAGAGGTCTCATTAATGTTTATGAGCTTAGTTTAGCTTGTATTTCCTTATTCGCCTTCTACGATATAAATGGGAAGACTTGGAGTGGTCCTATTGTACTCTGTCGAAAACCACACGGCTACTTATGAATTAAGAACTTCTTCCGAAGAATAGACAAGTTGCGATTGCGACGACTTGCGACTAACCGCTGTACATTTGCATCAGCAAGGGTCGGTCCGCTATTAAATCATTTGACTTCAAAGTTTAACACTGAAAGAACATACAAATTACGGAGTATTGCGTAATAATTTGCGACTTAAACGGTTCGTCTCGCTTTATGCGGAGCAGGGCTACCACCGCACTTGTTAATTACATTTTTTGATTAATGGCGAAGATAAAACATTTAAAATTAACACGAAATTTCCTTTTGTTGACATTGTTTGAGTCTGTTACATTGCTAGTATATTTATCTAACTCAAAATTTAACATTAATGGATCTCTATTTGGTAAGACTTTTAAAATACTATGAAGTTGTCGTACTTGTAAACCAAATGTAAGAAAGTTAGATAAAATCCATGAAAAATCGCAGATGTTTGATTATATCACTTTTAAATTATTAGCGATATCAAATACTACACACAGCGGCTATTAACCTCTATACACTCATTAAGCCATTAATAACATAAAATTAAATAATCATCATCATCATCATCAGGTCCTTTTTAGTCTCCACTACAGGAGCACGACCCTCTCTGTACTACTAGGGCCATACATAAATTAAATAATATAAAGGTCTAATCAAAACTTTACCAGCCCTGTATTCCGCGACGTTTTCTCTCCCAGTTTATTTACTGAGTAGGACTTACGTGTATTTGCAGTGTCTTAGTATCTTGATAACAGTACAGTTGTGCAAGTTAGGGTTGCTGCACACATATTCAGACTGGCATTAGTTTACAAAATTAATTTACACAACTAGAAAATTAGCATGAATGGGCCCTTTCGTCCGGGGAAGTACCACACTCACAGACATTCGAAGTTTGAGTATAAACTATGCCGCTTCTATGCTTCGTTCGGTTAGTTAAAGAGCTGAATGCCCATCCTCCCTTCCTGTTTTCTCCCCATGTCCTCCTCCTAACTCCATGAAAGACTTGCAACGCTCCTGTTGTGACAGGAGCGATGATCACTTACCATCAGGTGACTCGCTTGTTTGATTGCCGCTCTATAGCATAAAAAGCGGCCAGGTTTAAGTCGGAATCGCCCATAAAGGGTTCCATAGCAGCAATGACATAATATAAAGGTTCTTGTTGTATTTTAGTTCATTGAATGAAAGGTAAATTGCGATTTACGATTTATGACGTTTTAAAAAAAACTATTTTCTGTGGAAGTTTGCATCATATATTTTTTTTAGTTTTATCATTCTCTTACTTTAGAAATTACACACATATTACCACTTAGGAAGGGTCTCTCGCGCAAACTATTCAGTTTAGAAAAAAATGATATAATGGAAACCCTAATATCATTTTTGAAGACCTCAAAATTTATTGTTTTTTTTTCTATTTTTGTGTGAAAATCTTAATGTGGTTCACAGAATACATCTACTTAACAAGTTTCATAAGTATAGTTTTTATAGTTTCGGAAAAAAGTGGCTGTGACATATGGACGGACAGGCAGACATGACGAATCCATAAGGTTTCCGTTTTTTGCCATTTGGCTAGGGAACCCTAAAAATCGGCGATGCCGAATAGTAAAATCGAATACGTTTAAATTAATGTTCATGAATTACTACCACTTGGTTTGGCAGCTTCCGACTTATGCCGTTGGTCGGTCAGCTAGTTCAGTATTGTTCTGTTCAGAATGAACAATACAATAAAGCTCAGCCAATTGTTAATTGTTGCCGATGACCCGAAGGGACTACCCGATCATTACAAGCTAAATAAAAACAGCAAAGACACCGACAGAAAGTATATAAGTAGTTCCTGAGAGGTTTACATCCTTTTTTTTTACTAAATGTTGATTCTACAATTAGGTTCTGCTAAATCGAATGTTGTGTCGATCTGAAGGAACAACCCGATTGGAGCAAGCCTTGTACTTGCTCCGTGAGCAAGCCGAACAAGTGTATTAATTGCCTCGGCTTTGTTGAACTGACAACGCCAACCCGAATATGTGTGTAGCAATCCTTAGCCTTTAACTACTTCTAGCTAATTTAATTCTTATTATCCTACTTAGTAGTTCAGACCGCTGGGTGTAAATTTTTTTACGTCATGGATGTTTAGGAATTTTGAGATGGTCTTGTAAAATCGAAATAGTATTTATAATTAGGTGCTTCGGTTCACAGTTTTGATGAAGAAGACCTTTGATGCTCGTATTACCTGTAACAAGTAAATAATAATATGATTAGTTAATATTGATGAAATGGAATATTTTTACGCAATTGCCCCAAAAAGGAGTCTTTTGTTTTTAGGATGCACGTATTTAAGAACGTATTTTTTAATAACCCATAAATTTCATAAGTCTAAAGAGATTTGAAAACATATAATATATTTTTACCCGGCCATCGCCATGTACTCTTTGTGTTTTTACAGAATCGTATCATCACTGTAGCACTTAGCTAAGTCAGTTCCAAGTAGATGGATCTCTTTGAAATCTCCTTGTTATTGTTTTCTATGTATATATAATATATATAATACGTGGAACGCATTATAACTTCTACTACAACCAAGTTTCGAGATGCTTATGACATGTACTCATGTGACTTGGTTAATTATGATTTCCTACATAAAAGTGTGCACTTATGAAAATACGTTATGATAATACAAAACTATTTGGATTTTACGGCTGTTTGCTGCGCACCAACTCGGGTATACATTTGCACCTAAAGAGGCTCAGACTTTACTAACCTAAGCCCCTTAACAACTCTTGTTCTTGCCTTCTCAATCCATGCGTTTACTCTACTCTGCCGCGCACTGTGTCAATATTTGGTTACTCCGCCCAAGTAAAGGTTTAGCAGAGTAAACTAGGAGTAGTGGTACAAAACGTATTACAAAAACCGCCAATCTACAAATAGTTTGGTGTTAACAAATAGTTTGGATTGATTATGTCATATGTCATAAATTTTAAATGTCTAGGTTATTAATAACTTAACGAAATAATTACTTAGGTATTTAGTCATAACAGCTTAGCAGAAACATTAAATACAAATGCGAATGTCTTACCAATAAGTAACAATAACAGCCTCCGTGGTCCAGTGGTTAAGGCATTTGCCTGTTGACCCGGGGGTCGTGGGTTCGATTCCCACCGGAAACATACTTTGTTTAGTTGTTTCCAGTATGGTGAGGACATTGCAGGCTTGATTCACCTGATTGTCTGATAATAAAGATGATTCCGTGCTTCGGAAGGCACGATAAGCCGGTGGTCCCGGCTGCCATCTGGTAGTCGTTAAAGGAACCACGTCAGAGGCCGAGACGCGGTTCCGAAGAACTCTGACACCAGGGTGGGCATGGACGATTGACCGTGACACCTACTCGAAATGATGATGACCAATAAGTGTGTCCGCATAGGACAAGGTTAATTTGCTTGTATTTAAATAAAATCACTTTAATACGGTATTATCGCGTATATTACATTACTTTTACACCTAACGTTTCGAAAACTTTACAGTTTTCATGGTCGCTTGTAACGGTTGTAACGGTTGCTTGTATTTATTTTCTTTTATTTTGCATACAGATGTGTAAAAAAACTATGTATGTCGCTCGTGTGCTTTGATAATTATAATCTCGGCTAATACCTAGATCGAATACACCCCAATATTAATATAGCACACTTGTATCATAATGAATTAATGCATTTCTATAGTCCAGAAACTCTTTGGGATATTAAAGTAGAGTTATAAATCGATGAATGCCGGCTCGTCATTCGATAAACGCAAGGATTCTTCTTTCCATGGGAGGATATTACTATACTCATCACGCTTGGCAGGCGGGTCGGCGAGCGGAATTTCTTTGGCTTTTTGTGCTTCTGACGCTGGTACCCATCGGAAGCATTTTTAAGCTAGGAAAAGATAGAAATTTGATGGATTTTGGAAGGGACTGAAAGTATTGGGATACTATTCACACGGATGATTGGGGAAAAAAGCAAGTAGCAGCTCAGAAGGCCGGTCGCGCATAGCCGATGCCATACCTGCACCCACCGGACAGACATTTGAGGATGACACCCCGCACCATTGAACGCCGGCTACACGAACAAAAAATTGTCACGTTCCGTGTGCAAGCGAGAGCGCAGATCAAGTGATAGAGAGGTACGATAGGCCTAAGCGTTCGGCTTGTGACGCATCTATCTGTCTTCCACCGTAACCACCATAGATTTTTTTAATGGCGAGTATTCATACTTCTTTGGTTATCACGTTAAAAATTGTCCGTTTACCGACATTACAGACAAACAACCTCCGTGGTCCAGTGGTTAAGGCGTTTGCCTGTTGACTCGGGGGTCGTGGGTTTGATTCCCACCGGAAGCATACTTTGTTTAGTTGTTTTCAGTTTGGTTAGGACATTGCAGGCTTGAATCACCTGATTGTCTGATAATAAAGATGATTCCGTTTTTCGGAAGGCACGTCAAGCCGGTGGTCCCGGCTGCCATCTGGTAGTCGTTAAAGGAACCACGTTAGAGGCCGAGAGGCGGTTCCGAAGAACTCTGATATCAGGGTGTGCATGGTCGATTGACCGTGACACCTACTCGAAATGATGATGACAGACAAACAATAATTTTTTATTACAATAAATACATTTTTATTAAAAATATGATATATCTATGTGCTAGATATTATTATATTTTTAGTTCTTGCAAATCAAAATGCAAAATCGAAATATTACATAGTAGCGTTTCGGAACGATCACTGGTGTGAAGAATACGCCGAAAGAAACTCAATCCAGACTTGGTGAAGGGCTCTGATTAAATTGTTTACATTACCTAGACACAATTTATCATCCTAGGGAAAAAGGCTTGCTATTTTAGCTTTTCTACTTGTTAATTGGTAGTCTTGGTTTATTTTCATAAATTTAAACGAATTTTGTTTTCATCATGTCTTCCATGCCCTTCCATGCTGGTCTGGGAGAAAAGAAAAAAAACGTAGAATGTGCCAGAATGGGTAAAATCTGAGGAATCATGTTAATAGACGTTGCGGCTAGCAACCCATCACTATTTTGATTCCGTTTTCCACTTAATGCCTACCAACATGCTAAACGTGGCCTTCAGGTCTTATAGACCTAGGCTCTGTCTACCCCGCAAGGGAAAAAGACGTGAAACTATGTATATGTATGTATGTATATATCATGTCTTATAAATCTGAGAGGCGATAGCATTTTCTTCGTTTCTTCTTCTCTCTTTAAATCCACTAATAAGCCCGAAATACGTTAAACGTGGCCTTTGACCCTAAGCTCTGTCTTCCCTGTTGGTTGGGTTGAAGACGTGATTTTAACATATACATTTAATCCAGATCCGTCAAAAGTAAGCAGAATTTTATAAAATATTATCACAACACCATGAACATTGGTGGTATCATTATAATAAGAGCACCGATATCCATTTCACAGCAAGTTGTCGCTAGGAAACATATTTCACGATAATTATCGACAAGTTCGCGTTACTGGCGTAACTCGGGGCGAATACCGCCAAAGTTCGCATTCCTTGCCTCTACTATTTACTTAGGGTATATTGTCTGTGCTTCCTACATAATTATTATAGTTAGAGGTAGAGTCTCAAATGGATGAAGTTTTCTAAACTTCTCGACGAAGTGGAGTTACCAAATGTTCTGAATTAGAAATGCAACGATACTAATTAAACTTTGGATTAATTTTATTACTGCTACATACCTACATTAATTTTACAGGGTACTTAGGCAAAAAAACCTACTATTTGAGCCTTTTCACTTGTTATTAAGAAGTCTTACTAAATTTTAATAATACACACGATCAAACTTATCTTAGAAAAATACAATGAATACCAAAAGCCGGTTTATATAGTCTTCGTAGACTACTCAAAAGCATTTGACTGCCTAAACCACAATTACATCTGGTTAACCCTAAAACAGCAAGGAGTCGACTACACATACATTGAGATCATCAAAAACATCTACAGAATAAGTAGAGGCAGTATAAGACTAGAAACAACAGGAGATCCTTTCCCAATAGACAGAGGTGTGAGACAAGGAGACCCACTATCACCTAACTTGTTTAATGCTGTGCTGGAAAATGTTTTTATAAATCTAGATTGGGAGGGATATGGTCTCAATATAAATGGCCGCCGTCTTAACCATCTAAGATTTGCGGATGATCTAATCTTGCTTGAAGAGGACCCGAGCAAATTACAAATAATGGTGCAATCGTTGGCCAACAAGAGTAAAGAAGCAGGCCTACAAATAAATACATCAAAAACAAAGATAATGACCAACTCAGAAGAGGTCAACATAGTCTTGGACGAAAATATCCTTGAGTATGTATCAGAGTATGTCTACTTGGGCCAAATAATAAACGGACCAAATGTCAAAAGAAATAAGCAAGAGAATTGCCAGCGGTTGGAGAAAATACTGGTCGCTGAAGGAAATAATGAAAAGTAAAGAACTGAGTATAAATATCAAAAGAAAAACTTTCAACACCTGTATCCTTCCTTGCATTACATATGGCAGCGAGACTTGGTCTCTCACCCAAAATCACAAGGAAAGACTAGCCAAATGCCAGCGGGCAATGGAGAGAAGTATGTTGGGAATAAAACTAACCGATAAAGTTAATTCCATCGAAATTAGACGCAAAACCAAAGTCACCGACGTAATTACTCGCACTGACCAGCTAAAATGGCGATGGACAGGCCACATGCTGCGGTGTAAGTCGGAGAAATGGAGCCAACAAGTGACTCTCTGGTACCCGAGAGATGCGTGTAGACAACGGGGACGTCCTACAAAAAGATGGGAAGATGATTTCCGCTTAGCCTTAGGTCCGTATTGGACCAGAGTAGCGACAGATAGAGTGCAGTGGAAACAGTTGGAGGAGGCCTATGTCAAAAGACACACCGAACTGAGGGACATTTTATGACCAAACATATTAGAAATAAACCAAATTACAATGTCAGTTCTGGAAATGAAAGGCTATTATTATTATACTTAATTTTAATACCTAAGAAATGCCAGTTCCTTTTTGAAATACTTTAACTTTTCCCTACCAATCCACCTGCTTGTCCAAAAACACTCTAAATGTGGTCTTTGACCCTAAGCTCTGTCTTCCCTGTAAGGGCTAAAGATGTGATGTATTATATGTAACGCCAGTAATATTGGTGATGTTATAATAATACGAGAACCGGTATCCATTTCACAGCAAGTTGCCGCAAGGAAACATATTTCACGATAATTATCGGCAAGTTCGCGTTGCTGGCGTAACTCGGGGCAAATGCCGCCAAAGTTCACATTCCTTGCACATATTTACTTCCTACATAATTATAATAGTTGGATATAGCATCTCAAATGGATGAAGTTTTCTAAACTTCTAAAGACGAAGTGGAGTTGCCAAATGTTCTGAGTTAGAAATGCAACGATATTAATTTTACTTTAGACTGACGTTTCAAACCATATAAGGCTTACTTAAGCTAATGAATACTATTATAAATATGTGTCCTATATACTATTAAAAATTGCTCGTTTTTGCTCGATATAAATAACGGCAACAGGTTGACGCTTGAAATATTCGCAGAATATTTACTTATATATGTACTTGAAAATAAATAATAAAATTAACATTTAAGGGGGCTCCCATTCAACAGACATGATTTTTTTTTTGCCATTTTATTAGATAATGGTACGGAACCCTTCGTGTGCTAGTCCGACTCGCAGTTGGCCGGTTTTCTTTATTTTACGCCGTTGCTTTGTAACTGGTAATTGACAAAAAGGGTGGATCGCAGCTGTTTATGTGTAAATGACTTTATAATACTTTAAAAAACAGTTAAAGTTTAAATTCGATAAAAATAGTAAATTTGTTTCCTAATTATAAACTATACCTCAATAACAAAAATTGAAAGTAGGGGTAAGCACCGCGCCATCTGTATTGCTTTGGAGTTTTCGATCAATATAACCTAACAAGATAATGTCACTCTATACTTTAATAACGTAACGAACTTTAGTAACGAACTAAACATATATTTATGAGAACATAGCTCTCTTACCTACTTATCAGGATCTTAATATAACAACTCATCCTTAGGGACTTCTATTGGAAAATTGTCTTTCTTAGGACTTGTTCAAGGATGGGTGTGACGCTGCGTGTAACGCGAAATCCTTTGTCAAGTTGTGTCAATTTCTAGTCCGCATATTCCCCCTGTCCCGAAACCACGTCCACTGCTGCGTTCAACGACGCAACTTCCACGGCGTGTATCACGCAATGAGATGTCATATCTCAAGCAAACGCATAAAAAAACACTTCTCCGTAAATGACTCCATACTTCGCCATACGTTAGAGATTTTGACAGCACTACTATCTAACTCATTTAGCTGTGCTTTATGACGTTGCTTCATACCAAATTTCAAGATTCTGATTTCACGAGATGGACTCTGTAGGTTTGATTCCCGAATGTCGAAAATTTGCGGCATACACGGCTGCACCTTTTGATTGCATTGGTTTAGAAGTTTTTTTTCCCAGCTCTAAGGGACAATAGACCTGAGTATTTGATATGAATTTCAGCTTGATACCTTTACGCGTTCCTGAGAAAAAGCGTCTGGATAGACCGACAGACAGACGGACAACAAAGTAATCCCTACGGAACCCTAAAGAAGAAACAAATGTAACTTTATATTTGCGAATGGGGCCTTTGTACTGATAGGCGAATTAGTTTCAAATGAACGGACACAAGCCGAAATGCGAAACGAAAAGCATTTATCTGTTTTAGTATCTACAGCTTTCAGTAACAGCTATTTTGGAATTTGACTTATGATTATGTATTACGATTATGTATATGTTTGCAATTAGATAAAAACGTTATTAACATTATCTCAAAAAAAAATTCTTTTTACTTCGTGGGATCGAACCAATAATCATTTGGTAAGCAAAGGAGGATGTTAACAATTACGCTACGAAACACCGTCAAACAAACAATTCAGCAGAAAAACTGCAACGACTTTATCATTATTTTCGATATTCGTGATGGGAAGGCCTTTCCATCACGAATATCGAACCTCCCTTTTGGAACGATGGCCAAAATAGTTTCAATTGAACAAATATTTCGTCGACATAGGCCGAAATGCGAAACGGAAGGCATTTTTATCTGTTTTATCTACAGCTTTCAGTTACAGTTATTTTGGAGTTTGACTCGACCCTTTTGCATATTTCCAATCGATTACGAGCATTCTTTATGTATGATTTGCAGCAAAAATTTCAACTTTCAATAAACCATAACTCATATAACATTATGTAAAAAAAATTAGCGTTTTACTCTATGGGAATCGATGGAATGGAAAAGTGAAACAAATTCAAGTCTTGAACTTCAATTTGTTTAATTTTTTCTGCTAATTTGTATCACCATCACAACATTTTCATTATATGCGATGGGAAGCCCTTTGTCCGATGGGCGAAATAATTTCAAATTAGCGTACATTTTGACGAATTTCAACTTAAAAATGTATCAAAAAAAAATCCTGACGCGTGCAAAAACATTATACTTAATTTTTCAGGTTAGTGGAGCTGAAGTTACCTAAAGTGGCCCTATTAAGTAAAACTATATATACAATAACTATCCTGAATTCAGTGACTGACAAAAAGGACGCCGCAATACGTGAGACACGAATGGAAATATATTCAATCGTTTCTCACATACTGCGGTGTCTCTAGATAGCCGTGTGGTTTCCGGCAGAGTAGAATAGGACCACTCTTAGTCTTCCCATGGATGTCGAAAGAGGCGACTTAGGAAATACAAGCTAAACAAAGCTCATAAACATCAATGAGACCTCTCCAACCCGTCTGGCCAGCGAGAAGAGTGTAGGCCAAATCCTCTGTCTGCTCTGGCCGAGTTAACTTCGGTAGAATAGATAGGGTCATGCTCCTGCAGTGGAGACTAAAAAGACCTAATGATGACCGGCGTCTCTCTCGTCAGAGACCAAATTCAGGATAGTTTAACAGGCGCTTAAAGACGGTTATTTTAAGACAGGCAGCTGGCCGTAAAGACTTTCGCCAAATCATAACAGCACGGATGCTGTCCATATAGGAGACCGCGGGCTCTAGCACATCATAGCTGAGAAGGCAACCGGAAAAACGCTCGGATTATGGTGATGATGACGATTTAGTTTAACGTCTATTAAATAAATATATATGGTCAAATCACACAAATAGCTAGCCACAAAGTTAGTTCGAGACTTGTGTTATGGGATACTACCTCACAATACTATGGATGTTTTGATACTATGGACGTTATGATAGAGTAGACATTTTGATATAGTGGACTTTATGCGACTAAAGGAAAGATACTATATTTTATAACAATTACATATTATATAGGTAAATATCCAAGACCCAGGCCAATCTGACAAAGATAATTTTCCATTTTCCATTACGTCAGATGTGCATTTTACTCTATGGGAATTGAACCAATAATCTTTCGGTAAGTAAAGAAGCATGGTAACCATTGTACTTCCAGGGACCGACAATCATACAATTCAGCAGGAAAAATGCACAGAGTTTATCATTATTTTCGATATTCGTGATGGGAAGGCCTTTGAAACGATGGGCGATATCATCATCATCATCATCAGGTCCTTTTTAGTCTCCACTACAGGAGCACGATATAGTTTCGAACATTTCGTCGACACAGGCCGAAATGCGAAACGAAAGGCATTTTTATCTGTTTTATCTACAGCTTTCAGTTACAGCTATTTTGGCGTTTCTCTCGACCCTTTTGCGTATTTACAATTGATTATGAGTGCTTTTGTTCGAAATTTGTAGCGAAAATAGTTTCAACTAATGGATTGAAAAAAATAAAGCTACTCGTAGTTGGATACATTGTTTATTTAGTTTTACATCGGACGGCAACACTAAACAGCTTTTATAAAGGGTTCTTAGGGTTCCGTACCAAAAAGGTAAAAACGGGACCCTTTCATTTTGCTCCGCTGTCCGCCTCTCTGTCTGTCCGCCTCTCTGTCTGTCTGTCTGTCTGTCCCGTCCGTCTGTCACCAGGCTGTATCTCATGAACCGTGATAGTTGGACAGTATAATTTTTATAGATGATGTATTTTTGTTGCCGCTATAACAACAAATAGTAAAAAATAGAATAAAATAAATATTAAGGCGGGCTCCCATACAACAACACAACAAACGTTATTTGTTTTTGCTTGTTTTTACTCGATATTGATAAGCATCAGGAAAACGCTTGAAATATTCATATAATATTAAGTTATATATTGACTTTAAAAATAAATAATTAAATAAAAATAAAATTAATTTTAAAGTGGGCTCCCATACAACAGACATGATTTTTTCGCCGTTTTTATAGATAATGGTACGGAACCCTTAGTGCGCGAGTCTGACTGGCACTTGGCCGGTTTTTTGTAAATGTGTATGTCATCTGTACCTGCGTAGAATTTAAGATAAGACGTTACGACGTAGTATATTTACTAGAGATTATTCTGTATAATATTTGCTTCGAAAGAAAAGTTATAAGCTGTTGTTCTCGGCATCCATATAAGTATGAGGCGATATTTTAATACTACTTGAAAAATCTTAGGATAATTAAGGAAAGGTCCAAGAAAAATAACAATTTATCAAACGTGATGGTATGAAATTACAACCATTTTCCTGTAGTTACAGTTAAAATGTACTTCCCAAATAAAATTGACAAATAGAATCTAAATTGATTATTATTGAAGTCCCATGAGACCAAAATTAATGAAATTAATTCGAACGTAGCCCTTATCTCCAAGTCATAAGACTTATATTAAATTATTGAGGACAAGCGCAGCTGAAGTCAAGGAAATAGTACAACAAGATACGACATTATATATTTTAGGTAAAATGAGTAAAAATTTAAACATTGAGTGCATCCTTTCCTATCTGATTATTATAAGTTCGTTTGTTTATTACGTTTCACCGCCTGGACTATTATGTCATATCAATCTTTTTTTATGTTATAGGATGGCAAATGAGCAAGCGGGTCACCTGATGGTAAGTGATCACCGCTGCCCATGGACAACTGCAACACCAGGGTGTGACAGGTGTGTTATTGGCCTTTCAAGGAGTTAGGGGAAGGAAATGGGGAGGGGAGGGGGAAGGACGGGCCTCCGGCTGTCTCACTCACCGAATAAAGCATAGAAGCGGTAAAGCTTCTACTCAGACGTCGATTTTCTCTAAGAGTGTGGTACTACCCCGGACGAGTGGACCCATTCTTGCTACTGGTAATTCATTTTGCCAGTAGTCATTATAATATTTTGCAAACACGTTGCCTGGGGATAAAGAGAAGTACTCTGTGTACTTTGGTATCAGAAAGAAATACTGTTTTCTAGGCATCTAAAGAAATGCGAGCGAAGCTGGGGACGAAAACTAATAAAAATAGTAGGTACCTCTGTCTCTCATATGATTTTAAGTATTTGGTTGCATCTTCAGAAGTGGTGCTTCAGGGATTAGCTATGAATTAATATATATTATCCTTAAAATGCTTTGACACAGTTTTGCTACATGCTTCCTTGATCTATTAATCTGATTCTTTATATGGATGTGACCGATGGGCAAATGCATGAATATGCCCATCCATCACATCCATTTGTCATCAGAGTGATCCAATAAGTTTCCATTAAAATAATAAGACTGTCAGTTAGATAATAAAAAAATTATTGATACGTATTTTGTCGATAAAACTAAAAACGAGATATACATAGCCCTTTGAAATTCCGAGCACTATTCATGCGCTTTATCTTTATCATTTATTATTTAATTGACAAAAGAAAAAATGTGTCCAATATTTTTTGATTATCTAACTGGTGGACTAATTTTAATATTATTCTTAACCCAGGAAGCTAGCCTACTGAAGGCAAAAAACCAGGCAACAATAATTGTCAATAATAAACCAATACCAAAAATTTGTTAGTGTAGTTTCTTAGTAAACTTGTACAAAAAAAAAAAACCTAAATAAGAGGGTAGACCGATACGGTTTCTAGCAAACGATATTTAATTTATATAATACTAGCTTTCGCCTGCGGCTCCGCCCGCGTCAATGTCAATCCCTCGGGAATAGTATTTTTTTCCCGGGATAAAAGGTAGCCTATGTCCTTCTCCTAGAACTTGTATGCAAAATTTCATGATGATCGGTTCAGTAGTTACGGCGTGAAAGCGTAACAAACAAACAAACAAACACACTCACTTTCGCATTTATAATATTAGTAAGGACTAGTGACCCGAATCCCGGCTTCGCATAGGAGCAATGTATATATAAACCTTCCTCTTGAATCACTCTATCTATATAAAAAAGACGCATCAAAATGCGTTGCGTAGTTTTAAAGATCTGAGCATATATATAAGGACAGACAGACAGCGGGAAGCTAATTTTTTTTATTCTATCGTAGTTATCAAAAGGCAATGCAGCTAGTAAGCCGCATTGTATTGTTGTATTATCCTAATCCTAACTTTATACAAAATCCTAACTAATATTATAAATTCGAAAGTGAATTTGTTTTTATGTTCGATTGTTACGCCTATTGTCATTAAATTTTGCATACCTGTTGTACGGAGAAGCACATAGTGTACATTTAATCCAGGGAATAAGTACTGTTCTCGAGGGATCGACATTGACGCGGGTGGAACCGCGGATGAAAGCTGCTGGTGCCTGATATTTTTGCAAATTCCTCGATCTTCGCAGGAGGAGAGTAATCTACGTTTTTTTTCTTTTCTCCCTGACCAGCCAAGAATAAACCAACACAAATAAATACACTATTATTGATGAAATGGTTAAGACAATATTTATCGCCTATCCTTCCAGTAAACACACAATCGAGGTAAAATAAAGTGTATTAGAAGCTGGGATGGCGGCACACTTAGCGCAGGAAATGTAGCTCATCGATTAACACATTAGTGCAAGTTCGGTGCCCGTGCGACTCAAAGCCTTTTGAGTCTCACGTAGTAGGTCAAATCGAGTGAGTTATCGGTAAACATATACGTTTATTTTGTCACTTTTATCAGTTTGAATATATATGTATCTTTTCTTTTGCGTAGGACCGTATTACTTAAAAACTTCCCAAGGCGTCTACGTGTTGGCCCACTGACACCACGCAAACCTCTCAAAGAACTGGGTCAACACACCCATGTTATTATGAAAGATAATCCCATACCTAAAAAGAAAATCTATCCCGTGACCCACATTGATGTTCCACCACTGATCCTTGAAGTTCTCGACCGGAATGCTAACTCTTCGCCGCGACTCTATCCTCAAAGGATGCAGGTGGTTCATTTCGGAATGAAAAGTTCTAAATTTTAAATCATCAAATGATCTACTGATGAGCCAAGTCATTAATACAAATTAGCATTTTAATAGTTACGCTATAAGAATAATCTTTTTGCTTTCTGCGAAACAAACAATTGCCCAGTATGAAAACACCCAGATAATCCCCTAAAAATAGGCTCGCTCAATAGAACACCAAGCACCCTCCAACCATATCTCATATTACACCTGCCTCCCATCTGGTACTGACTTTCCCTGCTGTAAGCCCCTAAATAGTCTCCAGGCTGGTGTTGGGAGGTGCTGAAGAAATCGAGCTGGTGGGGTTTACCCAGTGACAATCTTTGTGATTGCGGTGCCAATTAATCCATGACTCATCTTTAGTCGTGCCCTTACTGTCTCCCTACCAGCAAAATTGAAGACCTAAAGACCTAAATGAGGCCGCCGATTATACGAGTAGCATAGGCAAATTAGTCAGAATATTTCTATTCCGACTCGAGAAGAAGAAAACTAAAATTGAAAAACTAAATGTTTTGTTTTTTCAGTAAAAGCGCGTCGAATTGCGAAATGTTATAAAACCATTTCACCGAGAGCCAAATACTAGGCGTACAGACACAAAATTCGAAGCGAATTTCAAAACTAGAGCACTAAAAAAATATTGAGGCGATCCTCACTCATCCAAGCAAACGGAAATAAAAAAGTTTATTGTCCCAAACTCCGGGTGTACTGTATATTTTCCATTTATTATGTCGTCAATATGGGATGGATTGTACCTATATTTTTATATTGAGCCTTACGCATTATTTTATGGGACCCGTTTGGGCCATAAATCGTGTTACCCTCACACATTGATTTGTAGCGCAGAATTTGTGAATTGGTTTAACTTTTTGAATACGAATTTGATGGATGTCGTGTCACACGGTACCTCTGGCAATATTTCAGACAGATATGTATCTTTTGCAAGAATTTACGGTTATGTAGAACGTCATTTTGTTTCTTATAGTCCCTCTTTTTTCTTCCATGGTGAGTTACTTGTATTGATATGAGTAAAGCAATGATTATTTTGATTACATTTTATTACCATCCCCGCGTCGCTATTTCCCGAGTCGTTCAATTTAGGGATTTTCAAGGCAAGAGTGAATAGACATTATTTGAGTTTGAATATACCACCAGATCTCATCGTTGCGTCTCATCAGGCAAGATAGAGGTCAAAGGCACTTAAATTATTCATAAAAAAATAACATAGATAAATAAATAATAAATATACATACATGCTGTCATGTCTTTTCTCGAACGGCGTAGACATAACCCAAGTCTATGAGATCTAAAGACCATGCTTAGCAAGTTTGTGGGCGTATAACGAAATTAAACTAGTAATGGCTTGTTAGTTTTGCCTATAATTGACATCATTCATCAGATTTTCACCCTCGATCATATTTTATTTTGATCTGTGCAGGTAGAGAAGAAGTTTAGGAAGGGTTTATTAGTTAATAATTATCCATGTAGCATCAACACTCAAAATACGAGTAAAAGGTAAAAACTACACTAGTCTTCTTGTTTTCATGTCGATGATTTGAGTAAACTTCGTATCGAAATTTTTTTTTGTCGTAAATATTTCTATAGAACAACTATTAAAATATATATATTTTATTATATATTTTATAATAGACTATTAAAATATATATATTTTAATAGTTGTTCGCTATTCGAGGTGGTAACAATATGAAGAAATCAAAGATTATAATCGTTTCACCCGTTCATAAGTTATGTGTTCGAACAAACCCAACTTTGTTTTAAACAGCCTGATTTTAAAACTTTCAGCTATATTAAAATCTCGGAATCAGAAATACAATACGGAATTTAAGAAAAAAAAAAAACAAAACAAAAAGCGAACCTCCCATACACAGTTACCCAGCAACTGGGCGAATTTCTACAGGAAGTCTAATTTTTCTTCGTTTTTTACCTTTTTTTCTTTTAGCTCATTTCATTAGGGACCTGATACCGTGATTTTAATATAGGTCAGAGGTTCTCAATGGCACTCTATATTAAGAACCATAAAGCTGTCATCGTGAAGTTATATAAATCAAAGCACTCAAATCTGACCTTTGATTACAGAAAACTGCAACAATAACCTCAATTATGGAAAAGGCATGAGTAATAAACCGATTAGAACAAAGCATTTTTATAGCCGTTGTGAGTTTTCACGTCAAGTTCACGATGCAATGGCTGTTATGGACGTTTTAAATTGACCATATTTGCATTTTATTAAATTTTGTCGTTTTATTATTTAACGGCTTTTTATTCACAGTTAAAAAATTTTTTTAAAGATATTGGTAAACAGTATGAGTAATAAATCGATACATACATATTATTCCGCTAGCTCCGTGGCGCAGCGGTAAAAACGCCAGCCTGCGACACGAGAGTGCCCGGGTTCGATCCCCGGCCAGGTCAAGATGAAAAATGATCTTTTTCAGATTGGCCTGGGTCTTGGATGTTTATCTATATATGTATTTGTTATAAAATATAGTATCGTTGAGTTAGTATTTCCATAACACAAGTCTCGAACCTACTTTGGGGCTAGCTCAATCTGTGTGATTTGTCCGTATCCGTATATATTTATTTATTTATATTATTTATTACGTTTTTTATCCCTAACAGGGTAGACCGTGCCAAAGGTGGCAGAGCATAGGTCATACATAGACCTAGGTCGCCGGCTCAAGTCCCGCACGCATGTTTTTTTTTTTACCATATTTTATTTCTTAATTTATTAAGAGTATATCAAAATAACATTGTGAATGCAAAATAAAACACTTTAAAATTTGTGATTATATATAAAAGTGGGCACATTTGGCAGTTATTAACAATAATACTGGAATACCAATAAAGTTATAGAGTATTACTATCAAAGTAGAGATTAGATTTTTAATTTGATAACCATTTTAGAATGACACGCCTGACCTCTGAGTTGTTTGTAGAGTTGTGTTAACTAAAGCACTCAAGTCTTACCTTAAATTACAAAGAACTGCAGCAAATGCCTCAATTGTGAAATTTACTCGAGTAACATAAGTTATTAATTCAATTCCTTTATACTAATAAAACGATTTGAGAAAAGCATTGTGTGGTCGCGCTTGGTTTGCATGACAACTTCACGATTCAATGCGCGTTTGAAATTTTCTGCATTTGCATTTAATGTGCGTTTGCTTAATTGGACCTGTAATTATTTTTATTGGTTGCTACTAAAGGTATTCGCTCTGGCCAAGTATGGCTCCTGTAGTACAGAGAGTGTCATGCTCCTGCAGTGGAGACTAAAAAGACCTGATGATTATGATGAAAGGTATTAAGTAAGAAGCTACCTAGCTGTTGCTATTTTTTACGGTGACACATTCTGGAGCTGCCACATCTGCTTACCTTTTTTTCTCATGAATGATAATGACTATTTTATTATGTATAGTACATAAACGTTTTAGACCCAGGCCAATCTGAAAAAGATAGTTTTCAATTTTGACCTAACCGGGGTACAAATCCGAGACCTTCGATGTGACACCCGGGCATGATGACCACTAGGCTACATAGGTAGTCAAATAATTTGTACATATGCGCATTAGTTCATGTTGGAAAAATCTAGAAAAAATCTAGATCACGTCGTCGTAACAAACAGTTACGCTTTCACGCCGTAACTACTGAACCGATCATCATGAAATTTTCTATACAAGTTCTCTGGAGTGCGGAGAAGGACATAGGCTACCTTTTATCCCGGGAAAAAGTACTATTCCCGAGAGATCGACATTGACGCGGGCGGAGCCGCGGGCGAAAGCTAGTTTAAAAATAAATCCCGTTTACTCACTAGTTTATATTTAAACCTGTAAATTTACACTAACACCGGATATCCTATACTAATTGCGGCTCTGTACCGACACGGGCTGAATTAATCGAGGCGCAGCAGTTTTATGCTGGACACGGAAGAGGTGGCGCATTGGTTGCAATCGGTTGAAGGTCGTTATGCCGTTGGGATGCCTTATGTGTTATATGGCCCGGCGTTACTTGGAATACAAAGTACCTTTTGTTAGTCGGTCAATTTTGTTTTGTAAGTTGCCAACACTGATGTCAGAATTCAAGCTGTCTGCTGGTACAACCAATGTCTATTTTAATAATCTTATTGTCATCATCTACATTTCAACCGTAAGAAAATGGTATGGCATCGTGTACACGCACCCATCCTCCCTACTACTTGGCCAGTGGATGCAGGTATGGCATCGGGTACACGTACCCATCCTCCTATCTACTTGGCTGGTGGATGCAGGTATGGCATTGGGTACGCGCACCCATCCTCCTAACTACTTGGCCGGTGGATGCAGGTATGGCATTGGGTACGCGCACCCATCCTCCTAACTACTTGGCCGGTGGATGCAGGTATGGCATCGGGTACACGCACCCATCCTCCAAACTACTTGGCTGGGGGATGCAGGTATGGCATTGGGTACGCCCACCCATCCTCCTAACTACTTGGCCGGTGGATGCAGGTATGGCATTGGGTACACGCACCCATCCTCCTAACTACTTGGCCAGTGGATGCAGGTATGGCATTGGGTACGCCCACCCATCCTCCTAACTACTTGGCTGGTGGATGCAGGTATGGCATTGGGTACGCGCACCCATCCTCCTAACTACTTGGCCAGTGGATGCAGGTATGGCATTGGGTACGCCCACCCATCCTCCTAACTACTTGGCTGGTGGATGCAGGTATGGCATTGGGTACGCGCACCTATCCTCCTAACTACTTGGCTGGTGGATGCAGGTATGGCATCAGGTACACGCACCCATCCTCCTAACTACTTGGCTGGTGGATGCAGGTATGGCATCAGGTACACGCAACCATCCTCCCAACTACTTGGCCAGTGGATGCAGGTATGGCATCGGGTACGCGCACCCATCCTCCTAATTACTTGGCCGGTGGATGCAGGTATGGCATCGGGTACACGCACCCATCCTCCTAACTACTTGGCTGGTGGATGCAGGTATGGCATTGGGTACGCGCACCCATCCTCCCTACTATTTGGCCAGTGGATGCAGGTATGGCATCGGGTACGCGCACCCATCCTCCTAACTACTTGGCCGGTGGATGCAGGTATGGCGTCGGGTACGCGCACCCATCCTCCTAACTACTTGGCCAGTGGATGCAGGTATGGCGTCGGGTACGCGCACCCATCCTTCTAACTACTTGGCTGGTGGATGCAGGTATGGCATTGGGTACGCCCACCCATCCTTCTAACTACTTGGCTGGTGGATGCAGGTATGGCATTGGGTACGCCCACCCATCCTCCTAACTACTTGGCTGGTGGATGCAGGTATGGCATTGGGTACGCGCACCCATCCTCCTAACTACTTGGCTGGTGGATGCAGGTATGGCATTGGGTACGCCCACCCATCCTCCTAACTACTTGGCTGGTGGATGCAGGTATGGCATTAGGTACGCCCACCCATCCTCCTAACTACTTGGCTGGTGGATGCAGGTATGGCATTGGGTACGCGCACCCATCCTCCTAACTACTTGGCTGGTGGATGCAGGTATGGCATTGGGTACGCGCACCCATCCTCCTAACTACTTGGCTGGTGGATGCAGGTATGGCATTGGGTACGCCCACCCATCCTCCTAACTACTTGGCTGGTGGATGCAGGTATGGCATTGGGTACGCCCACCCATCCTCCTAACTACTTGTCTGGTGGATGCAGGTATGGCATTGGGTACGCCCACCCATCCTCCTAACTACTTGGCTGGTGGATGCAGGTATGGCATTGGGTACGCGCACCCATCCTCCTAACTAAGGCTGGATTGAGTTTCTTTCGGCGTATTCTTCTCACCAGTGGTCGTTCCGAAACGCTAGTAGTATTTCAATTTTGCATATATAAAAAAATATATAAGAAATAAAAATATGACGTTCAAAAAGAGATACATGTATCCAATTTTGAATAAAAATCTTTGACTTGACTTGACTTGACTTGAACTACTTGGCTGGTGGATGCAGGTATGGCATTGGGTACGCCCACCCATCCTTCTAACTACTTGGCTGGTGGATGCAGGTATGGCATTGGGTACGCCCACCCATCCTCCTAACTACTTGGCTGGTGGATGCAGGTATGGCATTGGGTACGCGCACCCATCCTCCTAACTACTTGGCTGGTGGATGCAGGTATGGCATTGGGTACGCCCACCCATCCTCCTAACTACTTGGCTGGTGGATGCAGGTATGGCATTAGGTACGCCCACCCATCCTCCTAACTACTTGGCTGGTGGATGCAGGTATGGCATTGGGTACGCGCACCCATCCTCCTAACTACTTGGCTGGTGGATGCAGGTATGGCATTGGGTACGCGCACCCATCCTCCTAACTACTTGGCTGGTGGATGCAGGTATGGCATTGGGTACGCCCACCCATCCTCCTAACTACTTGGCTGGTGGATGCAGGTATGGCATTGGGTACGCCCACCCATCCTCCTAACTACTTGTCTGGTGGATGCAGGTATGGCATTGGGTACGCCCACCCATCCTCCTAACTACTTGGCTGGTGGATGCAGGTATGGCATTGGGTACGCGCACCCATCCTCCTAACTAAGGCTGGATTGAGTTTCTTTCGGCGTATTCTTCTCACCAGTGGTCGTTCCGAAACGCTAGTAGTATTTCAATTTTGCATATATAAAAAAATATATAAGAAATAAAAATATGACGTTCAAAAAGAGATACATGTATCCAATTTTGAATAAAAATCTTTGACTTGACTTGACTTGACTTGAACTACTTGGCTGGTGGATGCAGGTATGGCATTGGGTACGCGCACCCATCCTCCTAACTACTTGGCTGGTGGATGCAGGTATGGCATTGGGTACGCCCACCCATCCTCCTAACTACTTGGCTGGTGGATGCAGGTATGGCATTGGGTACGCCCACCCATCCTCCTAACTACTTGGCCGGTGGATGCAGGTATGGCATCGGGTACACGCACCCATCCTCCTAACTACTTGGCCGGTGGATGCAGGTATGGCATCGGGTACACGCACCCATCCTTCTAACTACTTGGCCGGTGGATGCAGGTATGGCGTCGGGTACGCGCACCCATCCTCCTAACTACTTGGCCAGTGGATGCAGGTATGGCGTCGGGTACGCGCACCCATCCTCCTAACTACTTGGCTGGTGGATGCAGGTATGGCATTGGGTACGCGCACCCATTCTCCTAACTACTTGGCCGGTGGATGCTGGCATGGCATCGGGTACACGCACCCATCCTCCTAACTACTTGGCCGGTGGATGCAGGTATGGCATCGGGTACACGCACCCATCCTCCTAACTACTTGGCCGGTGGATGCAGGTATGGCATCGGGTACACGCACCCATCCTCCTAACTACTTGGCCGGTGGATGCAGGTATCGCATCGGGTACACGCACCTGTCCTCCTAACTACTTGGCCGGTGGATGCAGGTATGGCATTGGGTACACGCACCCATCCTCCTAACTACTTGGCCGGTGGATGCAGGTATGGCATCGGGTACACGCACCCATCCTCCTAACTACTTGGCCGGTGGATGCAGGTATGGCATTGGGTACACGCACCCATCCTCCTAACTACTTGGCCGGTGGATGCAGGTATGGCATCGGGTACACGCACCCATCCTCCTAACTACTTGGCCGGTGGATGCAGGTATGGCGTCGGGTACGCGCGTCCGGCCTTCCGAGCCTATTGACTTGTTTCTTCCGATTTAGGCCCATTCCTTCGACTGGACATTATGACTTGCGCGGGAAAAGAAGCAACTTGTACAATCAAAGTGTAGGATATACGAACTGCCCTTCTTCCGACACGGTTTTTAAGCCAGATGCGGGTATGATTAACAATCTTCTATTTCCTCAGACCAGCATTGAGAATAACATTCTAATTGCGGGTCTGAACACGGGTTGAATTTTAGTTGAGACGTAGTTTTATGTCGGACACGGTTGGGGGCGGTGCAATGGTTGCAGTCGGTCGGAGTTCGTTATGCCATTTGGGATGCCTTGTGTGTTATATGGCCTAAAAACTCAAGGAATACAAATCACCCACCTTAACAACCAACGGTCAAATTTTATACATTTTTGTCATTATTTTAATCAATTTTAGTAACCTACTTAAATCTCATCTAATGTCATCCGTCGTTACTTAAATTTAACCTCTACACATCAAAGTCGCCAACACGTCAATACAATACATTTTGATGGCTTCGTTGACGACTGCATGTTGTCATCTTCAATTAGTCAAAATGCATTGAAAGCTACCAATACTTCTACACTTGCTAATATTATACTTAAATGCGAACGGTACTCTGTTTGTCTGTTACCTCTACACTTTTAAACCAGTGAACTGACATAGATATTTGGACATCATTGGAGGCCGGGAAAGGACATAAGCTGCCTTTCATCTCGGAAAAGGGTAACGTTCCCCAGGGATCCAGATTTATGCGGGGGAAGCTAGTAGCTAGCGCAAGCTACATCTAATTAAATTTTGGTCATGACGATTTGTTTTGATATTTCGTTTCCAAATCCAGTAATATCTAAACATAATTATATTGAATTTTATATAATTGAATTCAAAGAAATTTATTTTTCCTGAAAAAAAAATTGGATTATGGATCCCTCAAATTTAATATTGCGTTTATATATTATCTGTAAAACCCGAAAATTTGGTGCACAGTATCACGCACATGTCATTGAGTACAAAAGTTAAAATTACAATCATTTTTTCTTTTTTGTATTAGAATGCGAAAGCACGTGTTGTTGTAAAATAAATCCACTCAAACGCTCCCTTTCTGATGCCATTAACCCATAAAATGAGGCATACATAATGACATGGAAAGCGCCCTTATAAAGAGAATATCAAACAAATTATATTGTTCAGCTCGCTGCACCGGAAAATACAATGAAACTCGACAACATCATGTTGCCAAAAATTCATAATATAGTTACGACAGTTAGGCTTGAACACACGCGGTAAGGAGTTCCTGGGGTGACCTTAACTATGAATTTTTGTTAACGAATTCTCGTTCCCGGTGGAGCCGTGTATTTATATTCTTAATCAAGTTACAGTTCATCAACACTTCTGTTATTGTAGAGGTAGAATAAACTAGGTTTGCAACTCAAAAGTCTATCTTTTGTTTAGGATTTACGCAATGTTTTGTCTCCAACAATTTGTTACTATACTCGTATTACATATCTTCAGTTCCCTTGACCTTGACCGTAAAGTTTTGTTTATATGCTAACTTTAATATTCCAGCTAGCGGCGTTTGGTTTACCTAGATCAATTTCCTGTTCATAAACTTTTCGGACCTAAAGAAAAGAATATAGAAGACTTTGAATCATTCAGTACTATCCTGGCTCAGCGACCCAAAGTGAGTCTTGGACACACAGCAGGACCGAAAGCGTTCTCTTGTGCTGGAGGCCAACCTCCTGAACAAGAGAACGCTTTCGGTCCTGCTGTGCTAGCTCTTGCCAGATGTCGCCAACTTGCAGCTCACGCAGGTCCGCCGTCTCAACGTCACTCCAGCGATACCTGACACACTAGGTCTTGTACTTCGCCATTGCTTCTTCTTCTCCAAATACCATCCTTTCCTCACACTGGTCCCAGGATCTTACATAGTACCTTTCTTTCCGCTACGAGCATAAGTCTACAATATTTTTGTCCAAAATACGTATGTAATAAAGTTATAGTAGTTTAAATAAGTCTAGCCATCCAGAGAGGCAACGCTGTCAGTATCTTCGGTAAGATGCGTTGGACGAGTTGCATGCATCATTTTAGGTTTGTGTTACACCTTTAATATATTGTATTTAATTTAAACTGAATTAAAACATAGACGTTTAAGTTAAACAAAAGTCACTAACCTACATCCATCTGTAAAAGATCTTCATAATTTACAAATTAAGTTGCAGAACTTAGTTGATTCCCAAAACACTGAGACGTTCATGAACTAAAAGTGGATCAAGAGCAGACCCACACGGCTCCACAGAGAATTGTCAAAGTAAACAAAAATTCACGGCCAAGGCCTGAATACGAGTGGTAATAATGTGTTACTGCTATAACTGAATTTTGGGCACAAAATATTGCAGACTTTTCTAAAAAGTAAGTTGAGTTGAAAAGCCTTCTTTATTCCCCATTGCATCGAAACGTTTATGAACTGTAACTTGATGTAAAGTCTGGATCAAGTTAAAGTCCATAAACGCTCGCAACAACACGGCTCCACCGGGGATTGCTAAAGTTAGTTCGTACACAAAAATTCACGGCTAAGGTCACTCTGAAAACTGAAGATAAGTAATAATCATATGTGTACAAGCCTGACTGCTTTAACTTTATTAAGAATTGTTGACAGTAAAACATTGTAGAGGTTAAATAATTGTTATAATTTCATTTTTTTTTTATTAGCCTGTTGTGTCCCACTGCTGGGCAAAGGCCTCCTCTTTCTGTTTCCACACTTCCCGATCCGGGGCCATTTGCTGCCAACCAGTTAAAAAGCCGTCTATATCGTCTCGCCATCTTCTCCTTGGTCTGCCTCTCTTCCTTTGCCCCTCTGGTTCCCATAACGTAGCCATTCGGGCCCATCTGCTTTCATCCGAATAATATGTCCGTATAATGTATAATTTCAATACCCACAATTAATTTGTATTAAGGCATCCCGGTCAAGTCAAGATGGAACACGATCTTCTTCAGGTTAACCTGGGTCTCAGAAATGTATCTATGTCTGTATCTATTATAAAATATAGTATCGTTGAGTTAGTATTCCACGTCGCAAGTTCACAATTTACTGTCAGGCTCAATTGAGTGATTTGTCGTTATTAAAAAAAGCACTGGCGTACTACACTTACATTTAGTGTGTTAGTGCATATGCTATATCTCCAGTTTTGCTGCGAACTTCTGCTGCTTCAATGATTATTACTACATTGAAGAAACAAATAAATAAAAGGTTCGTGTTTTAATAAATAATTGTGTGTAGTGCGAAAGTTTCATAAAAATTTAATTGCTCGCAATCTTACTTAGCACTGGAGCGGTTAATAACTATAAATGGATCTACGGTAAGTTAGCAGTTTCACCAGTGATGGTCTAAGTTCGTTAGTTAACGGCCAAGGTCACCCTGGCAAACTCATGTGAGTTTATTATAGTATATTTTGATATATTTAATCTTTTACATGTCTAAAAATAAGACAACGATAGTAAAACAATTGATATGTTCACATATCCGATCCTGTCATGGGTCAGGGAATCTGTTGGGATTGGGATATTTAACCATGCTGATAAATGATCTTCTTTTTTATCTACCACTATTCTCAGTGTTTGTAATAATAGTCGTAATTTATGAAATGTTTTATGCTTATATTTATTATTATACAGTAGACGAAAAAACATAGAAGCGGCTTCTATACTTAATTTTCTATCATTTTTGCACCACGCAAAATTACAGCTCTTGAGCAAACATATATGGAGTGACTTAATTATACTTAGACTGCATGAGACTCGTCAACATAACGGTGTTAATTCACTGACTCACATTTTTAAAGAAATCTCTGCCACGTTTGGTGTGCATGTAAGGCTATCTAGGCGCTTCTATTCTTTTCCATTCACTGTTTCAAGCTTTTTCAGACAGGACCTGATAAACTAAATGCGGTCACCCCGTGAATACCTGAAAAATTTAGCATCGTTTAAATCTAATTATTGTCCAAAAAAGGCTGCGTGTGCCACAAGCCTTAATCCAGGGATAACAGGCTGATTAATTAAGTTTAATTTTAATCGCTTGCGAACCCGCTGTTTGCTCATGTGTAAATCAGGTTAAAAATAAATTGGATGCCCAGGAGTCTTAGTTTTGAAGAATATTCGCTCATTAATAATTACCTGAGTGACCTAAATGTTATGTTTAAGGGATTGTATAGGTAGTACATACGAACTACCTATATAATCCCTCACCTAGTTGATTTCTTTATGACTTCAGATTTTGATGTATCGTATTGTTAACTAAAAACTTTTTGTAATTTACTTGTGTATGTTAATTTTTTTTTATCGGGTTGAGCAACAGACAGACAGAGCTACGTTCGCAATAAGATATTGATGGATACTAAACAAGATACAACAAAGTTTATTGTTATAAAGGCTAAAGCCGAACAGTGTCCAGCAAATAGTTAAAAGTAAATATGGAGTTATAGAAGAAAATGTAATTTTTCCTGCTGCATTTTCCGTACCTTATATTTTCTCTGTCTGCAGTTTCAAGATTTGCAATAACGTAAATGGCTCCTGAGCTGAAACTGGCACTAAAACTGGTGGATCAAGTATAAATCTAGCAAATTTATGTAGATAATCAGTACCTCCATACATCAGCAACGTCAAATATATTACTGTAGGAGTCTCTATTGCAAAATATAAAACAAATGCTTTTCACTGTATTTCGTTAAACTAGTAGTTCACCTCGAAATTAGACTTTGCAAACATTTAATATTTATTATATTTATTTATAAATGAAATACGAAAAAAAAATTATGTCATAAAAATGTGAAATAAGGAATTTGATAACATTAGATAGCATAAATTAAAACTAATTATTTATTTACAGTAGTAAATAAATAATTAGCTTCCATTTCCTAAAGTATACATATAAAGAGAAGAAGTGTCCATTCATGACATTGGAATAATACGAATATCTGAAAATTGTATTATAAGAACATTAACGACTATATTAACAGCAAAGCGAATAGTGTCATTAAACGTGATAGCATCTTATATTAAAAAACCTGCCTTTAAGTTAGATTTTAATTCCAATGAAACATTATTACATATCCAAGACATGTCTAAAGAAGAAATTGTAGATAGTAATAAGGATATTTTTAAGGATTTAATAGATAAAGAAAAAAACTTGCAAACAACCCTAGACAATACTATTTGGAGTAGTATAACTACTCAAACATTTGTAATTAGTCTCAGTTCACTGGCAATATTTTCTATTCTAAGTTTTTTAATATACTGTTTCAGTCCACAGTTGGTGCAGAAACTACGGGACATTATACCAGTAAGACGTGCGGTGACCATAGACGACAGCAGTGCACAGGCTGTCAATTCCAACGGCGGAGTGCAGTCATCCAGTGGGTCTGCCATTTCAACGCAACTACCAAGCCACATCTACGCGCAACCAGCCATCAAGAAGACGTCGCCTGCTGCGTCACAACTTTATGAACTCAAGACTTTCTCCTGAGAGGCGCCAAGATGTTCACGCCATTACGCAAACATATTTGTCAGCAGAGCAGTCACTGACCGGCGTTAGCCCAAATGAACATCAAATCTGCTGCCTTGCTACAAATACTGTACGATCACAAATAAAGATGACAAACTTTATACACGCACACATGTAAACATAGTTAGGTTTAAATAGTTTTGTAATGTTGTAATAAATTCTCTTTTGGATTTGGTCTTTGACGAGTTTCATTGTCTAAGAACTTCCTTGGAGCTATCCTCCCACTACGGCCAAGACACCTTTAGCCGTCAGTATACTGATCAGTCTTGTGAGCCTGCTTGACTGGTAGTGGGAGAATCCACTGTCCGGCGTACATTGCACCTCGTACGCCACCCCTTTGATCCTTCCAACTTTCCTTCTGTTATCTTAGGTCTCATGGTAACAGATTTCCCGCACTATCTATATACTTATATATTTCCGTAGTATATGGTTAGGGTAGGCTAATAGGTAGGCACTAGGGTTGTTGCAAGTAAACCATAGCTTTCCCTACCATTTGATGTTAAGCCATCTAACCAACAATACAGTACTATACATCTACACATACATTACACACCATCGATACTACACACGAACTCTTTATAATTAGTTGGCTTAACAGAAAATGATATAAAATATTATTATTCAAAAAATAAGATAATGACGTTTACGTAGGCATGCCTGATGCTATTAGGCTTATAATGATAATTGCACATGAATATTATGTACAAATCCACATAATTTAAAATATTATCATTACTGATCGTAACCTTATTTCACTTTATTTAAAAATCCAAAATACTTGAGATTTTAATTATTCCCCTTTATCCGTATTATAATACCTTAATTTAAAGGTATGCAAATAATATTTGCGTAATTATAACGTGGATGAGAATAATATCGTTAGGATGAGTTCAAACAAATTAAACGAACCCTTTGTAAACACTTTGTGCATGCCAGGTAAATTTCCTTATGAAATAACAAATATTTGAACTACGTTATAAATTATTATGCTGGCTAGCTCCGTGGTGCAGCGGTCAACACGCCAGCCTGCGACACGAGAGTGCCCGGGTTCGATCCCCGGCCAGGTCGAGATGGAAAATGATCTTTTTCAGATTGGCTTGGGTCTTGGATGTTTATCTATATATGTATTTACTATAAAATATAGTATCGTTGAGTTAGTATCCCATAACACAAGTCTCGAACTTACTTTGGCGCTAGCTCAATCTGTGTGATTTGTCCGTATATAGTTATTTATTTATTATGGGTGTATAAGGCAAAACTCTGTAAAACGCCTATTGAAAAATTGCCTCTCTAGAAAGTACACTAACACAGATACGAAGCTGCAACCATAAAAAAAACTATTTCGAAAAAATTTGCTGGCCATACAATTTGTGGTAAGTTTCAGTATTTTTGTATACATTAGTAAACTTGTTTAATTCGTCTAATTGACTGGCATTGTACGGAAATATATAAAGTTACCTTTCTTTTTTTATTGTGCTGAAATTTATAACCTTAAAATGCCCTACTGAAGGACAAGAAGACTCTCCACAACATTTTAAAAACAGAATCTGACAATTTGCCCCACTGCATGGCTTATTTAATACGATGGGCCTCCGGCTCTCTCACTCACCGAACGAAACATAGAAGCGGAAAAGCTTGTACTAAACGTCGATTTTCTGTGAGAGTATGGTACTTCCCTGGACGAGTCGGCCCGTTCATGCTACTAGCAAAAATCAAGTTTGCCGGTAGCGTGGATCTACCATAACTATTTTAAGTTTTTGAAAAATTATTCTTATTAGTTTATAAAATTTCAGTTGATCTGATTTGTTTAGACTAAACAATGTTATTTTTGAAGTTAGTTTATTTTGTGTTATAAATTATCAAAGTCGCTCAAGGAGCTATGGAGAGGACTATGCTCGATGTTTCTCTGCGAGATCGAATCAGAAACAAGATGATTAGTAAGAGAACAAAAGCCACCGACATAGCTCGGCGGGTTAGCTCCTTGAAGTGGCAGTGGGTGAAGCATATGTGCTTCACCCACTGCCACTTCGCGTAGGACTGATGGCCGATGGGGCAGAAGGGTTCTGGAATGGTGATACGTACCGACAAGCGCAGTGTCGGACATCCACCGACCAGATGGTCGGATGTTCTGTCTAAGGTAGCAGGAAGACGCTGGATGCAGGCCACTTCTAACTGATTGTATTGGAAATCCTTGGGGCAGGCCTATGTCCAGCAGTGGCCTACGGACAGGCAGTTGAGGTAGACACCCTGACCAAAGTAGTAGCTGTATATAATAACCAACTTAGACAACCAGTATCCAGTAAGTACCTTGATATTTTGGACAAATTTGCGACATCAATAGAAAGTAAAGATATTTTTTTATTGTAATGGAAAACTTATATACTTATTGTCATATTTCTAAGTATAAAAATAAAAAAAATCTATACAAACTTTACCCCACCTATTTTACCCCTCCTTTATCCATTTTAACTACACAGATCTTTTTTATTGTAATGTAAACATATGTACTTATTTTCATACGTCTAAGTCCAGAAATGAGAAAAATTACATACAACCCCCCCCCCCCCCTCTGCTTTTACCCCTTAAGGGGGGAATTTTATACATTTCACCTGCATAGATCTTTTTAATTGTCACCGTGGACTTCTATACCTATTTGCATACTTCTAAGTCTAGAAATTTACCCGGAATACATTAGTTCATGACTTTCAATGAAACACCTTAATATTGAATTTCAATTGAATAACTTCTAAAACGGAAAGTTTCATACTAACTTTGCATCCCCGTTATACCCCCTTAAGGGATGATGAGAAAAGTATTTTGCTCGTATTACATGCCTTTCAGTAAAGAATCTTCATGCTGAATTTCATTCGACTAACTTCAAAAATGACAAAGTTTCATACTTACTTTGCACCCCTATTTTACCCCCTTAAGGGATGATTTTTGAGTAAAATATTTAATTCGTGTTTCATACCTTCCAGTAAAGAAACTTCATGCTGAATTTCATTCGAATATCTTCAAAAACGGCAAAGTTTCATACTAACTTTGCAACCCGTTTTACCCCCTTAATAGTATGGCCTTGGATAGTATGGCTAGGTATAATGCTGTCGTATAATGATGATGAATTGACTTTGGATTTTAATTTTCTTATGTCACTTATTATTTTAATTTTTTTGCTATATATTTGTAGGCAAACTCATGCCTTGAGTTCATTCAAATGACGATAACTTTTTTTTTAATGAACCGATTTTGATGAAACAAACTTTAAATGTTTTGCTGAGTTAAAACAAAGTAATTGGTGAAAGTTTGAAGTAAATCGGTTCAGTATTTTCGGAGATAATCGTGATCATACATACAGACAGACAGACAGACAAAAAATTCCAAAAAAATTTTTTTGCTTTCTATTATTCCTTTTAAGTGTCCCTCTATCCATTTCAGTCAAAAATTCTAAATGTACAGACAAAATATTTTTACTGTTTTATTATATGTATAGATTATTTATTTAGTTGCAAGAGTTTGTAGACCTTAATATGTCATATGAATATAAACTTGATTCATTCACACATTCCTGAGAAAAAGCTCTTGATAAGCAAACACACGGACAAACGAGTGATCCTCTAAGGATTTTATTTTATTTTATGAGGTATGGAATTCTAAAAATGGGACAATAATTAAGCTTAATCTACATACACCAAGGTTCGTCCTACTCCTAAAACTCTTGTGTATTACAACCCCTTTACGAGGGCTACTAAATATCAAAAACTTGAGGCATTTTCTTGACAGGCCAAAAAGGATGAACAAATAGGATTTAACTATTCAATGTTCGTGAGTGACAGGTGTATAGACTTGTGGAAATTCAGGCCTACGAAATAAAGCGATCCTTGTCTTTTTGATCTTTTTGATGTTTCTAAAAACTTTTTGACGTATGAAGTTTGCCAAAGTGGGCATTTCCTTTGCGCTTATAATGTGTTTTAGTGGTGTTTTGAGCAGTAAAGTTTCTGTATATTCGTTCAACCTGAGCAACCTTTACCTATGTTCACGTTACCAAAGTCTTTATGACGCACAAAGCTAGTCAAAATTCGGAAGTAGGCTAGTTTCCTAAAAAAATATAATTAGTCCGTCCCGTGGTCCAGTGGTTAAGGCGCCTGTAGACTCGGGGGTAGTGGGTTCGATTCCGACTGGAAGCATTCTTTGTTTAGTTGTTTCCAGTTTGGTTAGGACATTGCAGGCTTGAATCACCTGATTGTCTGATAATAAAGATGATTCCGTTCTTTAGAAGGCACGTTAAGCCGTTGGTCCAGGCTGCCATCTAGTAGTCGTTAAATATAATAACAATAATAATCATCATTTATTTCAGAAATTGCATTTCATAATATTTTTAAAAACAAAACAGTCAAAGGAACCACGTCAGAGGCCGTGAGGCGGTCCCGAACAACTATGACGCCAGGGTGTGTATGGTTAATTGACCGTGACACCTACTTGAGATGATGATGATGATGATGATGAGTTAGAAGAAAAAAATATTAAATACGTATTTTTTTCTTTTGTCGATCAAACAAAAAATTATCCTTATCCTTACTAATATTATAAATGCGAAAGTGAGTTTGTTTGTTTGTTTATTTGTTTGTTACGCTTTCACACCGTAACTACCGAACTGATCATCATGAAATTTTGCATACAAGTTCTCTGGAGTACGGAGAAGGACATAGGCTACCTTTTATCCCGGGAAAAAGTACTATTCCCGAGGGATCGACATTAACGCGGGCGGAGTCGCGGGCGAAAGTTAGTTTTAAATATTTTGGAATGTCACGTGTCCGAAAGCTAGTAAAGAAATAAAGAAAGCCCTTTGAAATTCCGTGTGACGTCAAAGTTTGCTACACTTATTAGCAAACTAAATAACCATCCAAGCCCCAGATCAATCTGAAAAAAATTCTTCCATCTTGACCTGACCGGGAATCAAACTCAGGACACAGCTTGGCATGATCTCACAAAGTTCAACTAAGAGGTATTTAAGTTAATATAGTTCTTATCCTTGCATACGCTTTGAATTAAAAGTTAAAAAAAAAATTTAATTCTAGAAATCTATCTGAATCCTTCTATCGTAAGGCTGGACCGATTTTGATAAAAAATGTCTAAGAACTATTGACAGAAATCTGAGTTACGCTACCACAGAAAAACGTATGTGTGTTTGTCTGTGGTATCATAGACAGACAGACATACGTACGCACATAGTGTCCAAACTTATAATACCTCCTTAAAAAATATGTTACTAGGGCTAAATTAAATTGCAAAAAGTATGCCGTTCGTAAACGGTATTTATACCCTAAAATACAATTTAAAAATCTTAATTCGTATGCATTTTTCTATATAAAACGGCAATAAAATTAATTCTATTCTCTATCTAAATGTTCGTAATATCATCTAAGCACCCTGGTTATTTCTTGACTTACTATGATTGTGAGATCATAGTAGTTATAAGACTAGGTTCTAATAAATATATTCATTTTTCGATCAAAAGTTAATAAGTCGCTTAGAAAAGCGGCCATTGTGGCTTAATCTCTATAAATCTCAGTCTTATAAACACGCATCAACAGTTTCTTAGCCTCGACGAATGAGCAAAGTTTCTCGCCTAAAAATAATGAAACCGTTTCTCAAACCAGATTTAATTTAAATTCCAAACTCACATTTCGCATGCCATTATTCAATGAAGGCGCCCTTAAATTATTTATCATCATTCAAGTATTCTCTTCAATCCCATTGAATATAATTTAGGTCACGCGAGTTTTCTCTACCCGTTCTCGACCCTTTAATTTGAAGGGATAAAAAGCCTGCGAAATACTGTTCCACTAATGAAGGATTTTTTGCAGACGTTTCTGAAGCGTGGTTATGTAGTTTTAAAAGGCAAAAACAAATGTTGTCACTTCGATCTATCGAGGAGCCCATTGGCCCAGTGGTCGTGGGCATTATACACGCCTTCGCAGGTTAAGCAACCCCGGTCGTAGTCCCCACTGGGATGAGTGACCGCAAGTGTCAGAAAAATATTTGGATCTCCTCTGGTGCTTCGGAAGGTATGTTAGGCGTTGGTCTTGTCCATCATAATTAATGCCAAGCTATGTGAAGCATTATTTGAGTTCGCGTGTACCACCCTAGACCTCATCATTGCTTAATCAGGCAAGATGGAGGTTAAACGCATTCAAATTCTTTTTGAAAAAAAAAGCAGCTTGAAAAGTGTGGCACCAGTTTTAGTCACTTACACATATGTGTGCTAAAACTAAATGTTACTGTTGACCTTATTTCTCGTTCGTCTTATCCTGTCCCTCATTTTCAGAAGATACATTTCAAAATCAATTGTCAAATTTAATTCTCAAATTCTTTACATAATTTTTAGGGATCCGTACCTAATGGGTGTGAAAAGGACCCCTATTACTAATTCGATGTCAGTCTGTCCGTCTATCCATCTGCCGCAGGGTATTTACCTGTAATTGGTAGAGACTAAATTTTCATAATACAATATCTAAAGAAAACTCTGTCTAATCCTTGAAGAAGTGATTCAGCCCGTCGATATGAACAACTTTTCCTATGGGACCAATTTAAAAATAAGAATATAAAAAAATGGGACCAATTCTGGGATCTCAACTTTTGTTTCTGACGTTTCAACATTTTTGATTGTAAATGTAATTTTTTTGTATTCCCTTATGACTAAAGTTCATAACAAGTGACCTCGGATGAAAACGTAAAAAATTTCTAGTGCAAAATCACTAGTTTAATACAGTTGCCTATTTAAAAATAGCACCCATGACCAGTCTTCTCAAATCGACATAAAATCTAGAGATAAGATTAAAAAAAAACATTTTGTTAGGCAAACAAAAGCGCGTGTACTTAAGGAGCGTATTTTAAGTATCTATTCAAAAGGCTAACTAGCTTGGTACAGCTAGTAAGCCTTTTAATTACTTATAATGAGCTCCGAAAGCAAACGCGCTTTTGTTTGCTTTTTACCTGCAATTCTATACTTCATTAGGGATTTTGATGCCAGGATTTCAGGATAGTTCAGAGGTTCAAAATCACGAGGTATACTCCGTATCTCTCTCGTATGTAATTGTGTAAACTGTAATTGGTATGATAAATATTGCCAAATAAACTATTATTATTTCTTTCTTTGTGCATACGCGTTATAACTACAACCACAAATCAATAGTGAGATAAAAATACTTTCCCCTAAAGTTTTGGCACCATCGTAACAAGGCTGTTAGCTAAGTTAATGTTATCAATAACGCTAGTTTGATTTGGTCACTGTTCAGCAGTAAAACGATCAAACGTTATAATATAACATATAAAGTTATAACTATTAACTTCATATGATATTAAAAGTTTGGTCACACATCTATAACAATACGTTGTAGTTATATCAACTACAAATTTACCCTCGCCCTTAAGGGGGCGTCTCAGCCAGTCAATGTGAACAACTCCTTTGGGATCAATCCTGGGAACTAAAAAAAATGTTTCCTCAATCTCATACTTGCCCGGGCGACTGTATGCTTTTGTATAGAAATGAATTTTCTTTTTGAGTTACCAGCGTTGGTTCCAATGGAAAAATTGTTTATATTGACGATCTGAGGTTAGTGGTGGTGGAAATGTCGAGGGTAAATTTACACGCAGTAAAATCGCGCAAACGCCTTATTTCTAAAAAAATAAGAGATTTTTGCGATTTTGTTTTTTGACGTGATAACGTCTTATAAATCGATGAACGCCGGCTGAATGCACGAAGAAGTTTCACGTTCCATGTGCAAGCGAGAGCGTGGTACAAACGATCGGCTTGTGAATTTTACATGATAACAGTGGAAGAGAGAGAGATGCCCCATCTCTCTCTCTTCCACTGTTATCATGTAAAATTATCCTCCAAAAAAATTGATTTCTCTTAGTAATTCGCCATTTGAAAAAAAGCTTTACAGGAATAGGCTAGTTTCCTAAAAAAATATATTTAGTCCGTCAGTTAGATATTCAATTCATAGTCTTTTCCATCGTGAACAGTATGGTTTCACAAAGGGTCGGTCAACTACAGACGCGGGTGTAGCTCTGTTGAAATACATATATGATAATTGGGAGGAAAAACAAAATGCTATTGGTATTTTTTGTGATCTTTCCAAAGCCTTTGATTGCGTAGACCACAATACCCTTCTCTCGAAACTGGAGCACTATGTAATAAAAGAGAAATCTCGCGATTTAATTGAATCTTATTTAAGTGGGCGAACTCAAAAAGTTAGTTTAGATAGGGTTCAATCCTCCGGATCATCGGTTAAGATGGGCGTACCCCAGGGCTCTATACTAGGGCCTCTGTTATTCCTCATTTACATCAATGACCTACCTTACTGTGTGAATACATGTAAGGCTGTACTATTTGCCGATGATACCTCTCTTGTCTTCAAAATTGATAGACAAACTGATTCTTTTGACGTGGTTAATAGAACTTTAGCTCAGGTGTTGGATTGGTTTACAGCGAACAATCTGTTATTAAATGCTAAGAAAACGAAATGTATTAAATTTTGCTTACCAAATGTTAAAAAAATTCCTACACGTATAATAATGGATAATGAACCACTAGATTTAACAGATAAAACAACATTTCTTGGAATAACTCTTGATGCCGGGCTTCAATGGGGTGCCCATGTTACTACGTTAGCGGGTAAACTTAGTTCTGCAGCTTATACTGTTAGGAGAATTAGACAACTGACCGATGTTGATACTGCGCGTTTAGTATATTTCAGTTACTTTCATAGTGTTATATCTTACGGAATTTTACTATGGGGTAACGCTGCAGAAGTAAACACCATATTTGTACTGCAGAAACGCGCTATCAGATCTATATATAACCTTGGTGCTAGAGAATCTCTTAGAGAATTGTTTAAAGATATAAATATTTTAACATTACCTTCTCAGTATATATTTGCGAATATTATGTTTGTGCGCATAATCTTGATTTATATAAGAAAAATAGTGATATTCATGATCGAAATACGAGAAATAAAAATAAATTAGCTACACCAGTTTTGCGATTGCAGAAAACTATGCATTCATTTCTGGGTCTAGGAGTACGCTTCTATAATAAAATTCCTGCAGAAATATTAGGTCTGCCTATACTTAAGTTTAAAGCGACTGTAAAATACCAATTAGTAAAAAAAGCATATTATTGCATTGCTGATTATATAATTGATAAAAATGCTTGGCAATTAATATAAATTTATTTGATGATATAATATATGTAAACAATGTAATCGGAGCCCTTCAGGCACATAGGGACCAAGTCTGGACTGAGTTTCTTTCGGCGTATTCTTCTCACCAGTGGTCGTTGCGAAACGCTAGTAGTATTTCGATTTTGCATAAATTAAACAAATATAAGAAATAAAAATATGACGTTCAAAAAGAGATACATTTATCCAATTTTGAATAAAAAAAAAAAAAAAAAATTGGAAACGTATTTTTTCTTTTGTCGATTAAACAAAAAATTATAAAGATATAGCCCTTTAAAGTTCCGTGTGACATCATAGTTTGCTACAATTTTTAGCAAACTTTGACGTCACAAGCCCCCACTCCTGAACTTTGACGCGCGTTATCTTTATTATTGATTGTTTAATTGACAAAAGAAAAAATACGTGTCCAATATTTTTTGATTATCTAACTGACGAACTAATTGTTATGTTATTATTACGACCCAGGAAACTAGCCTATTATGCCATAATATTCTCTGTCAATCCCAATTTGTCGTAATTGGTATCAAAAATGGCCGTATATATACGCCAAATATACGCATCTGCTGAGGTAGATAGCCTAGTCTGTGCGGTGACGACATAACGCTAACCACAAGTTGTCGAATATTATAATTAAATTGAATTGAAATATACTATACTAAAAATATTGATTGTAAATAGCGACTGAAAATAATATCAAAGTAACGATGGGTTGATAGCCGCATCGACTAATGACATGATTCTTAAGATTTCCAACTATTCCGTCAGCGGATTTCGACGGTCTGTGCGATAAGAGTAGCAGCTGGTACTTTCTTGGTTTTTCTTTTTAAACTAAACTAGTATGACAGACATATAGAGGTAAAATTATTCTATATGATAATTAGGTTTTACTGATATAATTCCAAAACAATAAAGATAGGCTTCTAAGATGTAATAATGTTGATTCAGTCAGTTCAACGATACGTTGAACTTTCCAAGAAATACTGCATAAAAGTATAACAAAAAAGAGCAAAATCGAATGATTTGGGAATTTCCGGACGATTTCGGGATATAATTCGGGACGATAACTTTCCCGTCCTCAAATCTGTATCCCAAAAGTTGGACAAAACAATCGAAGTTCGCGATTCGAAAGAATCAGTATCGATAGTCGTTGATTTCGAAATTGTTTTCACTTCACTTACTCCTGTTTCTCCCGTTACATATAATTGCATAAATAGTGTCGTTTAAATAACATTATGTTTGAAAACCAACTTAATAAATTATTAAAATTTATCTTTAACACTCAGAAAAAAGTCTGACAGAAATCGCTCTTAGGATGTATTTCACCTAGGGCACCCGTCCGAATGGTGCCTGTGTGAATCGCACCTAGCCTAGTCCACAGGGGCACCTATATATATATATCGCAGGTGCTCATCGTGGATTTAAATTATTTGTATATTTTTGTCCACGAAGAGCATCTATGACTCCGCAGCCTAGTGATATATTTGTATAAAGGACGTTATAAATGAATGTTATGTATTGTTTGCTTTTTCTATTTGTAATTTGTTTTTTTAAGATTCTAGGTTGACCTAACCTAAACTTGTATTGGTGAGTTCTTGGCGGGAATTTCGATGGCCTGCATGATTTTGTTATGGGTTGTTTTACAAATTTCTTCTATAAACGACTTTATAATGTGAAATTGGAGTAATTTGATGTTATAAACAATGTTTATGAACAATGTGTGGAATAACTAAAGTAACTGTCTTGATGAGATTTACTTAGCTGGCTAATGGTTGCTCGCCTTACTACGTTGTGTGTGATCAAACCAGTGTATTTGTGGGAATTGTCGCCAGGGGCTCCGTCGAATCAGTGAAATAAATTACACCATCATTTTAATATACACAAGAATAACTCGCCAAATGGCGAAATAAAAGAAGAAAGGACTGATATCCAGGGCCTTTGAACGATATAAAAAAACAGTTGTGGTTCACTGACATGAGACTTATTTAGTATATGACAATATACACTATACATATTCATCATCATCATCGTCAATTCAGCCAAAAGAAGTCTACTACTGCATAAAAGCCTCTCCCAAAGAGTCATCGTTCCATGGGAGGATATTGCCATACTCACCACGCTTGGCTGGCGGGTTGGCGAGCGCAGTTACGTTGGCTTTTTGTGCTTCCGCCGCTGCTGTCCACCGGAAGCATTTTCAAGCTGGGGAACGATAGGAATTTTGTGTTTGGGAAGGGAATGAAGGTATTGGGATACACCTCACTCGAATTATTGGGGCAAAAGCAAGTAGCAGCTCGGGGGGCCGGGCGCGCCTACCCGATGTCATATATTCAACTACTGGACAAGAACATCACAACTCGTCTCATTGAGCCAACTGGAAACCCTAGAGCTATTTGCTCAGGGAGCATTAGGCAGCTATTTTGCTCAGCGAATTAGTATTGCTATACAGTGCGGAAATGCTGCCAGTATATTAGGCACGTTGCCTCGATGCGACGAGTTGGAAGATTTTTCTATTTAAGTTAAATTATTATAATATTTGTGGTTTGGAATTGTCTGGCATTTTATGTACATATTTTAATTTTTGTGGTGAAAAAGACAGTATTAAGTTACTACCGGATAGGTAATTTAGGATGGCACCCCGAACCTTCGCCTGACCTATACTTATTCCATGTAAATAAATATTCCATTTCATTTCCAATGAGGCGCAAGGTTTTGTATACTGAACAGTTCAGTTCAGCTATAATCCTAACAAAACATCATGTTGCTCATTGTTTGGCAGACATTACTTTGTTTTATACTAAATTGTGTTCATTTCCATGGAAATGTTAGTGAGAAACCTTTTAATCTGATTTGATAGAAAGTATTGCAGGGATCAATAGGAAGTTACATAAACAAGATAAGTAGTCAAGTATCCCTAGTATCCATAATGTAAAAGTTTCACATCAGAATAAACACGCGTCGTCTCTATGGAGTTTGACAAATTGTTGGTAAGTGGTTTGAGGCAACTTGTCCAGATTTTGATGTAACATACCCTTGATATGTTATTTGTGTATTACTATATTGACGCTGATGGTTCTAACTTTATTAAGTACTAGCTTTCCCCACAGCTATGCTCGCGTCAATTTCGTTCTCGCAAACAGTATTTTCTCGGGATGAAAGGGTTATGTCCTTCTCTGTATTCCAGAGAACATGTATGGAAAGTTTCATGATGATCGGTTCAGTAGTTACGGCGTGAAAGCAACAAACAAACTTTCGCATTTATAATATTAGTTAGAATATTGAAATGGTTTGAGGGTATGTACCAAACTTAGGTTCCAATCCATTTGTAACGATTGCGAGTAGAGCCGGCTTAGATGTTTGAAATCCAATATTAAGATATTAAACTAAATTGAATGCTTTTTTAACATGACGTTAATATAGAGAATTTCTCTCCGGTGCATCATGTAAAGCATAATGGTGTGCGTTAGAAGAATGTCGAAACAAAATAGTGATGGATTTCTAGCCACAACGTCTATGACATTATTTTGGTTACCTCAGCTTGTTTCTTGATCCGCTTTTTACAACTGCTCGAGAGTTGCAAATAGTAGATTTTCCCAAAAAATATGCAAGTATATTCAAACATGACCAAGAATAAATTATTTCAAAGCATACTTAATCTTTAACTGTACTCAAGAGACATTCGAAGTAATTAAGATACAATTCGCAAGATGCAAGATATTCCACACTTTCAATGAATAATAACTGAGTTACAAGCACTCAATTCTAAGTTCAGTTAAAATATTCCATCGAATGCTTTGAATTCGCTTTCAAGGAGAAAATTCCATTTGTTTTCAGCCTTCGTAGTACGAAAGTCGGTCAAAGCCAGATGGAGTAGGGAAACGTCGTTTATCAATAGTTTACATTTGACTTGAACTTTATTACAAAAGGCTTAGCATTACGGCAGTAAACATTTTTGCGTGTGCTCCGCAAACAAAAATGTTTACCGCCGTAATATACTGTTGACGGAAACTTAAACAATATTTGAAAAGTCTTGCATACAAATGGAGAGAGAAATACATCAGTGCCTAAAGACAAAAGTCTTTAATCAATGTGTGTTACCAGTGATGACTTACGGGTCCGAAACGTGGTCCCTTACTATGGGCCTAAAAAAACTCAAGGTCGCTCAAAGAGCTATTAAAAAATTAAATTAAAATTCATTTATTTCGGGTAACTTTTTGACCCATATTACAATACAAAAAATAAATTACTAAATTACAGTCGCTCGAATAAATTAAATACAATTACATATACACAAAAAAAAAATCAATTAAATACACATACACAACACACAATTAAATATGTCAATAAATTTTAAATGTCAACATATAGGTACATATATTTTTTTTTATAATTGCCTTTCAAAAGGGCGGCATGGCAGGTGCCTGTTACTGCAGTGTCGCAAGTAGGGACAATCCTGTCTCTCAGCTATCGCCGCCAAGACTGTATTGGAGCTGGCTCGCACCCTGCGCACCAGGGACGCGCCGCGTTTACGCATAGTAGCGTGAAAACAGTCAGTATGCGCGTCCGCAAACATCCCTGATGCGCTACAGAAGCGAGGCAGCCCCAGCACTGCCCTGAAGGCGTTATTAAATTGTGCTCGAAGAGCGCTGTAGGCGGTCTGCGAGTATGTGGTCCACAGGCTGCACGTGTACAGCGATGTGCAGTACGCTCTGAACAAAGTAATCTTTACATTGTCAGAGCACCGCGCAAACCTGCGAGCCAACATACACGCCCTCCTTGACAGCGCTCTCCGCTCTCGCTCTATATCTGCATGGTCTTTGAGATCGGCGGTGACTACATGCCCTAGATAAGTAAACTGACTCACTCTTTCTAGAGGAGTGCTATTAAGACGAACGATTGGTAAGTTCTGTGGACATCTAGCACCGACGGTCTCAAAAACCATGTACTTACTCTTCATGACATTATATACTAAGCCGTGACCACCAACATAATCCTCGCAGATTTTGATGAGCTCATTCAGGCCACAGATTGACGCACTCGGCAGACACATATCGTCCGCGAAACTGAGATTGTTGATACAAACTCCATCAACATGACAACCTACATACTGGCTACTGAGTGCAACAATCAATGCATCCATGTATAAATTGAATAGCGATGGCGAGGTCACTCCGCCCTGCCTCACACCGCACTCCAGTACATAGGGCTCAGACATCGTACCCGCCCATCTGACGCTGTTGATCTGATGTGTATACCAGTATTTAAAGATTAGAATAAGTTCTTGTGGCACGTTGATACTCTCTAATTTTTTCCACAAGATTTCATACACTACCAAATCAAATGCCTTTGACAAGTCGAGAAAGCACGCATACACTGGAGTTTTGCGAGCAGTATAGTATCTGACGGTATGCTTCATACAGAGTACTGCAGTTTCTGTAGACAACTTAGGTCTAAAACCAAATTGGTTATCATGCAGATGCAGATAATTATTTAACTGAGCATTCAGCAGACCGTCAAAAACCTTAGCTATCACAGTGGCTAAAGAGATAGGCCTATAGTTGCATTTATCCGCTAAGTCACCGGTTTTATTTTTAACTATAGGCACAACAACTGTTTTCATGAAGTCTGTCGGCATATACGAGTGGCTCACGCACAGCGAGTAGAGCATAGAAAGAACTCGGGGAGCATGCGGTCCCGCATGTTGGAGGTGCTCAATACTGAGCCCATCGTGACCAGGGGATTTGCCTCTCGTCATCCCTTTGACAATTTTTGCCACTTCTTTTGCGCGAAATTGCACCCACATCTTTCCACTGAGCGCTTTAGCATTGAACACCTCCAGCACAGGTCCCAAGGGTGATTTTATAGAAAAATGGTCTTTAAACCCATCAGCAATGCGCTTGTGGTCACACTCCCCATCGACACTCACAAGAAGGCCAGGTTTTACATTTATTCTATTGGTGCTCTTCCAAAAACCGCGAAAGTTACCACTCGAATGTTTTTGAGCCAGTGCATCCATTCTTATCTGATCTTGATGATTCTGACACCATTTCAATCGCGATTTGAAAATTCTTCGACTTTCACACATCACATCATACATGTAACCAGACTTAGGTCTCCCACATTGGATCCATTCTGTAAAAAACCTACTGGCATTCCTGTGAGCATCCCCGACATGCCTATTCCAGCCGACTACACGCTGTCCACGCCCCTCTGCTCGCGCACTTCCCCGACCTGCCATAGACGCATCACGGAGGGCAGTAACAATGTCACTGTAAAGCTTGTCAAGAACACGCTGGTGGCCAGGATCGTTACAGTATTTGTCAGCACAATTAATACACTCAGTTGGAAAATCTATCAGTTTTAGCCTACTATGACACTCTTTAGTATATTTAACTGCCTGTTCGTAATTTCTTTCTCCCCATATAACCTTCACATTTTCGTCAACAATATTTTTGAAAGATATTATCGGTGTCAATAAATGCAGACTGCACTCAATGATGAGGGGAAAATGATCAGACCATAATGTGTCACAAAAAACAGAAACATTTACAACCGTTTGTTTAGCTGATTGGCTCGTTACACAGTGATCCAACCAACTGGACGATCCATTAATATCACTAACATATGTAATAGTGCCTGAATCCTCGCCCAGTAGGTCTACATCGACACACGACCAACACTGCTCTTTACAAAAGCTTAAAAGTTCGTTATAAAATAGTCCCGAAATGTCTGCATTGAAGTCGCCCAACATAAATACAGAATCAATGCCGTATTCGTCTATTAAAGCACTTACCGAACTTAAACAATCCGTAAATTCTGGTAGGTTTTTCTGGCTGTCTGTGGGCATGTAAACACTAATCACTATTATAGGTCTATCACTGGTAGTTATCTTTATCGCACACACACGATCGTTATCACATTGTAACACTGATACCTGCCTAAAAACACTGTTTCTCCACATCAAAGCAACACCGCCATACGGTCTTCCGACGAGTATACCGGCTGTCGTGTCGACCGCCGACTTTCCCGTGTATCCAAAACCGCTGTGAATTGAGCTGAGATACGGTACATCATCCGGCAGCAACCAGGTCTCCTGCAAGGCTATCAGGTCGCAGGTGCGGCACAGCTCCCTCACACCGTCGACACAGCGCTTAACACTTTTACAATTGAAACTTGCAAACCTGTGTAGGCTTTTATCCATTATTTGATTTATTGGTGCCGTTCACAGATAAAGCTCTGTTCGTATATTGCTGTTTAAAACTAACAAAACGCCTGAACATAATTCCTTCCGGCCAAATGTTCTCATCCAAATACAGTGACAATTTAGATTCAGACACAGAAAATTTATATGCCTTGTGATTACGTTTAGCCTTCATATTATTTTTTTCCAATGATACAATTTCTTGCGTTTTGCTTATTATATAATTTATAATATCTTCGTCATTTGTTTCCTGATGTATATTTGTTATAAACATCGGTACCTTCTTATCTGCCGCCCTAAAGTTAAATTCAGCATCCTTCGCCTTACCGGATTTCCCTGCATACCTGTATTTAGTGTTCGGTTTCTTTCGATAGGACACTTCTTGCCATCCATCTTCATTTTTGTTTACATATTTCGCGCACGGTAAATCTCGTCTCAGTTGAAGCTCATTGTCAGTAGTCATAATCTGTTTTGCTCCGTGCACTTGCACCGAACACGATGGTGCTATCGCCGATGGCACTGTCTCCGCACTCTTTGCACTCGCGCATTCAAGTTCGCGCGCCGAAGAGGATTCGTGTAATATCGGCACAGTTGCCGGTGAACTGTCCGTGATCGCAATATTCGTAACAGCTGACTGTTGCGGTACCGATGAGTCACCCTCATTTTGTTCTTGGTGTACCTGCGTTATGTCTCGATATTGTGGCGATTTCTCATAGTCGTTATTTTCATTTATATAATTATAGGACTCATCGGCCGAATTATGCAAATGAGAAAGACCCACAGGGCCACTATCCAACAAACACGCACCTCTTTTGTTATTGACTTTAAACGTGGACGTAGGCGGTAACGAATCATGTTTAAATTGAAGAAGTTCGGCTCTTAACTCCTTAACTTGATCCAGTGTAGCATACGTAGTTTTTATCTCTTCAATCTTGGCCTGCATAAACGATAGATCTTTAAGAAGTTTTACACAGTCCAGATGCTCCATTTTAAGACCCGGAATACGATCGAGTTTTCTGGCCACAAATACCGGTATTTCATTCTTCTCTGCAGATTTAAACAAATTAATAATATCTGCCAGATCACGTTCTTCTTTGCCTCTGTTCTTCCTGGTGATTTTTCGCAGGTCTGTTGGTACGGAATCAAACAGCAAAGATTTCGAATTCTTGATTTCCATGCTGCTGTAAGTCGCACTGCAAATCCTCACAAGTGTTATTTCATCCACTACTGACACACAGTTTTGTAAGTATGCCAGCATTTCGTCAATCACTATATTACAATTACTACATTTAACTACGTTCGTCATTTTTACGATGCCAATTAGGTTCACACGCTCCTGTACGCGACGGGTGCGCGCGCGCGACTGATGACTGATGACTGACTATGGAGAGGGCTATGCTCGGTGTTTCTTTGCGAGATCGAATCAGAAAACGAGGAGATTCGTAGAAGAACAAAGGTCACCGACATAGATCAGCGGATTAGCTCTTTGAAGTGGCAGTGGGTGGGGAACATAGCGTGGAACTGATGGCTGATGGGACAGAAAGGTTCTCGAATGGCGACCACGTACCGGCAAGCGCAGCGTCGGACACCCACCGACCAGATGGTCGGACGACCTGACTAAGGTCGCAGGAAGACGCTGGATGCAGGCCGCTTCCAACCGGTCGTAGGTATTGGAAATCCTTGGGGGAGACCTATGTCCTATGTAGACTTCTTGCGGCTGATATTATGATGATGATGAAAAAGGAAGCGGATTGATAATACTAGGTTATCATCGTAGACATTTTAGCCGCAAACAGTCTACTGCTGGACAAAGGCCTTTTTTATGTATTGTTCACTCTATGAAAGGACTTCTATACGTAAAATTGTTGAATAAATATAACATGTGTCATATCTCAATTGATCAAGTTGGAAATGAAACGGTTACATATATGTAACCGTTTCTATATTCTATACCTTCTTCTCAATATTTTTTCTTTCTTACAGTTTTAAAGATATAGTCCTGTGACTGTGACAGACGGGCAGATGGACGGACGAAAGGATGGATGGACAGACAACGGAACTAAGCTTCCGTTGTCTGTCCATCCATCCTTTCGTCCGTCCATCTGCCCGACAAAAGTTTCCCATTTTACTATGTTTTTGCCTTACCTTTTAGGTACCACCGTACCCTTTGGGTACGGAACCCTAAAATTGGTGTTTGCTCCCGCCCATTTTAAAGACCTTGCTTGCTTCGCTCGTTCGGATAAATATAAATACTTCTTATCAATTATATTATTTTATAATTAATTACCTGATTCCATTTTGAAGTGTAGATAATAATGTCAAATAATATCTTCCATATTACAAAACAGGAAAGTATTCCATACCTGAAACGAAACAAACAAAAAACATTAATTTTAACATCTCCCTGACAAAGGTAAGTACAAAATACACAAGGAAATGTGGCGAATTAATAATCACATTATGAAAATAAAACATTATTCTCATTTAGTCTTGCCGCTGGTTCGCAGTAGGATCAGGCTGTCGCACCCTGTATAAGCAGGATAATGATACTGACCCACCCTGTACGGTTTGTGGACTCAGGGTGGAGATTTCAAAGGATTAGTCTTTCATTATGGACTTTGTATGTGTGTGTCGGCGAGGAGTGAGTTTATTATTTTTAAATCTTAACGCGTGGTCTTCTTTGAACTGATATATTTTTAGGTACATAATGTTAATCTTTTACAGGGTAATAGAACTTAGGTTTTTATTAAAGAAATTAAGAATATAAATAAATAAGAAAAAAAAATCAGTGGAGTAAAATGTTACACATTCGTTGTTTTCTTTCATTCAGATGATCTTCCTTTCATTCAGCAGTGTACACGTGTTGATAGCCACTTCAAAATACCATGCTTCCCGCGAGTTCATTATGCGGTAATTTCTGTCATTATGATTAATTCGTTTTTTTTTTCTTAGTATAGATGAATAATTTTTCCCCGTTTTCAAAACATTATTTATAGATGCTTCGCTTTTTTATTCGTCGCAGCGGGATGTTTTATAGCTTAAAGCCTTCCTCAGTAAATGGACTATTTAACACAAAAATAATTTACACGCAATATTTTGCACGCAAAGTAAATTGTCTCAAAGTAAAAATAATTTTCCAATTTGAACCATTAGTTCCTGAGATTAGCGCGTTCAAACAAACAAAAAAACTCTTTAGCTTTATAATATTAGTATAGATATATAACACGTAATGTATTTTTAAGTGACTATCAAAACGTTGAACACTAAGTTAATAAATAGGCCGGCTGGAGATATTCATTTAAATAGGGTAAATACACTATCACGTCATCTTCCCTTGCAAACTAGACAGCAACCTAGTCCAAAGGTCATTATGCTACTTTTAGAATATAGGTGGGCGTGTAGGTAGAAAAACGGAATCAAAGTGATGTTGCTAGGCGCATCGCCTAATAACATGATACCTCAGATTAACGTCCATTTCCTCGATCGGCTTTTACGATCTACGCAGGAAAAGAAGCGGCTACAGATAGTTGGTAAACCTTTTTGGCGCTGTGTGGGTTTACCTTGTTTGTATATAGGTTGATTTTTAATTACCTAGAAACATTATAATTTTGGAATCAAAATCCCTAATGGAATGCTAAATACATCCAAAAAAATAAATGCTATTATTTTTAATATTAATCTTGTAAGAATTTTGGATAAAACATCTGTTAGCTTGTGGGATGAATAAATGAATGAATAAATAAATAACGTAAAGCTGTATAATTTTACGCGTACGCATACGAATACACAGCGCCGCGCACACAGATGAGTTGAACTATCATATTATATTCTAATTTTTTTTTTGCTTCCAAACCTGCATACAAATATAGAAGGGTAAATACAAAGTGATAAATTATATGACTCCTGATTCATAAGTCGAAACATCTATTAGATATTTTGTTACGAAACCATACGGGGATACAATAAGTAAAATTTTATTTTTACATTGATGTCAAGACGGACGGAACGGTCTCTTTACGTCACTTTATCTTCTTACGCTCTCACTTACTAGCTATCATGGCGATCTTTGTTTCGTTATATTTGTTTGCCGTAAATATATCTTATAATAATATTATAATAATTATAAATGAAAATATATAATTATTATAATATTAAAGGTATGTTATACATAGAATACGTGCACGTACAAGCACATATGAAAACTTTGCCGTTTAAGTGTTAACATGTGACCATTCACACAGAAACAGGCCAGCTATAGAGTAAGCCTTATTCTTGAAGGGTTTTTCATATAATTTTTGTGCCACACCTCACAAAGTTAATAATGAAGATTTTTAATGTTTTTCGTTTTCTGTTGAGACATCTACAGAGAAACTTATAAGATTGCATTGTACAAATGTAATAAAAAGCGAGCGGGCAAGCGGTTTGTTTTATTTTCTTCAGGTTCTTAAAAATAATGTCAAGATTTTTTTATGCACATAATGCACAAATTTTTCCAAGTTTTAAACGAGATATCCTAACTAATATTATAAAGGCGAAAGTGAGTTTGTTTGTTACGTTTTCATGTTGTAACTACTGTACCGATCATAAAATTGGAGGTCATAGGGTACATTTTATCCCGGGAAAAAGTACTGTTCCCGAGGGATCAACATCGACGCGGGCAGAGCCGCGGGTGAAAGCTAGTCATAACATATTTTATCGGCCTAAAGAAACTTCTTTCACGCACAGTGTTTGTGAAACATAAATTCTCAATTTTGTAAAAAAGTGACAGGCGACCAGCTATCAAACCTTAACATCATTAAGGATGTCATAAAAACCGAATCACGGGTTTCGACGCACTACAGCTAAAGATACAACCGAAAAACGCGCACATGATGATGATGGTTCGAAACGCAACTTTTAAACTTGCGTTTAGAAAGACGGAATCGGAAATATTGATAGCCTGTCTCTCTAAGGCCCACTCTTAATCAACTTTTACAGATAGCTTTTATGGATAAGCAGCTGACAAATTCTATATTATTTGTTCAGTCCAAGAGTAACGTGTAAGATAATATAGAGAACAAACAATGGCGCCAGTGTTTGAACACAGACAGAGATACCAGAGTGCTTACTATACAACTTATTTGCTATAATATCATGTTATTGTTGTAAAGTTCCGACATTAACCGCGTTTCAGAAACTTACAGCAGGTGAATTAGTTTCTTTATAAGTTGGGGACACCGTTCTCGACTCGCACCTTTTAGCTTATATATTTGGCCCCAGACCAACATGTAAGATAAATATAGAAAATAAACAATAGCGCCAGTAAATTGCGAGGGTTGAAGCTGGAGGGCGCAAAAGATTATATAAGATTTTTTATAACTCATTTAATTAGGGAATAAAAATTACAGAGTTTGTTATAAATATATTAGCGTGACAATCGATCGATGTGAGATCAGAAAGTGACGAATCCGCGGTGGCCCAGGTGCATCGAGGCGGGGTTGCTGCGTCAGCGACTCTGCAGGTGGTTCGCGATCAGGCGATGTTACGTACGATACGTTGAGTAATCCGCGTGACGTGAAATATCAGCAAAAGTAAGGATGGTTCCACATGTAACAAGTATTTAAATACAGACGGAGATACCAGATGCGGACTGTAGCTGTATAAAACAAGTATAATTTCGTGTTATTGTTCAAAAGTTCCGAGATTAAGCGCGTTTCAGAAACTTACAGCATGTGAATTAGTTTCTTTGGAGCAAAAGTTGGGAACACAGTTCTCGACTTGCACTTTTTAGCAGTTATATTTAGTTTATATATTTGACCACAGACCAACATGTAAGATAAATATAGAAAATAAACAATAGCGCCAGTATTTGAAAACAGACGGAGATACCAGATGCGGACTGTAGCTGTATAAAACAAGTATAATTTCGTGTTATTGTTCAAAAGTTCCGAGATTTAGCGCGTTTCAGAAACTTACAGAATGTGAATTAGTTTCTTTGGAGCAAAAGTTGGGAACACAGTTCTCGACTTGCACTTTTTAGCAGTTATTTTTAGTTTATATATTTGACCACAGACCAACATGTAAGATGAATATAGAAAATAAACAATAGCGCCAGTATTTGAAAACAGACGGAGATACCAGATGCGGACTGTAGCTGTATAAAACAAGTATAATTTCGTGTTATTGTTCAAAAGTTCCGATATTTAGCGCGTTTCAGAAACTTACAGAATGTGAATTAGTTTCTTTAGAGCAAAAGTTGGGAACACAGTTCTCGACTTGCGCTTTTAGTAGTTCTTTTTAGTTTATTTAAAAAAAGAATCGATAGTTTTCTGCAATCGAATGAAAAAAAACCGGTCAAGTGCAAGTCGGACTCGCACACGAAGGGTTCCGTACCGTTATTTATAATAAGTTGAAAGTTATTAAAAATATTTTTATTATCATATAATAAAAATATTTTTAATAACTTTCAACACAATAGCGCCAGTATTTGAAAACAGACGGAGATACCAGATGCGGACTGTAGCTGTATAAAACAAGTATAATTTCGTGTTATTGTTCAAAAGTTCCGAGATTTAGCGCGTTTCAGAAACTTACAGAATGTGAATTAGTTTCTTTGGAGCAAAAGTTGGGAACACAGTTCTCGACTTGCACTTTTTAGCAGTTATTTTTAGTTTATATATTTGACCACAGACCAACATGTAAGATGAATATAGAAAATAAACAATAGATGTAACAAAAAATTTATACTTTTTGCAATTTTTCCTTTATCTGTGCTATACGATGTTGCTTCGCACCAAATTTCAAGATTCTGAGTTCACGGAAAGTACCCTGAAGGTTTTGATTCCCTTGCCCCTTGCGAATGTCGAAAATTTGCGGCATAAATATAAAAAAAAAAAAATATTACATGATGTAACAAAATAATTATGCTTTTCGCAATTTTCCCTTTATCTGTGCTATAAGACGTTGCTTCATACCAAATTTCAAGGTTCTGAACCTACAGGGTACGAGTATCTTCTTTTTATTTTTTATATTTTGGTTGTGACACTTGTTGATGTTATTTGTGGTGGGCATCTTCTTTATTACTTTGTCCTCTTCATCTTTCTTGTCTACCGCGCGTTCTACACATTAGTTTTAAGCAAACATACGTTTAAAGCAAAGAATGTACATAATTTAGTACAGTACAGAATGTACTAACTACAGCTACTGAAAATTATACCCTTGTTCTTATCGCAGACTCGTCCGTTGTTTACAAGACTGCCTTTCAAGCTGCTTCGGTCAACAATGCCTTTATTGCATTTAAAGCTAAGTGCAGTCTGTTTTATTGAATACTATTGTTTGCAATGAAAATGTTCTCAAAGAGATAGGTTTCTCGATTCACTTGGCTCTTTGTATCTCCGCCCTGCGTGACTAGTTTTGGTGGGTAATTGCTTAGAAAATAATGCTTTGTTACGGTTTAACTTTACTTTTTAAACGTGATAACGTCTTATAAATCGATAAACGTCGCTGCACGTACGAAAAAGTGTAACATTCCGTGAGCAAGCGATAACGCGAAACAAGCGATAGAGAGGCACGATTGGCCTAAGTGTTGATGCATCTATCTGTCGTCCACCGTTACTACGTGATATTTTTGTCCGTAAACCGACTTTACAGACAACTTATTTTATTATTAATTATTTTTATTTTAGCCTAAACAAGTCCACTGCTTTTTCATAACTTTTTCTTTGATCTTTGGTTTGTTACGATTTTTTGTTACGGCGTTGTTTTTTTTTTTTTCTTTTTTCATTTATTATCATCTTAAAAAATCTTACAAAACATTATGTAGGTATTAACTAAGCATAGCGAAACCACTAAGGTTTGAAATTATACTAAGACTTAAGTTTACGTCAATCACACAACACTTACATAAAAGAAAAGTAAAAGAAAATGTTAAATTATCGCTTGTTCCGCACACACAACGTGACACTTTTTCGTCAGTGCAGCCGGCGTTTATCGATTTATTAGACGTTATCACGTCATAAAATAACTTGTTTTATACGATATCCCAAGTCGGTGGGCAAGTAACGTAAGAACACATATTGTCTGCTAGTATGTTCGAAATCTCTCATTGAAATGTATATTACCCTAGGTACTATAGGAATGTATTTATTTTTAAACAATTTATTCAAAACTCTTCAAACATGCAAGTACATCAAAATAGTACCGAACTACGAAAACCTCGCAGGGTTTATCTGAGTTTCGGTGAGTCGCTATCATATAGTGGTAAATAATACGTCTATAGCCAACTTAAAAAAAAAATTGGGATTTTCTTCATACATGTTTTGTAAATCTGTGGGAAGTTCGTTCAAATATTTTGGTATAAGGTAATAATTTATAGTATGCAAAAAATATAAGGTCTCTATTTCTTAACTGTAAATTCTTTTAGCTATTTCGGTGACACTTGTCTTATCAACAAAAGCAATATACTAAGAACTAAACGGAATTCCCTTACCAAGAACACAAAAGTACTCTTACAAGAAGTTCGCAAGCCAAGATGGTTTCAGTAATAAAACAGAATAAAACAAAGCGAAACACGAAATAGGGCTATAAACCCAACGTGACGCCCAATTGACAGTTTAAGCTAATCACATCCTTATTGCCATCATCCGAAGAGCTCTCATAAACATAGCATATTACTCTTTAATTAAGGACGTGAATAATAAATGATAGCAATTATTATTATGAGTACTGTTAGCATCTATTTCAAAATTAACCAGTTGTTTGACTTAAATTAGAATGTAATTTTTAAATTGTATTACTAATATTATGTGGCCTCAACTCCTATCACGTACGATTTGTTGCAGATCCATTACATAGATGGCGCCATAGGTTTATTCACAACTGTTTCCACTTGAACAATTGAGTGACTCAGACCACGAACCTGAACAACTTTCATTACGGGACAAACTCCGAAATTGCAAAAAAAATCAGCTGTTCCATAGATTTTGCCCAAATAGATATGCCACTTTTTGTATCAAGAGCAGATATTTTTTCACCTGTAGTGGAGGCAAAAAAGACCTGATGATAATGATATCACACATTTGAAAGAAATGATATTTTGTTATATACCTATATCATTCAATAGATCTATACATACGCTAAACAAGCGATAGCTTGTTTTGCGTTTTCGCTTGCTCACGGAACGTGACACCTTTTTGTGCGTGCAGCGACGTTCATCGATTTATAAAACGTTACCACGTCAAAAAAGTAATGTTAAACCGTAACAAAGCATTATTTTCTAAGCAATTACCCACCAAAACTAAACACGCAGGGCGGAGGTACAAAGAGCCAAGTGAATCGAGAAACCTATCTCTTTGAGACCATTTTCATTGCAAACAATAGTCTCAAATAAAACAGACTGCACTTAGCTTTAAATGCAATAAAGGCATTGTTGACCGAAGCAGCTTGAAAGGCAGTCTTGTAAACAACGGACGAGTCTGCGATAAGAACAAGGGTTTAATTTTAGTAGCTGTAGTTAGTCGTAGTACTTTAAATTATGTACATTCTTTGGTCAACGTGTGTTTGCTTAAAACTATTACTAGAGAAGATTGCCCACCACAAATAACATCAACAAGTGTCACAACCAACATATAAAAAATAAGAAGAAGATACTCGTACCGTTTGACATGATCGATTTTGTCAATGGCAAAGCTTATTGATAGAAATTTGACTTTTTATATAAAAGATTTCTCAGATTTTACCTATTCCCTCGATTGGCTTTTACGATCTGTGTGGGAAGACAAGCAGCTGGTACATTATTTTCTCCCAGACCAGCATGGAAGCACTCAATATACACAAAAATGAAAGTGTATAAAACGTTAATAAAAGGACTATTAAATATTTATAAAGCAACATTTTATATTCTTTTCGTAACATCTTTCATACTTACAGATTATTTACACCCCGACTTAATACTAAAATACGTAAGTCTCGCATGTTTATTAAGCTAATATCAGCCACATTAAAACTTAATCCACAGTTTACCACTCAGTACGCACATAATGTAGGTACTTCGTTATCAGGTGCAGAGAATATAAAATATTTACACTTCAACCTGAAACAAAACGTAAGTGAGAAAGCAATTTGATTCCACCTTTTTACACGACTTATATACGACTGCTAAAACAGGAGCGCAGAGTTTTTTTTCTTTTTTCTAATTTAGTATGTATGTTTGTGTGTAAGTTTCTTTTTGAAGTGAAAAGTTCTTAAGCATATATGTCTAAGTTTCTTTTTGAAGTGAAAGAACTTTTCACTTCAAAAAGTAAAGAACTTAAACTCGCCTCAATACACGTGATTTAATCGAAAATTCGTAAGACGGACACGTGACCTGAGACCGCTGGCGCGGCGTAGGAGAGGGAGTAAGATCGTCTCATTCGCGCGGAGTTTTCACTTCTGCCGGCCACTCCCTGAGTGCAACCCTCAGGGCTTAGAAAACTTCGTAAAAAATGTTCAACTCGCGTCAGGACACGTGATCTGATCGAAAATTCATAAGACGGACACATGACATTCCAAAATATTCAAAAATGCATGTTCAAGTTTTCACTTCTGCCGGCATTCCCGGAGTGCAGTCCGTTGTTTTTTTTTTTAAGATAACTTCTAAATGCCTCAACAGATTTGGACGAATGGAGTCTTGGTAGGATCCTTAGACGTTCCTGAGTGGCTTTATACTTTTTTTTTTTACTGTAGCACGTGATTTTTATTTTTTTTAAACTGGCTTTAACTTGGCCACTGGTGTAAGAAACTTTTCCTCTGCTATCCCGTACGAAAAACATTCTCAGTCTTATTATACAACGAGGACTAACTTTAGTACCTGGTTTAAACTATTATCCATCCAAAACAAATTGACAATGACAGTTGACCTAATTTCAAAGTAGATAAGTGTCGACTTATTTTGGTCGGATAATGGTTTAAACCAGGTACTAAAGAGAGTCCTCGTTTAAAAATAAGACGGTACGAGAAGATTTAATGCCGACTTGGATAATAAAGTCGTAATCTTTGTCTGCTTATTAAGCTAACATGAGCACCATTTATACTTAATCCACAGTTTAGCACTAAGTACGCACATAAGGCACTCCATTAAAAGGATTACATGAGGCAACTAGCGCCAACCAACCATCAATTTATTTCTTTTACTCCCTAATCAGATCAAATTAAAACATCTAAAACTTTACTTCACATAATAAAGTACAGATACTTGTATAACCTAAATTAAAAAAAAGATAGGTATAACTATTGCTTAGGCACACATATCCCTATGTTGTATATCTTCTATGCTGGTCTGGGAGAAAAAGAATTAAATGTAGCAGATGCTTTTCTTCCTATGTAAGTTTTAAAAGTTGAAAAAGAAAGTAGGCGAAACTTTGAGAAATCATCTCAAAAGACGACATTACTTATCTTTTACTATCATCATCATCAGGTCGTTTTAGTCTCTACTGCAGGAGCATGACCCTCTCTGTACTACCGGAGCCATACTTGGCCAGAGCAGACAGAGGATTTGGCCTACACTCTCCTCGCTGGCCAGACGGGTTGGAGAGGTTCTTCTTCTCTATCTTTTATTATAGTAAAATATAGAGAAGAAGAACCTCCACAAGTGCTTAAAAATTTTAAAATTTTTATTTCATATGTTGATTATAATGTTGATGATAGATGCAAATTTTGGTCTAAAATGGTCTAATAAATAGCTCTAGGTGTTATATACATGGTGAAATTTTTATCGTTTTAGACCCTTAAAGGGGTGACTCAGACCATCAAAATGAACAACTTTTCCTATGGGAATAATGCTGAAAACTCAAAAAAAAATTCGACATTCCCATACAAGCTGACCGGGCGGCCGAACTCTTTTGTATGGAAATGACGATTTTTTTTTTTCAATTTTTTTAACATTGGTCCCATAGAAAAAGTTGTTCATATTGATGGTCTGAGTCACCCCTTTAACGGTCCAAAACGATAAAAATTTCACCATGTATAAGGGATAAAGACATGCCAGCCTATTTGCTAACTCAGTGTACAACGTTTTGATAGTCACTTCAGTCATACATTACGTTTTATGTATCTTAGATAAAAGTAGTCAATCATACGAACGCCGCAATGTATTTTGAAATTACTATCAAAACGTTGTACACTGAGTTAGCAAATAGGCCGGCTGGTCGGTAATTATGTATAAACTTGTAAAATAGTCCTATTAATAATATTATAACGTAACACCATAATAAGTTGTGTAATTGTATGTGTAGTTCCTCCATTATACCAACAAAATCGTTATACATGACATAACGTTTAAATAAACGCCAACACATACCACCATCAAACAATTCTACCACCTTAATAAAATTATACACCTGTCTCTTTCACGGCGACTATCTCTGTCTACTGTCATGTCTGGTCTATTTCAAGCCGTGGGCATGGTGTGGAAAATCAAAGGGTCGCGCCTATTGGGCCGTGAAACTTAGCGGGCCGGGCGGCACACCTGCCAGGTATGGGCGCTTTCCAAAACTTGCGGACATGTAAGGAGCTGAGTGAGGACTGTTGCCTCTATAAGGCATTCGTTTGATGTAAGTTTTAGGCGGGAAGCTATTTTGTATAATAAATTATGATGTTTTTGATGAAAATACTACATACTTACTTTGTTTAGTTGCTTCCAGTTTGTTTAGGACATTGCAGGCTTGAATTACCTGATTGTCTGATAATAAAGATGATTCCGAGCTTCAGAAGGCACGTTAAGTCGTTGGTTCCGGCTGTCATCGTTAATGGAATCACGTCATGCATACCCTGGTGTCAGAGTTCTTCATTTTGTCAGAATCATCTTTTCGTGTAGGTTCAATCATCTTCAATCATCATTCCGTGTAGGTGACACGAAATGATGATGATGATGATGAAAATACTGTTAAAATAAATATGATACGTATATATATATATATATCTTTTCTAATTCTGAGACTGTATTGTTGATTTTATAAATGTATTAATTATTATGATTAAAAAGTATTAATTCAGTAAAATTAATAATAATTTTGGCCTTGGTGTTTTATGTGGTAAATAAGTGATTCAAGCAAACAGTCTATTTTAATACAATATCATGTTTTTTTACAGAGAAATTTGATCAACAAAACTATATCTGCGCAGGTGGTGGGTTTTGTGTTAGTTTACACCTGCTTTCTCCATCCATGTGGAGCAAAATAAGTCCGTGAAACTTAGCGGACCGACCACACTTGCCAGGTAAGCTGTCTTAAGCCAGATTAAAGTATCTTATTACACATTTTACAGGAAAACCTTCATTTTATATTTATATCGTTTAAAAAGATGCATCAAAATAAAAGTTAATGTATGTAAAAAATTGAATATATATAGTCATTTATTTACATTTTGACAAGCAAATATAGTATTTTTCGTAGAATTATTTATCAATTTACTTACCTTATTCTAAGCTATAATAAGTAACACATTTTTCGTTATTTTAAATATTTACCTAAAATTATATTTAAATTTTATATACTTATAAATTTGTGATCGTTCTATTTGACAACTATAAAAAACGAATTTTTCATGGTAAATTTACCCTGAAAAATTAAACCAAAAGTTTAATTTAGATTATGCCCTGTAACATTAACAAAATACTCTATATATACATGAAAAACAAATATACTTATACAAAAACAAATATGTACCTAAAAAAGATACTTGTTTTTGCTTTAACTATACGTGGCATCCATGCCAAGTATCTGTTATTTTACATTTAAAGTATCTTGGCAAGACTTACTTGATTTTAAAGTGAAACCAAACATACTTACTTAGTATCAGCGTAGATTATACGAACAGAAAAATTAACGTAACTAACACTAAATAAAATTAAAATAAAAGATATTGGGATTCGTATTGATTTATAAATAATTATAATAAATAAACATATATGGTCAAATCATACAGATTAAGCTAGTAAATTCAAGACTTGTGTTATAGGATACTAACTCAACGATGCTATTATTTTATATTATAAATATATAAATAAACCAAGGCCAATTTAAAAACGATTACTTCTCATCTTGACCTGACCAAAGTTGAACCCAGGACCTCCGATTTAATACCCTAACATAAGACCAGAGACGTGGTCATAAAATATTATTTTTTTGTTCATAAAACGGAGATATTTTACTTTTGCGTAGGGCAGCCGAGCCATGGGCGTGTTTCAAAACTTATGGACATGTAAAGAGCCGTGTGAGGACTGTTTCCTGCAAAGGCATTCGTTTGATCTAAGTTTTGGGTGAAAGGTTACTTCATTCATTTAAAATTATGTACATTTTGATGAAATGCTTTTGAAATCCAAACGCTTATTATAAATGCAAAAGTTACTGTCTGTTACAACTTCACGCTTCAACTATTACACCATTGGCGATGAAATTGGATATGGAGGTAGTGCGCGGCCTGGAGAAGGATACAGGATACTTTTCATCCCCGAAAAAAATCTTTTCCCGAGAAATTAACATTGACGCAGGTGACTGCGGTTCCAGGCAAAAGCTGATTATAATAAATACTAAATATACAGGTAATACTAATTCTACCATACTTTATTTAATTAAAGATACTTAAATAGATATACTCCTCCATGCTGGTCTGGGAGAAAAGAAACTTATCACTATTCTGAATTACATTTGCGACGTAGGAAGATAAATAACACTGCTACAGAAATAGGACACGTAGGCGAATAAATTACGTATGAAATTCACACGTGATCTATAGCTGCGTGTGACTAGCGACACAAAATAGGAAGAGGTTAGAAAAATAAATAATGAATATAAAACCTTATCCACATTGTAGGTATTTTTATTGGTATTAAACTCTATTTTATGGTCATAAGTTTCACTTTAAAGCCAATCTTACACACTGATTCCTACTTTAGAGTCTAATGTACCTTATTTTTAACCGACCTAAAAAGTAGAGGAAGATATAAATATAGTCATTACGTATTTATATCTCAACTGCTTGGCCGGTCATTCAAGGTATGACATCGGGTATGCATGCCCGGCCTCCCAAGCTGTTATGGCTTTTTCCCCATTCATCCGAATAAGTAGTATCCCAATACCTTCATTTTCTTCCCAAACCCAATGAATTCCTGCCCTTTCCCAGCTTAAAAAATGCTTCCAATAGCCAGCAAGCCAACCCGCCTACCAAGCGCGATTAGCGTGGCAGTATCTTCTCATGGAACGAAGAATCATTAGGAGAACAGTGAACTTCTAACGGCAGAAATGAATATTTAATTTGGTTGTATGTTGTTATGTGGTTGTTATTGTGTGATTCTATTATTTAATTTTTCAATCTTAAATATTAAAAATATACAGGTTGATTCTGCACTCCCTGCTAATGATATAATTTCGCAATCAGAATCTCTAAAATAATCTGCAATTGCAAGAATTAAGGTTAAGATCGAAAAAAATATCGACATCAATTGGAATTAGACAGACCTCAAGATTCTTTTGTTCCTATAATATTAAGTTGTGTTAGGGATCCTGATGCTGATATTAAAATACTGCCAGGGAATTCAGAATCAATTGGTATATTAGGAACATAAATGCATTGTAATCTAAATTGGTTTTTAATTTTGAGTAATATACTTCTTGTTCTTTTCTTGTCGATGGCTCAAGGGATTCGATTTTGTCTCTCCAGTATGTGGCGACTCTGACACCACTTTCGGATGTAGGTAGAAGACGGCACGAAAGGAGGTGCAATCATGGTCTGGTCATCGTGAACACACTAGTTATTACTAATGTGGTGGGTAGTGTGGATGGTGTGGTAATTATATTTAACTTCTAACAGTAGATCAGTGTAAATTAAGCGAGCAAATAGTCAAGCACTTTTCCAGTGCCAAACTAAGTGACACATCAAAGGATATTGTTGCTAACATGATGTTGAACAGTCATGCGTAAAATAGCGAAGCTAGTTTGAACTAACCAACATCTGATCATTGCTATATCTCTATTCTCTTTATGTTGTGATGGATATTTCTCAAATCACGTACAAACTATAAAACTGATGTGATTTAAGCATATAGAAAAATATAGGTAAAAAGTGTAATGCTTAGTTTAGGACGCCCATAAGCTAGAACGTAAGGTACTTTTCTTTAGAAATGTTTTAATATAATTTTGCTTTAGACTTGAGCTGAGCTTTGTGTAAAATTCTACATAATAATTAAAGAGATTAAATTAATAAGATATTTTAAAGCAGAATTTTATACAATTAAATTAAGCCATAATAACGATCGTTGTCACGAAATTATAAATAATTTATTTATAGAATATAGGTACATGCGAAAACTAGCATAAACTCATTAATTTATTTCTTTAATATCATTTGTGTGCATAATATATAAATTCATTCTCCAAAACCTTTATTTCAATATTCTGTCACTTAATCGTACCGCAAAATAAAATTGGTTTTTATATTCTCTCTATAGCAATTATATGGTTAATCCCCAATTTAATTAACTTTACTACTTAAATATTTACTGCAATATTGATTTAATAATGAAGATTTAAAGGAGGTAAAACTGAAATTTTACTGGGCTAGATATTTTTGCTTAATGGCACAGGAACGTTGGACCTATCTGCCGGCATATTTGCTAACTTTGTGTACAACGTTTTGATAGTAACTTAAAGACCCATTATGTTTTATACTCGTATATTCTATCTAAGCCGCTATGTACTTTGAAGTGACTATCAAAACGTAATACACTAAGTTAGCATATATGCTGGCTGGCTAATGTAAATAATTAAGATGATTACTGAAAACCTGGCAGTACTAGAAGGCTTTTCTTATCAAGCTAGAAGGAGAGACGTGATAACTTGAATTCATAAAATGAGCAGCATTAAGGCTCTTACAGCTCCAAACGTCGTCACAAAAAGCAAATTTCCTATTTGATAATATTTGTTATCCGTCACCAACTAAATAAAAAACTATTTATTACATTTAGTAAGAAAACGTAGCCGTTTCTCGGAAAAATCTGGACAGATTTTCACGGAGCCTTAGCGGATCTTGGAATTCAGAATAAATTGACGGAATATGGTTTGCCCGACGACGCTGGGAAGACAATCTAGTTTAGTAACAAGCCAATGTTGTTGAAGTTTCAGTAAATTGGTACTATGGGATAAAAAGGACAATAGGGTTCTTTACTGTTGTATATTTTTGCTTTTTTGTAATTTTATTTGATTTATTGTAATATTTATTAAGCTTTATTTCCGTGATTACGAAAAAGAGTAACAAAAATCAAGATCCACGTATATGTATGTATGTGCGTTTCTTAATTCCACAATAACATATATATTACTGAACAGTTGATTTATCTTACTTTATAACATTTTAATATTTAAGAGTGATGGGGCGCAGTAATATTAGGAATTAAAAGGACAGATCATGTCAAAAATACAACACTGCGCACCATAACACAAGTGTTCGATGTTGAAATGAAATCAGGTGAGATGGGAGATTAATGCCTTATTCAATACTTATTATAAAAAAAGAAACTGCTAGGTTAAAGTGATTGGGCGCGTCACGTTTGCCGAAACATGCCGGAATGATGGACTTATGAAACAACATCAAGGGTACCTACTGACGCGAAACGATCAAGCGAGTCACCTGACGGTAAGTGATCGTCGTTGCCCATGGACAACTGCAACACTAGAGTGTCACAAAAGCGTTGGTGGTCTTTCAAGGAGTTGGGGGAGGAGATGGGAAGGAGAGAGGGGGGGTGGGGGAAAATGGGCCTCCAGCTCTCTTACTCACCGATCGAAGCACAGGAGCAGTTAAGCTTCTACTCAAGCGTCGATTTTCTGTGATACTGTGGTAAACTAAAAGTATTGTCAAAATATAAATGAATAATACTGTCGGAATACTTCGTAATAATATTACGTATATAATCCCCAAAACGTTATTCAAGTGAAACAGTAGGAACGCCACATCCCTCCGCAACATCGAAATTTTCACTTATACAAATAGCAAAATAAGGATAAAAGGCAGAATTAGGAGGGTGTAAATACGCCTCGGGGTAAAGTAGTTAGGGGTTTATGCTGAAATAAACGAACGTACTGCCAGGGGGTTCTGTTGCGTTATTTAATTACGTTTTCTTAGAAGAGAAGATAATACAATTTTGTTTTATTGCGTAGGCTGCGTTAATAAGTGATAAGCACTAGCTTGTCAACGTTTATACAGGTTGTTTTATTAAGAGAAGTAGGTGTGGGGACTTATTATCTTAAGAGAAAAAAAGGTGGTTCCTTTTGACACCAATATTCGAGAAAATAAAAAGTACATTCACAGATTTATAAAAAAATCCGCCAAGTGCGAGTCGGACTCGCGCATGTAGGGTTCCGTACCATTATTTATAATAAGTTTAAAATTATTAATAATATTTTTATTATGAGATGTAACCAAAAATGTATGCTTTTCGCAATTTTTCTTTTACCTGTGCTATAAGACTTTGATTTGTACCAAATTTAAAAATTCAGAGTTCAAGGGAAGTACCCTGTAGGTTTTGATTCCCTTGCGAATGTCGAAAATTTGCAGCATAAAAGGCTGTTTCTTTTGATAACGTAGGCTTAGAAGTTTGATTTTTTCACAGCTCCAAGAAACAGTAGACCTGAGTATTAGAGTAAGTTCAGCTTGATACCTCCACCCGTTTCTGAGAACAAGGGTCTTGACAGACAGACAGACAGACACGGACAACAAAGTGATCCTATAAGGGTTCCGTTTATTCCTTTTGAGGTACGTAAACCTAAAAAGGAACCATGACACCAATTTTTGAGAAAATGAAATACACATTCTATTATTCAAAAATTGGTGACAGTCACAGATTTATTAAAATTTACATACTCGAGACAGAAAGCGAACTTTGTCAATATTGAAATAAATATGTTGTTTGGAGGTTAATTCATGACGTGATTACGTCTTAAAATTGATTTTCGCCGGCTGTACGCACGAAAAAATGTCACGTTCCATGTGCAAGCGAGAGCGCGGAACAAGCGATAGAAAGGCACGATCAGCCTAATCGTTAGACTTGTGATCCATCTATTTCTGTTCCACCGTTATCCCGTAATATATTTTTTTAATAACAGATTTGATAGCGTAGATCTATAAAAAATATAGAATAGTAAGAAATATATTTTAAATGACTAAAATTTTAAGAACATGCGGTCTTAAAAAGAAACAATAGAGAACTGAACTATAAAAATACATAAAGGATTGCAGAAATACCGTACGGGTCAAAGATGAGGATTCAAGTACGACGCCAAATTGTGATAGTCTCAGAAACTCAGTCATACGGAACGAGTGGGTGAAGGCCGATTGAGGAAAATTATTTCCCTTAACTAATAATAGAATACTATAAATATCTTAGAAATGTTATGTTTATTATGAGTTGTACCAGCTGGGTCATATGTCTCAGCAAGTTTCGCTAGCCGTTCAGCGGAGTAATGCAGCCAGCATAATGGGAACTTTGGAGCCCGATGCTCCACAGCCTATCTCACTCCCCGTGTAGGTATCTGAAACGGCGACACCTTCGAAGGCGAGTGTTTACCGACTTCAACGAATTATGAGTCGTTTCTTCAGAGCTATAAGTATAAAATTGGCTTGCTTTGGGTTGTTATTTAAAAGGTGCTGCGTTCTGACGCGAGGTTAATTACACCGTATCGATGACGGCATTGAGTTGATATTTCTTTAAATACCTTTGCAGAGTGCGATGTCCGTACGTACTAGAACTATTTTGTGGCAGCGGGTTAAATGGTTTATAACTTAGTTGAATTATTTGTTTTATTTTATCGTTAAATATCAACTAATATTTATAGTTTGATTTGAAAATGAATAATTGTTATATTTATACAGCAAATACTTTTATGTCCTATTGAATAGGCGATCCTCAGCATGATGGGCATGTAGGCAGAAAATAGAGCCAAAATAAGGTTTTCTAGCCGCATTGCTTGATGATCATTGACATGATTTCTTAGATATCCACCCAAAGTCTCGACTGTTTTAAAAAAATACAGAAAGCATATACATACCATACCAGCTCTATTTTAGATAATTCCTTGCATGCTGGTCTGGGAGAAAACAAAAAACGTAGAATGTGCCAGCTGCTTCTCTTCCCGCGCAGATCGTAAAAGTTGATCGAGGGATTAGGCTAAAATCGGCGGAATCATGTCAATAGGCGATCCGGCTAGCAACCCATCACTATTTTTATTCCGTTTTCAATCTACACGCCCTCCAAAATGCTAAATGTGGCCATAAGATCTTATAGACCTGGGCTCTGTCTACCCTGCAAGGGAAAAAGGCGTAATACTATGTATGAACTCTATTTTTTGATAAAATATCAATTGGCTTGCAGCAATAACTATTACGGATCAAACATGAGGGTCCAAATACGACGCTAAATTGTGTTAGTATGAACGAATGAGTAAAGGACGATTGAGGAAAATGATTACCTACATAACGACGTTATACTATACACATGACAACGTCTAAATTTACTGATACTCGTAGGGGTGACTCAGCCCTTCAAAATGAAATACTTTTTCTATGGGACCAAAGCTGAGAAATCAAAATTGTTTTTGGTCGTTTCTACAGGTTAAGTGGTATGTAAAGTTTAACCTAAAGGTGACTAAGGTACATCAAGATTAACTACGTTTGTTCTATGAATTTTTATAATTCGATGTTTGCTTTTTTCATACAACAAAAAAATATAAAATTTTGCAATTCTACTCGTCTTAACTCTATGACAATCAGCGCCACGAGGTAATAATAGTAGGTACATACGCTCACGTGGCACGCGGCCGGCAGCATAGACTTAACGTTTGATAGAAATCCACTTATAAGCTAATGTATGTAAAATTTTACTATGTATTGCATTTGGGTAAAAGTCATAGAACAAACGTTGTAAGTCATGTTGTAGGTACCTAAGTCGTCTATTGCAGGTTTTGCGTTAGTTAACTATAACCCTGTATATTTGCGGAGCCGACCGAAGACTAGTATGAAAATTACTTTGTTGTTTATTTTGATGGGCTCAGTTACACCTTACAGAAATGTCGGTGGTACAATACGATAAATATCTTATTTCCGTAGGAATCGAACACACGACTCCCGGGTCTACAGGCAAACGCCTTAACCACTGAACCACGGAAGCAGTTAGCCTGGATTCGGTCATGCGAACTAGAAATGCAAATGAACGAGTAAAGGACGATTGATCGCTCAATCAACCCACACCAGGACATCATACTATATTATAGGATGATTTTGGTATCCCTGGTAAATTTTAATATTGGTATCAGAATCCCCAAAAGAATATAGACCCATTACCTATAAATGTAAAGAAATAAAAAAAAAATGGGCTTCCCATACAAATTTATCAATCAAATAACGATTGCTGTGGAAAGTCTTATTTTTTTCATTAATTACCTACTCTATTTTTCTGGCGGATGTATACTCTATTAGGGATTCTGATACATAATACATACAATATTGCCAGAGAATTCAAAATCACTCTGTATATAGGAATGGATGAGGAAAAAGTACCTATCTTACAAATGTTGGTATATTTCGACTCTGAATAAGAAATCATTTAGAGTTGATAATAATCTTTACGAAAAATCATCAGTTTTCTAAGTGACACTTAAATGATAAATAATACTCATTGCTTTTTTTTTTCAAAACGAGAAACAGAAGAATTTAAAAACTGGTTTTAGTAAAATACTAATTTGTCTTTTGTCGAAATTATCTTTAGTCGGAATGTATAAAGACGAATTGATGTGTTATGAATGTGTGTAAATGTATAGGTACCTTAATTGTAAGCTTTCCCGTGTTTGTGTTAGTCTCTGGAATATATTGACGTGGAATCAATTTTTAATCTAAAGTAAGAAAATGGTTGAAGACGGGGACTGGGAGGTCTCTGATTCTCTCTCTCTCTCTCTAATGCGTTCTCTCACTGATGAGGGTCGTGGCCCCTCTGAACATGGCAGGAGATAAGTTTTTGCCATTTGTCTAGGCCTGCTGCATATCGGACCACTGTTGTAATAGATGTCCCCAATTGCTTTATTTAGTCTGACCATCTAATTAAACTTTTCCTTTTTATCTTTTTCCTTCTACTTTTCCCGTGAAAATTAGTCTTTCCAGATTGCCAGGTGTTCTGCGGGCACTGTGCCAAAGTAGTGGAGAATACGACTGGTTAGAAGTTTAGTTAATGATATAAAAAAAAAACAAAAACCCGAGTCCACTGACAAGACTAAGATAAAGCGCGGAAATCTTCAACTTTACTTTATACTGACTAAGTACGCGTAAAAGCTATACAAAACAGACAACCTAATCCTAACTAATATTATAAATGTGAAAGTGAGTTTGTTTGTTTGTTACGCTTTCACGCCATAGCTACTGAACCGATCATCATGAAATTTTGCATACAAGTTCTCTGGAGTACAGAGAAGGGCATAGGCTACCTTTTATCCCGGGAAAAAGTACTATTCCCGAGAGGTGGACATTGACGCGGGCGGAGCCGCAGCCAAAAGTTAGTGTTAGTAATAAAACAAGCTTTTTAATTTGATATGTCACAAGGTACAGTTTGCAAAACTTTTTAGAAATTATTTTGTATTGTGACCCCTAAAAGTGCCCTCTAATCTTAAAATGTATTTGATAACGCAACATATACATGTTTGGATCACGTTATGGTCCAGTAGATTCGGAATAAATTTGCTGTGACAGATGGACAGACAGACAACGAAACCCTTATAGGACATAAGTGTTCCGATTTCTTACTCGAACATACGGGACCCTAAAAATGTAAATAGAAGGCTTTTGATTCACGAAATTCTCTGATTTATATCACCCAACTTCAAGTATCCTGCTAAGTCGCCTCACATACAGATACCAGCGCAACATAAAACGAAATTCGCAACCGGAACGATCGTCTTTGTAAGTGCGGGAAAGTTTACGATAATGGCCGCCATGCTATAATTTATAGCGACTCTAATATGGCTTGGAGCGCTTTACAATAGCATTCCACTCATATTGGTAATTAAGACTGAAATATATGTTTATTTGGGACATTTCGTATGTGTTTGTTAATTAACTTTTAAAAGTTTCAACAATTGTCTTATTCGAAGTGTTTATATTTAGACTTTTTTTACTCTTAAATGCTTTGGAACACTTTTAATGTTTCGTACGTAAGTGATGTTCTATTAAATGCTCTTTTTACATGATTGTCAAAATTAAGAGGGTTATGTTTTCGGAGTACATGTCTGTAAGTATCTATGTATTTCTACTACAGTTTTTATTCCACCACAACTTTTAAAGTGTGGACAGTAAGTAAAAAAAGAAGTGAAAATACTGGGGGTATATCCTCCCCAGTAGGGAAAGCTTAGTAGATATCGCTGTAAGGGAAGAGTTGAAAATTAGTTTCCTATATTATTTGTATCATAGAGAAAGTGAATTCAGAGTTACTTTTCATCTTATCCACCCTGTACACATACAATAGCTTGGTACTGATAAACACATGTTTTTTTTTAAAGTACTGTAACTATAAAATTATTAAAACTGATTTATATTAAACAAAACGGCTTCATGGTGAGTGATCATCAGATGGCCACAACGGGATGTCCTTGAAGTTCGCCCTGAAGATGGCCCATGACTAGGCTGAAACTGACGATATTAACCAATTAAAAATATGTGGGTGTTTTATCACGTATACAGTATGTGAAGAACACCCTGTCCAATCCTTGAAAGGATAATTCAACCCGTCGATATAAACAACTTTCCTTTTGAGACCAATGCTGGGAACGTCAAAAAAAACTCACTTTTTTTTGACCTTCCCATACAAATTGACCGGGTGATCGAACATTTTGGTTTGGAAATTACCATTTTTTGAGTAGCTTTTTTTTTATTTATTTTATATATTGCACACAATCTTCATGATTTAGTAATTAAAATAGAGCAATAACTTAATGCTAAGCATTGTCTACCAGTTCTACTTTAAGGATGTGGTGAAAAATTTTGTATATCTGTATGTTTTCTTATTAAATGTGGCCAAGACCATGCAAGCTTTGATTTCGTCCACTTTTCAGATATAAATATAAAATATTTGCATCTCAGAAGAATTAATATTTAAATTTTACAATACCTCAAATTTCTCATGAAGACCGCAGTTATTTAATATGCCGCGTTTTCACAACTGCGAAATTGGTGAAAGTCAAGTTACACCTGAAGAGCATTGTTCTCGAAACAACGTCAACTTCCATCATTAGGACGACGAAACTTGGCGAAGTTACTTCTACTAAGATTTTTTGGAAACTTTTTTCTTTAGCACCTCGTTGACTTCAAGGATCTTTGACGTATTTTTTTCTAACGTAAATAACTTTTGAAAATAACCTTTACGACCCAGCGTCATTCGCAAAATGTGTATTATGAATATTATGACCGTCTATTGTCTTATTTTTAACTTTGTAAGAGTTTTCCAATCTAGCATAAATAAATAATAATAATAAATAAATATATACAGACAAATCACACAGATTGAGCTAGCCCCAAAGTAAGTTCGAGACTTGTGTTATGGGATACTTACTCAACGATACTATATTTTATAACAAATACATATATAGATACACATCCAAGACCCAGGCCAATCTGAAAAAGAACATTTTCCATCTTGGCCTGGCCGGGGATCGGACCCGGTCACTCCGTGTCGCAGGCTGGCGTGTTGACCGCTGCGCCACGGAGCTAGTCATAAAACCATTCATCGTTTTTTTTTTAGTTTTTTAACGAAGCACAACTAGCTGAATATATATAGTAGGTGCCTTCTAAACAAAATTAAAGGTGACTAGCCTAAAATGCGAATAAAACGTCCAAATTACAACGTTTCAGCGTAATAATACCGTTTAAATTGACGGTAACTTATCCGTAGACGGTACGTCTCTTATAAGCAAAAACAACTGCCTACATCAGGCCTACATTTATAAATTATTAAACGAGGTTAGACGTCTCGAGCCGAGAGAACGCCTTTTTCATGAGCTGTTAAATATTAACGTAAATTTTCACACTAATTAATATATATTAGTCATAAATGTACTAAAAGCTAAGTAAGACTGATTTCTGTAGGTAATTATTTTTAAGCATTTATGTTAAAGGTGTTCTAAGTACCTATCTAATGAAAAATACGACAAGGCTTGAAAATACTTACTTTATCGAGAAGAACATTGTTCGTTAAGTTAATAACGATTTGATAAGGTATATAATAATTGAAGTGCCTTATAGTAATTAAAAGCTACAGTGATTTATCCTGAGAGACTTAACGATTTTCTAGTAATAAATAAATAAATATATAGTGTCAAATCACTCAGACTGAGCTAGCCCCACAATCAATTCTGTGCTCTCAGTGAAAATTGTTGTTTTGAGATAATCGAGCCTACAGTTTCAAAAAATTATTACACTAATTCTAAGTTAACGAAACGAATTCAAATTTTTAACAATAGTAGATTATAATGATATCTACTTTTTAGTGTTAAAAAGAATATTGTAAATCAGGTAATTTTTCAGATTTAAAAAATAATGTAAAGATGTATCGTTTGACACCAAGAAACAAGATATAGATTTTTGTGTTTATTGCTATAAAATGATTAGTAACTTTTTACCCATGCTCAAAATCTTTGGTGCAAAATGATACACCAAAATTAAATTGGAACATATACCTACTTAAAAAGCGATAATAAAAAAGTTCCAGAAGAAAACTTACTAAGTTCATCATCATTTATTCTCTGGTGAGGTAAATTTTATGATAATGTTAAAATTCATGACTTATAACAGTATATACCATTAAATTCAACAAAAAATAATGTGAATATTGATATGTTTTAAGTGTCAAGTGGTACAACTATTAAGGCAATCATGTGTAAAATGATATTAATAGAAAGCATAAATAAAAATAATTTATATTATTCCTCTGGAATTGTGAAATTTATTAAACTTATGCCAGTATCTTTTTTTTATCTCTCTTTATCTCAAAGACACGCTCTTTCTAATATTATAAGCACATTCTTGATTTATACTAATTCTTTAGGTTTTGTTTATCAGGATCCGCTAAAGTGTCAAATATAAAACAGTTAAAGAACAAAGGAAATATTTATTTATATTTAAATGACTTAGTAATCAATAAGACAATAGCTTTCTTTATATTTAAATAAATGCAAATGTTGGCACACGATTAATATTCCTAATTATCACAAAGTATTCATATCAAAACTATAACATAATAAATAAAATGACAATAATATAAAAGTCCACTGCTGGACATAGGCCTCCCCGAAGGATTTCCAATACGACTGGTTGGATGCGGCCTGCATCCAGCGTCTTCCTGCGACCTTAGTCAGGTCACCCGACCATCTTGGTCAGTGGATCCAGTGGATCCATCTTGGCCGACGCTGCGCTTGCCGGTACGTAGTCGCCATTCGAGAACACTTCTGCCCCATCGGCCATCGGTTCTACGCGCTATGTGAACCGCCCAATGCCACTATAAAGAGCTAATCCGCTGAGCTATGTCGGTGACTTTTATTCCCTTACGAATCTCCTCGTTTCTGATTCAATCTAGCAGAGAAACACCGAGCATATCTCTCTCCATATCTCTTTGAGTGACTTTGAGCTTTCTTATGAGGTCCATAGTAAGGAACCACGTTTCGGACCCGTAAGTCATTACTGGTAATACACATTGATAGACTTGTCTTTAGGCACTGAGGTATTTTGGACGAGAAGACACTGCTGAGCTCCCCGAACGCTGCCCAGCCGAGTCGGATTCGTCGAAAGACCTCGTCCTCAAAGCTGGAAGTTCCAACCTGGATCAATTGACCCAAGTAGACATATTGGCCCACAGCTTCAAGGATGGAGTTCCCGTCAGTAACAGATACTGGTGAAGGCACAATATGGACATTCGACATTTTTTTCGTCTTGTCCGTGTTCAGTTTAAGGCCCATTGTTTAGAAACTCTATTGAGGTAATTTAGCATGTTACTTAAGTCTTTCAGCATCTCCGCCATAACAACGATGTTATCAGCAAATCTGAGGTGAGTGATATTATCGCCTTTGATGTTAATGCTAAGTCCTTCCCATTTCAGGAGCATCCTCCAGAGCAATGAACAGTTTCGGAGATATCACGTCTCTCTATTTCACGCCTCTCTGTAATGGTATAGCCTTCGTGCTCTGCTCCTGTACTCGAACTGGCATGGTGGCGTTTCTGTATAAGCACTTCATCACTTCGATATAATAATGGTCGATGCGGCATCGCTGGGGGGACTGAACACGGCCCATGTTTTGATCGAATCAAAGGCTTTCTCATAGTCCACAAACGCTAAGCATAATGACCGGTTATACTCTCTGCTCTTCTGTACAACCTGCCGCAGTATGGATGTGGTCTTTAATACTGTAGCCTTTTCGGAAACCGGCTTGTTTGGGAGGCTGGAAAGCATCGAACTTGTTCGTGAGACGATTTGTGAAATCCCTCGAAAACAGCTTATAGACGTGCCTTAGGAGTGTAAGGGATCTGTAGTTCTTCAGTAGAGTATTTTTACCCTTTTTGAAGAACAAAATCATCACACCCCTGTTCCACACCTCTGGCTTAAAACCCTCGATCAAAACGGAATTAAAGAGCTTCTGAAACTTTCAGTACCAGCGTTCCGACCCGCTTTCAAAAGCTCTGCTATGATTCCGTCTTCGCCCGACGCCTTGTTGTTTTTGAGCTGTTTAAGGGCAATCCTTATCTCGTACAGGCTGATGTCCAGGATATCTTTGGTATAGAGTCGGGTTAGGTCCACCCTTGCAAACACTTTGGAGCCCTTATTCTGGTCTATCGTCTCCTTAATACGCTCGGTATTAAAGGAGCGAAGGTCGTGTTGCAAGGATTTTTGGTTTTCTCTATTGAGCTGCCGTTGCACGTTTGCATCTTCGGAGGTCTGCAGCGGCGTGGACCGTTGCGCAGCCATTAACTTTTGGGTCCTCGCGAGGTCTTTTGAGGTTTGTGTTTGGGGCGGGACCTCAAAAACTTTGATCCAACTGCTTGGACAGTTTCTACAAACCCATTGTTTAACTCGTCCACTGTAACGCAATCCTTTAGACAATTGAAGCAATTTGAGAGTTCCAGTTGGAAACTGTCGACATTTTGGATATGGGCCGGTGATGGTCGGAGCGTAAACTTCATCAAGCGAGTCCTCTCTCGTCTGAGATTGATATTCATGATGCCTCTGACGATTCGGTGATCACTACCTATTTTAATCCTATTGATCACAGAGACATCGTTAAATATCTCTCTCCTCGTCAAAGTTTATATTTAGATTTATAATAAAGCTTTAAGTATCAAACAAAACAGTTTACAAAATAGTGATCGACTACTATTGAAGTTTTTTAGGATTTCAACCATTCCCTCTATCGGCTTTTAAGGTCACAGGATTACACATGATGAAGATAATTTATATGGAGGATTATTTTTCCATGATCACAAACCAGCAGGAAAAAAGAACAATTTATTTTCTTTACGATACAGTACCTAATTCTATAGAAAAATGATACTTATTATAATTCAATTGGTATCAAAATAGTAAGGTACTGTTTTGTAAATAATGTTACAAAATGTCACATAGCTTTGTGTAAAATGTTACACGTCGATACTTACGCGAGACATTTTTATGTCGTTCGGTACACGCTACCCCGATAGATGCGTCTCTACACTAAATCCAAATACGCGTGTGTGCGAGGTTTACCACGCTATATTCTCTTTTACGCATTGCAGGAATCTAATCGCCCTATCTTCTTCTAAAGTGTGACGATCACGAAGTCAGGAAAAAATTTTGATACAAGTCATACTTAGTAATTTGATTTTAGCGAAAAATTATGTGTGTAATGGTACAACTTGACAAATATCATTTGCCACAAATATTATTAAATAAAAATTGTTCGTGTAAATTGATATAAATGGAATAAAATCATTTTACACCATGATTCAGTGTATGCAAATTTTTTAATTCATGTTATAAGTTCAGATGTACGGTTTTTCACCATTTTATTCTACAAAAAATGCAACGTGTCAAGTACTTTATGTAAACTTAGATCAGTATTCACGAATTTACATCTAATTTTTATCATTGTGTAAAATAAGTCAAAATAAGTTACATCATTTTACTCGTCCAAAAATAAAATTCTAGGTCAGTTCATTTTGTTTGAAATACAATTATATCAAAAAACACAAAAAATCGCATCGAAAATCCGAAAACCAGTCACTTATAACATTATGTACAAAAAAAACTTTGGCATGTTAAGCCCTAGAAACATGGCGATAAGACAGAAAAATAGCATTTTTTTGCTGAATCTAGCAATGTATCAAAAGCGATATAAATCGACTTATAACAATTTTCACTGAGGGCACAGAATTATATCTACACTTGTGTCGTGGTGTCGTCACAATCAAAAACTTCAGCTAGCTAACACCATATTGGAAACAAAACGCAACTAGCGCCGCGGTGGCGGGTGCTGAACTAATTCAATTACATGGCGGCTTTTCAATCAGCTGTAACGATGAACGTTTTGAGTGTCTCAATTATTCAATTAGAAAGCTAGACATTTGATTGAATGGCGTTGTTCAGTCAAATGCCTAGATGCTTGATCTAAAGGCAATTTTAACCAGTAGGCGATATATACTTACAATACAAAACTTTTTTACAACATTTGTAAAGCTATACTCGGACCTACACTCACAGATTGAAAACAATGTAACATAGCGTAAAGACAGACACAAAAACTACTAAACACCAAATTATATAATGCTCAGTAACAAATAAACCAAAGAATGAATGAAAAAATGCTAACTAATTGTATCAAAAAGACAAAAGGAACAATGAGCACCAAAGAAAGGAAGTATTCGCTACGGTGAGCATATTATTATAAAACTGCAAGCTCGCAGAAGTATCTGTGTTAACCGAGCAAGATAAATAGCGACTATTCTTTATGCAGATGTTCAGAGCTTGCTGGATTTTTTATTTTATCTTGTTCTCAATTTATTACAGGTGAAGTCATATGGTTTTTATCAACATAGAATTGACTAGCTCCGTGGCGCAGCGGTCAACACGCCTGCCTGTGACACGGAGTGACCGGATTCGATCCCCGGCCAGGTCAAGATGGAAAATGATCTTTTTCAGATTGGCCTGGGTCTTGGATGTTTATCTATATATGTATTTTTTATAAAATATAGTATCGTTGAGTTAGTATCCCATAACACAAGTCTTGAACTTACTTTGGGGCTAGCTCAATCTGTGTGATTTGTCCGTATATATTTATTATTTATTATTATAGAAAAATCTCGTGTCACGATGTACATATATTCGGGATAAACTCTAAAACTACTGAGCCAATTTTGATCAAATTTCGTAACTATCTGTAATTTCTTTCGACTTAAAAGTTAGGATAGTTTTTATCTTAAAGCGGTACGAAGTTCGCCGAGACAGCTAGTCTACAAGTTGTGCTAATTTGACTTTGGCTTTGGTATTTATGTTTTTATAACAAGTAATTTTTGTAATGGGAGACTTTCATGAATAGTTGATGTTAAAATATGCATATCTTAATATATATAAATCTCGTGTCACAATGTTTGTCCTCAATGGACTCCTAAACCACTTAACCGATTATAATAAAATTCGCACACCCTGTGCAGTTCGATCCAACTTGAGAGATAGAGAGTTTTTAACTTATGGCGAAACGAAGTTCGCCGGGGCAGCTAGTTATTAAGTATATGTATAAACATCTAGCTTAAGAAGACAGTTAAGGACACTTGACATTGGATATACGTTTAGTTGGCTTAATTTGGTTGAAAAACCAATTCCAAAAGTATGCAATTTGAAAGTAATTATTACTAGGCCAATATTGAGATACAAAGACTGCGTCAAAAGACGCCGATATGCATGTTTTAAGATTTAACCCTGAAATGTGGGAAAAGACGGCCAGTTATAGTAACGTACAGGAGTTTCTCACAATAATGCCTGGTTCCTGACACGATACAGCCGAAAGTGGTTTCTCATGTCTCATAGATATCAGAATATACATCGCTGTGTCATGTCTAGTCTGTGTAAGATCTTGCTGTTTACGAGTTGTGCTACATACATAGACTCAAAAAGCAATATCATTATCGTGACATTGTTTAAAATCTTCTGTAAAGACGATCATAGATAAACAAAGTTCTCAAGCATACAAAATTCTAATTAAATAACGGTATAGACGTCTGCGGTGTCAAAGCCGCAAGAAAAAAAAATATCATAAAAAGTTTTTGAATTATTAAGATATTTTTTACTGTCACAAAAAAACACTGTGCAAATCCCTATTAACATAGGATTTTAATGACATTACATTTAGGATGTTCATTCTAAAGTCAGTGTTCAGTTGTGGTAGAGCCACGCTACCGACAAATGTAATTTTTGTTAGTAGAATGAATGGGCCAGCTCGACCGGGGAAGTACCACTCACAGAAAACCCACGTTTGAGTAGAAACTTTACCACTTCTATGCTCCATTTGGTGAGTGAGAGAGGCAGAGGCCCGTCCATCCCCCATTACCTCCCCCATGTTCTTCCCCCAATTCCTTCAAAGGCCGGCAAGGCTCCTGTTACACCTTGGTGTTGCAGTTGTCCATGGGTGGCGCTGATCGCTTACCATCGGGTGACTTTCTTGCTCGTTTGCCGTCATATATCATTAAAAAAATAAATATATAAAAAAATAACATATACGCCCACTTTGTTTAACCCCTGCAGTGTCGCCGACTCTTATTGGTTATTAAAGACTAAAATACTTTCAATATAAGAGATATATGTAAATATATATAATACTTACATTATTGAGTATACCCCTACATATGTTGGCATTTTATGGGGCTATTATACGTATTATTTTCGTAGTAATCACACACAAAACATACGACAAAACATCTGACCGATTTGTAAACGTATTTGTCGTAAAAACATGAGTAGGGTTGAGTTTATCTACAAACCAGTATTTATATAGGATAAACACAAATAACTTGGGTCGCTAGCGATATAAATGATGCTACTATAAAAATACGAAGGATCCAATGAAAGGGCTTAATATTTTTTGAGAAATTACCATGTTTTATTACGAAGAAAGTTGATTTTTATGGCGTCTTATTAAAAAAATTCTTATACATGTTTGAATACGGTTTTTATTTGTTGAATTTTTTTCATTATTTTTGTATTCAAAAAAATATTCAACAAGTATGTTTTTCTTTTGTCAATTAAAAAAAAATACAGATAAAAGCAATTAAAGTTCCTTGTGACGTCATAGTTTTCTACACTTTTTAGCAAACTGACGTCACGATATCAGCCCATTCAAGAACTTTGACGCGCTTTATCTTAATCACATTTAATTTTAGAGACAATATTTTTTCAATAACCTGTCCAATATTTGTTGATTATCTAAATGATTCTATCAGTAATTTTGATTCCGTCAATTGAATATTGTCAGGGGGACAGATAAATATCTGTATAAGAATTTGAAGAAGCACATTAGTGCATTAACATTACTTTACATAATTATATAAATAAGCGGGAACATCGTGGTCGTGGTGGCGGAAAATGAATGCAACTCCATTGAAACGTCAACGAAAACAAATAATAAAAACCAGCCAAGTGCGAGTCAGACTCGCGCACGAAGGGTTCCGTACCGTTATCTATAGAAACAAGCAAAGTTTTTCCTTGTCACGAAAAAAATCACGTTTGTTGTATGGGAGCCCCCTTAAATATTTATACTATTTGTTATTATAGCGGCAACAGAAATTCATCATCTGTGAAAATTTCAACTGTCTAACTATCACGGTTCATAAGATACATCCTGGTGACAGAAGGACAGACAGACAGACAGACGGACAGCGGAGCGATATTAATCATCATCATCATCATCATCAGGTCCTTTTTAGTCTCCACTACAGGAGCACGACCCTCTCTGTACTACTAGGGCCACACCCGGCCAGATCAGCCAGAGGACTTGGCTCACACTCTCCACGCTGGCCAGACGGGTTGGAGAGGTGTCTTAGATGTTTATAAGCTTTGTTTAGCTTGTATTTCCTAAGTCAGCGATATTAATAGGGTCTCGTTTTTACACTTTGGGTACGGAACCCTAAAAATGTTCGATCTAAGTCCCGTTTATATATATAATTATGTGTTTAAAGCGTGAAAGTTTAAAAAAAGAACATTATTTAAGCAATTATTTTATCGCTCTTGATATCAATGCTTCTGTGGACTTTATAAAACTCTCAATTGACAGAATTTTTCAGTTAGACTTCAAAATAAGACAACTTTCTATTACAATTGTTATTCAAACAACCATAACCTATTCAAATACAAAGAGTAAAACGGGGTGTCAAAGAGAACTTGATGATATCAGCGACACCGCCATACCAGGACATCCCGCGATACCATGTAAATAAAACCTCTGACAATACAAAGCGAAGCTATTTGGGTAGATTGCATCTTATGAGAATCTGTACGCTACGAACAAAAATGTTATCAGATTTGTTATAGGGGTTTAGTAGAGAATTGAGGTGGATAAATGTGATTTCGTAGTCCCCTTTGAATAAATGAATTGATGAATGACGGTATTTACAATTTAAACTAAATTCAGAGCTAATCAAAGCTAATTTTTACAAGAATTGATTAAAAATTTTGCGTTTATTTCTTACAATTTTGGTACAAATTTCGTTTAAATTGAGACAAGACTCATATAATATAACCAGTTTGTGTTAATCGCACCGCAGTAAGGGTTCCGTACAATATTTATTTTACTACTAAAACTACGCTTATTGTATGTGGATACTTTGATGTATATGGACGTGTTAGATTCCTGATATTTATTGATCATTTTGATCAGTTACCTTTTAAATCTTGTATCATTTCCTGTTTACTTAATCTTTTTTATTTAAGTCTAATAATTTTAAATTTACTTAATCTTTTTTATTTAAGTCTAATAATTTTAATAATTTTATCTCTTATTTCTTGTTAACATAATTACCTAATTACCACACATGTTTTAATACTGATAAAACATGTGTGGTAATACTTTTAACTAGTTGTAATTGATTATTTTAAATGTTGGTTAGTAAATCGATTTACAATAACAATGCCCAAGATGGCGAGTGAAACGGCTTATATAAGTAGTGATTTGAAATTGTAAACCAGTCTCCCTCCTGGGGGCCCTTTGGTGATGTTGTCTATAAAGGTTGAGTGCACTCTGCCCTCACCTCAAACGCCCGGTGAAGTAGCGAAAGCTCACTAGGAGCTAGGTTAATAGTCAATTAGAAAAAAAAAAGTAAACTAGTCTTTATGATGCAATGCAGTCAATTTTTATAAAAAAATATTAAGATGTTTCTGTTATTGTGGTAATAATTGTGGTCTTAGTAAAATAACCGTCAATGGTATTTATTAAAAGTAATATAAAATTCTGTGAAGTGTTATAGTGACTATTTTATGTATTAATTATTACTTGTTATAATTTCTATTTCTATATTCTCATCATCATCATCATTTCGAGTAGGTGTCACGGTCAATCGACCATGCACACCCTGGTGTCAGAGTTCTTCGGAACCGCCTCTCGGCCTATATATTAGAGTAAGAGTAATAATTAAAATATGATTGACAATTAAAGCCCCTAAAGGCGAGTAGGTAACAGGTCTCTGTTGCCTACTCTACTATATTAATGCTTAACGGGTTTCTTGGAGTTTCTTCCCAAGCAGTGGTTGTTCCGAAACTCTGGCAATTTTAGAGTTTTTGAATAGAGAAACATAAAATAAATAATTATTCCTATTCTTTAATTTGTTTGATTTTCGAACAAATGCATGAAAACTCTTCCATGCAAACTCTCTTGTGAGGTTAACTGAACTCTTGTTGGCCACTATTTTTCATACTTAAGATCTGTGGTTTGACGACGAGACGCATGAGACTCGAAGGAGTTCTTGGTGGTAATTTCTTCAAGGCTTTTGTTTTGGATTGTTTAGCTAATTGATTTTAATGGATTTTATACTGTAAAATAGAACACCTATTTTACAATATAAAATCCACTTAAATTTAGAGTTATAAATTACTATGTTAAAATGCCAATGAATAATATGTAGGATAACTAAAATAAAATTTCACTGTGCGGCTATAGTGAGCTTTACTTAGCGGGCTGGAGGTTGCCCGCCTTGCCAATGGATTTGCGGGAATTATCGACAGGAGCTCTGTCGAAGTAACGAAATGAATTCATTTTTTTTAAATCTATGGGCTAAATAAATGAAGAAAGGCCTTGTTTCTAAAGGACTCGTTTTTATGCCCGTAAAACAATTAGAAAAAAACAGAGAAGCATATTTGACTTAGAATTAAAGAATTAATACAAAATATTCTTGTAGGTATGTGTTTTCTATTTACTTTTTAATTTTATGTTTTTATTATATAATGTTATAGCAGCAAAAGATATACATTGCTACACACATTCTGTAAAACTTTTAAGTCTATTACCGTTCAATAGATGTAGTCTTGTGACAGACGCCCGGATAGACAGACGGACATCGAAGGCTTAGTAATAGGTTCCAGTTTTACCCTAAAAACTATTCAATTCAAAACCGTTTGAAAACACAACTAACACAACAAGAACAGTTAGTTTTCGGTACAGCAAGAAACAAACTACAGAAGTCCCTCAAAAACTACTGAGCCATTTCATTGGGTCCCTCGTATTTTTATAGTAGCATCATTTACATTGTAAGCGACCCGAGTTATTTGTGTTTACCCTAAATAAATACTGGTTTGTAGATAAACTCAACCCTACTTATGTATAAGCAGATGTTTTTATGACAAATACATATACAAATCGGTCAATTTATGTTATACGGTTTGTGTTTGGTCACTTGGAAAATAGATATATTATTATAGTATAGTAAAATACCAATAACATGTCGGGTTATACTCAATAGAGAGATTCATGTTGGTTTAACAATCAAGATCACAAAAACAAACATTTTACGGCGATTCAAATACTTACTCGTATATTGAAAGTATTTTATATATCTACTAGCTTTCGCCCGCGGCTCCGCCCGCGTCAATGTCGATCTCTAGGGAACAGTACTTTTTTCCGGGATAAAATGTACCCTTCGTTCTTCTCCGTACCCCAGATAACGTATATACAAAATTTCATGATGATCGGTTCAGTAGTTACAACGTGAAAGCGTAACAAACAAACAAACTCACTTTCATAATTGCATTTGCATTTATAATATTAGTTAGGATTATGATTTACGTATTAGTGGTATAAGTATGACGGAATATCGGAGTAACGGTCATAAGCCTTAAGAGTAACTGCGCAGGACCTATCCCGGCGGAGTGATATAAGATAGAGTAAGAAAATAACCGAATGGTAAATAAATTAATAAATATATAGGGACATATCACACAAATTGAGCTAGTCTCGCAGTAAGTTGTAAACTTATGTCGTAGGATGCTTACTGCACGATACTAAATTGTATAATAGATACGTACTTAAATAGATAAACATACAAGACCCAGGTCAATCTGAAAAGAATCGTTTTCCATCATGACGTGACCGGGGATTAAGCCCTGGAACCCTCGTGTCGCAGGTTGGCATGTTAATGGTGGTAGAACAGGTGTAAGAAGCGTCGGAGTGATTAGAGATTGGTTGACGATATAATCGAAGTCGCGGGACTCTCTTGTATGAGAGCAGCACAGGACTAAGGCAGGCTCCATCCTCCGGCTCTCTCACTCGCCGAACGAAGCATAGAAGCGATAAACCTTTACTCAAGCGCCGATTTTCTGTGAAAGTGTGGTACTTCCCCAGACGGGCCGGCCCGTTTATGCTACTAGCAAAATAGAAGTTTGCCGGTAGCATGGATCTACCACAGCTAAAATTATCCTGCCAAGCGTAGTGAGTACGGCAATATCCGCCCATGAAACGGAGAAGCTTTAGGAGAGACTTATGTCCAGAAGTGGACTTATTCTGGCTGAAACGATGATAGTGAAAAATTATGTTCACGCTATTTCAATGTATATGAAATGAAGATCCACACCACGATATTGATATTGGCTGATATGATAATGATGATGATGGATGCTCACGCTATCTCAATGTATATCAAATGAAGATCCACGCCACCACATTGATATCTTCTCCTTTTATAAATATCTGATCTATCGATTACTGCACTCGTTACAAATGTACATATATACGGAAAAGCCAAAGTCATTACAACTTAACCACAACTTATAGTCAGATAAATAAAAAACGACACTACACCCGTATAAATTCGAGAACAAGATAAAATAAAAAATCGAGCAAACTCGAACACCTGCATAAAGAATAGTCGCTATTTATCTTGCTCGGTTAACACAGATACTTCTGAAAACTTGCAGTTTTATAATAATACTAGCTTTTGCCCGCGGCTCCGCCCGCGTCAATGTCGATCCCTCGGGAATAGTACTTTTTCCCGGGATAAAAGGTAGCCTATGTCCTTCTCCGTACTCTCCGTCCGTACCTCAAGGGTAAAAACGGGACCCTATTCATATGGTTACGCTGTCTGTCTGTCCGTCCGTCTGTCAACAGTCCGTGATAGTTAGTTGAAGTTTTCACTGATTATATATTTCTGTTGCCGCTATAACAACAAATACAAAAAACAGATTAAAATAAATATTTACTTCCATGTGATAAGTTTGCTATTATAGTTGGATATCAATACCTTGTTTAAATTAATTTTTCTGCGACTATACTTAATTGTAATTGCATTGCGATAAGGCCGCCTTTTGTTTTAGTTATAAATTTTGACAAACGAGTCAATAATAACTAAAGCTCACACGGCTCTTCTCAATATGCCGGAAACGAGCCCTTAGTTTTTTTGGACACATTATGTCGTCTTCAAAACTTTGTCTGGAGAAGCAAATTATTATGGGGCAAATGGAAGGCAGACATGGTCAAGGTACCTACAAGATGGTGAGACACTGTGAAGAAGGCGGTGGACGCAGCTTATGACCGCACTCAATGGAAACATATTACATATAATCGCGATCATCAGCATTGAGGAGCCGAGGAGCCGACGAAGAATAAATAAATATATACGGACAAATCACACAGATTGAGCTACCCCAAAGTAAGTTCGAGACTTGTGTTATGGGATACTAACTCAACGATACTATATTTTATAACAAATACATATATAGATACACATCCAAGACCCAGGCCAATCTGAAAAAGTTCATTTTCCATCTTGACCTGGCCGGGGATCGAACCCGGTCACTCCGTGTCGCAGGCTGGCGTGTTGACCGCTGCGCCGCGGAGCTAGTCCAGTCTAGCTTGTAGTAGAAGAAGAAGAAGTTAATTTTGTATTTTGTATTGTATTGGAATTTTTCCGCCAACTTCGCTTCGTGTAATTTCTATGGCATTCATAACAAGAGTTCCTCATTATAGCTGGTAATCAGGGCACAGCTGATTTACCGGCAATTAAGTCTCACTCCAATTAAATGAACAACGCTTCGTGAACGCCCTCTATTCAAAACACTTCAGGGATTTTATGAATGTGTGAGTTATCAAATAGAACTGCTTCCGTGGTGCAGTGGTTAATGCGTTTGCCTGTAGACCCGGGTTCGATTCCCACGGGAAGCATACTTTATTTAGATTTTTCCAGTTTGGTTAGGAGATAGCGGATTGAATCACCTGATTATCTGATGATAAAGATGATTTCGTACTTCGAAAGGCACGTTAACCCGTTAGTCCCGGCTGCCATCTGGTAGTCGTTAAAGGAACCACGTCCGAAGAACTCTGATCAGGGTGGGCGGTGGGCATGGTCGACTAACAGTGTCACCTACACGAAATGATGATGATGATCAAATAGAATTTGTTTATTTTTAAATTTCTATATTTATAATGTAAAAGTTTATATGTGTATATCTTAGTCGATCACGTCTGAATCGCACAACGGATTTGGTTAATAATCGTCAAATAGCCCATATCTCTCTAACAAATTGAATATCTACATTTTTTATGTGTTTTTTTTGCATTCACAATACTATTGTGATATACTCCACAAAACAACCCACGCTTGCGGGTTTTGAACCAGCGACCTAGGTGTTAGACCTAAATCTCACTTCTTACATCGAAAGAGCGGGGTTTGATCCCCCGCTCGTACGCCCGGGTGAATTTTTCACCATATTTTATTTCTTAATTTATTAAGTGTATCTACTTTTTGTAATTTGTGGTAGGAGTCGAGGGAAAAACTAAAATAACACTTGACATAAAGGGTATCTCGAGACAGCAAATTAGAGACAAGGTTATTTTTTACCTACATTAGACCTGTACGCCGCGTGTACCTGAAATATTCAGTCATTCCCAAGAAAGGATTTACAGGCAACACTAATGTAAAAGTTTGTATTCACATTATTTCAACTAGCATAGTTTCTAATCCAAACTATTTCAAAACAACATATGACAGCTCCGTGGCGCAGTGGTTAATACGCCATCCTGCGACGCGAGAGTGCCTGGGTTCAATCTCCGGCCAGGTCAAGACGGAAAATGACCTTTTTCAGATTGGCCTGGGTCTTGAATGTGTAGCTTTATATGTATTTGTTATAAAATATAGTATCGTTGAATTAGTATCCCATAACACAAGTCTCGAACTTACTTTGGGGCTACTCAAACTGTGTGATTTGTCCGTATATATTTATTTATTATTTATATCACAACGTATAAACGTTATCACACCGTATTCATATAATCTCGCACTCAAATCTTTAATAGACAACCTTAACTGTATACAGCTTATAGTGTTCCATTAAACCCCTACTTTACTATACCATAAAATTGATCGACATATCTTTAATTAAGCTGATAATTCAGGTGAGATCTTATGGAAGCTTAAATTGATCCCTTTTTACTACCCCGTATTAAAGTAAGCCTCTTCATGTGAAATGGGTATTAGCGAAGCGATACGTTTACGCTCAGCCCTGTTTTAGGCTGTGTTCAGATAGGCGATCAGTGAGCTGTTGATTATCCGACGGCCGACTTTGGTTGCAAACTTTGTCGTGGGCGGAAATTTGCCTCAACTACTAGTAAACCCATCGCACATACATACATACATACATATATTATTATCACGCCTCTTTCCCATGGGGGTAGACAGAGATCATGGATCTTCACAAAGAAAGCAAATATTTATACTATGCCTATTGCTTATATAACAGATTCTGATTCAAGGTTTCCTGGCAGTACGAGTGTCAGTGATCAGTTGCTGATTGTGCAATAAATACAGTGCATAACATTAGTAAGTACCTATATATAATTAGCAGAAGTAGCGAGAACATTTTACTGCTGACTCAACCAACAAATTTCGCAGCGAATTGACTGCTCACTGACTGACTGGTCAAACAAATTGCCGCATGCACTTTATACATAATTTAAAATGAACATTGTAAAGGTTTCGTTTTTTTCAGTCTAAAATTGTCAGTTGACATTATCATCATTCGTCATCATGATTACAGCCGTAAGAAGTCCACTGCTGCTCAGTGGCCTATCCCGAGGATGCTTCGTTTCATAAGTTGATATTACAATACTTACCACGCGTGGCGAGGGTTGGAGAGCTTTTCTTTGGCTTCTTGTACTTCCGCTACTACTCCCTATCGAAAGTATTTTAAGCTGGGGAAGGATAGGGATTTGCTGGATTTGAGAAGGGAAGGAAGGTAATAGGATACTACTCACTCGGGAAATGGGGAAAGAGCAAGTAGCAGGCTGCAGGTCGGGAGGCTGGTCACATGTAACTACATACATATTACCCCGTCTTTATCCCTTACGGGCTAAGGTCATAAGCCCAAAAGGCCACGTTTAGCGTGTTGGTAAAAAACGGAATCAAAATAGTGATGGCCGCATCGCCTATTGTCATGATTCTTTAGATTTTCGCCAATTCCCTTGACCGGATTCTACGGTCTGCGCGGGAAGAGAAACCCACGTTTGGCACGCTGGCACATTCTACAATTTTTCTTTTCTCCCAGATTAGCATGGAAGAGAAATGTAGTAATTACACACCAATATATACATATATTTGATATGAATTACATATATATACACTTAAATGTAGTTTAAATATTCATTTATTTAGTTTGCTTAATGTACTCTTAGCTTTAGACAAGATATGCCTGTATAATATGTTTTTGAATCGATTCACTGGACTTTTTAATAAGATTTCATGATTGAATGAGATGGGCTCACGCACAAAGCTCGGAGAATACCTGCGAGTATGTGATCAGAGAATATATGAGATGGTTAGAATAATTTATTACCAGTCTTAAGTTTTTCTCGTTCTTCGATTTATTTTTTGGACAATGACTTGAATTTCTATTTTCGAAAATTTGTTTCTGATATTTGTAGTAAATCTCAAATATTCTCACATTTGAGAAGAGAACACATAATATTTATGGTAAATTTCTGACTCTCGTTCAAGTTATCCAAAAATATTCCAATAACATTTATAAACGATGGTTTAAAAATGGAAAAATTGATTTAGCAAGATATAACGAACTAGCTGCTTTCCCGCGACTTCGTCCGCGTAAAACATAGCCTTTGTTGAGCGCAGATAGTGTAGCTTCCCAACTGTGAAAGATTTTTTCAAATCCGTCTAGTAGTTTCCGAGCGTATTCGCGTCAAACAAACAAGCAAATCTTTCCTCTTTATAATATTAGTATATATAGATAAGAAATTTGATATTGCCCTTAGCTAGTGAACTTTAATGGAGCTTAACCTAAATGCAATATCAAAGTCCAGACTTAGCCAACACAAACAATTTGTCATCACGGTCAAAGTTGCAAATTCAGTTTCCGAACCCGCATGGGTTTGTTGCACTTTGGCTAACATTACCGAAACTTGATATTGTTGAAGAGAGAATTATGATACAATTAATTATGATAAATATTACAATAAATTATAATAAATAGGGTAAAACGAGGAGTAACTGGCCACTTAAGCGTTTTTTTCCACTTCAAATATTTTTTTGTCCTAATAGTATTGATGTATATTTTTTTTTATAACGTCATTCGATTAATTGTTTATTTCTATGTAATTTCTGGTGAAAAGAAAATTAATTCGAACAGCCTACGTTTTTTTATAATTTTTTAAGAAAAATATGTACTATTTTATTAGTAACTGGCCACAAAAATTCAATAACTGGCTAGTACCTAATTAATAACTGGCCTCATGAAAAAACATTATCTTTGGATATGATAAAGATATTAAAAACTCAATTTTAAGGCATAATAATAATTAATATTAATTATCATACTATCTCATTTTCATATTATTAATTATTTGTAATATAATTATACAGAAAAAAATATTTTGGAGATCAGAAATCATTGAAAGATAGTTTATGTAGATATTTCTATGATAAGCTCTAAAAACGACCTACTCAATGAATTTATAAAGAACGTAAAGTTTCTTAAAAATAGTTCTCGGTTTTACTCCAGATAGGGGTTTAAAAAAGCCGTGATTTTGAGCTGACTATACGGTTAACGATCTTTATTTTGTCTTAAAACAAATTTATATTTATTACATAATTTTTCTTTTGCTTTTCTTTCTTTGCGAAGTCTATTTCTGATCTGTTTTGACGTCTTCTTCTCAGTGTTTATCCAACTGTTTCGTTTTTTGAACATATTAATTAAATGCAATTTTCATGATAACCATTTTCTTTGTCGCTTTAATGATAAGGCTTCAAAAAATCTTTTTGGTTAGCATGAGAAAGCCTCATTTATTTTTATTATTAATTTCTTTTGATAAGTAGTCAAAGAAAACTGCAAAGTTAAACTTCTGTAAATTTCATTAATTGCGTTCTCATTTTCATTGTAGTTTTTTTGTGATATTGCCCCACGATGATATAACTGTTCTGGTCTCAAATGTCAGAGTCTCAGAATCCAGTTGACTATTTCCTTCTTAAGATTGTTTCGCTACTTCTTCCTTATCTTTCCTAAAGTTTTTACTTCCTTCATTAAAAATCGTGTTAGTTTCTTCCAGTAAAATTACCTTATACATTTCATAAAATTTAGTCTTAATCTATTGATATTTTGTTCTTTTGTATGGCGCCTTACCTTTTTATTCTATCGACTACAGAAACGCCTGTATAAGTAATCAATTGGGTAGTGTTATCAAATGCATTTTTTTGACATGCTTTAACTTCATGTATCAAAGTTTTAAAAGAAAAAAATCTGATTCAGTAACTGGCCACCTTACTGGCCACCTATGCCAGTTTCTGATAAATGATGATAAAAATTCCTGATATTTTTCTATACGGTTTTATGTCTAATGCACAATGCAAATAAGAGTAGTTTTTAATCAAATTCCGTCATTGACTATTTTGTCAGTAACTGGCATAGGCGGCCAGAAACTGAAATCATGCATTTATTTTTTTGAGTTACTAGCCACCCCCTCTATCTCAGCTTTTAATGTATCTAAATTAGATTAAACATCAAATAACTGTCGATTACTGCTTGAACTTTTATAATGTTACAACTCGCACACTCAATTTGCCTTAATTAATCAGAATTTTTTTTTTTTACCACAACCCTCCTTAACGTTTTAACAAGAATACACCTTACACGTCGAAAGACAAACGACAAGCGACAAAAAATTACCGCCAATTTGGCGCCAATGTCCATAATGGAAATTATTTGTACTAAAATGACAGCTAGATAACTACAGAGTTCGAAATTAAATAAATAGATGGCGTATTGTTAACAAATCTCTTATTCTAACTGAAATTAGTATAGAGTGGCCAGTTATTGCAGGTGGCCAGTTACACCTCGTTTTACCCTATAACTTTTATTATTTTATGGTCAGTGGTGTCATGCTCAGCTCAACTGTCTGTCCGGTGGTTGCAGTTAAGGCATTGGGTATGAGTGAGTAGTATCCCGATTCTTCATTCCCTTTCTAAGTCTAACCAATTCTTATCCATCCCCAACTTTAAAATGCTTCCAATAGGAAACAGCGTCGGAAGCACTAGAAGCCAAAGGAACTTCGCTTGCCAACCCGCCTGCTTACATTATTATTGAATGAAATCACCATAGTAATGGAAAAATAATGTAAATAGATAGTGGCTTTTGTAAAGGACATATTATTAAGGGTACTGAAAAAAATATTAAAAAATAAAGAACAAAAAAAAAACCTTGCTCCATGTATTTTTTGTCGTAGGTAAAACTTCTGCCAGATTTAAATAGCCGCATTAACCTACAGTGGCACAATATCATAGTAGGTTTTTCCAAGCAGGTGGTGTTTTAGCCGGTAAGGATCCGGCACTACCTGGGTCCCATTGCCAGGTGTCCATGAGGATTTCACCACCTGCTTGTAAAAATAAAATAAAAAATAAATAAAAAAAATCCCCGCCTACCAAGCATGGTGAGTATGGCAATGTAGATACATCGTTATATGGGAGATATAACGAAGTATCTTTAAGAGAGGCTTTTGTCGAGTAGTGGTATTTTTATGGCTGTAATGTCTTTTACATCATCATCATGATCATCAGGTCCTTCTTAGTCGCCACTGCAGGAGCATGACCCTCTCTGTACTACTAGAGCCATACTTGGCCAGAGCAGACAGAGGACTTGGCCTACACTCTCCACGCTGGCCAGACGGGTTGGAGAGGTCTCACAGATGTTTATAAGCTTTGTTTAGCTTGTATTTCCTTTGTCGCCTTCAACGACATCCACGGGAAGACTTGGAGTGGTACTATTACTCTGCCGGATACCACACTGCTAATGTCTTTTACACCAAAGTAAAATATCCCTTGAACATCCGATGGAAATATTTATAAACGAGGTAATATTATGCTATCTACGAGTTGTGGTTAAATTTCGGCAATAATAAAATTAGTTCCCAGTTTGTTTGCGCTGGCTGGGAATGCGCAAACTTTCTTGATTAAAATCAAATAACTTGATCGTGTAATGGAATTAAATGGGAGATTGGGAAAAGACACATCATCGTGCAGGAAATTAGCTCGCTTCAACAACATTAAAATTTCAGAAACAACATTTTGGGAAAATAAACCGACCGCAATTTTATTTGGATTAATATAGGTCCTTCGGGTACTGTAATGTTTCTAAAGAAACCTCGTAGTGCCAAATCACATCATGTTTCTTTTAGTAGAAAGTGGAGAACTGTGACAAATAATCAAATTCATTTTGTGTTATAAAGAAATTATTAAGTACCTAATAACTGAAATAATCCTTATCCATACTATATACCTACAGCGTGTAAGATAACCAACGACGTTCCCGTGAGGGGGCGACTCAGCCCGTAATAATAAACAGCTTTTCCTATGGAACCAATGATGCAAACTTAATTTTTTTACATATTTTCATAAGAGTTGTTGTTTGAAATGTATATTCAGTAGAGGCGCTCGTTTAACTCAAACAGTCTATTGTATAAAACCCATTTCTGTCAAAAGCGCATCAAATTATTTTGATCGATAGACAACTCACAAAATTACGACCGTCTGGCTTCAGGTCAGTCAACCGTGCTGTATGCCTCCGTGGTCCAGTGGTTAAGGCGTTTGCCTGTAGACCCGGGGGTCGTGGGTTCCATTCCCACGGGAATACATTACACATAACAATACTTTGTTTAGTTATTTCCAGTTTGGTTAGGATATTGCAGGTCTGATAATGAAGATGATTCCGTGCTTCGAAAGGCACGTTAAGCCGTTGGTCCCGGCTGCCATCTGGTAGTCGTTAAGGCGATTAGATCCCTCAATTTCCGTCAAATGAGCATTTTGTAAAGCCTACTCCTCTTTTATTGCTGGCCAGGAATAGTTGAAAAAAAAAATATGTGAGATAACAGTTCAAGGACTTTATTCAACATGTTCATTTTTTCTTTACGTCTTTTTATTGTGTATTAAAAAAATAATTACGGGGCATCGATTTTTTACTTTAATTTCCTACTGCTCCCAAATGGCTATGATATTTTAAAATATTTTAGCACTAATAAATTAAGCATTCTTTGTTCTTTGAATAATACGTTGCTTTTGGCAATCGAACATGGTTTTCTATTTAAAAATATGAATTCCGACGTTTTGTTGTTGAGGGTGACCTGCGCGGGCGCAGGCGGCAGTCGTCCGCTGGCATTCAAACGGGGAGGCTGTGTCACTCGCTGCTATTTTTTTACGGGCGATCTAGCGTATTTTCTCTTTGTTTGTGTGTGTTGAGACGATATAAAGTATGTTCATAGAGTAGTGCAGTCAGACGGTACAATTGTATTGTAGTGTAGTTCGCGCTCGTTCGATATCTCGCTCGTTTCGTTATCTACCTAAATTTATCTATTAGTGTAAAATAATGAACCTTACTTTTAAAAGTAATATGTAACTTAACTTCGCTGTGTTTATTTAGCGCATATATGTATATACGTGTTACGACGTTCGATTGAGATTCAAATTGTACTTAGGTGGATCAGAATGCCTCAAAAAAAAATGTTCAAAGAAATATGCGATGATGAGAGCTTGAACAGATATAATTTAAAAGTTTAGTTTGAGCATCCCCAGATAAGATTTTAAATTATTTATTGTAGTATAATTTATCGTCTTAGCGATAGACGTCTAGTTTAACCAAGCATTTTTGCCAAAACGGACACTTTGCGAAAACGCTTAGTAAACTAGACGTCTACCGCTAAGACGATAAGCATCCTCTGAAACCTAGTAATCTCTCCGATGTACAAGAAGAATATTCCGGAATACTTAGCTCATAAAAGATTGCCATCCTTTTTATTTTCAATTCCACGATGCAAACCCATATATGGGCGGCAGCCACGGTAAAAAACATCGCATATTTTAAACTTAGGAATTTCTGTATTCTGAGTTAAGGTATGATTTTCAAGGATTGCGGCGTCCGTCTGCGAACGTTCAATGACGTCACCCATACATTTTCTCCGAATACTAGTTTAGGTGGTTCCAAAGGACGGCAGCGCTCTTTACGGTCGTGCGTGCCTGCGGTGGTCAAAGTTCACCGCAACTGTGTTCCTACCTGAATAAATTTCCCATAGACTTTATTTATTTTTTTATCGATTGTAGATTTATTGAAGACATCTGAATTAATTTATTTAAATTTAAATAATTCTTACTAAACATATAAAAACATACTTAATCGCATAAACTAAACCTACTCGTAAAAACCTTAATTAGTGTTACAATAGTCAGAAAAAAACGAAGAACAAAACTACCCAGAAAAATTAAATATGTGCTATATATTGTATGTATTTTTTTAAAATAGTACCTGTATGCTGTTAGTATACTTGAGGTGGTTCTTTTCAAATGTTGTGTATTAGTTTTTTTTTGTTTTTGCACAATCTGAGAAAATATTTTTTAAATATGCAGCTATGAATTTAATCAGGAATATTATTAAATTATTAGAGACAGCAAGAGTACTCATTGGTATGTACAGATTTCAACACAGCCACACCACACAAACAGCCTCCGTGGTCCAGTGGAACAGCCTCCGTGGTCCAGTGGTTAAGGCGTTTGCCTGTTGACCCGGGGGTCGTGGGTTCGATTCCCACCGGAAGCATACTTTGTTTAGTTGTTTCCAGTTTGGTTAGGACATTGCAGGCTTGAATCACCTGATTGTCTGATAATAAAGATGATTCCGTGCTTTGGAAGGCACGTTAAGCCGGTGGTCCCGGCTGCCATCTGGAAGTCATTAAAACGAACCACGTCAGAGGCCGAGAGGCGGTTCAAAAGAACTCTGACACCAGGGTGTGCATGGTCGATTGACCATGACACCTACTCGAAATGAAGATGACAGATTTTAAAAATTTTGGAATTATATGTTTTGAGTAAATCCTACACTACTATCTTTTAATTTCAATGTTACCAATCGAAAAAAAAATTAAAACTGAAATTTTGTCAGGAGAGGAATAGTCAACATATGAAAAGACCCTCTTCATTTTATATCACTACATACTTATACAACAAAGTCGCTTTCCGCTGTCTGTCACTATGTATGCTTAGATCTTTAAAACTACACAACGGATTTTGATGCGTTTTTTATAGATTTTGAGATAAGCTATTTTTGAAAAGGGTGCTATTTTATCAATTACTCGTTTTTGAAGACGTCTACTCCAAAGTCCTGCCCGGCTGACCCCGTTCGTGAAAAGTCTGCTTCTGAACTTACTATCTTTTACACATAATTAAAATAGTCTAACTACGAATAAATAGGTAGTAATAAGCCCTGCTAATATGAAGAGAATGATGTGTCGAATCGACATGTCGAATGGCAATGACACAGTTATGATAAAAACTGCAAAGTATATTTTTGGCTTCTGTTTAAGTATAGAATCAAATAGAACAGAATTGTAAGTGCGCCTCTGCTTTAAAAAAAACTTTTTTTTTGCAAGTCAAATAATGACTTAGGTCGCTTATTAATTAAACTATTCTACTCAATCAATTCTTAGGCAATCAAACTATTCTAGTCGAAATTAATAAATATAAATACGTTTATAAAAGTTCAAAAAAATAGGCAGTAATGTATGAAGCGCTCATCTGTCCTACCTACGGTCGTGTAGTTTTTGATCGATGTTTTCGTGCGGGGTGCGCGGTGTGGCGCGGAGCGAGGAGCTCAAACGCCCAAGGTCATTGAGGACTCTAATCGCCTTAAAGAAACCACTTCATAGGCCGAGACGTGGTTCCGGAGCACTCTGACACCAGGGTGGGCATGGTCGATTGACCGTGACACCTACACGAAATAATGATGATCCACCCATAAGAACTTTTGTATATAAATAAACAATTTTGTATGACATCTATACAATATGTAAAAAAACCCTATCCGATACTTGAAGGGGAGATTCAGCCCGTCGATATGAACAACTTTTCTTGATTCCATACAAAGCTGGGAACTCAAAAAAAATTACATTTCCAAAAAAAATGTTTGGCCGCTCGGTCCATTTATATAAGAACGTCAAAAAAAAAATGCTGAGTTCTCATCATTGTTCCCATAGCAAAAGTTGTTTATATCGACGGGCTGAATCTCCCCTTCAAGTATCGGATAGGGTTTTTTTACATATTGTATAGATGTCATACAAAAATTTATGCTCATCTGAATATTCAATTTAGATTATACAATAATGTATACCCTGGGTATCGTGTTTTTACAAAATCTATACATGCGTATTTTCTTTCTCAAAATTAATATCATTTGACTACTTTTCTCAGTCTCCTACAGTTTGCTAAATCTTTTCATTGCTTGCTTTTCATGTGTGTAAGTAGCCAACACTGGTGTTATAATTTTCAAGCTGCCTAAAGGCATCTGAATTAGTTTAACGATCGCCATTTAGTAATTTAACGTAAGGAGCTTGAGAAAATTTTGTGCTACTTGTCGCATCCCAGTGGGGACCACACCCAGGCTTGCTTGATAAGTGTAAACGTTTATATTGCGCACACCAACGGGACCATGGAGCTTCTCTCTGACCCATTTCAATGATACACTTATCTTCTTCTTCCTATACCTTAACCCACTTTTTATGTGGGGTCGGCACAGTATGTCAGTTTCCTCACACATACGAGCTAAAAACATAACCCTCCTTCTGGGTAGGTCAGTTGGGTAAAAATAACACTACAGCAGTATGTGCGTCGGCCGAAATTCCCGCAATTTGAAACTAATCGACGGATAAATTCGTTCCCCTAACATGCAGTAACATTTCAATTTGGACTCAATTTTGTTTCATTACAACTAAGCCGCTAATCCTGACGATTTCAATACTGTTTCTATTTTTTCCTCGCAATTTCTCTTTCAAAAGCTTTTCGCCTGTGACTCTGCTGTCATAACTTTATCTCTCGGACTCTCCTTTTTTTGGATAAATGGTGCACGATCTGTGTAGCTCATTAGTGCCTTTGAATCGCATTTATTTATTTGTCGTAATAATATAGGTATGTTAGTAATTATTCGTGATTCCATTCATAGCCTGAAAGCATAACAAACAAACAATATACAGACTCATGCATATTTATAACACGTCATCATCATCATCAGGTCTTTTTAGTCTCCACTGCAGGAGTATGACCCTTTCTGTACTGTACAACCGGAGCCATACTTGGCCAAAGCAGACAGAGGGTTTGAGACAGAGGCCTATCCTCCTATATGGTCCAAGGACTCATGGTTCAAATCTGCTGCTCGGCTCGAGAAATATAGTTTTTAGTCTTTTTCTTGGGACTTATTTTTATTTTTTGATACATCATATTTCTTAATTTATTGTATAACTAGCTGTTGCCCGAGGCTCCGCCCGCGTTAATGTCGTTCCCTTGGGAACAGTAGAAATGATAAAAATTCCATACAAACCCCTGCCCCTTTGCTTTTTCCCCGTAAGGGGGAATTTAATACATTTCACCTGCATAGATCTTTACCCCTTAAGGAGGGGATTTTGCCCATTTCACCTACACAGATATTTTTTATTGTAATAGAGAACTTCTTATTGTCATATTTCTAAGTAAATAAAAAAAATCCATACAAACTTTACCCCACCTATTCTACCCCTTCAAGGGGAAATTTCGACCATTTTAACTACACAGATCTTTTTAATTTCAACGTAAACATATATACTTATTTTTATACTTCTATGTCCAGAAATGAGAAAATTTCCATACAATACCCCCCCCCCCCCCCTTTATCCCTTAAGGGGGAAATTTTGTACATTTCACCTACACAGATCTTTTTTAATTGTAACCTAGAACGTATATACTTATTTTCATACCTCTAAGTCTAGAAATGGAAAAATTCCATACAAACTTTACCCCCTATTTACCCCTTCAAGGGAGAATGTTGTCTGGTTCACCTAAACAGATCTTTTTTATTTTTAATTGAGAACTTGCGTACCTACTTTCAAACTTCTAAGTGAAGAAATGAGAAAATTCCATAAAACTTCAACCCCTTTGATTTTCTAAAATTCCTTTCTTAGTGCTCATTTACATCATAAAAAGAATCCCTGTGCCAAATTTCAAGTTTCTGCGCACAGTAGTTTCGGCTGTGCGTTGATATATAAGTCAGGTTTGCCTTTGGCCCGCAGCTCCGCCCGCATAAGTGTCGATTTCTCAGGAACAGTAGAATTATTAGTTGAACCCGGAATACATTAGTTCATGAATTTCAATGAAACACCTTAATATTGAATTTCAATTGAATAACTTCAAAAACGGAAAGTTTCATACTAACTTTGCATCCCCGTTATATCCCCTTAATGGATGATTTTTGAGAAAAATAGTTTTACTCGTGTTTCATTCCTTTTAGTAAAGAACCTTCATGCTGAATTTCATTCTACTAACTTCCAAAATGGCAAAGTTTCATGCTTACTTTGCACCCCTATTTTACCCCCTTAAAGGATGATTTTTGAGTAAAATATTTTACTCGTGTTTCATACCTTTCAGTAAAGAACCTTCATGCTGAATTTCATTCGAATAACTTCAAAAACAACAAAGTTTCATACTAACTTTGCAACCCGTTTTTCCCCCTAAGGAGATGAATTTTCAAAAATCCTTTCTTAGTGCTCCCCTACGTTATAAAAGGAACCCCTGTGCAAAATTTCAAGTTCCTAACCCTTATAGTTTAGGCCCTGCGTTAATATGTCAGTCAGTCAGTCAGCTTCTCCTTTTTTTTTTTAGTATGGATTACTATGGATAGTATGGATAGGTATAATGCTGTCGTATAATGATGATGAATTGACTTTGGATTTTAATTTTCTTATGTCACTTATTATTTTATTTTATTTTGCTATATGTTTGCAGGCAAACTCATGCCTTGAGTTCATTCAAATGACGATAACTTTTTTTTTAATGAACCGATTTTGATGAAACAAACTTTAAATGTTAAACTGAGTTAAAACAAAGCAACTGGTGAAAGTTTGAAGTAAATCGGTTCAGTATTTTCGGAGATAATCGTGATCATACATACAGACAGACAGACAGACAGACAAGAAATTCCAAAAATTCTTTTTTGCTTTCTATTATTCTTTTTAAGTGTCCCTCTATCCATTTCAGTCAAAAATTCGAAATGTACAGACAAAATAATTTTACTGTTTTATTATATGTATAGATAGAATATACAGTTACTTAAACAATGAGTTACGAAAATATTACACGCAGAAATCCAAAGCCGAAAACTTTGTCGAAGCAGAACATTAGCATTTCTTCGTCATTATCAGAATACTCAGATGCAGAAATAAATAAGGCTCAAAGTCTTCCGGACCTATCTACAGGACCTAGTCAAGACATAGAGGACTGTTTAGAACAAATAAACACTTTGAAATTACAATTGGAGAGTGCTACCAATCAAATAGATGAGTTATTATTAGAAAATACTTATTTAAAACAAGAGCTTAAAAAAAGCAGGCGTATAATATTAAAAATACGAATACGACGGAATCTACACAGAGCAAAATAACAAAAAATAAAAAAAAGGACAAAAATATCTTAGCAGAAATATTTTAAATTTCCATTGTGATACACCATGCTTGACAGCCAATGACGAAAGTAGCGTTACTTTGACATCAAGTATAGACAAAAATAATATAAAAACACCAGAAAAAACGGAATCAAATTTGAAAAAAAAGAATATTTATATTGTAGGTGGACAACAATGTGTTGGTTTGGCTTCACAACTAACTCTATCAAGAAAGAACACAAGATATGAAACATATAATATATCATCTATTACCAAACCATATGCATTATCTACAGACATCCTCAAATCATGTTATAGACTTAGAGCTACTAACAATGACTATATAATAATAAGCGTTGGAGAAAATGACTACAACCCTGTCAGACTACAGATTGAACTTTCAGCGGTGTTAAAACGTTTTGAACATTCTAATGTGTTATTGTTAGGAGTATCCATGAATAATTACTTGAATGACATAAAGTTAAATAATTGTTTTAAAAATATATGTTCTAATTTTCCAAATTGTAAATTTATTAATTATTATAATTATAGTCAATATCACTCATTATTTTTAGAAACATTATGCTACAAAATTAATTTATATATTGACAGCTGTGATTATGAATCAAAATACCTACCTATGTTTAAAAACAAGCATTTTTCTTGTTGGACCGTTAGAAATACTGTTGGGTTATCTAATGTACATGGTTTTGTTCGAAACTCAAACTTACAGATGAGGCCTAAAAAAGGAACGATCCCATATTACTTCCCGATTTTGAAAACTAATTTGAATGATACACAAAATAGTCATTCTGTCGTTCAGACTGACATAAAAAAATTCAAAAAAGGTACAATACCATTTTACTTTCCTCCTTCTAAGAAGGAAAATAATATAAATTCAGATATATTGCCATCAACTAGTTTTTTTCGTAAATAATGATAGAAATAATAAAAAAATATTATTATTTCACCAAAATATTCAAGGGTTACTAAGTAAACTGGACCGTTTAGAATTATGCTTAGATGAATTTAGAGAAAATAACAAAAATATAAATATTTTATGTTTCTCGGAAACTTTTGTAAAAAGAGGAAGCGAGGCAAATATATTTTTAAAGGGATATTACGTTGCCGCGTTGCATTAAAAAAAGGGATTACTGTTATGAAAATGTTGAAAAATTCAAACTATGTTTAGAAAATCTATCCTGGCAAGAGGTATATGAAGAAACAAATTTAAATGCTGCTTTTAATTACTTTCATGACACGTTATGTACATTTTATGACATTTGTTTCCCGATGATGAAGATCAAGATAAAATCAGATAATACTAAACCTAAATGGATCACTTCTGGACTAAAAAAATCGTGTAAAACAAAACGAAAACTTAGGTATGATTATTACAAGAATAAGACAGATAACTTAAAACAGCGACTAAAGAAGTTTGATAACATTTTAAAAACTTGTATAATAAAATCTCAAAAAAATTTGACCCACCAACTTTTAAAAAAGTCTAAAAACAAATGCAAAACAGCGTGGGAAATTATAAAAGAAAAACATCATAACATAGCCTTAAACAAAGACATAAAGGCAGTAACGGTAAATGGTAAAACTGAGACCAATCCCAAACATATTGCTGAGGCTTTTAATGACTTTTTTGTAAATGGAATAAATACTGGAACTTCCAAAAAAAAGTCGAATAAAAAACCCTGTATAAAAGGAAATAATAACATCAATGAAACAATATTTCTGTCACCATGCACAGAAGATGAAGTTTTCAAAATAATAATGAGCCTTAACAACACGAACTCCCTAACCTATTTAAAAAATTTAACATTTTAACATTAACGGGATTATACATTCATCAATGTTGTTGTTTTGTTAAATTTTATCCTGATTTTTTCAAAATCAAATCGTTAAACCCGAGACTAAGGCCTAGAGACCCTATGTTATTGCTTATACCAATCTGTAAGGGTACAGTTCTCGACAAAAACTGTTATATCATGACTATGAAAATATTTAATAAACTACCGGTCAACATAAAAATGCTGGATTTTAAATGATTTAAGCGAGCTTTATTTAAGTGGCTAGTAGATAAATGTTTTTACAATATGAATGAATTCTTGACATCAATATATACTTAATAATTATTATCAATCAAATAACAATGACATTTTACACATAATACTTACAAATAATTTTGACGAATGCTTTATAAATATTATCAGGTTTTTAATTTACAAATTCTGGATGTAAATATATTAGGTACTAAAAATTTTGCATGCCTGACTGTAAAGAGGCGGGAAATCATCATTGTATGTATAACCCTAGCAAATAAAGAATTTCATTTCATTTCATTTCATTTCTCTCCACGCTGGCCAGATTTTATAACACAAATTAGTAAAATTCCTTAACTTTTAACTCTTCTGATGTACGACATATAACATTGTAAAGCTTTTATAAAAGACGTTTTTTCTTCGAAAATTCTTTTATATTTTGAATAAAAAATAACAATTATGTGATAAGCTTTTATTATGAGCGTTCTTATACTGTAGTTCTTTTTTTGGCCAATATACAGCCACGGCCACTGTCTTGTCCATAGAGATAAGGTCCTGTCATTTGTTTCCTCTAGATACTGTACTGTAGTAAGTACTTTCTTAGACCTCGCTTTCCGGAAAGCGTGGCGTTGCGCAGCGCATCGAGCGTCGCGTTCCATGGTCGGAGCGTGGAGTGTTTTCCGTTTACGGAGAGACGTGCGTGTTCACCACGGCATAGCACGCCCAATCAAAGTAAATTTGATTTAAAATAATTTGTAAATACTTCTTACCCCGCACTTCTCTATCACCAACGCAGCATGTACTGCTTCGTCCAACGAAATACGCCACGTTACCCGAGACATGTATCACATAACCAAACGTCATATCTCAAGCAAACTCGGCTCCACACTTCGCCATATGTTTGGTATTTTGACAGCATGCGCCGCTGCACGCGCCGACTCTCCAAAGTCTCTCCACTCCAAAATCAGCTCTCCAATAAACAGCGGCTTAGGTTTTTCTTAGTCTTATTATAGAAATTCCAGTGGTTACCTTACTACTCCACTAGTAGAACAGCACTTTGACTTTGGCTCCATTAAATTATCATCTGAATTCAACAGAATACAATCAGATATACAAAAGATTGGATAAATTTTGCTCAATCGTTTGAAAATTCTGGCGTAAAATTCAGTTGCAGACTTGATCTAAGAAATTTTCATACAAGATATATAAGTTTTATAAAAGCTTGAAAAGAAACATTTGGACTCAGGTGAATGTGGTATTGACCGTCGCAAACGAACAATGTCCACAGTCTCACAAATTATTAGAGACAAGTCAGGGAGCAAGAAGTCTCTTCCAAGTTGGTGCTGCAACTGAATTTGCGACTTAGCTGTTTGTTTTACAAAAGTTTGGTTTCTGATATTGCGGTTCGCTCTGTTACGAGTATATCAATTTAAAAAAACAAAAGATAGCGTTCAAAAACTTTCATAAAAAAATACGCATGTCGGGATGATTATTACGCAATTATGCTTTAACCTCCGGACACATATCTGTATAGGTAGATCATAGATATCAGAATATTACTAGGTAGACAGACCATTTTCTGACCTCACAAGCTAGATATTAAACTATAGTAAGTCAGTAAAATTGTGGGTAAAAATATTGGTTATCTACTGTACAGATCCATTAAATTTCGTTCTTCTTAGTATTTATGTTAAATATTCGGCCAAATTATTCATCAAAATATCGCTATGATGGCCGTAGCGAGTTACGAACAGGAAGGGCGGGCAGCTTTCCCTCTTTAGGAGGGAAATCGCTAGTAGGCCAGAATGCTTTCGAGCTTAAAAAATAAAGCTTGTTTTGATGTTACCTGAAATTGTACTAATTTGAATGTATCATAAAATCATTGATTAAATCAATATTGGTTTAATCAATGTTTTAAACTATTATGTATGATGTTATTTAGGATATATATCCTAAGCATCTATTAACTCTCCCATACATACTATCACGTCTTTTCCCTTGCAGGGTAGACAGAGCCCAATATTATAAGACCTAAAAGCCACTTTTTGCATGCTGATGGATGTTAAGTGGAAAACGGAAGCAAAATAGTTTAACATTCGCCCATTCTCACGATCAGCTTTTGCGACCTGCGCGGAAAAAGACTAATTTAGTTGCTATTCTATTTTTCCCTGACCATTCTTGGAAGATAGCTAGGTTTTTATTTAGAAGGGAGAAGCCCTTCTAAATAAAAACCTAGCCACGCCTTGATTGCTATGGGGTCTATGAAAATATCAAACTAAAATATGTATCGTAAATCCTGCCATCCAAAATCTCTTGTTTTCTAGTTTTTAGAATTAAGTATAAGTACTACTATTCATGTTTTCCTTTTTGTTGAGAATGGAATTTGTATTATGTAGTAACATAGCATAAAACTAGATGTAAAATCTTGCATTACCCAACAAACCTCCGTGGTTTTTATTGTAATGCATAATATGTATTTGTTTAAGTAATTTAAATGGTAATAAAGAATAATAAAAAATAAAACGGGTAATAGTCAAAACCATTTTATTTTGCCTTCCACATACTTTTAAATTTAGATTAGGGACTGCTCTCTATTATCTTTGCTTCGGAAGCTTAAAGATTTATTGTGCCATAAATATTTCTGCCTTATCAGTTTGTAAAAGTTAACCGGGAAGCTTTTTGATGTCTGCGTTTAGCAATTTTAAAACAATATTTCCCGTGTTTTAAAGATAATAAAGGAGTATAATGTTAGCGTTTCTTTAAAGAAATAATGTCGATAAAATAATGTTTTAGTGTTCCGTACACAAAGGGTAAAAACGGGACCCTATTCAGATGGATCCGCTGTCCGCCTGTCTGTCTGTCTGTCCGTCTGTCACCAGGCTGTATCTCATGATCCGTGATTTTCACATATGTTTTTCTGTTTAAATACAACAATCGTATTTTTTTTTGCTCGTTTTACTCGATATTGATAACGGCGACAGACGCTTTAAATATTCACAGAATATTTTATTAAATATTCACTTCAAAAACAAATAATTAAAACAAAATTAATATTCAAGAGTGGCTCATACAACAACATGAAAACCAGATGCCGCGATGCACTCAAAGTCTTAGCAGTGAACTGACTATAAACGCTAAATAATGTCACTAAAATCAATGTTTTGATGAATAGTTTTGTAGTTATTATTTTTGTCGATATAGACCAATTTGTTAAAAACTTAAAAAAACCTTTAAAAGAAATAAATTGAAAATATAAAAGAATTAAAATCTAAACTAAGGTGTTGCCCATGTAACATAGTGCCAATAACACTCGCTGCATTCCCCCGCTGAATAGCAATTGCAATTTTTGCGCGAGGAAAGAGGCAGTCCTCTTGTCACCAGCGGCGTCGATAAGCCTGGGCGCTAACCCCTTAAAGAATTTTCAAGTGATAGGACCCCATGGACCTAATGTTACGACACCAAGCAGAACAAACATTTTTTTTTTTTTCCCCTAAATTATCGTATTTAAAGCATAAATACGCTAATAATATTACGATCTAGCCTTAACTTAGACTAATGAGTAATTTTACATTGACCTAGTTTTATAATGTATTGTTTAAGAATGTGTCCATCGGCACTTTTCTTACTGTCTCTATTAAGAGGAAGGCACTCTGTTCATGTGTCTTTGTACGCACTATCACTGCACTATAGTTGTGTCATTATCACTTTCACTACACTAATTCAAAGGGTTTAGTTCTTTTGAGCCGCCTCACTATGTCCGTGTTCTCGAGGAGCTGGATCGCCTCGACATTCACATGATGAAGCAACCTGTATTCATGTGCTTCGGCATACTGCTTAGTAACCATATCGACGAGCTGTATGTTAAGGTCCCGGTGCAGGTCGTCATTTCTTACGTACCAAGGTGCATTTACAATAGCCCTTAGTACTTTATTTTGGAACCGTTGTATCATTTCAACGTTACTCTTTTTGGTACAGCCCCACAGCTGTATACCATAAGTCCATACTGGCATTAGGACTTGTTTATATAATAGTAACTTGTTGTGCACTGACAGGGCGGAGTTTCTTCCGAGCAGCCAGTACATCTTTTGGAACCTTATTTCAAGTTCCTCTCTTTTCTTTTTGACGTGAGCTTTCCATCGGAGCTTTGCGTCGAGTGTCATACCCAGGTATTTCGCTGTGTTTTCATATGGTATCGGCATTTCATTTATATAAACGGGACAGTATTGATCCTGCTTATTTGTAAAGTTCACGTGAATTGATTTTGATTCATTAAGCGTGATTCGCCATCTCTTTGTCCAATTATGAACTTTATTAACAGCTATTTGAACCTTTTCTGCAGCTTCCGCATGAGTATTTCCAACAGCCATTATAGCGGTATCGTCGGCGAAGGTTGCAATAGTGTTGCTATCTAAATGAGGAATGTCACAGGTGTAAAGTAGGTACAGGACCGGACCCAATACACTTCCCTGAGGCACACCAGCTTTTATTTCCTTTATTTCAGAATACGCATCGTCTTGCCGTACTCTAAAGACTCTGTCTGATATATATGAAGTTATTATATCAACGTAGCACTTGGGTAGCATTTTTCCTAGTTTTATGGTAAGACCTTCGTGCCATACCTTATGAAAAGCTTGCGCTACATCTAAAAAGATGGTAGAACAGACTTTTTTCTCCTCGAGTGATTTTTCGATTATATTCGTAATCCTATGTACCTGGTCTATTGTAGAGTGGTTTTCTCTAAATCCAAACTGGTGTTCTGGGATAAGACCTTTAGCTTCTATAATGGGTTTCAACCGTTTCAATAACAATTTTTCGAATAATTTGGACATGACAGGCAATAATGAGATTGGTCTGTAGGACGTAGCCTCGTTAAGTGGTTTCCCTGGTTTTAGTATCATGATTACTTCAGCTATTTTCCATAAATTTGGCACATATTTAAGTCTTAATGCTGCGTTGATGATATTTGTTAGCTTAACCAAAGCTTTTCGGGGAAGGTTGTGCAATATTTCTCCGGATAAGATCGAAGCCGGGTGATTTTCTAGGATTAATATGTTTTTTAATTTCTAGTAGAACCTCTCGCGGCGTTACCAGCCTAATGTTTATTTGTTCTTCATCAATACGGTTATTGAGTATATGAGTATTTTCACTTAATACATCCGTTACCATTTCATTGTGTAGTTGATTTTCATTTGGTTGGAAAATTACCTCAAGATGTTCAGCGAATATTGTAGGTTTTTGTTCGTTGCTAACCGCCAACCGGCGTGGCCCAATTTTCAAAGGTGGAATTTGGGTCATTGGCCGTTTCATGCGTTTGGTTGCCTTCCATAGAGAGTAATCTGTGCTGCGATCAGTAGATAGCTTTTGGAGAGAGCTTTTTGTAGTTTCGTCAATATGCCTCTGAATAACCCTCTTAAGTTGTTTGGTGAGGTTATTCAGCTTCTTTTTGTCCTCTGGAGACCTAGATTGGTGCCATTGTTTTCTTTGTCTTCTCTTTTCAATTATGAGATTTTTTATTTCAGTTGGGTATATGTTTTTTGTATTTCTTTTTTTGATAACGGGTGAGTTATTCCAAGCAGTCTTTTGGATCAACGTGATAAATTTCTCTAAATCCATGTCCAACTGCTCTGGTGTTTTTAATGGTACTCTGAGGTCAATATTCATTACTAATAGTCATTACTATCTAATTCTATTTTAAAACTCTCCCAGTCAGTGTATTTATTAACTAAAGTTGGGTTTGTTTCGTTGTTTTGAACTTTTTCATTTATTTCTAAATATATTGCTGAATGATCAGAGCTCATGTCGTAGCTTTGGTCTGTTTTCATGTAGTTGGATGATAAGTTTTTGTAGACAAAAAAATCAATGAGGTCAGGTATTTTGAGTGGGTCAGATGGCCAGTAAGTTGGAGATCTTGTTGATGCAACATCACATTTTAATTCTGAAATTGCATACTTCAGTTATTTTCCTTTTTTATTTGTTAGTCGGGAGCCCCAATTAGTATTTTTGGCATTGAAATCCCCCCCTAAGATGAATCTTTCGCCAAGTGATAGTAAAATATTTAAATATGCTTGCTTTCGTAATTTGTGTTTAGGTGGGAAATATATTGCCGCTACAGTAAGCGGATACTTGTTTGTAATCAATCGAACTGCTGTGCATTGCACCTGGGGAATTTCGTGTTTTAGCTGTTCATGATGTTGCATATTTTCTTTAATGATTACAGCACTGCCACCTCTCCCTTTGTTTGCCGGGTGAAGCGCGTGGTAGATTTTGTAACCTTTAAATTCAATGTGACTTTGTTTAGTGAAGTGGGTTTCTGATATTAAACATATGTCTATATTTTCTATGTCTAGGACTACCTGCAGTTCGTTTTTATGTTTATGTAGTCCATTACAGTTCCAGGCCATGATTTTTAGTTTATTTATCATTTTTTATTCTTAGGAATAGCTAGGTTGGTGCCATTTTCAATTTTTTTAAGACGCTCGTCAAAAGATGAGTTTGAGAATAACATCCAACTTATTCTCATTTAAATTGGATTGCTCTTGTCGACTGGAACTTGATGATTTTTTTGCAGCAGTCTGGGCGTAAGTGACATTTGTGTTTACTGTAGACGCAGACTAATTGTTGGATTTTTGCGTGTTGGTTGAAGCTGGGGGCTGCTCTTGGTGAACATGTTTCTTAGCAGTTCTATTATTTTTTAACTTCTGCATTTCTTTGGCTATCATACAGCCTCTATAATTTGCCGGATGTGCTTCTCCGCAATGCACGCACTTCGGTTTTTCGGTTGCAGGTTTTATGCAATCCTTGGTTAAGTGCCTCCCTGTGCATTTCACGCACCTTGGCTCTTTGGCACAATACATTTGTGTATGTCCGTAAGATTGACATCTTTTACACTGCGGAATAAGTTTAGGAGATTTCAGTGATTGTATTTCTACTACACACCCCAAAATCGATTTTATATCGTAGACTCTCTTGATGTCCTCTTTGTTATTGAAGGTAAGCATAAACATATTTAAAGGCTCTTTGCTTTTCCAACTTAATTTGTTCACAGCATCTTCATTTGCAGACCTTTTGATTTAAGATCTGCAATAATTCTCTCCGGTTTACAAGATGACGGCAATTTTTTAGCCATAACCCTAATTGGTCTATCTTGTTTGTTCTCATAGGAATGCCAAGAGCAGTTGTTCGCTGTAAGAACCTTCGTTATTGCTCTGTAAGCTTCTTCATTGCAAGCATTTACTTTGACACTGTCTCCATTCAATATTTTTACTGTGAAAGTGTTAGTCGGCTGATCACGTGACAAAAAGTCATAAAAATTTTGGTAGTTATTCACACCATCCACTATGATATGAGGTGGAGGTGGAACTTTGATTATTTTTTCTGGTTTTTGCATTTCTTTTTCTTGTGGCGAGAGTGTGGGTGACGTGTTTATCTTTCTTTTCTTTCTTGATTTCGTTCTTATCCACTCTGTTTCTGCGGAACAAACATGTACTCATTAGTAAGATATATATCATGTTCGTATTCAGGTTTATTAGAAAGCCGGCTGCGTTCTCGGTCGTATGGCGCTATTAGTCCTGTGGTCTGTGAAGGTGACCTTATAGCTCTATTCCCTGAAGTACTTCTGAATATACATGATCATATGGGAGCAAGTATTATCCTAACGAAAATCATATCTGATGTTTTATTTTAGCCTTGTGTATAATGCCTTATAGCGTTGTGTATTTTACAATAATCTATCTCTCCATGACGAAGAATATCAATAAACGTTATTTTCACATTTAACCTATCAGCTGATTGTCTGCAAATTGTGTATACATTTTATCTAATCCAAATACGAAGAAGCGCTTAATTTAATGCAGAATTAAAAATAACAGGGTATCTTTTATTAAACAATTTATACTAAGCGGGCCGCAGACAAAAAAGCCGGCCAAGTGCGAGAATCTTTTGATTGCGTTGGCTTAGAAGTTTGATCTTTTTCACAGTTCCAAGGGACAGTAGACCTGAGTATTTGATATGAATTTCAGCTTGATACTTCCCCGATTTCCTGAGAAAAAGGTCTTGCCAGACTGACGGACAACAAAGTGATCCTATATGGGTTCCGTTTTTTTTCTTTTGAGGTACGAACCCTAAAAACAATAGGTACTTATTTGGATAGTTTTAATAAAAAAAAATGTTTGGTTTGTAACATAATACACAATAAAAATACCTATTTCTTTTCAATAGTTTTAAATACATCCGTTTGTATTTGATCTTTTACCCAATTATGGAGGCCAATTGTCCGGTTTGGAGGTAATGCGGGCCTATCCGTAAGTAAGTAGGTTTTTCTATCCGTCTTTGTGTTGTTGTTCTTAGCTTTTCTGATGTTTGATACCTTTTATTTTCAAATACCCTCTTACTATGCAGTCTTAATTTATTAAACATACCAATTAAATAGTACTAATTTATTAAATATTTTTTTGTGATTTTCCTAAAATCTTTTCTTTTTATAATATCAGTCTAGATATTATCATACTTATACCGATAATTGCTGTCACTATTACATACATCACTATTTTGATTCCGCATATACGTTAATTGGTACGCTAACGTCTTTTGGGTCCTACAGCCTGAGGCTCTGTCTATCCTATAGTGGATAACGACGTGATTTATGTATTGTACCTACCTCTAGAAAAAAGCTATGTATGGCATATATCTCCATGTCAGGTCCTCCATTACCCATTGACATTGGCAACACCAGAAGAGTTTTCAATACATTCCGTCATTTGAGTGATAACAGATAAGATAAGATAAAAATATATTTATTTTCTCCAACAACCCAAAGTCACAGCTAGAAAACACTAGGTAACTTAATCCACAAATTACGCTAACGACAAAAGACAGCGCAAAGCATTAAAAACATTTAATTTATTAACTTTGGCTAGATTATTTTCGCTTTTACACACGACGTACGCTCAGTTAAAACAAAAATGTTTTAATCTAATTATCGCCTGGCACACCTAATTATAACTCGGAAAAAGTTAAGCCACCGTGCACAAGTAAACAAAAAGTTAACAACACTCGTTCGTTTTAATTACTTTTACATTGATCCCATTATATCCCTAATGCGAGCGCAAAATGAGTTTCAAACCCTTTTTAAGGGTTTTACTGAATCACCCGTATACAAGAAAGTTGGACGTTTTGGTTACTTTTTTAAAGTACACAATGTTGCTATTTACTTTTCGTGTGTGGCCAACACTGGTGTCAGATTTTTCAAGTTGCCTAAAGGCATCTGATATAAATTAACGACTGCCATTATTGACGGCAGCCGGGACCAACAGCTAGTACACAATGTATTGCGCTTTTTTAAGGTTTAAGATTAACCCTAGAGTAACGCGCAAAGAGTATCCTGCCGTTCATGTTAAAAAACCACCTTAACTTTGTGCTTTATAATAGCTACTTGTACATTTGTTGTCAAACCGTGCCAAAAATTTGAACCAATAAGGATACGAAATGCTGCAGGAGGACAGAGTTGATACCATTAGGTGTCACATCGCGTGCCTACTAACGTCGCTATAAATTATTCAATATCCTTATCCTTTCTTACTAATATTATAAATGCGAAAGTGAGTTTGTTTGTTTATTTGCTACGCTTAGGTACGCTTTCACGCCGTAACTACTGAACATAGGCTACCTTTTAACCCGGGAAAAAGTAATATTCCCGAGGGATCGACATTGACGCGGGCGGAACCGCGACGAAAGCTAGTTATAAATACTTCTTTGCTTAATTTATTAATAGTTATTTTTTTAAATTTTGTTGCATCTTTTTCGCGGCTAAAGTTTTTATCTATTTAATCGACTCCAGAGAGTAAGTCTTCTGTACGTTAGCACTATTACTTATTCTGTGGTAGTGGCAAGGTCGGTCAGTACACTAACTAGATCGTCAGTTTATTCCGTCAATAGCGTGAACAATGTGCCACAGCTGAGAGCAGCTCCATTATGTACCGGCGTGGCTTTTGTCTCAGAAAATTCAATCGGGAACGTCGCGGTTCCATTACTTATGTATGGCATACCGAATCAAAACGACTTTAAGGTCCCATATCCATAGAGTGCCAACGGGACCCTATTACTATAGGGTTACGATCGAAGAATATTGTTAGAAGTCCACCGCTGGAGAAATGGTTCTCCCCAAGGTTTTTGTTCCATGGGACGATATTGTAAAAACTCACCACGCTGAACAGGTGGGTTGAAGAGCGCAGTTTCATCGGCTTCCTATGTTTCTGACGCTGCTGCCCATCGGTAGCATATTTAAAGCTAGGGAAGGATAATGTTGAATTTAGGAAAGAATACTTCTTACTCAGATAAATGGGCAAGTAGCAGCTCGAAAGGCCGAACGCGCATACCCGATGCCATACCTGTAACCTCGGCCTGTAACCACCGGCCAAGTATTTGCAGATGACAGTGACACAGGAGGATGGCAGTGCATCTGAAGAGTACCGAAAAATGTCTATTTTTTTCATCGCGCATTTAGCCTTATTTTTTCATGGAAAACTAGCATGAAAAAATATGAAGTACAAGTTCAAAGATATATTTATAATTTTTTATTTTTACGTTGTTATTAATTATGTTTAATATTAAGTTGAATTGTTTTTTAGCTAAATAAATATAGTTCAAAGATCAAAATAAATGATTACATCAAAATATAAAAAAAAAAACTAACAAAATAAAATAGCAAAAAAGATGTATCCAGAAAAAAAATTCGTTGCGACTTACTTGATATTTTCAGCGACAACTACCAACTTTTTTACTTCTATAAAAAGTATAATTATATGTGCAAGATGGATAAAAAATCCTAAAAGAGTACCATATTTGGTTATAATTATTGAATTATTGAACTAAAAGTAAAAATTAACTCGGAATTGACAGACACAGGTTTGAAATGAGTCTGGTGACAGGCCAACCGGTATCGCCTCTTTCAACCTTATTTCATTAAGAGTATATAATATATCGCGCGATATCCGCTACAAACAGTTAAGGGATACAGCGCCTTAAGTAAATTCAAGAACCGAAATTGTAATCTAATCGTTTTAATTTACGCTTCAATGCACATCAATAAAGGAAATATACCTTAAGACGTATACACACAATCCTCCGTAAATGAAATAAGGAGAAATCCACTGTTTGGTAAATCGATTCCCGCCGCAATCCTCACAGCGAGGCGACGATACAACTTGTGTTGGTATACTTGAAGCCCACAGACATATGGCATAGTACAAAAAGAGTAGACAACAACAACTTTTTTTATGATACAAAATCAGCGGAACACTCTGCCACAAACATCTTAATGTACAAAAATAAATGTATGAAAAAGTAAATAGAATAATTTAATAACAGTATCTATATCAAAATAAGTTTGTATTAATTTGGTCACTTCAATGTCAACCAGTATTTTTTTTTAATCCTGGGGGAGGCCTATGTCCTGCAATGGACTTCTTGTTGCTGATATGATGATGAATGTTAGAGATGTAGAGTAGACCTAACAGGTCGTTACCGTACATTTTACTCATACGATTTCAAAAACGTATGCCGTTAACTCGTTGACGACCTAACATATCCGTATCCGTCGGTGTACTAACTGAGTTATTACAATCTATATATTTCGTTAAGTCATTTTGCTAACTCCCCCAACTAACACGATATGACCTTACGTCGTAAATGTCCTAGGAACGTACTTGACGATCCCGATGATCCTATTGACATCGCACAAGCCCGCCCCGACCCCTTTTCGGCTCTGAATAGCCAGAGGAATCCCACTATCTAAACCCCTCGCACTCGCCACCGGAACAGAGTGCGTAGAGTAGGATTAGTTCCGATCATTGGTGACCACCCGGCGGTCCCGGGTGACTTGCACCCAGGAGAGGCAACGTAGCTTTCGGCCCATAGGCAAAAGATGAGAGTTACTGCTCTCCATAGGCTTTTGCCATTGTTTCTCAGATTAGCCCTTCAGGCTTTTATGCACGTATACGCGGCCCATCAGGCAATATGAGAGTTCGCTGTCTCTCTAAGCCTTGCGCACACAGGCAACGTCCAAAGCCGAGGTCAGTCCCTCCTGGGGGCCCTTTTGTGATGTTATCTAAAAAGGTTGAGGGCACTCTGCCCTCGCCTCAAACGCCCGGTGAAGTAGCGAAAGCTCACTTGGATCTAGCTACATAGTTATTCCAAAAAAAAGAAGTGTGTTTGTCTGTTTGTGTACCCGTTATTTGTCATACTTCAATCACTGAACCGATTAAAATGAAACATGGTAAAAGGCAGTTTTCATCCCAGAGAAAGGAACCATTCCCTAGGGATTTTGGCGCTAGTGGAACCACGGGCGAAAGCTAGTGATAAATTTTGGCAAAAAATGTGTCTCAATTGTCAGCTCTATTTTTCTTCAACTAAAACTCTTTGCTTAGGTTGAATGGTATTGAATGGAGGCGATGCAAATAGCACTGTGTGTTGGGGACTTTAGAAACGTATTAGATGGAGTGCGTGTGTTTATTTTATGGATTGGATATAAGTGTTTGCTCGCTTGTATATTTGAAAGCGCTCTGCCTTGGCTGAGCAATAGGAGAAGATAGAGTAAAACAAATAACACAGATTGAATTATCAACTACTGGACAGGATACAGATAAAGTAGTACGTCTTTCTCTGTAACGGCGTATACAAAGCCAAACTAGCAAGACTGAAAGCCTCATTTAATTAAATAGAAAATGAAAAAAGCAGTGTTTAGCTCATTACAAGAAATCAGATTATGTATTTGCATATGTTCATATAAATTTGCATATTTTGTCGTTTACTGCATTTTACCGAAAAAAATATTAGGTTATCTGTGATTGTACTTAAAATCTAACGATGATGCATATTTTCGCTATATTCGCAATATTTCTGAGTATAATGATGCCAACATCGTTTTGCCCTTACGAGCTATACTGAGATCTTTAAGATCTAAATACTTGATCAAAATATTGATGGGTTGCTAGCCGCATCACCTACAAACATGATTCGTCAGATTTTTGCTTTGAAGCTTTTACGTTTTTTTTTACTCCCAGACCTGCATGGAAGACCAACATTGTAGCTGGCCATATTGATCACCCGATCCTTTGAGCAATGTATTTCTGGAAAACATTTTGAGAAAATACCCAGGCTTTTGCTCAAAATGCATTTTATGATGCATGACAACTATCAGTCGAAAATATATCAAGAAAAAACAACTTGGACACCTATATTAGAATAACTTTTTTTGATGAATTATTACTAATAGTTCGTAGCAAAAGATCGCCGGTCCCGTTAGTATAATTATTATTAATTTAACATAAAGGTCACAACATAGTCAAGACACACAAGTGTCATATTAACTAGTACGGGGACCAGGAACTTTTATTTTGCCAGGAACAAAAAGATTTTACAGAATTTTTCCCTGAAAAATAACTCTTGTATTTCCGACTACCACTTATACAGTTTTCATGTATCATCTCCATCAAATGTTAAAATACTAAAATACCATATAAAATATAACCATATCATATATAAAATATAACATAATAATAAAGTGATCAAGTTTGGATTGAGTTTCTTTCGGCGCATTCTTCTCACCAGTGGTCGTTTCGAAACGCAAGTAGTATTTTGATTTTGCAAAAAAAAAATATAAGAAACTAGCTTTCGCCCGCGGCTCCGCCCGCGTTAATGTCGTTCCCTTGGGAATAGTACTTTTTCCCGGGAAAAAAGGTAGCCTATGTCCTTCTCTGTACTCCAGAGAACTTGTATGCAAAATTTCAAAATGAACAACTTTTCCTATGGGACCAATGCTGGATACTCAAAAAAAAATTACATTTTCATACAAAAGTGTGACCAAAGAGGGTCATGCTCCTACAGTGGTGGAGACTAAAAAGACGTGATAATGATGCTGATAATGATAAAAAAGTGTTTAGTCGGTCCGGCAAATAGTTTGAAAATGTCAAAAAAAATGTCTCCTTCATGGGAACGTTGGTCAAGTTACAGACTGTCAATCCAATTTTGAATAAAAATCTTTGACTTTGAAATAGAATTATCAAAATCACAATAAGCATTTAAAACCCCATGAGATCGGACGTTGACACCGCCGTGGGCGGAGCCACGTCATTTCCTGCCAGGAATGAGGAGCGAAATTCGCTATGCTCCGGAAGTCCGTCGGCGCGCTTGTAACCACCAACCTTGACACGTCTTGTGCATTAAATGGTCTTGTACCAGTGGCATATATTCGGATTATTCACAGATATTATGAGGTTTGTATGTTTTGCAAATGGCTAATACTGGTGTCAAATTTTTCAAACTGCCTCAAGACAGCTGACATAGCATAACGACTGCCATCAATGATGACAGCCGCGATCAACGGCTTAACGTGTATTCCGAAGCAAGGTGAAGGTTAAGATATTTTTATGCCACTTGCGGTCACCCATCCAAGTGGGGACCGCGAGCGGGGTTGCTTAACATGCGTAAGCGCTAATAATGCTCAAGCCAACTGGACCAACGGCCTCTTCTGCTCCTTTATACAGATATATGTGACATTCCACGGGTAAAGGTACCTTCCTCCGATAAAGATCAGTTATTCACTGCACAGAATGTTTAAAAGCCACTCGTACTAGTAGTACGAGTGGCTTTTAAACATTCTGTGCTAAGAGGCGTCCAAGCAGAGCAGTAATAGGTAGTACGGTACTACCTATTACTGCTCTGCTTGGACGCCTCTTAGCTTAGAAAACAACTCTGATGCGCTGCGTAGTGTAATTGTGTGTGCTGCTACAAATATAATATAATTACTAATGGAAAATACATTTAATTTGATGGTAACTCCGTGAGTTTGATTCTAATAACCTACTTGCCCCATAGTAACCACAAGTCTTTGCATATTTGTATATCTTTGAATCTGAATCTCTATGTGAGCTGCGATATTTTTCACGTTCCAGCTAAGTTAGTAGTTCTAAGTACGAAGCTTGGAACATTCCCTCAACTTTTCTTCTTCTTCTTTTTGCTTTGATTTTGCAAATTATTATTTGTTTGTCCAATAAGTCGTATGAAGAAAACTGTAAAAGTTGCCCCTATAAGTTCTGTCTATACAGAGTACAAAATTTGTAGTCAGTATTTATTGAAAAGTATAAATTTGATTCAAAAGATACAGCCCTGTGGCAGACGGATGGACATTGGAGGCTGAGTAATAAACCTAACAGAATACATCTACAAGAAAAAATTACATTTGTTAAAATGGACAAACTTGGCATTTTTTTTTCTGGGATTTCTCTGGGGCGCCAAACTTATTGCCCTTTTTTGCGGTTTACATTCTTATCATCCTTACCAGGGAATTTAAAATCAACCTGTATATCTAACATAATTTTCTAATATTAATTAATCAAGAACCAAAATATCTCTGGTTATGTCGAATATAGGTTACACGGTTTAATTTATTTCAATATCAATTTAATATAAGTGACGTACCTAGCTCTAATTAAATTTGATATTGAGTGAACTGAGAGTGACTGTACTCAAGTAAATTACTGAAATTCTCGGTTGATTCGGTCAGTTGATTTAATATACTAATAAATGTTTCTGCAAGTATTATAGTGTTTCGAAGGCTGGCGACTCGATATTAGAGGACCGCCTATAAAAAGAAAAGAAACAATTTTCTATTTATACTCGTACACGAGTCACAAATACCATTTTATCTGGTATCCATATCGCTGGCTTCATTTAAGAATTCCAGAAAATATTAAATGAAACATACGAAATGAAACCCGACCCTTTAAATATTCGGTAATAAAATACGACCCAATAGAAAAGATATATGAGTATAGCAGAATGTCGAATATTTTGGGTCGTTCCGGGCGGTATTGTAAAAGAATGAAATTGAATATTTTTCGGTTTAATTTGGAAGGGGTTTATTAATGCTCGTCGCTTGGGAAGGCCATGCGAAATTGTTTTTTGGTGTTGGCGTTTCATCGCTGTTTTGGTTTGTGAGGCAAATGTTATATACATAATTTTTGGTTTGTTGAGCTACTTGTACATCCGTCATATCCGTTGAGAGATGATAGTTTAGATCAAAAAAAAAAAATTAAACCATAAATTAAAAAAAATCTATTGTCTATTTAATCTAAAAATGTATGTAGCACAAACTAAAGAAGTATGGATAATAATGAGTGAAACTGAAGGAATTGCTGAGCAATGGGAAAATATAGTTTATTTATTTATTGACACACAAAACAGATTATGACATATAATAACATAATTATTACTCCAAATGAAAGCACTTGTCATTATCCTAAATATGCAATAAAATATAATAAAGTTTAATAAAATATGCAATTACACGTGGTGATTGAATTGACCTGTTGATGAAACTACTAGCTCAATTGAAATAAATATATTATAAAACGATTTTCACGGCTATTAGAAAAAATGTTAACGTTTTTCAGCCGTGTTAACTATCTCATTGAAAAATTATAAAAAATAGAGCCATTTTCATTTGATGGCCTACGTGGCGGCTACTGTTACACAAGAGGCCCCATATTACATATGCCCCGCAAACAAATACTTAATTTTCACAGGTATAATATGTAAAGACAATCCTGTCCGATACTTGAAGAGGTGAGTCTTACCGTCGATGTAAACAACTTTTCTGATGAGACCAATGCCAGGAACGCGATATTTTTTTGACGTTTCCATACAAAATGACCGGTCGGCCGAACGTTTTGTTTGACAATTTTTTTTCAGTTACCAGCTTCGATCCCATAGGCAAAGTTGTTCAAATCGACGAGCTGAATAACCCTTTCAGGAAAGGGACAGGGTTTCCTGGCTTTCAGGGATGGGACAGGGAATAGTGACAGCGCTTACATTAGAGAAAGTATTAAAGTATTTGTTGTGTACCTACTCCGAACATTTTCTAAGTTTCTAATATTGTATATCTCCAGAAAGCTCTTTTGAAGTTTAATCAAAAGCAGAAAATTAGTTTGTGTTCATTTAATTTTAGGTTTTCCTTTTCAGGGTTAGATATTACTAAATCAATGATTTTAACAAGTGTCTTCTTTTTCTTTTCTTAGTATAAAAAAAAGTAATAACATTTTCCCAATTTTTGGTTCAAAGTCTTATAAAGAGGATTAACGTCAGTAAATGAGACGAAAAAAGAACTGATAGATTATTTCTAAGTAGAGCCAAAAAACGAAGAGGTTGTTGTACATTCGGTACCGCATTTACACTTCTAAACTTCTAAGTATTAAAAAATTGATTTGATTACATAATTTACAACATTTCAGAGTTTAAGTATGAAAGTAAGTTAAGTACATCATTTTCTTTATGCCTCCACAATTTCTAATTGCCTAAACATATTTTGATACTTATATACAGTATGTTTATATCACGTCTTTTTCCCTGGCAAGGCACGTTTAGCATGTTGGTGGCCGTGTAGGTGTAAAACGGAATCCAAATAGTGATGAGTTGCTAGCCGCATCGCCTACTAACATGATTCCTCACATTTTCGCCTATCCACACGATTGGCTTTCACGATCTGCTTGGAAAGAGAAGCAGCTGGTCTATTCTACGTTTTTATTGTCCCAGCACCATTAAACTTAGCCAGAAGTAAATTACTGACGTCAATAATTCTCTGTTGAAAATACAACGTGATTTTGAACCCCCTAGCTATATTGCAATTTGAGGATCAGAATCCCTAATGGGACACAAGTGCAAGAAATAAAGGTAAAAAACGAAAAAGAAAATGAGGTTTACCATACAAAGTCGCCGATCAGCTGGACGAATTTATAAGAAAAGTTATTTTTTTTTGTTTTTTACATTTTTTTTTTGCAATTCTGTATTTTGTTAAGGCTTCTGATTCCCAGATTTCAATATAGTATACTGTATATGACAATTAATAAGTGTCCAAATGACCTATATTATATAAACGCTTTGAATTTTGAAAAAAGCATGGAACATACTTAGATGTATGAGGGAGGTATCGTTAGAATCACTGGTTTTTCTCGAGTGATACTCGTTTGGGCTATGATTTTATTGCCATTGCATTATTTTTGCTTTTACCTAAGAACAATTTAACTAGGAAAAAAAACGTAAGCTGTGAGTACAAATTAGTCCTTTCTTGACGCTTGACCTTGCCGAATAGTCCAACCCTGATTTATGTACTAAGTTACGACTGTCACTTGGTAACAGCTGGTATCGATAGATCTTAGCTAAGCAAGAAATAGACTCCTAATTGGTAACGGTATTTTCTCCTTTTATATATTTTCAAGTATCCTTTATTTAATAGTAACCTATTTTTGGATTTGATAGTTGAGTAATAGTCTTTAACCCCAAAACTTAAAACGTTGGGTTTTTATATAGGTAAATGTTTTTATAGTAACGCCTGGACAGTACATCAAGATCGTGTCGCATCATTATCATTACAGTCATAACAATACCACTGCTGGACAGTTTATATCGCGCGATAAACTATCGCCATTTTTAATTAATGCCCGAGGTCATTAATTAAAATTGTTTCATTACGTAAAACTTTAAACGAGCAATTCTGGTATATTTATTTATATATTTTATATGTATATAAATTTATTTCTATGATCTCGGAAACGGCTCTAACAATTTTGCTGTAATTTGCTATATGGGGGTTTTCGGGGGTAAACAATCGATCTAGATTAGTCTTATGTTTGGAAATATGCGTGTTTTCGAGTTTTCATGCGTTTTTCTTTTGACGCAGAACATGGTCGCTAATTTCGTCCAAGTGGCCACTGTCCGTCTGGTCCAGCGGCTTAAAACGCGGACGTCAAGAAACGAGTTACGGGGAGTAGGTGAGCGTTTCGTCCCATTAATTTTTCGTAGTTCGAATCCCGCTTGGTCACTTACTTTTTTTTATATTCATTTTAAATATATATGTATATTTTAATTTTTATTGTTTTTAGATAAGTTTAAAAAAAATTGTTAATGTTTGAGATAACAATATACACGGTGAAATTTTAATCGTTCTGGACCCTTAAAGGGGTGATACAGCCCATCGATATAAACAACTTTTCCTATGGGACCAATGCTGGGAACTCAAAAAAAAATTGGGTAGTTCCATACAAAAAATTTCGGCCGCCAAAAAGTCAAAGAGTTCCTAGCACTGGTCCCATAGGAAAAGTTTTTTATATCAACGGGCTGAATCATCCCTTTAAGGGTCCAGAACGATAAAAATTTAACCGTGTATATTTCTCATAAATATAGATTATCACCTAAACACCACCACATTACAACAAACAGTAATAACCGAGCGAAGCTACTATTACGTAAAACTAAGGTACTATTATGTAAAACAGAAGGAGTGACAACGATCGCCTACCGCCACGCGATAATCGTTGTCACTCGTGCCATGCTATGGGGCCAGGATTCTTTGTTCCACGGGAGGATATTGACATCCTCACCACGCTTGGTGGGTTGGCGAACGTTTCTTTGACTTCTTGTAATTTCGATGCTGCTGCCAATCGGAAGATTTTTGAGCTAAAATTGGAATTTGTTGGATCTGGGTAGTTGCTTGTCTTTTGTGTATGTCAGTAGCTAATACTGGTGTCAGATTTTTTAAGCTGTTTGTCATGTCTTCCGAAGCATGGAAGAGCTCGAGAATTTTGGTGCCATTGATCACCAATCCCCGTGGGGACCACGTGCGCGTGCACGATGCGCACATAAAATGCCCCCTGATCTCCTCTGAGATCCTGGAGATCTTGGTAGTGAATGTAGTATAAACATGGTGAAATTTTTATCGATTTGGACCCTTAAAGCGGTGACTCAGACCATCAAAATAAACAACTTTTCCTATGGGAAAAATGCTGGGAACTCAAAAAAAAAAATTCTACATGCCCATACAAACTGGCCGGGCGGCGGAACTCTTTTGTATGGAAATGACGAATTTTTTTTTTAGTTCCCATCTTTGGTCCCATAGAAAAAGTTGTTTATATCGATGGACTAAATCACTCATTTAAGGGTCCAGAACGATCGAAATTTCACCGTGTAGAGTATACTCTCTTTAATAAATGGAGAAAAAGCAAGTAGCAACTCGAAAGGCCAGGAAAGACTACACGATTCCATACAGTTGCAACCGGCCAAGCAGTTAAGGATGACACCCCTGATCTTGACTCGACCGTGACTCATGAACATGCGAACATGCGCAACGATTCCATAATCTAGAATAGGCATGTAACATCCTCGTCTTCATCGTCACTTACCATCAGGTGAGATGGGAGACAAATGCCTACTTCAATAATTAGTAAAAAAAAAAAAACTTGTATTGTCATCCGATTTACACATGCATGCAATCGGTAACCGGAAAATGGATAAACTTTAACTTAACATCGGGACCGGTGAAACTAAATAAAAGCTTGTAAAAAGTCGAAAAGTTTTGACTCGGAATAATCTAGATTCTGATGAGCTTTGTTTACTTGAATTGAATAAGCTCCGAAACAAATAGACTGATTTGAAAAATTCTTATGCCATTATAAAATAAATAAATAAAATAACAATCATTTATTTCAGGCTTTACAATACAGTTAGTAACAAAGTAAACTTATAATTATGTTAGTACCATATCTAAATTAAAATTTATTGACGGTTTTGTGCCTTTGACTAGTTGAGCGCGAATCCAGTGCTGCATAATAACACTGTCAACATCCAATCTTGCCGCAACCGTTTTTATTAGAATGTTAGTGCTGCCCCTACATTATCCTAAATGATCCCTGACGAACAGAGGCTGTAGATTAAATACATACAGCGTGATTTTGTTCCTCCTAGCTATATTGAAATCTGGGAATCAGAATCCCTAATGGAATACAGAATTGCAAGAAAAAAAGGAAGAAAACGAAAAAATTTACCTTCCATAGAAATTCGTCTAACTGAAACACGGCTTTGTATGGGAAACCTAATTTTTTGTTTCGATTTTCAGCTTTTTTTCTTGCAATTCTATATTTCATTAAGGATTCTGATTCCGAGATTTCAATATAGCTAGGTTGAAAATCACGTTGTATTATCTACTTGTACAAATCCGTGGCGGGCTACTATAAAAATAAAATGCTCCGCAAAAACTAGTTAGTTATTTTTCAAAAACATTGTGTTTCTCGATGAATTACGTATCAAAGCAACAATTTTACAACACGATGGTTCGTTTTGCAAGGAAAATACAAATGTTTCTCAATTTTACATTGAATTTACATGCAATTATCCTTTGCCGGTTTACTTTAGTAATTTATCAGGATCCTTTGGAAAGCAAATGGAATTTGTAAAAACGAATACTTATCCTTCAAGTCCTTTTATACTGAAAGGGCAAAGCAATTTCAGGGCATCTATAAAATTCTATTAGGTTTAATTTAGTGATAAAATGTCTATCTTTTAATCTTTATAGGATTCGTAAAGGGTTTTTGTACACAAACTTGACAGGGGACTTTGTATAATGATTTTTAATTTGGTTTTGAGGTTCAAGCCAAGTTAAATCTCTCAAACTTTGACTGATCTTTCGAGAAAAGCTATTATACTATATATATAATAAATACAAGCTCATTTCGCCATTATTTATTTGTTGTAATTATTTCTTATAATTTAATCATAGATGTATGGAGACGCAATTTTTTTTTAATCTATGAATATAATAGACTATTAGGGTTGATTACAAAATAAACAAATCAAAGATTTTTAAGTTTTGTTCAAACCAACCCGACTTTGTTTTAAAGATTAAGATATGAAAACAAGAAACTGTTTGGCTGACTGAATGACTCTGATTGATAGATCATTGCGCAGCAGAAACCGCTGAGTATAGAAGCATGAAATTTTGCATAAAAGTTTTTCTGATGATGTAAGCGTGCGCTTAGATACGCGGATTGGAAATTCATCCCCCATCGAGTTAAAACGAGGATTGAAAGTTTGTATGAAATTTGTTAAAATTGAAGTAAGAAATGTAAAAAAAAAATTATCGTCCCTACGGGACTTACGCGGGCGAGGTTGCGGAAAACAGCTTGTGTTAAAAGCTTGTGAAAAGTTTTATTTTACAAGCTTTTTATAGATTCATCTCCGTCCGTAATTAAATCTTGCAAGTTAAATTTGATCCACTTCCTGGTCACCTATTGAGCTAAAATTTTGCATGCGTATGTAAATCGGATGACAATACAATGTTATGAAATCGTTGCGCTGGTCTGATGATGAAGTCGGAAGGTGGCCATAGGAACTCTTTAACTAAACAAGGTACACCAATCGTGTTTGGGCTCATTTGATTTGTCCTGAAAACACTTTACAGTGTAGATTCATTTAAAATAAAAGCTTGACACAAAAATATGTTTTTTTTTTGCAAAAAAACTAGTTGTTCATAATCATAATAGGTTGTTTTTTCATTTCATCATTCATTTTCATTTCATTTTTTCATTACGAGATTGTCTATATGCTTCATATGCCATTTTATATATTCGCAGATTCCGTATTCGCAGTACTTTTTGGCTAAAAGGCATCTACCGCAAATACGAAGATTTTACTGTATTAAAATTTATTACCAAGTTTTAATGAAAAAGTGTAAAGTTACGACTTTCATTATATCTATTGTTTATGAGCTAATCTTGTAAAGGAATGCTTATACTGAAAAATAATAATAAAAGATATTGAAAAGAAGTTAATTTTTTATACCATGCTGAAGTTAAATCTCATAGGCAGGAAATTGAATTTTTACCGGACGAACAACTCAAGTAATAAAATAGCACAAATATAAAAGAGAAATCTCTTTAGTATTCCAATGAAGACGTAGGCACTTTAACTTGCTCAATAAAAAAATCCGCGGTACGTGTTCTTTAGGAAAGTATTTGAGATTATGTTTCCCCGAAGTATGCCTAAAATTTTGAGATCTACCCGAAACACGTATATTTTCGTAAGTAATATTATAAAGAAGAAAGATTTCTTTAATTGAATTGAATAGGATACAAAATTAGTAAAACAAACAACGGGTTGCACTCCGGAAGTGCAGGCAGAAGTGAAAACTCTGCACGGTAGAAAGAGAGGGGGATATTATTTCCTCTCCTACGCCGCACTGGGGCCGATGGTCTTAGGTCACGTGTCCGTCTTACAAATTTTCGATCAAGTCACGTATCCTAACGCGCGTTTATCATTTTTTTACCCATCCCAAAAAGTGCACAACGTCGCTAAAGGAGTTTTCACTTTAACAACTGGTTGCACTCCGGGTTTGCCGGCAGAAGCTAATGTAGGATCCTAATGGTAAAATTATTTTTGAAGTGAAAACTCGCGACAGGGCACGTGTCCTGATCAAAAATTCGTAAGACAGACACGTGACCTGAGACTGCCACAAAAGCGAGTTTTCACTTCAAAAATAATTTTACCATTAGAATCCTACATTATCCCTGATGAACATTGGCTTTAGATTGAATACTACCTTGGCCGTGTGGTTTCCGGCAGAGTTGAATAGGACCACTCCAAGTCTTGCCATGGATGTCGTAAGAGGCGACTTAGGAAATACAAGCTTAACAAAGCTCATAAACATCAATGAGACCTCTCCAACTCGTCTGGCCAGGGTGGACACTAAATCCTCTGTCTGCTCTGGCCAAGTATGGCTCCGGTAGTACAGAGAGGGTCATGCTCCTGCAGTGGAGACTAAAGAGACCTGATAATGATGATGATGATGAATACTACCTACGCGTGCAAAGTCTACTAGTGTAAAGTGGGGATTGTTTTTTCACATCATTCCCTTGCTGTCGTGTGTGATTGGATAGGTCTTACAAAAATATTGTTGGTGCCTAATCAAAATTTTTTGATTCATTTGATTAAGAGATCCTTTTGTGATATTTATTGGCGAGTGTTACTAACTCATTTTTTGGCGAGCTCCGTGGCGCAATGGTTAACACGCTAGCCTGCGACACGAGGGCGGTTCGATCCCCGGTCAGGTCAAGATGGAAAATGATCTTTTTCAGATTGGCCTGGGTCTTGGATGTTTATTTATATATGTATTTGTTATAAAATATAGTACCGTTGAGTTAGTATCCCATAACACAAGTCTCGAACTTACTTTGGGGCTAGCTCAATCTGTGTGATTTGTCCGTATATATTTATTTATTTATTTATTATATTAAATCCAATAATGCAAACGTTTTGTTGGAGCCAAATGTCCCCCTGTCAGCAATTTTTTAATAGATACGTAAAAAAATTGGGGCACTTAACAAAGTCTTTCACAGCTTTGTTTCACCAACTTATTGCATGTACTTGAAGAAGGAACATTTTATACAATATTTTGGTTATAATGTTATTTTATTCTTAATGAATTACAGCTTTCATCCAAATAATAGTTACATAGATTACTTGATTTAAAACCTGACCTATATTGCTCAGGTTTACCTATATCGCGTTTTATAGTCTTTTTAATTCCATTAATACAAATAATATAATAATTCCCATAATACAATTAAATTATTAGCCTTCTTAATTCCATTAGTACAATAATAATACAAATTATAATAAATCCATTTCTATAAAATAATAATAATAATTCCAATAACAGGTTAGGTAATGATAATCATCATCAGACAATGATAAACCTTGGTCACCTTACATCATTAGATCATTATCAAATTGATTTATTTTTAGGCAAAGGTCTATTTGTAATGTCCTTTTTTCATTAATATATATTTTTGAAGTCAAAACTTCTTTTGGCAAATTGGACATTTTTGAGATGGAAATAAAACGATTAAACTCGCGACTCTGATACCGTTACCGTAACTGTTACCTCTGTATATAAATAGCTGTTAGTTTAAGTTTTGTCTTTTGTCGGCACTCCCGGGCAATTTTTTATTTCAGTGTACCATGAAAGTTGTGACATTGGCATAATTTTTTATATCTTCCAAAACATCAGATGATGTTACAAAAATATGCGTTAACATAAGCTAAATATAGTCATCACAATACTCAATGTTAAAAAAATTTAAATTATTAAATAGTAAATAAAAAAAATACTTTTACGTTATCACCTTTTTCAATTTATCGAATCAGGCTCACAATGTCATTAATTATGCATTCCGTATCACTCTGAATAACTTAACATAAACAATTGTGACATAAATTGTAACGTTATTCAAACTCCATCAAAAGCAAGTAACCGAAATCCGAGGATTCAAGTTAGGACGTCAAATATTATCATTCCTGTCCACATCGACAACCGAAATTATTTAAGTACAGCAGTAATCTAAAACATCCTAAGAAAATATTTAGATTTATAAAAACTCACCTTAAATTTACAGGATCACATAATTAACACCACTAGAATTTATAAACACGTAAGTTATACTTATGTCACTCACAAATAAAATCCGTAATTTTGAAAAGGTTCGTCGCGCGCTTTTTCGAACAGGGTAAGATACAGCGTCGAAAATCTTTGAGATTCGCCCGACTACTGACTCTGGATACCACGCGCTATGGTCCTAAGTTTTCGCGCATGCGCGGACTACACAACGTCAGGTGTTCAAACTGTTTGGTCCTTGAAAGTGCTTTTGTGATTATAATGTCATTGCTTGCATTTGTCTTCTGCATAAGAGAATTTATCGCAGTCATATCCAAACGCAGATATGAACGGTTAAGGGAGGGACTATTTTGTTGTACTATAATAACTCAGGTCGCATGAATGTAACGTGTTAAAAACGTGTGCTTTTCGAGGAAAGTAACTTGTGTATGATCTATCACTCGAAGGTAAGGAAGTTAAGGCATACATACTGTACTCGTTTCTTATAGTAGAGACACTCTGACGACACGCACGAAGGGCCGGCTCTGTCAGAGAAGTATCACACTCTCACAGAAAATTGACGTTTCATTAAACGTTTTACCCCTTAGATTTGTTCGGTGAGTGAGAAAGCCGGAGGCCCATCTATCCCTCGCAATATTATGTAATAGATTGAATTGATAACCTCCTTTTTTGAAGTCGGTTTAAAACGGAGATGATATCGTGGAAAATAAACTTATTAAAAAATATGTAATTTCCAATGTAAAACAACTCCGCGACATCATAAAATTTTAACGGTTCCTTTAATATTAGTTCCCTTTGTGTCAGTTTTAGGGCTTCCATTGTTCTCATTGTCCGTTGAAAACATAAATATACATTATTTGAAGGCGTGTCCAATTGTGCGGGTTTCCGAGTCAATTTAAAGTAAAAGAAAATAGAAATTTCGAATCCATTAATAAAAAGAAAAGTTAGAAAAAAAAATCTATGAGAAAATATAAAACAATGTGTTTGGTTTTTAGGTGCTCCCACGCCGGTGTTTATAAATGTTTCCAAACAATTAGAAACATCTAATATGGAAGCAATAGTGGAAATGTTTATAAACGCTTGTAAATGTTCAGATACAATTCAAAACTTAAAGAATGTTTAGAAACGATAATTGCGGAATGTTTGCAGCTGTTTCTAACAGTTGACGAGCAACTTATCATGTTTTATTCTCAACATCATTATTACACATAGCTGACCAATATTTGTGTTGAAAATATTTTTTGTTTATCATCTGGATAATATTCACGACGTCTAAATTAGCTAATTATTTGTCACAACTGTGAGTAAATATGTATTAAAACTATTAGCTCCAGAAAAAAAATTGCGTATTTATATCTTCGGTTGTGCTTTAAGGATCTGACTGGTTTTAAGGTGATATTTAAAGGAGGATATGAAATGGTATAAAATATGTTCCTGTATTTATTCAAAAAGCTGACTTGTTGCGGCTGTAAATAATTAATACAAGCTACCCGGACCCCTCCCCGGCTTCCTCTTGAAATAGATTGAGTCATCTATCTATTTAAAAAAACAATTCAAAATCCGTTGCGTAGTTTTAAATATTTAGCTAGCATACTCATAGGGACAGACACCGGAAAGCAACTTTGTTTTATACTATGTAGTGATATTTATTATTATTAAATATGATACGGTTCTAGGTACATTGATATCATTAAAAAAAATAATGACGATAGATCGTTCTTCTGGAACTCTAGCTTTTATAGTTACTTGGGCTTGGTAAAAAGACTTGGAAGCAACAATGGATTATCATGTAAAATAATCCAAATGTTGGTTCCTTTACATCCTTTAAATTATAATATAATAAAACGCGACTTTGTCAAATGTCTATTGTTAAAACCAAATCAATCACTTCCAATTTTAAGCGTGTAACAAACAGACTTCGCTCTTTGTTGTTTTGATGAATGACGAAATTTTGTTTTTACAAGGGACAGTTTGAAAAGAATGAAGGAAAATGAAGCCAGAATAATACAACCACCATATATCTCTGTTTATGTTGATTTACTTTGAGTGTTTTTTGAGAACACGAGCCAAGCCAGAAAACTCTTAGTGAATATAAAGTACAAAGATTTTCGCCCAAGTTTCAAAATATTTTTAAAGTGTAATCATAGTTAGAGCTGGTTATAAAAACTAGTTAGTTTTTGCTGCTTAGAGCATTTAATCATCATCATCATTTCAGCCGTAAGAAGTCCACTGCTGGACAATGGCTTGGCAGTCTTCGTTCCATGGGAGGATATTGTCCTAATCACCACACTCTACTCACCACTTGGCAGGCGGGTTAGCGAGCGCATTTTCCTTGGCTTCTTGTGCTTCCGACGCCCATCGGAAGCATTTTTAAGCTGAGGATGGATATGTAAGATAATTTGTTTGATTTTGGAAGGAAATGAAGGTATTGGGATACAGTATCGGATGACTGGAGGAAAAGCAAGTAGCAGCTCGGGAGGCCGGGAGCGCATAATTGATGTTGAATCTGCAATCACCGACCGAGTAGTTTAGGACACAAACATTAACTGACCGGCTGTAACACAAAGCCTGGAGCTTTTAGTTTAAATAAAGCTTAGATTCATCAAAGAAATCATTATAATTCTTGGTCAATATATCATACGAGGGCGGTCCCAGAAGTAGCCGGCCTAACAAAGATAACATAAAATAATTAGAAAAAACAATATTGATTTCTCAATATAGTCTCCTTTTAACGCAATACACTTTTCCCAACGATGTTCAATAGCTTCAATACCCTGTTTATAGTGGTCTGTATCAAGTTCCTCAAAATAGCCATTAACAGCACACTCTACCTCTTCATTATTGGCAAATCTTTTACCGGCGAGCCACTTTTTCAAGTTTGAAAACAGAAAATAATCAGAGGGAGCTAGGTCTGGCGAATAAGGTGCATAAGGAAGCAATTCGAACTTCAAGTCATTAATTTTAGCCATTGCAATAGTGGACGTGTGAGTTGGTGCATTGTCCTGATGAAACAACACTTTCTTTTTCACTAAATGCGGTCGTTTTATCTTAATTTCATCACTCAAACGCTGCAAAAGTTTTGCGTAATACTCCCCGTTGATGGTATTGCCTTTTCGAAGATAATCAATAAAAATTATACCATGCGCATCCCAGAATACTGATGCCATGACCTTGTCAGCAGATGAAACTGACTTCGCCTTCTTTGGAGCCGGTTCTCCCTTTTCAGTCCATTGTTTAGATTGTTCTTTCGTCTCAGGGGTGTAATTGTGGACCCATGTTTCGTCCATCGTAATGAATCGTCGTAAAAATTCGGCTTTATTGCGTTGAAATTTCTCCAAACACTGGATTGAAACATCCTCACGACGCTGCTTTTGTTCAATGGTGAGCAATCGCGGCACCCATCTTGCGCACAGCTTTCTCATGCCTAATTTTTCAGTCAAAATGCGATGTACAGCACTTTTTGAAATGCCTACCATATCTGCTAACTCACGCACTTTTAGTCTACGGTCTTTCAATACTATTTTGTGAATATTTGTCCATTTCTGGTATAGTCACTTCATTTGGCCGACCGTTGCGATGTTCATCTTCGCAGCTGGTGCGACCTCTTTTAAACTCAGCAACCCAATATTTTACTGTTGTAAATGAAGGAGCAGACTCTCCCAGAGTAGAATCCAGCTCGACTTTAATATCGGTTGGATTTACACCTTTGAAATGAAAGTATTGTATCATATATCGGAGACCAATTTTGTCCATGTTTGCAAAATCACTCAAAGCAATCTCTATTAATTGGCATGAAATATAAATAAAAGGACGTAGCTTATTCTTTTTTCAAATTAACGCGCCATATTACTCAAACTTTTGTTTTCTTTTTTAAATTTTCAGCTAGTATTGCTATATTTATGCCAGGTCGGCTACTTCTGGGACCACCCTAGTATGTATGCCTTATCAATTAATATATTATTATTTTACGGATGAATCATGCGGTTATACGTTTTAGCTTTTTCATACAAACCAATTTTTTTTTCCATAGTACTAGCTCAATCTGTGTGATTTGTCCGTATATATTTATTTATTTATTTCTATGAAAATCGGTAAATCAACTGTTTCACTGTTGACAGTCAGTCAACGTCAGTATCAATTAGCTCCCATAGTAAGCATCGCCGTTTTTTTAATCTACGATTATGTTAAAGAAAAAAGGTGTAAGCCATAGATTAAAAGAAAAACGGAAGTGTTTTTTTGTATATAGGGGGATTTGTGTCTTTTTTCTAAACGTCAAGATATCTCGAAAACCAGGTGTTCGGCCGTAAAAACTATGTCAAATCATAATACAGCATGAATGCTGTCATAATGGTGGACCCCTGGCTCCAATGCGTCCACGCTAAGCTGCCGGGATCATGCTGCGTTAAGATAAAAAACGAGTACGTGAGAGGAAGCACGAAGGTTGAGCTACCTTCGTAATAATGGAAAAGCTAAAAAAGTAGATGCGGATTTCTTGAAATTTGCTACTAAAGCATTTCTTTTACCTATAGGACACAGGCCTTAAAATATTTGCGTTTCATTTAAATAGACCTTATATACCTAGCTAAGATCCAAAATCTGAACGAAATCGTTTCCCACCCATGACCTAGCCGGGGATTAAGCTCGGGAACCTGCGATTCAGAGATAATCTTGTTCAATGCTGGGAACTCGAAAAAAAAAAACGATATTTCCATACAAAAGTTGGCTGAACCTGGCAATTTGTATGAAAATGTCTAAAAAATTGTTTCGTCGAAAAAAGAAGAACAAAAAAAAAACGAAGAATGAAAATGTCGAAAAACGAAGTTATTCATTTTGACTGGCTGAAGTGCCGATGGTAATTTTAAACGCTGTATAATCTTAGCATTATACTTGTGACAAAAAATAAACACTGGCACTCCACTCTAAGAACGTGAACAACTACGTTTGTATTTTTTAAATCGTCGGTTCGGTTCCTCATATACAGAGGTGTCAGTTACGGTAACAGTGAAGTATAAAGTACCTTACACATGTGGTTGTCACTCGCACGTCGATGCCATTATTAGATGGGGCAACTGGCTGCCTGTGACATGTTATTTATTTTTCAATACAAGAATAGAAAAAAAGAATATAAATTATATCACGTCTTTATCTCTTACGGGTTAGTAATAGCCAATATTGATCAACCATTGTCAATTTTCAGCATGGTGTACCTTTCCTGACTGAATTTAATGATGTGAATATCAAGGTTTTATACATTACTAGTGCTCCGCCCGGCTGTGCTTGGAATTGTAGTAAAAAATGTAAACATCTCCAGAAAAATGCGTTACACGTAAGAGGAAACACTGAGTAAAAGAGAATTGTAAAATAGGTTTTTGTAAAATATATTGCTGTCGCGCCGTGCCCAAACAAGAGAAGCCCCCGTAGAGTGCGATAGAGACAACTGCAGCTCGTACCGAAACTACCTATTAAAATACACAAAATTAACGTTTTTTAGTCCCCTGATTTCTTCTCCAAAACTGGACCGTTATAATTTCTTCTTTCATAAAAAATTTAAAATAAGCTATGATTGTGTTTGTATGTTTTCTTTTTGTTTATATCGCGTCATATTTTTTTTTAATGTTTGATCACAACGGAAATTTGTACAAATTGTTCAGGTATTTAAGCGGGTGCTGCGCGAACGAAAAACGTTGCTACTGCGCAAGCCATTAGGCTGCGCAGAACCATTAGGCGATTAGGAAAAAAGATGAAGTCTTAATATTTTCATATTTATATTTTTATAAAATAAATAAGAAGGTCCCCTCTCCGAGATGTAAATATAAATATTGTTATGTGAGAATTATTGTTTTAGACGTAAAAATTACAAAGCTTTCGAAGAAAAATGTTTTAAGTTATCATAACATATAATACCATTTTAAAATTTCATATGTACATGTTTCAAATTCCAATAAGGGGGCGATTTTGTTCAAGGATCGAGCTAAATTATACAAATACTTTTGATGTATTTAATTAATTCAGTGCATAGAACTAGTTATTTGAAAACCCGTAAATTTACACAATTTCGTGCAGTACCGTCTTAAGGTTCGATTTCTTTAAATAATTCAATTATAAAAAAAGAAATAATACATAGGGATATGCTAATATATTCATGAACTTTTTGTAAAAAATCAATGCTTTACTGGTACTATCTGCCGAGGAATCAGGGGACTATGCTTGTATGGAAATACAGCCCTCCTACTTCCTCTTAATGAAAACTGCATCAAATCACCCGAATATAATCAGCATATCATACTGATATGCGCGTAAATTGATCATCCAAGAAAACATAAGAGAAATCACTCTTAATATACTAAGAAATAAAATATGGTGGTATTATGCGGTAGCTCAAATGGCAGAGCATAGGTCGTACATAGACCTAGGTCGCCGGTTGAAGTCCCGCCCGCATGAATTTTTTTTTTAATATATATCAAAATTGTGAATGCGAAATAAAACACGTATAAAAGAAATCATTCAACTGCCTTCCACAGGATTCAATATCCTATGACTTTAATAATATCCACGCTTCAAGTCAATCATAAAATGGACCCAGAGTGTGGCCCTTGATTATCCTTACTAATATTATAAATGCGAAAGTGAGTTTGTTTATTTGTTTGTTTGTTTGTTTGTTACGCTTTCAAGCCATAACTACTGAACCCATCTCCATGAAATTTTGCATACAAGTACTCTGGAGTACGGAGAAGGACATAGGCTACCTTTTATCCCGGGAAAAAGTAATATTCCCGAGGGATCGACATTGACGCGGGCAGAGCCGCGGGCGAAAGCTAGTAAGCCATAAAATGTAGATTTTGGAGGGTAGAAGGTAAAAAGCACCATGTCTATGTATATATCTATATAAACAAATCACAGATTGAGCTAGCCCCACTGTTAGTAGTGAACTTGTGCCGTGAAATACTGAATATGTGGAAAAGTGTATATCGAAAGGCATTAAATATTGTTGGCGTCAATGTTTCAAAGGGATTTTTTTTTAAAGTGGGAACGAAAAGTTTCTATATTTGGTTAGATAGATGAATAAACAAGGTTCAAAAGCTTTTGTTTTGTGTCAATCAATGACGATCTTCGCTCCTGTCTACTACTGATAAAATGTTTGTATGTCATGCAACACTAGCGCTATTATGAAAAATGTACTAGGTGATGGACACTTTTCGATGTTATCTTCCTTAAAATTGTTTTCCTTACCTTTCACTTGTGGAATGAATAGTTTATTGCTATCTTGGAGTATATTTTATACACTACTAGCTTTCGCCCGCGGCTCCGCCCGCGTTAATGTCGATCCCACGGGAATAGTAATTTGTCCCGGAATAAAAGGTAGCCTATGTCCTTCTCTGTACTCCAGAGAACTTGTATACAAAATTTCATGATGATCGGTTCAATAGTTACGGCGTGAAAGCGTAACAAACAAACAAATAAACAAACTCACTTTCGCATTTATAATATTAGTAAGGATAAGGATAAGCATAAGGATAAGGATAAGGATAATAATCAGAATAGCATAATTACAAACATATGAAAAAAGCTTAAGCATGAATGAGTAACAAACATCCTCATATCTTCACATCTCACTCATATTTATCCTTACTAATATTATAAATGCGAAAGTGAGTTTGTTTGTTTGTTTGTTACGCTTTCACGCCGTAACTACTGAACCGATCATCATGAAATTTTGCATACAAGTTCTCTGGAGTACGGAGAAGGACCTAGGCTACCTTTTATCCCGGGAAAAAGTACTATTCCCGAGGGATCGACATTGACGCGGGCGGAGCCGCGGGCGAAAGCTAGTACTTTATATTATTCAAATTCATTTAAGTTCCTTTCAAAACGGCATAAGTCTAAAATTGTAGTAAAAAGTAATTTAGAATCTAATTTATGACCCAAAGGATAGAAAAATCGACCCAATAATCACAGATTAATCTTAACCATTTTGCCATTGAACACGTACTTATCAACTTTTAATAATGTTAAGCCTACCCTGTCTCCTATCAAAATTGTCTTTGACACGTTAATGAGCGCGTAATCATATTTTAATTAACCTTTTAAAGGGTAATTTATATTTCGTGAGCGTCTTTCCAAAGATTCGGGGAATTTTCCCCGCTCGGTAATTACATTATGGACTTTTTCTTAAATGGTGATTGGGCTTACTTTGTTTGTTTTTCTTTGGATCAACATAACGTTTGTTTTTCTATGTTTGTAACCACGTTTGTAACTTTATATATTAATTATATGAAAAGCGTCAAAATTTAAAAAGAATTTTGTAACTTTGTACTGGCCAACAACATGTACAAAACTAAGAACAAAATTTTCAAATCATTCCAAATTTTAATTTTAATTCTGAAGATTTTACATTAGCGTACGCATCTTGTTACTTACTGCCAATGACAGCGCTAGGTGTAGGTGGTTGCTCGCCATGGCCTCGTGAGAAATTGCGGGCCAAAGATCCTCTTAGGAAGTTTTTGATTTGCAACCTCCCTGCGATCTGGTTTACCCTACACCCTAAGTCCTGCATAATATTTTGGCCTAACGCCAATCCCTACAACTGAATATGATCTTCCTGTTTTATCTGCTTTCCGGTCTAGGTAAAAAAGTTGTCATCCGCTTGATAATCTCTGTTTCTCGTCCTGCGCTTGCATCCTTCTAGCTAGTGCAAAAGTCTAAACACACCCGGCATTCACTTGGTAAACTTCGCTCCATATTTGGCAACCTTGAATCTAAACTTTTGAGATTCCGTTAATAAATCTGTCCTCAGGAATCTAAAAATATATTGAAATTATAGGAATTTAAGTAGTAGAAAATAAAGTCCTTGATTTGAGGAGACAATAGCGCTGATTCTTGGGAGGTACAATTTTATTTTTTATTTATTATTTATTTCGAGCCATCATGTGTCCCACTGCTGGGCAAAGGCCTCCCTCCACTTCTTCCATTCAGTCCGTTCCTGCGTTATTTCCTTCCAATCATTCTTAAATTTATCCAGCTCATCGCGCCATCGCATTTTTGGTCTACCGAGTCTTCGAGTATTGGTAGGGATCCAGCCGGTGGTGACCTTTGCCCAGAAATCATTTGGCCAGCGATATATGGCCAGCCAAGTCCCATTTCAACTTTGCGGCCTTCGAGCTACATCTTCGATTCGTGTTCGGGAGCGTAGTTCAGTGTTACGGATTTTGTCTATTAATTTGACACCTAATATAGTACGCTCCATCGCTCGCTGGCAAACCTTGAGTTCGGACCTTTGGAGTTTAGTCAAAGACCAAGTTTGTGCGCCATAAGTCAAAATAGGAAGAATGCAGTTGTCCATCAGTTTTCTTTTTAGGGAAAGAGAAAGATTTCCCTTAAATCCCATGAACCAATATCCTTTTCAGGCGTTTTCCGTTCTTCTTACAACTTCCTCTTTTTGCCGGTCCTTGAAGGATACTAATTGGCCAAGGAAGATGTATTCCGTGACATACCGCACTACTTCGTTCGGGACTTCGGGAGGTACAAATATAAGTTAAATAAAATTTTACTTATACGTAGTCCGAAAGCTTAAAATTTCTCACTCTCTGAAAACTTAGTCAAATCGGAATTAACTGATGGAGGTGGGGAACGAAGTTGGGGTCACATGATGTAAAAGCTAATTAGAGAGGTGTGCCAGACTTAACTCATTATGTGCGGAAAGGAATAGGCTGAGAATAATGGATGCGGTTTTTTTATTTCAATGTTGTTGGTATAGACCAATGCTGAAGCTTATTATTACTATTAAAAAAAATTGTAGGATGAAACCCATTGAAAAAGGAAGAGAAAGGAAAAATAATTTACGGACGATCTTAGGTCGAAAAGTGGAAGGGACTGAGCTCTTTAGAGTAAAAACGGTTTATCTCGATTTCCGGCAAAACTACTACAAGTCCAGTGGGAAAAAGTTGAATGGCAACGATGTAGGTAATAAAAAGTTCTACTCCTTTTGTATTAATTATGAGTTTCATTCTACTATAATTTTTTCGGTTTCAAAAATAATCGATTCTGATCTAGTAGGTAAGCAAGCATACGGCCCACCTGATGGAAAGATGTTACCGTAGCATACGGATGCCTGCAATACTATGGGTACCACTTGCGTGTTGTCGATCCTGAAATACATTTCACGCTTTCGGAAAATCATAGCAAGTCCATGCCACAACTTAAGCGTACGTGGAAGATAGTTCCTCTCTAAACTTACTATAAGCAACCATTTAGGGTCTAAGGTGTGGTCTTTCTACAATGAAAGAACAGGACAATAAAAACAACATACTTTTTCGCCATCAGTGACCACATTATGATGATACTGACCGATACAACCAGCTAGTTTGTAAAGAAACAAAAGCTACATTTCTGTTAAAATATCTTTTATTTTCAAAATAGCGTACTTACAATGCTTTCACACTACGTCCGATCCGAACTCGATCCGAATCCGTCATAAGTTCATAACGGATTTGAAAGACTGACAGAATAAAACAAACTACGCACGGACAAATCCAAGCAATTCAGGGGCGACCTTTTGGCATACATCATAGATGTTCTAATTGTAATATGAGGCCAATTACAAAACCGCTGGTCGGTTCGGAGTTCAGACGCAGTGAGCGAGTGTCCATACAAATAATACTAAAACCACTGGCCCCACTGTCTCTCTGTTCGTACACATCTCGCACTCAGTTCGGAGTTCGGACGCAGTGAGCAAGTGTCCATACAAATAATACTAAATCCACTGGCCCCACTGACCCTCTGCTCGTACTCATTTCGGACTCAGTTCAGAGTTCGGACGCAGTGAGCGAGTTTCCATACAAATAATACTGGTTCGTCAATCTTGTCTAAAATGAAGATTCACGGATAACGAAGAAAAAGGCGGAAATGGGATTTAGTGCGTAAAGTACTACAAATAAACAAACAGATTTGTTCCCTTGACATCGAGTTGCGCCACGTCGAGTCACCGCCACGTCTACTTCAAATAAAAGCGGGAATTTTGCGAAGTAGACGTGGCAGACCTAGATGGAGATGGCACGATGACTTGGATGTATATACAAGTGGCTGGCAAATTATTGTGCTCCGGATTGGGATGACTGGAAACAAAAAGGGGAGGCCTTTGCCCAGCAGTGGAACACGCAAATAGGCTATACAAAAAAAAAGAAGGGGACAAGGACTCAATATGGCGCGACTCGACGTCAAGGCAACAAATAAAAAACCACGCCGACCGTATTTTCACGGATTCGGATCCGACGGAGTGCGAAAGCGGTCTTAGGGAGTGACTTGACTTTTTCGAAGTTGTGAAGATGATTGATCATGTGACAAGAAGTAAGAGCTAATAGTACTTGGTTGCGCCAAATAGTTCAAGCAAAATCTCACTAGATGTCGTAACTGTCCTTGAACCCCGATTCAAAAGTTTGACAAGCCTGCGCGCCCACGCCGCGAGGGGGGTGGCTAGTAACCTCCGTACCGCCGTCGCTCCAGAGGTGACACGATATGTCCTTCTGCTGCTTGTGACTTCATACGCTGTGAAGTTTGCTTGCCCGCTTAAAATCCGCAAGGCTGACTAAATTGGCCAGGGTGACCGACCCACCGCTCATGATAAATAACCCATGAACTTTATATTTATATACGTGTAGAAGGTGAAATTTAAGAGTGTGCCGACTGCAGCAGTCATAAGCTGATGCTGGTTTCCTGGTTTCCTGAGAGGCTGGTCTGCGAACTGGTAAGTCACTTTGGGGTCGGGATATCCTAAACAGATACGAACGTTTAAGAGATTTGCTTGAATTACGAAGGGAATTTTTGGGTCCATAAGAATCCGCAGCCGCTAAGAGACGCAGCACGCCGCGGCGTCTCCATATCTCCTTCGAGCCGGATAGGTATTTCGAACCATTTAATTTCATTTGGATTCATAATAAGTTCAAATTTCTCGATAAAAAATTATTGTAATAATATCGTTGTTGCACATCGTCACACGACTTTCAACCGTCCTGCTTATGCATTAGGGTTCAATTTGTCATGCTGTCATATTGACTACCGCATTTGAAAATATTCACAAAATTTCTTATTTTCGCATATTCCATAGGTAATCTATACATTACTATGATTTAATGCATTGATTTATATCGCCTAATAAGTTAATTCCCGCAAAAGTGTTAATTTCGTTGAGATAGCATTTATTTTTATAGAATCGGGTAGTTTAACCCATCGTCGCATGATCGAGACACACCCAGTGCCGCGATTTGTTCAACTTTAATTTCGAACAACTAACCGTCTGGGCTTGATATCATTCGCGTATATGGTATCCATTCATGTTATGAATTTTGTTATGTTTGAATTAATGTCATTGTTCAAGTTGCGAACAATAGGGGGAGCTTCACGGTGAAACACACACACACGCTGACTCCACACATTGCCGCAGCCGTGGTTCAAAAAGAGCGACCGTAGTAGGCTAGTTCTTCCAACCCTATAGAGGAATATTTGCGACAAACCATAGCGCGTTTTATATTTGCCATTAGCGCCATCTATCGGTGGATAAAATAAACTTTAGGGTTTGTGTCAAAGTCGAACGCTGCGGCTATTAACATAACATAGGCTGTTTTGCAGTGATTATTAACATGAACTTCAACAGTCATTCAAACACTAATCTCCGCTTTTCGCTATAGTAATTCTGTACTGGTGATAGTAGTTTACTCGACTATCAGCCAACTACTTACGCAACGCGCTAATGCCTGGTGCTAACGATTAGCATTTTATTTCGGATGCTTTTATTCGATTACTTGTACAGTTTTTCCGCATATTAAAGTAATAAACAGTCCACTCCGCTCACCGCATTATACATAAGTCTGGTATCTTCTCAATCTCGCATAAAGCTATTTGTTTGTTACACTTATAACTATTATTTTTCTTTTTGCTTTATTTACCGTTCATAATCATGGGTGACGAAATTCAACTTAAGTTGTTTACGGCTAAACGTAATGCGATTTTTGCCCGTATTCAAGCAACTTACGACAGTTCGTCAGTGCTTACCACTGATAAATTACGTAATAGTTTTATCGCTAAGGCTAAACAGATAGACTTATGGCGAATTGAGTTTGTTGAAATACTGGACAAAATTAATACTATCTCGCTTTCGTTAGACGAAAATTATGAGGTCAGTTATACTTCATTAAATTCATTCGACGATTTAGCTTGTGAAATAAAATACAAGCTCAGCTCGTTGGTTGAACCGCTGACGAAACCGTCATCTCATACTGAAAATATAGGTCACAAAACCTTAAATATGAAGGTACCGCGAATCGAACTTCCTATTTTCGAAGGTGACCTTGAAAGTTTTCCATATTTTTATGAAACTTTCAAAACTAATTCTGACTTATCGGACGGCGAACGAATTCATTATTTACTTCATTGTCTCAAGGGTAAGGCGAAAAATGTGGCCGCCGGAATCACCCCTTCTGCTGAGAACTATCGTATTGTATGGGACGCGCTCATAGCTAAATATTTAGATTCTCGCGCGCTTGCTACTAATTATTTAAACCAATTGTTTACGCTCAAGCTTACCGGCGCACCGACACCCGCTAATGTTGAGAAAGTTTTTGATAAATTTACCGCTATGGTGGCCGGACTTAAACAATAAAAAATCGATAACTTAGCTGATTTTATTTTCAGGCATTTGGGTCTCAAGTTAATAGACTCAGACATGGCTAAGCATTATGAGATGTCATTACGATATCAACAAGACTCGCAGAATGTTGATTATGATTACTTTGTGAGGTTTGTTCGCGAACAAGTTAAGATCATGTATCGGACTTTGCCCGCGCACTCGACCGCAGCACCTTCCTCTTCTTCTTCACCTGCTCCCAAGGTGACTCACGCGCACATATCAACCAATGCAAAATGTTCACTCTGTAATAAGGTGCATAATCACCTATTCCAATGTGACACCTTTAAAACCCTGACGGCTAAAGCTAGGTATAATTTCATAAAGGACAAAAAAATGTGCCTTAATTGTTTGAGCCATCGACATACAGTTTCTAAATGTCATTCGAAAGGTACATGTAGGGAATGTCAAGCTAAGTACCATTCTCTGTTGCATTTTGAGACGTCATCATCGCCGATGACGGTGACTTCAGCCGCGCGCAGTCCTTCTAATGAAACCGTCGCCGCACCCGCCATATCGAACGTTTCCTCGAACCCGCCGCCCGCTCCGCTCGTCACTTCTGATCGTGTAGCCTTATGCACGCACTCTGCAGCTTACGGCACTAATTGCACGACAGAAATTCTCGCTACTGCTAAGGTGGTAGTAGTGAACAAAAAGGGGAAAAATGTGCTAGTACGTTGTCTGCTTGACCCAGGTTCGCAGAAAAATTATATTACTTCGCGCTGCGTTCGTATGCTCGGCTTGAGTGTGCGAGCAGACGACATAAGCATTGTTCGAGGAATAGGTGGAACTTCTCAACCTGTACGAGGTTCCGTCGACTTCACTTTTGGCTCGCGTCTCCGCTCACAACCTAAGTATAGTATCAACGCGCTGGTGCTCGATGAAATACCCGTTATTTCATCGAAAATTCCTTTATGCCGTATTAACACTAGTGAATTGCACCACATTGACACTGAGTTACTGGCTGATGACGCTTGGGGAGTGCCGGGTAACATAGACGTGTTACTTGGTGTCACGCTTTTTGCTAAATTGCTGCGTCCGGGTCATGTTACTGATAAGCCAGGTTGTCCTGACGCCTTGGAAACCGTGTTAGGCTATATTCTTATGGGTCAGGGTCCTATCTCAGAGTCCCCCACGGACACGCAAATTTTGGGAAATTGAAGAAGTATCGCCGCCTTCCACCTCGAGTGTAGATGACGAATATTGCGAGAAATTTTATCGTTCTACCACAACTCGTACACCGTCCGGTAAATATGTCGCCGCTTTACCGTTCAAGTCTGTCATACCCGTTTTAGGTAATTCCTTTGATATCGCACTGTTACGAGTCTCTAAGCCAAAGGGTTTTTAAAAAAAGAAAAGAATTAATTAATTTAAGGCAGCCGTCTAGCGAGGTTGGAGGATGGAATGAGACTGGTGCTGGAGGGCTGTGCACTCGGGACTGTGGCCGAAATATGATGATGGTGCACTAAGGGATGCGTAAGATGTGCAATTAAGGGTGCATTACATATATATAACACCTCCCTGGGGTAGACTAAACATCGGGGTTAAAGCGATGTTTAGGAAAATAGAGAAGAAGGGTAAGTAATGGAATACCACTAAGGGTTTAAATGTTGGTCCTAATGCTAGGGGATGGAATGTTTTCTTTTTCAGGTTGAAGTCTTATGATTCTAACAGGGGTGACTGGCTCAGAAGCCGGAGAAGATTCAGGGGATGAGTCTACTGGGACAGACTGGGAAAGTCTACGAAAGTGACAGGATAGACGGCTACGCGATTTAATACACATAAAAAGTTTAGTTATACAAAAAACAGAAATAATACAAGTTATAATAATTGTTATAACTGAGTAATGAGTCTCGTATCTGATAATGGGATGTTGATTTATGATTTTATCAGCTTCATTAGATAATGATTTAAATTTAGATTTTGTTTCTAAGGTAAAAAGGTCCAAATCTATGTTATTTAATTTTATGGGAGGCTCATTACTTATTATATTATTAAACTTATCTAAGGTGCAACAAGAGTCATTTATTAAGTTAAAATCAGGGTGAATTACAGTGGTATTTATTTTTATATTATTAAATTTAGGTATTAATTTAGTGCTTTTACAGTACGCTATACAATTATTTGGCACTGTAAGGATTCCGGTGCCAATAATGCTGATGTCAACAATATTTTGATTTGGGCACTGGATATACAACTTATTGTTTTGTGATTGTACATAAATCCAATTATTATTATAAAGTGGTTTCCATAAATCTAGGTGTCCGTGGAAGAAGTCCGTTTTACACTGCACTGGGAGAGCACTTATCACATTAGACATTAGCTCACTTTCACAACTGGGGTTCGCACTGGTTGAGAAGATGGTCATTACGTCACAGATGTACTCGCGCGGGGTGGTCGCTGTGCATTCGTCTAATGAGTCCAGGTTGCAATATTCTGATTTTTCCTTGGTCATTGCTATGTATTTACTACTAGGTATAATGAAGCTAAATGTATCTGGTTTTACACTATTATGAGGGGTAGGTAGAGCTATACTATGGAATAAGTTATATTCCTTAGGAGACACTAATGGTATTCTAAGTACAAAAACGATCTTGTTGCCTAAACTATAACATACTACACTAGATATATTCATTAAGGTATGAATATCACTTAGAGCTAAACTTACAGGTAATTTAAGATCTGCAGGTAAGTATCGGTAGTTATCGACAATTTCTCGGTACAAGTGTGTAGGAGGTAACACGGCTGGGTGCAGGATGTTTTGACTGCTCAACATAATAGCGTTTGTTAAGTCTTCTAACTGAAAAGATAGTGTGAGCATAGATGCTTCCAAGCTATTTAAAATTGAGTTAATGTTAGCTTTTACGGCTAGTTCATTAGATATTAATGTTACATTTTTCAGCTTTAAGGAGAAGTTATCGATAGCTAAATTAAGGCTGGCCTCATTAATTTCTATACTATGTAGTGTATTATTAAATTTTGATAAGATCTCGGAAGTAATTAAAATATTATCTTTACTTTGAGACAATTTACTTTGCGTGCTTCCGCCACCAGTTAGTTCATGCAAACTATTGCTGGCCAGCGCCCACCCACTACTGTTAGTCCCTTCATACCCGCCACCAATAGTTGATGCATGCAACCCTGGTCGATACTGTTGCATCCGTTGAGGCTGCAGCAATGTCGGCCGTCGTGCTCGCGACACGTGTTTCGCCTCTACACGAGGCATCTTCAGGCAGTGAAACCTAGATGTTGATCGTTCGAATGACAAGCAACGAATGACAAAAATTACTTTTTTTTTTTTTTTTTTTGAAAGGACTATGTAGCTAGCTCCAAGTGAGCTTTCGCTACTTCACCGGGCGTTTTCACAAAAATTACGCCGTATTGCCGCCTTTTATACTATCTGGGAGGGGGGAGGGGATTGATCGTAATTTGGTTTTGTATTGAAAATATATTTAATAATGGGGATTATTCAAATCTATTTGTTTATTTATCAAAGTAATATTTGATCTTTTATGTTTATTTATTTCTAATTGCTCCCATATACTCATTTTTATTCCCTTTTCCGCTGTATGTAATATTTTGTATGTGTGATTATTTAATAATGTGTGATTATTTTCCAATAGATGTTCTGCAAAATGTGATCGATCGGGGTGATTCTTTTTAAACGCGTTGATATGTTCGTTATAACGAATTTTAAAATTACGTCCTGTTTGTCCAATATAAACTTGTTGACAATCATCGCAAGTTAATTTATATATACCGGATTTTTTATCTGATTGAATTTTGTCTTTAGTATTACAAAGTGATTTTAATGTTTTTTTTTGTTTTGAGAGCGATATGAATATTGTTTTTTCTAAATATCTTAGCTATTTTATCTGTAATTTTACCGTAATAAGATAAACTCGCTGCATATCTTTGCGTTTTGTCTTGTGGGACCGCATATAAAAGGTCTTTAACGGTGTTCTGTTTCCTTTTCAATATTATTTTATCAACGATTTTCTTACTATATCCATTCGATATAGCAATTTGATAAATAATTTGGAGTTCTTTTTTGTAATTTTTCTCATTTAAAGGAACGGTCATAAGTCGATGTACCATCGATCGATATGCAGCGAGTTTATGTTGCCATGGGTGGTTAGATGACGCGGGGATTGTTGTATCGGTGTGTGTTGGTTTACGATATATTGAAAATTCATGTTTTGTTTTGTTTCTCGCAATCGTTAAATCCAGAAAGTTTATACTATTATTTTGTTCTATTTCTGTGGTGAATTTTATTTTAGGATGAATTTTATTTAAATTAGAAACAAATAAATCTAATTGTCGATTTGTGCCTGTCCAACAAATAAGAATGTCGTCGACATATCTATAGTAATAAAATATATTATTAGATTTTCCTATAATATGTTGTTGTTCGTAATTATTTATAAATAAGTCTGCCATAAGTGGACTTAAAGGGGAACCCATAGCTAACCCATTATTTTGGGTATAATATTTATTATCAAATTGAAAATAGTTTTGTGTCATACATAGTCTTGTCAGTCGTATGATGTCTTCCGTCTCTCCAGGGTGTATTCTTTTCATTTCTAGTTCTAATTTTAAAATATTTAAACAATCTTCATATGGTACGTTGGTAAATAAACTTTCTACATCTAACGAAACCAATTTTGAATTTATCGGAATTTTAAGAGTTTTGATATTATCTATTAATTGCAGACTATTTTTTAGACTATTTTTAGGGTCAAAATTTATTTTTTCCCGAATATAATAATTGAGGAACTTGGCCAGCTCATATGTTGGGGCTCCAATGTAGGAAACTACTGGTCTCACTGGTACATTATCTTTATGTGTTTTTGGTTGTCCGTATAACATTGGAGCATGAGTGTTCATCGGTATTATTTTTGATTTTAAATATGAATTATCTGGGAAGATAAATTTTGAGCTATTAACTGTTAATTTCAAAAATTGGTGGCGGGTATGAAGGGACTAACAGTAGTGGGTGGGCGCTGGCCAGCAATAGTTTGCATGAACTAACTGGTGGCGGAAGCACGCAAAGTAAATTGTCTCAAAGTAAATGTAACTTTGACTTCCGCAAAGTAACACCTGAATCTATTAACTATAAAATATTATCTTTTATTAATGAGCCCAATCTTTTCTCATTATCCTGTACATCTCTAATGGCATTATCATATTTGATAGCATCTTCCTCATCTAGGGTCCCAAATATGACCTTGGAGAGAGAACCAATGCCACCTATCCATGCTCCTCTCTTGGACCTTTTACTCACTAGGTGAGAAATAGCAGAGTAAGCGGAAACAATATCGTGATATCTCACTGTTAATGGTTCTAAAATGTTATTACATTCTAGGTTATGTGATGTTTGCACTCTAATTTGGCTGCATATATGACGTGTTGTACCTAATATTGAGTTTATATTTTGTATGTGGGGCTCAATATAAGAGATATCAAATGGGGCCACTACGTCTAAATGGCTTACGCGAATTTTGAGAACGCCAATCGGGTCAAAATATATACCGGAGCTCACGTTGATTTGTTGTACAAATTCTTGATGACCTTCAGCCAGTACGCTGTAAGGAAAAGAGTTATTCTGCTTTATATAATTACCTGTTTAGTTAAATACCTATTTAATTAATCTAAAAGTTTGTTATATACCTAAATGTGTATAATCTAAATATCTATATTATCTATATAGTAAGTATCTATAACTACATTCAGGTCGAAGGCACTTCATGGACTTCCACGTGCTTCACTTCGTCGAAGTGGTGTTTCACATGGCGTCTGTTTATGAGCAAAGACAGAGTATGATTGCCGTGAACCTTAACGACCTTGTATGGACCCTTCCAAACGGGTGATAAGGCTTTACGTAGCCTAAGATGATTTTTTAAGAGGACGTATTCCACAACTTTATAAGTCACAGGACGAGTACGCGTATCATAGTACGACTTTGAATTTTCTTTGGATTTATTAATAAATTCTAGAGCTTTATCGCGGGAATGTTTCATACGATGCTGCAGCATTTTTAAATATTCTGGGTAAGTAACGTTAGAGGAATCATCGTATATGGAGTCTGGGATACGAGGTTTATAACCGAATAATAATTCAAAAGGTGGGTAATGTGTAGTAGAATGTACGGCCGTGTTATATGCTAACATGGCAGTATACACATACCGGGGCCAGTTGTCTTGGTTCTCATTAATGTAAGATTTCAGATATTCTTTAAGGGTAGAATGTGATCTTTCAAGGGCACCTTGCGTTTGCGGATGGTAAGGAGTAGACCATAACTGTTTAATTTTTAGGAATTCGCAGGTTTTCTTGAACAACTCTGCTGTAAAGTTAGTGCCTTGGTCGGTTAGGATTTGTTTTGGGATTCCGAACAGGGATATAAAGTGGAGAAGGCATTCACAAGATTCTTCAGCAGTGATGCTACGAATGGGATAGGCTAAGGAGAATTTGGTAAGGTCATCTTGCATTGTAAGTATGAATTTTAGTTTAGCAGTCCCGGATTCGGGTAAAGGACCTACGATATCAATAGATAATCTTTCGAATGGGGATGTTGATGTTGAAGTTATAATCATTGGGGCTCTGTTTATTTTACGTAGGGCCTTATTTGTCTGGCATGATGTACAGTTTTTGACGTAATTTTCGATATCAGAGCCCATGTTCTTCCAATAAAATCTCTCTTTAATGCGACTTAACATCCTATTGGTACCTAAATGTCCAGCAATAGGGATGTCGTGGTTTTCTTTCAGGATTTTTGGGATTTCACTTAACGCAGGATATATAATATTATCGTGATAGATATGAATTCTTATATCAGTTCCATCAAAAAGGTAGCTAAACATATTATACATTTTAACGAAAGAGTGTCTATCGAAAGAATTCTTAAAATCGGATGTGCTGACTTCGTTAATAGTAGGGTATGACATCATAATTTCATCCCGAGTAAATTTTAGGGCTTTAAATATATCTGGGTAGGAAAAGTCGATCGAAATAATGTACTTTTAGGAATAAAAAGAGATAAGTCCTATCTTTAATATTAAGGGGTAAAAATGTTAAAAGATTTCTTTCAAGTTTCAGGAAATCACTACGATCGGGTTCTGGACAATTATCGAGAACTTCTTGCACATAGGGCATGGATTCATCCATATCTATAGAGGTAGGTATGATTATAAGCTTTTGAGTTCCTTTAAGTAAGTTTTCGTTATGTTCTGTAATAAGGGTGTTGTGTGATTTTGTAGAGGATTTCAGGAATTTATTGTAGGTTTCATCTAATGCAAGTAAGTTTTCAGGTGATACAGGAGGAATTTCTACATGTAAATTACTAGGAGAAGGTAAGTTTTCAGGTAGTGGATGTTGAGTAGGAGTTTCTTCAGGAGATCTACTTGGAGAAGGTAAGTTTTCAGGTATTGGGACTTGAGAAGGAGTTTCTTCGGGAGATCTACATGGAGAAGGTAAGTTTTCTGACTGGGATTGGTCAGGACTAGGTAAAGTTTCAGAATTTTGCTCATTTGGTTGTGGTTCTGGGTTTGTTTCAGTTTGGTCATTATTAATAGAACCTAGGTAATCCATTACCTCGTTTTCTACTTCAGGATCTATGAGATTAGCTTCTAGGCTGGAAGGAGGAGATACTAAAAGACTCTGAAGGTCATTATTGACTTTATCTTGAGAGTCCAATTGGACGGGAGGATCGTTACTGGGATTCAGAGAAGCGCGATTTTCGGGATATATGGGATTAACTGGATATCTGGAAAGAGCATCAGCAGCAGAATTTAATTTGCCTTTGCGGTATATTATTTCATAGTCATATTCTTCTAATTTTAACCTCCATCGTTGGAGTTTACTGCCAGGATCTTTATGATTAAAGAGCCATTTCAAGGGTCTGTGATCAGTTACAATAAGGAATTTATGACCGTATAGGTAGGGACGGAATGTCTTACATCCGTATAGTATCGCTAACAGCTCCTTTTCGGTAGTGCTATAATTGGACTCACTTTTATTAAGTGTGCGCGAAGCAAAAGCTACGGGTTGATCTTTACCTACAGGCCCTTGAGAAAGGACGGCTCCTACAGCATAATTAGAGGCATCACAGGTAAGAACAAATGGTTTAGAGAAATCAGGGTAAATAAGTAATGGGGCGGATGTTAGTTTATCTTTGAGTGAATCGAATGCGAGCTGTTGTTGGTTTTCCCATTTAAAGGGTACGTCCTTTTTTAAGAGATTAGTGAGGGCCTTTGCATTTTTAGAGAAATCGGGAATAAAACGTCGGTAATACGAAACTAAGCCAAGGAATGATTTAATATCTTTTGGGGTCTTAGGAATTGGAAATGAAATGACGGCTTTGACCTTGTCAGGATTTGGCTTAACGCCTTGTTCAGTGATTATATGCCCCAAGTAACAGACTTCACGTCTGAGGAATTCGCACTTATCGGGTTGGAGCTTAAGGTTGAAGTTTCTGAGTCTTTTAAAGATTTCCGTTAGATTAAGGATACTGGAATGAAGGTCATGGCCGTAACAGACTACATCATCTAGGTAAACGAAGCAGCGTATGCCCTGGAGGCCAGAAAGAACAGAGTTCATAAGTCTCTGGAACGTGGAAGGGGCATTTTTAAGGCCAAAAGGCATTCTCGTAAAACAAAAAAGGCCTTCCGGGACCGTAAACGCAGTTTTTGGCTTATCAGCCTCATTTAGAGGGATTTGGTGAAATCCTGATGACAGGTCTAAGGTTGAGAAGTACTTGCTGTTACCGAGTTGATCTAGGATCTCTGTGATCTGTGGTAAGGGATAAGTATCACCAATTGTGACGTCATTAAGTTTCCTGTAATCTATTACTACTCTCCATTTCTGAGTATTAGAAGCATCTAGTTTCTAGGGAACAACCCATATGGGTGATGACCAGGGAGAGTCGGAAGGTTCTATGATGTTTTGTTCAAGCATCTTATCAATTTGTTTTCGAACCTCTGCTTTATGGATCTCAGGGAATCTATAGGACTTAGTATGTATAGGATTGTCAGTTGTAGTTTTAATCTCGTGTTTGATTGCGTTTGTGTGGGTAAGAGGTTCTCCTGGAAGATGGAATATGTCAGAGAAATCTGAGCATAGTTGTACTAGAACATCTCTTTCTTCTGCATTTAGGTGAGAAATGCGTAATTGCTTTAATACCTCTTCTGTTCTCCTAACACTGTTAGTTGTAAAGTTTATATGATTAATGGATTTAGGTGAATATTCTCTAGGATTTAAGGGATCAATAGGATCGAGCTTCAGATTTAGGTTAGATTTCAAGGTCACAGCTTCTTCAGAAGTATTTACTACCGATATATTAATTTTATTATTTTCTTTTACCTGTACTAAACAGTTTGCTACTAGAAGTGTTTCAGAAAGTTTTTGATCTAGTACTAGTCCCTCTTTTATTTCAGGGTTCCGTACCGAACATTCAATAATAGTCTCGGTTCTAGGAGGTATAATATAAGCAGGATCATGAAAATGTAATTTAATCGAAGAATTTTTTATGTGTAATAAGTTATTATTATAATTTATGTTGCAGTTATGAGCATTGAGTAGGTCCGAGCCTATAATGCCATCATAAGGTAAGTCTGGGATATCAGTAACATGGAATTTATGAAATAAGTTGAATTTAGGAAATTGTATTTGAAGTTGGAAATGACCTTGAGTATGAACCGGAGTGTCGGATGGATCTATACCCTTTAACTGAATGACTTCTTTTATAAGTTTAGGGCGTTTCATAATAACACGATGTTTTAATAGGCTTACAGAGGATCCAGAGTCAACTAACAAGGACAATGGAATGTCGGAGACAGAGGATTTCACAAGAACATGAGGTAAGAGAGTTTTTGTAGGATTATTTGTTATTTCATAAACCTTGGCAGGATTTGGTAGACTAGTAGTATTGGATGATTGAGAGGATGCAGAGAGATTATGTGGGTCAACTTTCTTGGGTTGTTGCCCGGATACAGTGTGTTTATGGGAGTCAACCTCTTTGGGTTGCTGCCCGGATACAGAGAGTTTGTGGGAGTCAACCTTCTTGGGTTGCTGCCCGGATACAGAGAGTTTGTGGGAGTCAACCTTCTTGGGTTGCTGCCCGGATACAGTGAGTTTGTGGGAGTCAACCTTCTTGGGTTGCTGCCCGGATACAGTGATATTAGGCGAGCCAGCCTTATCGGGTTGCTGCCTGGATACAGAGGAATTAAGTGGATGTAGCGATGTCCGCGTTGATATAGATGCATTCTTAATAACATCCTGATGCAAGGTCATCTTAGGCTTAGGGGATAGATTGCAAGTGTCGGTTTTTGAAGTATATGATCCCGCACGACACTGGGACGAGACGGTTATTCGTTTTTTGGACCGGAGTCTACAGTGTCATAGCCGTCTACTGGGTCAGCTGGATATTCATTATCGCAATCTGAGATTGGGTCTAACACAAAATTCACGCGTTGGTTTGACCTTGGATGACCTTGATCAAGGTTCTTAAAACGATTATTGTTGAATTCGGCACTGTTCTAGGGTGTGCCCTGGGTTTTTGCAGTATCTGCAGAAGGGGACGGAGGTATTGTTATTATAATTATTATAACGATTAGGAGTAGAGATTTTTGAATCTCGTTGATTGGATGCAGATTGCTGAGCTGGCATACGGCGGACAAATTGCCGTGGCTGCTGGGTGCTAGACGGGCCTGGTTTTGTTAAGGATTGTTGAATTCTCTCTTCTGAGATGGCAATGTTAATAGCTTCGTTAAGGGTTTTAACTGATTTACTTCTAACGAAAGTGGAAATGCGGGGTGACAACCCCATTTGGAAGTGATGGAGGGCTAGTTCCTCCATGGCTGCACTGCGTCCTACCATTTCTCTACTCTTGTGTCCGTGGGAAATAGAGATTTCGGTCAGCAACTGGGATAGACAGGTTTCTACCCTAAGGGCGTACTGGCTGACCGGTTCAGTAGTTTGTTGCTTACACTCCTGAAGGTCCATTAACAAGTGGGCGTAGTGTTTCCGCTCACTGAATTGAGTTTTGAGAAATTCTTTGAGTTGTTGCCAGTTATTGAACTCTTTTATGGAGCAAGCTGTTTCAGCTTTGCCCTGGAGTTGGCACAGAATATACTTAAATAAGATGTCTTTTTGAGCTTCTGATGCTAATTCATATGCGTTATTACAGTTTACTAAGAAGGAGTTTAATTTTTCGCGACATTCGTCATATGGCTTAATGAATTTCAAAAGAGTGGAGAGTTCAATTTCTGGCTTAATGACTGCGGCTTTTCTTTTCGTGTTGGACCTGGTAGAAGGACCCTGAGAGGAAGGATGGCCAGGCTGGTTGTCCTCCTCGGTATCAGTAACTGATATTTCCGGCTTTTCGAATTTTGGGCTAGCTGATCTTTCTGCCATTGTAATAAGTATTTAAAGAAAATGCACCAAGATAAATAGTACACTTTATAAAATGGTATACAATAGGCCGCAATAATATCTTGACCGTATAAAAAAAAAATATTATTAATAAATGGAAAACACAATAATGCCCTACTGAAATTTGTCTCGAGCTAAAAATAGAACACAACTTAATTATAATGCAATGACCAAGTACAGAATTAAAGTCACTCACAGGAATGCAGACAGCGATAGCGCGATAGGCGCGAACATTTCTTCGTAGTCGGAGCGTAGTCACAACAGGATACAGCGGGATGCGGAGATAAGTCACGGACCGTCGCGTTGTAGGTATGCTGGTAAGGTATGCGCAGCACTATGTTATGCGCAATAGTGGGTAACCTCACATAGTTGAGCTGGATGTCCGGCTTGAGCTGGGTGACCGGCTGGAGCACTGGCAGTAGGCGATGCCCAGCAGTGGGCCACGAGCTGGATAACTCTTGAGGGATACTGACGTCCAAGAGCTAGACCGGAACTTGACTTCACAGGATACAGAGGATGCGCTGGGGCCAGGCCGGAATTCTATGTAATGCAGGGTACCGTAGATGCGTAAAGGCCAGGCCGGAACTCGGTATTATACACAGGACACAGTGAATGCACTTTGAACTTGCACTTTTGACACACACACACACACACGCGTCGGGTGGATTTTATATACTTTTAAAGGAAAGAGGCGAACCGGGGATTCTAAATTTTTAAATCCCTTGACGCTGCCACCAAATGTTACGAGTCTCTAAGCCAAAGGGTTTTTAAAAAAAGAAAAGAATTAATTAATTTAAGGCAGCCGTCTAGCGAGGTTGGAGGATGGAATGAGACTGGTGCTGGAGGGCTGTGCACTCGGGACTGTGGCCGAAATATGATAATGGTGCACTAAGGGATGCGTTAGATGTGCAATTAAGGGTGCATTACATATATATAACAGCACGCCGTCGATTTTACAGTCTTGAACGAAAATTTAAATCGCACGCAAATGTAAAATTACTTTACGATGAAGTAATTAGAGAATATTTAAATAACGGCTATATATTGTTAGTAAAACATGATCTAAAGGACATGTCACAAGTAGGACAAGCTCGTGAGCGATCCGTTACCTACTATATTCCTCATCATCCTGTGATTCGTGAGAATAAATCAACCACTAAATTACGTGTGGTTTTAGACGCTAGCGCACGAACGGACAACGGTACGTCGCTTAATGAGGTCCTACACGCAGGTCCCGCCCTTCAGGCGGACCTTCTCAACATTTTGTTGAATTTCAGACTTTCATCGGTCGCACGTCTTTTTGACGTAATGGGCCTTGTGGCACCTATCATTTTATACGCCAAGCTGCTAATTAAAGAGCTTTGGCTACTCAAACTCGATTGGGACGATATTCCCCCAACTCGACTTATCCGCTTATGGGAGCAATTTCAGAGTGAGTTGCCCCTCATTTCGCAATTAAATTTTCCGCGTCACGTCGGTGTTGTAGACGGCTGTAAGATATCTTTAGTCGGATTCGCTGACGCCAGCGAAAAGGCTTACGGTGGAGTTGTCTACGCCCACGTTGTTAGACCTGACGGTACTGTGGTCGTGTCGCTGGTCTGTGCTAAGTCCAAACTGTCCCCACTACGGGTAGTCAGCTTGGCCCGCCTCGAGTTATGCGCTGCATTGCTCTTGTCGACTCTACTTAAAAGAGTTTACTCGCTTTACGCTGCTCGACATGCCATTGAGGCTGTCATCGCCTTTTCCGACTCAACAGTGGCGTTGAGTTGGATTCATTCAGCACCACATCGCTGGCACACGTTTGTGGCCAACCGCATCGCTAAAATACATGACAATTTGTCAGCAGATTACTTTTTTCATGTCCGAGGATTGGAAAATCCCAGTGACTGCCTTTCACGCGGCCTTACCCCGGCCCAGTTAATCCAGCATCCTCTGTGGTTAACTGGCCCGCCGTGGCTGGCATCGCATCGCTCTGAATGGCCTATTAAGCCTTTCACATCCAGTGAGTCACAGGAGCTTCCCGAAATGAAGCCAGTCGCTCTACCTGTGCTCTCACACGCGAATTCGAACGGAACTATTCCGTCTGAGAATATATTATACGCTAGAGCTGCTAGATTTTCTTTCTGGCAAAAATATTTAAAAGCAATTTGTTTTGTTTATAAATTCGCAAAACGACTCCCTAGAGGACCTATTACCGCGTCTGATTTAGATTTCGTCGAAACTGTCGTATGGAAACTGGTACAAGGGGTTCATTTCGCATCTGAGATCCAACACTTGTCTCGCAAACAACTTTGTTCTAAACAAGTGCAGAGACTGAGCCCATTTCTTCATAATGGACTTATTCTAGTTGGAGGTCGACTCGCGAATTCTGAGTTAGAATTTAACGCTCGTCATCCTATCCTCCTGCCCAGTCAGGATCACATAGTAGAGCTTTTAGTTTCCCATTATCACATATCGAATTTTCATACAGGCCCCAACTTGCTTGTCTCAGTATTAAGGCAGCGCTATTGGATCTTGTCCGCAAGACGTGTTGCACGTCAAGTTACTTATCGCTGTAATATTTGCTTTCGGGCCAAGCCGAAACCTTCATTTCCTGTCATGGCCGAACTTCCACATTTCCGCGTGGAAACCGCCCCTAAAGCGTTCACACACTGTGGCTGTGATTATGCAGGCCCTCTAACCATCACCTCGGTGAGGGGTAGAGGCCAAAAAACCAGAAAAGCATATATTTGCCTATTCACTTGCATGACAACTCGCGCTCTACATCTTGAAGTCGCTTCAGACTTGAGCACAGCGAGCTTTTTGTCAGCTTTCAAGCGTTTTTTGGCTCGCAGAGGCCCAGTGGAAGTTCTGTACACCGACAACGCTACAAATTTTATCGGTGCAAGGTCCTACCTTCGTGAACTTTATCGGTTTTTAACTAAGGAATATAAATCTATATGGGAGAGGGAACTCATTAAACATAGAATTACGGTAAAGACCATTCCTTGTAGAGCACCTCACTTCGGGGGCTGCTGGGAGAGTGAAATTAAGAGTGTTAAGACACATTTACTCAAAGTTATTGGTCAACAAATACTGTGCTTTGATGAGCTTAATACTGTCCTGACACAAGTAGAAGCCTTGTTAAATTCTAGACCGTTGTACCCACTCAGTTCTGATCCTTCAGAACCGACCGCATTAACCCCCGCGCATTTTTTGCATACGAAACCTCTCGTGTTTTTGCCCGCTCGCGACGTCGACGAAACACGCTTGCAACTTGTTACGCGATATGAATTAATGGATAAATTAGTACATTCCTTCTGGAATCGGTGGCGTAAAGAATACTTGCACACCTTACAATCCAGACAGAAGTGGAACACTCCTGCCTTTCCTGTAATAGTCGGCATGGTAGTTGTCTCTATGCAGGATAACGTCATGCCCTTGCAGTGGCCTCTAGGTGTCATTACCGAACTCTTTCCGGATAAAAACGGAATAGCTAGAGTCGCCTCGTTAAAGACTAAAGGCGGAGTTATACTCAACCGCCCAGTTGTAAAGCTGTGTCCTTTACCGACGCAATAGTTAAATTAATGCTTATCTTAGGTTAGGTCATAGTTCATAAGCTTGCACACGCGTGCATTAGATTAGTTTATTCTATCGCTATTATACCGCTCCGCAGGGTCGTAACTGACTCATAGATTCAGGTAGAGTTTGTGACGATGTGCAACCCACAACTAGTTCACTAGTTTATTTGATTATAATTTTTTTCTCTCTTTCTTTTCGCTTCCCTCTTTTGTTGGGTTTTGAAAGTAGGTTCTTTCAAGCCGGGGAATGATGGTTGCGCCAAATAGTTCAAGCAAAATCTCACTAGATGTCGTAACTGTCCTTGAACCCCGATTCAAAAGTTTGACAAGCCTGCGCGCCCACGCCACGAGGGGGGTGGCTAGTAACCTCCGTACCGCCGTCGCGCGAGGTGATCTCCAGAGGTGACACGATATGTCCTTCTGCTGCTTGTGACTTCATACGCTGTGAAGTTTGCTTGCCCGCTTAAAATCCGCAAGGCTGACTAAATTGGCCAGGGTGACCGACCCACCGCTCATGATAAATAACCCATGAACTTTATATACGTATAGAAGGTGAAATTTAAGAGTGTGCCGACTGCAGCTGTCGTAAGCTGATGCTGGTTTCCTGGTTTCCTGAGAGGCTGGTCTGCGAACTGGTAAGTCACTTTGGGGTCGGGATATCCTGAACAGATACGAACGTTTAAGAGATTTGCTTGAATTACGAAGGGAATTTTTGGGTCCATAAGAATCCGCAGCCGCTAAGAGACGCAGCACGCCGCGGCGTCTCCAGTACTTATTAGAATCACTACGTGACATCGATACCAAACAATAATCCAGTTTGTCTAAGCCATTCTTAAAGTAACGTAAGTAAACCCAGCATGATTGCAAAGCACGTTTTTATTTTATAAGAAAATACTTATGCATTGGGTTTTAATTTTACGAGAACATATATCATTGTTTTTAATATTTGTGACTCATCAAATCAGGCGTTTGCCTGTTGACCCGGGGGTCGTGGGTTCGATTCCCACCGGGAGCATACTTTGTTTAGTTGTTTCCAGTTTGGTTAGGACATTGCAGGCTTGAATCACCTGATTGTCTGATAATAAAGATGATTCCGTGCTTCGGAAGGCACGTTAAGCCGGTGGTCCCGGCTGCCATCTGGTAGTCGTTAATGGAACCACGTCAGAGGCCGAGAGGCGGTTCCGAAGAACTCTGACACCAGGGTGTGCATGGTCGATTGACCGTGACACCTACCCGAAATGATGAATGATGATGATCAAATTAGAGTATTAATGCATTAAATTTTTATTTTACCAGAAAATAAATCAATGTTTTTTACATTTAAGACTCATCGAATTAGAGTTTTCGTCTTAAGTTCTACCTTTAGCTGTGTTTTAACACTAAGAATAATACCTACTAAAAATAATGAAGTAAAAAACAGTAGGTAGGATGGTTTTCATCATAGTTCAGTGTGGTACTCATTATGCTACTATACTATAGCATGACCATAACTGCTTTTCTAATAACGATAAGATGTTAAGCGTAGCGATATTATGTGCGATTTTGTACACCTGTTTTAAAATTTTGTACACTTTCAGTTTCGTAGATATTCAATGTCCTGCTAGAAAGCATACTGCTTAGTATGACCAAGCGTAACCTATTATGATTTTCAACTAATTAAAATTATTTGTACTCAAATAATGACTTTTCTGTTACAATTTTATGAAAGAAAGTTACAGGATTCTTACCGATTTCGCAATATTGGTTTGTGTTGTTTTTGGTTTATTATAAACAATATTATTTAAAACAGAGGCGACTTTTTATATATATATTTTTACTATAAAAAGTAAAATTTGGTTCACCCGACTACCCATGTAACAAATAGCGCCTAATGGAGTGCCAACAGAGCCATTAGTTAAGCTGTGATTTTTGAGAAAGTTATATTCTTAGATTATAAATCTTAGTGGGTAAATAATTGTTTATACAGAATGTTAGGGTAAACACCGTTGTCCTTCAAACCTCAATCAGCTCATCAAAATGAACAACTTTTCCTATGAGACCAATGCTGGAAAATAAATTTTCGCCATTTTCATGATAAATCGTTCGACTGGCCCGGCTATTTCTATGCAATGTCGATTTTTGTTCCCAGCATTGGTCCCATCATTTCTACGGGCTTATTTGAATTGTTTGAGGAACAACGATGATTACCCTAATATTATGTATATTTTGATTTAACTGACCCAACCCAAAAAGGGAGTGAAATGATTTTAGGGTCCATGTTTTCTTTGTATGTATTGTGTAAGCTCTTTATTCGACCATAACTTCGTAATGCGTTAGCAGATTCAACGTGTTATGAGGAGAGAGAACCCTTACATTATTTCAAATGACAAATTAAAAATTTGGAAGGATACAATTTCGTGCTTTTTTATTTATAAATCTAATTTAAGAAATTTAAAAAGAAGAGTACAGACTCATACAAATTATTATAGTTTGTATTTTGTTTTTAGTTTGTATTTTTAGTTTTATGTCTTTGTTTTGTGATTTCTCTGCTAATATAGGTAGATTAATTATATTTATGAATTGGTACGAAAGAGCAGAGCATACTGGTACACGTATTTTATGACTTAAAAGTTTAAAAATTGTTAACGTAATTAACCTAAATAAATTATTTTATTTTTATTTTAATGTGTGAACTAGTTTTGCGCCGCGCTCGACGTTGCTTACCAGGACTGAGTATGGCTTCTCTTAGAATAAATCTTAGTTATTCCCAGCTCCCGTAGAACAAAGTTAAAACAAATCACCTACGGGTTCCGAACTGATGAGTTTTCTTACCCAACTACTTCAAGTTGCGCACCCTGAAATTTTGTTTAAGTTGTATTTGGCTTTCGATTAAATTTATATAGGTATTAAAACAATCCGTTTCGTGTAAACAATGTATCCCACCAAAAACATTATGTAAAAGACTAGCCAAGTCTCGTGGAGCTGCTTGTTTATCTCTAAAAAGTAATGAAATCTAGACAAAGTCGTGCCAAGCCTAAGGTTCCTTACTGCGATTTCTTTATTATTATAGTTAATGTTGTGTAACTTGGCCGTTGAACATTCTTTATACGTTAGTGGGTACAAGTCAATTTTGTGTGCACGTAATGTTATATCTGTTGTAATGTAACTATGTACCCATGTTTGTTAAGCGAGATAATAGCCCATACTGGTATTGGTAATTGGACGCTAGTATCTCATTTAAGGCTGTTGTTGATTGTGCAACATATGCATTCAGCATCGATCAACGTTTTCCAAGTGGCAATTTTCCATCGTCAATGGGTAGCGGTTCTGGCGATAGATTGTTGCAATGGTGTCATGGAGCACCTGGTTTGTACCCTTGTGTACTCTTCAACGGCCAAGTCACAAAACATTAACTATAATAATAAAGAAATCGCAGTAAGGAACCTTAGGCTTGGCACGACTTTGTCTAGATTTCATTACTTTTTAGAGATAAACAAGCAGCTCCACGAGACTTGGCTAGTCTTTTACATAATGTTTTTGGTGGGATTTCACTTCTTTTTGTAGAAGCCCACGTTTCTATTTATTTATTTTATTAGATTTTCTTATTTGACACAGTTTTTTCTTTTTATGAGTAGTTTTTTTTATCATTACAAATCTTTCTTTTCTTTTTTTAAATGACTATGTAGCTGGCTCCAAGTGAGCTTTCGCTACTTCAACGGTGGCGAGAGCAGAGTACCTACGCTCAGCCTATAAAGACAATATCACCAAAGGCCCCCCAGGAAGGACGGACCTCGGCTTTGGGCTTTGCCTGTGTGCGCAAGGTTTGGAGAGAATGCAAATTCTCATATTGCCTGATGGGCCGCGTATACAAATACATGCATGCAAAGCCTGAAGGGCCAATCTGAGAATCAACGGCAAAAGCCTTTGGAGAGCAGCAACTCTCATCTTTTGCACTATGGGCCGAAAGCTACGTTGCCAGAAGGGCCTATCCTGGGTGCAAGTCACCCGGGACCGCCGGGCGGTCACCAGTAATCGGAGCTAATCCTACTCTACGCACTTTGTTCCGGTCGCTAGTGCGAGGGGGTCGGATAGTGGGATTCCTCTGGCTATTCGGAGCCGACGAGGATCAACGGGATCGTCAAGTACGTTCCTAGGACGTCTACGACGTAAGGTCGTATCGTATAAGTTGGGGGAGTAGTTAGCGGCTTGCACCACTAACCACTGGTTGGGGTGGCGTGCGGCATTCTCAAAGAAACGCTTGGAGGCGTTTTGAGATAGCCGCGGATGGACGGGAAATCTAAGTCACGGTGTAAGTCTGTCATGCGCAAGTACCGATAATTGCCCGTGTCACGTTGGATGAAACGATTCTGCAAACGTTGCAGTCGTAGGATGTGGGAGGGACGGATATGGGAAAAGACTACGCCGGCGTAGGTCATGATAGGGCGGACGCAAAGCTTATAATAATAATAATAAATCTTTATTTTCAGACATTTGTCCATTGTGTTAGTAACAATTGGCTTACGTCTAAGGTTAGTACTAAATGATATTTATGTAGGCTATAAAATTAAGATATGGTAGTGGAGCTGCCCATCTAACCGCAATGCAAACTATTCCAGTGCATCAGCAGTGGACTGCTCCATATATCCGCAATCATCTTCAGGATGCTATTGGAGTTGTCACGCAGCCGCCTGAGCATGGAGGCACACCGTTTGCGAATAATAGCGTGAAAGCCATCTGTATGTGCCTCCGCAAACATGCACTACAGCGTCTAGACAGCCCCATCAGCGCCCTGAAGGAATTGTTATATTGAACTCTCAGGGCGTTGTATGCTCGCTGCGTGTAGTTATAGAGTGTCAGCTTATTTCTAAGTGACATCTTAGCATTTTTTTCTTTTATTTATGGCTTCACGCGTACGCATTTAGCCAGTATCAAGTATAAATGAGTTTTCTTGCGCTTTTTCTAAGTCTTATTATCAATGAAACGATGGTGTAGTTAATTTCATTAATTCTACGGAGCCCCTGGCGACATTTCCCAAGAATCCACTGCCTTGATCACAGACGACGCAACGAGGCGAGGCGGTCCACCACCCCGCTAAGTAAATCTCACTACAGCCGCACTGTGACAGTTTATTTCAGTTATTCCATACATTATTCAAATTCTCATATTGCCTGATGGGCCGCGTATACATGCATGCAAAGCCTGAAGGGCCAATCTGAGAATCAACGGCAAAAGCCTTTGGAGAGCAGCAACTCTCATCTTTTGCCTTATGGGCCGAAAGCTACGTTGCCAGAAGGGCCTATCCTGGGTACAAGTCACCCGGGACCGCCGGGCGGTCACCAGTAATCGGAGCTAATCCTACTCTACGCACTCTATTCCGGTGGCGAGTGCGACGGGGTCGGAAAGTGGGATTCCTCTGGCTATTTGAAGCCGAAGAGGGGTCGGGGCGGACTTGTGCGATGTCAATAGGATCATCGGGATCGTCAAGTACGTTCCTAGGACGTCTTCGACGTAAGGTCGTATCGTGTAAGTTCGGGGAGTAGTTAGCAGCTTGCACTACTAACGGATTGGGGTGGCGTGCGGCTTTCTCAAAGTAACGCTTGGAGGCGTTTTTGAGATAGCCGCGAATGGATGGGAGATCTAGGTCACGGTGTAGGTCTGTCATGCGCAAGTACCGATGGTGACTCGTATTTGTGGCACGGGTGACGAAGCGGTTCTGCAAGCGTTGCAGCCGATCGATGTGGGAGGGCGCGATATGGGAGAAGACTACGCCGGCGTAGGTCATGATAGGGCAGACGCAAAGCTTATAGAGTGTCAACTTATTTCTAAGTGAAATCTTAGCATTGCCTATCATGGGGTGGAGACCGCCTAATACGAAGGCGGCATGGTTGCGGACTTTGGTGATGTGGGGGCCGAAGGTCATCGCGCTATCGAATACGACTCCAAGGTATTTAGCCTTGCCTGCCCACTGAATGGGCTTTCCGTACAACGATACTGATCCTAACGAGGGGAGTTCTGCTCCGGACATGGTGATTTTTCGACGTGACACAGCTTTAACGCGGCCGGTTGCCACTTCGCCATATAAGGTTATCGAAAAAAAAACGTAAGCGCGTTTTAAAATACAGTCACCGCCATCTAGCGACGTGTGCGGGTATCACCTCCACTATTCATCCATGCAATATATTTTGACCAAATTTTGAGCGAAATTAATATTTTAAAATAGTGTAATTTGTTTGTTTAATTTGTGTAATGTTCGAGTAGAATAAAGTTAATCGTTCAACTATTTCTTCTTGTAAACTTGTAAGTATAAATATAAAAGCCAGTCTAGTTTTATCAAGAGTTTTCCTTTAATTTTATTTATATGCGTATTAAAAGCAGAAGGGGAGGCATTCGTCCCACCGGTGGGACGCTATAGGCTAGATTAAATAAGAAGATGTGTCCCACTACGCTGGAATTTTGCAATGACCAATAGTAGAAGGTGGCATTACCATATCTCTAATACAGCTGAGGGTTATTCATCAGATACTTCAGACCTTCGATTTTTGACATCAAATGAAGCAGCCCACCATGTTGAATATTTTTTGTAAAGGCGGTATGTCGATCTGTAGTAGTTTGGTTGGGCTCTTGTGTTTTCTGAGCAGGGTCACCAGGTACTCCAGATCTTCGATTATCCTAGTTTTTAAAGTTTTCCCTTTATGTGGCCATTAAACCCTAACTCTATACCAAATTTCAGCTCTCTGAGTTCATGGGAAGTACTAGTTCTATTTTGATGATCATGAGTGAGTGAGTGAGTGAGTGAGTGTCATAAATGCGAAACTTTGCTTTCGCTTAACTTCGGAACTAAATGACCTACAGACTTGAAATTTTGGATTTTAAGTATGTGATTATAGCTTACTAGATGACGAAAATTTCTGCGTTCTGGTCTTATCCAAAGGTTCTCAACCAGGGGCCTGAAAATGCGGCGAAATGGTTCCAGTAAAGGATGGTACGGCAGTGTTTGCTTCGCGCTCGACTTGGCGGGGGCACTGCCGTGCCCCCCGATTCGGAGCCATTCAAGCACCTAGGGACCAAGTCTGGATTGAGTTTCTTTTGGCGTATTCTTCTCACCAGTAGTCGTTCCGAAACGATAGAAGTATAAATTTCGAGTTTGTATATAAAATAAACGAAATAAAAATATGACGTTAAAAAATAGATATTATGTATATCCAATTTTGAATAACAACAAGATTCAGGTGTTACTTTGCGGAAGTCAAAGCTACATTTACTTTGAGATAATTTTGGCTGAAGTACGGAAGTTAATTGTCTCAAAGTAAAAATCTTTGACTTAGACATTTAACTCAGAAATTAAAGCTATTAAATAGATAGTGATTCAAGGGTTTTCTAGGCTTTTTCTCTTGTGCCATTACAAAACCTCATTTCTCAAAATAATGAGATTCTGTATTACATACGCGTTAACAACTAAAGATAGCCTTTATAAGTTACACACGCACATTAATTCTATTCTAGGTATTTCAGTCTTGTCGATATTTAGAAAGAGTCTTTGTAAGTTAAAAACTAAAGACAGTTTAATTGTCTTGTATTCGTTTGAACAAATGGAATGAAATCTCCACATTATTAACTACTTGAACCGCTGCCAGGAAAGCGTTCGGGAAATCGTTGTTATTTCTGAATGCTCTTAGACGCTCGCAGTAGATACTTTATCAGTAACAAGACCATTGTTCTATTAACAATGGCAATGCCGCTTGGCGAAAACTGTTTCAATGATTATTTCTTTAAATGTATTTGATTTGTCATTTATACATACGATTGTAATGTAATGTAGCAGTTTTGTATCGAATAAAATATGACATAATATTTTTTTTCGTATATGTGTAAAACAAGTAACAAATAAATTAAAAATTTAATGCAATCCCGGACACAAAATGCGCTTTATCTTGTTGACGGCTGGACCGATTTTGTTGAAACATGTCTAAGAACCATTGCTAGGAAATCTGCTTCTACCTTTAACCTGCCTTTAGGGTGTCAAAGATCATCATCATCATCATCATTTCGAGTAGGTGTCACGGTCAATCGACCATGCACACCCTGGTGTTAGAGTTCTTCGGATCCGCCTCTCGGCCTCTGACGTGGTTCCTTTAACGTCTACCACATGGCAGCCGGGACCACCGGCTTAAAGTGCCTTCCGAAGCACGGAATCATCTTTATTATTAGACAATCAGGTGATTCAAGCCTGCAATGTCCTAACCAAACTGGAAACAACTAAACAAAGTATGCTTCCGGTGGCAATCGAACCCACAACCCCCGGGTCAACAGGCATACGCCTTAACCACTGGACCACGGAGGCTGTCAAAGATAGAAACACGGAAAGATACATAAACAAAATTATAACACCCTTCTTTCTACGTCAGAGTTTATTAATCGTTACTTCTCAACCAGACAGTGTGTACTTTTCTTATGCATGCTGTAAAGTTGATAAAGTTTCTTAGTTTCTTACGGCCGATTTCCCATCTGACGACAATCTCCTAAAAAATCTTAGCGCTTTTTACCCGGTAACGGAGAAGCCAAATGGAGGATGTGTATGTATATGAGTTTGTTTCCTCGTTTTGTTTCCTTATCAACCGCAACTTAACATATGACATTTCGTTAAATACGTCCTGTTCCTTTAAAATAATAACTAAGTTTCTGACCATCTGCCGGCTATGTAACATCACCAAAATGGCGCCCTCTAGAATACAAAAAGTAGTTAACTTCAAAAGTTAAAATGTATGTTTTTATATACTATTATACGAAATAAAAAATGGTGAAAAAAATTGACACGTGCGGGATTTAAACAATCGACCTTAGGTCTATGTACGACCTACGCTCTGCCATGAATTTTTTTTTGATTTCAAATTAAAGATATTTCTATATAAATTACAAAAATATATAATTTACTCACATAACATTATCATCTTATCATGAAATTCCAAAATAAGGCCCGGAATAAAGTTTTCGGTGTAGGTAAATAGACGGTCGTTGTCACTGCATTCGCTTCGTAAACGTAAATATATATTTTTTTTTCTTTTTTTTTCAATTTTAAATAACTCAAAGTTTATGTTTTTCATAAACCATGTTCATTTCAAAAATTGTCTTTATTTATTTTTTATGATTTAAATATAGGTTATCTCAGATTGCTAATAGCTTAAATGCATCTTTAATGTATAAAATTAATTATATTTTGTGTGTTGATAGAAGTATACTTTGTTTAGTTATTTCTAGTTTGGTTAGAACATTGCAGGCTTAAATCACCCAAGTGTCTGATAATAAAGATGATTTCGTGCTTCGGAAAGCTCGTTTAGCCGTTGGTCCTGGCTGCCATCTGGTAGTCGTTAAAGGAACCACGTCAGAATCCGAGAGCGGTTCTAAAGAACTCTGACATCGGGATACGCATGGTCGATTGATAGTGTCACCTACACGAAATGATGATGATGATCTACTGACAGGATAAGTGGGACACAATAGATACAGTGTGGATATTGAACACTTGCAGAGGACGAGGCAGACTTAGGAGATGCTGCTGTGACGCAAACGATAAAGATTGGCGGACTGTAGTCTTTGAGAAGATTACCATTTGCAAACCTAAAGGAGAGACCTTCGCCTCGGAGTAGGACACACAAATAAGCTCATAAAAACAACAAATTAGTAGTTTAATAAATAGAATGGTTCGTACTCCTAATAATGCTGCCTCTGGAGCACATTAATATGAAGGGAGAGGTTTCATAAATCCGGGATAAATCCAAACGCTGTCCTTAAATTGATCTAAGTTTGGAAAACTCCTTACAGACTGCATATTATAACAATAGATCGACCCTAAAATTTTAAGGCAACCTATTTGTACAGTCAGCCAACGAGATACCTGACCCCGTCATGTACCTATATCTTGAATTATCTCTCTAACTAAAAGTAATATTAACATGAAAATATTATATTCAGAAAGATTTTAATTAAGACTTTCTGAATATACTATTTTATGTTAATATTACTTTTAGCATAAGAGATAATTCAAGATATAGGTAGATGACGGGGTCAGGTATCACGTTGGCTGACTGTATATGTGTTTTTAAAATTAGAAACATTTCACAAAATCCTTGCTTTTGAGTTTGTATGGAAAATAAAGACGTGAGAACAATCCAAAAGATGACAATTCCTAATTCTAAGAGCATTCCGTGATATAAGTGCATGAATAAAAAGATGCAATTCTGCTCGGACACTATTGACGATGTTGAAGCATTATTTTTACACGACTGCCAAAATAGGAGTGTATTGTTTTTCGGGTTCATCCAACCATCTGGTCGGTGGGTCTCCAACGCTTCGCTTGCCGGTACGTGGTCGCCATACAAGCACCTTTCTGCCCAATCGGCCATCGGTTCCTCGCGATATGTATGTATGTGAGTTTATTTATTTCATTATAACTTCTAAACGTCTCAACTGATTTAGACGTCATTCATCATTTTCAGCCCACATCAGCCCACTGCTGGGCATAGGCCTCCCTTTTTTTACGCCGTTCTCTACGGTCCTGTGCTAGCCTCATCCACTGTTTTCCACTTAGCCTCAATCACCGCGGCGAATTTGTTCATCACATATTATAGGTACACGCATTCGAAGCATGCGTAATCTCCATTACTACCCACTGTTTAGAAGTGTGGTATCCAACTTAATTCATATCAGATGAATTGAAAGTTGATTAAAGTGGAGAAAGGTGATTTGAAGCTACGGCAGCTCAGTGGTTGAGAGCATCGACGGGCTAGATGTTGAAGGTTGTAGGTTCAAATCCTACCTGTGGCGAATTTTTTCATCAAATATTTTCGATTTTAATTTTAAACCGAGCATTGTAATGCTATTAATATAATTAAATGTATGTATTTGTTATAAAATATAGTATGGTTGAGTTAGTATCCCATAACACAAGTCTAGAACTTACTTTGAGGCTAGCTCAATCAGTGTGATTTGTCCGTATATATTTATTTTATTTAAAGGTACGTTAACACTACTGTATTTTCTTCAATTATCATCGCTGATTTTTTAGAAAATATTGTTAGAAATTTGCAACCAACAATCCAAACGCGTCTCATAGGGATGTTTTCCAGATGTTCTTACCCTCACTAAAAATTATATAACTTTGGTTATAGTATCAAGCTTGATTTTTATATAAAATAATAATCATAATGTACGAGAGTGAAGTCATTATTCGTAGTGTGAGCGAGATATCTATAAAAATTATGTCCACTATCTTACATACTAGATCAACATCGTTTTGACCCTAAAATACGTTAAAAAAGACATTGGTGTCGAATTTTCATAAAAACTGTGGTCGACCATATTGGATTCCTAAATTTTGATACTAAAACTAACTAAAATATTTGAAAGATTATTTATGCAGTTCGTACTAAGCCAAGCTAGTTTAATCTTTAGGTACTAAAAAGATAAAAGTAAATGATATTATTTTAAAAATAAGAATATACTAACTTTAAAACTGAACCCTCATTTATCTAGTAATTCATTCATTTTCGTGTAGGAGTCACAGTCAATCGACCATGTACACCTGGTGTCAGAGTTCTTCGGAACCGCCTCTCGGCCTCTGACGTGGTTCCTTTAACAACTATTAGATGGCAGCCGGGCCCAAAGGCTTAACGTGCCTACCGAAGCACGGAATCATCTTTATTATCGGACAATGAGGTGATTCAAGCCTGCAATGTCCTAACCAAACTGGAAACAACTAAACAAAGTATACTTCCCGTGGGAATCGAATCCACAACCCCCAGGTCTACAGGCAAACGCCTTAACCACTGGACCACTGAGGCAGAATTCATCTAGTGACTGAAACTTACATCATATAGTGCTTCATTATTTCCAATTTAAAAAAAAAACAAATAGATACATGATTCCATGCAGACAGAAAAAAAATAATTATACACTAGAAAATTTGTATGTGAAAAGATTTGATTATTTGACAAAGAGCTTAATCGTGTACCTGCTGGATCAACAAATATCTAGGATTACTTTTTATATCGAACATAGTCACGGCAAAATATAGCATATACACGGTAAAATTTTGATCATTCTGGACCCTTGAAGGGGTGATTCAGCCCATCGATATGAATTACTTTTCCTATGGAACTAATGCTGGAAACTCAAAAAAAAAATGGGCAGTTCCATACAAAAAAATATGGCCGCCTAGTCAATTTGTATGGTAACGTCAAAATTTTTTTTGAGTTTCCACCATTGGTCCCATAGGAAAAGTTGTTTATATCAACGGGCTGAATCACACCTTTACGGGTCCAGAACGATAAAAATTTTACCGTGTATAATCAAGCTTTAACCATACGAATAATTGACATTATAAAAAAATATATCCACTTCCATGTTGATTAAATATTTATGTTAGAAATTAGTGTAATTAATTAGCCGTGAGCTTTAGCGTTCTCATCATGGTCCAGGATCCCCAAAGGACCATGGGATTATGCAGTTAAGTACCGGATCCAATTAACTCTAAGACCCGAGTACGTACCTGCCATTATGTACGTACATATTTAGCATCTAGTAGGAAGTCACTTTAGAGACGTTTATCCTTACTAATATTATAAATGCGAAAGTGAGTTTGTTTGTTTGTTTGTTTATTTGTTTGTTTGTTTGTTTGTTTGTTTGTTAGTGGCGTGAAAGCACGCCGTAACTACTTAACCGATCATCATGAAATTTTGCATACAAGTTCTCTGGAGTGCGGAGAAGGACATAGGCTACCTTTTATCCCGGGAAAAAGTACTATTCCCGAGGGATCGACATTGACGCGGGCGGAGCCGCGAGCGAAAGCTAGTATTTTTATAAATAGGTTATTTCTGTTAGGTTACGAGTATTAATGGCAAGTGGCGATGAGGATACGAGTAGTAACCAATCAATATTTTAGTTCCATCTTTGAAACAATTTTTTTAAGCCTACAATAAGGTACATACGTTGTATTAAGTAGTGTCAGTTGGTGTTTTATATTCAAAAGCTCTCCATAGTGAATGACATGGCAGGCAGCCTGAGCTAGGCTTCGGTGGTCACGAATTGCTCTCGTTAAGGCCGAGGGTGTCGTTACGCCAACATTTGCATGCGTGGGCAGCGATGCAGGATGCCAAAAGTATAGCCTACCTTAGTAGTAAGTACCTAAAACACTTTTTTTTAAAACATTGTTACTTGACTGCCTTGGCAACAATTTGAAGACTTGGGAGCTGTAGGAATGCTTACGATACCCTATACGTTCAAATCCGTTGAGGCGCATTTAAAAGTATAGACGTACTTACATAAATATTATTTGTGACGTTCCTCGGGTAAAAGTACTTTATGGACGCTGGTGCTTAAGACGTTTAGAAAAACTATTCAAACATAGTTACTTAGTTTAAATAAACACAATGTCATAAGTGCCAACGTCCATAAGGTACTTTTATTCGTGGAACGCCACATTTTTTTGTTGAAAATTTTTTGCATATATACTTGATCTATAAAAAAAAACATTTTTTAAAGCCTATAATAAGGTAGTGTGTCGAATTAAGTAGTGTCAGTTGGTGTTTTATATTCAAAAGCTCTCCATAGTGAATGACATGGCAGGCAGCCTGAGCTAGGCTTCGGTGGTCACGAATTGCTCTCGTTAAGGCCGAGGGTGTCGTTACGCCAACATTTGCATGCGTGGGCAGCGATACAGGATGCCAAAAATATAGCTTACTGTAGTAAGTACCTAAAATACTTTTTTTTTTCAGAACATTGATACTTGACTGCCTTGGTAAAAATTTGAAGCCTTGGGAGCAGGGATGCTTACGATACCCTATACGTTCAAATCCGTTTAGGCGCATTTAAAAGTATATACGTACTTACATACATACATATTGGTGACATTCCACGAATAAAAGTACCTTATGGATGCTGGCGCACAAGGTACCTATACTGGCGGTACGTCACATTTGTTTGTTGAAAAAAATCTTGAATATAGACTTCATCTTTAAAAAAACATTTTTTAAGTCGATTTAAGTATGTGAATGACAAGGCAGGCAGCGTGAGCTAGACTTCGGTGGTCACGAATAGCTCTCGTTAAAGCCGAGGGTGTCGTTACGGTAACATTTGCATGCGTGGGCAGCGATGCAGGAAACTTACAGCTTTCCGGCAACCAGCAACCTGTAACCACTTCGTTAAAGTTTTATGTATGATTGCTTCGAAAGGCAAGTTGTCTGTGCCAACTGCTATAGTGAAAATTATAACTCCATTTTTAGTCAATAAAATTTTTGAAATAAAATGTTTTAGAATAGCAATTATATAAATATAGGTAACAAACATCATTTAAATATCAAGATAATAAAATATGCCTTTTTCAAAATTTTATTGTCAGAGACTCGGCAAATTCTATTAAGTTGTATCTGCGTTATTTAATAGGCATAAGGATAACTTAAGAAATCTTAGCCATACGAAAATAAAAAATTGGAAAAGTCCTTAACATAAACTTTGTCCCGAGATTTAACAAAATCTTCATTTTCCTATCCCAACAATAAGTTACGTACGTCGTATTGTTCCAAGCCGACATTCCAGAACTCTTCAAACAAACATTGGATCCAGCTATTCCAGAACATTCCACACGACGTCCTCGGAATCCCATTGTGGGACGTATAAAGAGCTACTTATAGGACAAAGAGATAGTTGCTCTGAATCCGCGGAAAGAATAAATTACACTCGAGCGAAAGAGCAAGATGACGTCACACGTCCGAGGACAGCTGGCCACCCAGATGTTGAAATGTAAAGTCGATGCGGTATTTTCTTTTTGAATTTGTGAAAATTATATTATTATTTTGGCTAGCTCCGTGGCGCAGCGGTCAACACGAGAATGCCCGGGTTCGATCCCCAGTCAAGATGGAAAATGCTCTTTTTCAGATTGGCCTGGGTCTTGGATGTTTAACTATATATGTATTTGTTATAAAATATAGTATCAGTGAGTTATTATTCCATAACACAAGTCTCGAACTTACTTTGGGGCTAGCTCAATCTGTGTGTTTTGTCCGTATATATTTGTATGAAATATAGAACATTTTTTCTTTCCTTTCGAATTATATATGAGTTGCTCGCACTGCAATGATCATCGTGCTTTGCACTTCGGATCGAGAAGAAATTGTAGAACTACATCTGGCGCACGCACAGATCGTGATATAATCTTCAACAGCTGCAATCAGCTTGCATTAAAATCAAAGAACCTGTAATGTACACGCATCAACCTTCTCGCATCGTCTTTCACCTAGGGAACCGTACGGCTTCAACAGTGTTGTTTTTTTTTTAAATATCTATATAGCTAGTTTAAAGTGAGCTTTTGCTACTTCACCGTTCCGTTCGAGGCGCGGGCAGAGTGCCCACCTATATAGGCAACATCACTTAAGGGCCCTCAGGAGGGACGAACCTCTGTTTTGGGCATTGCTTGTGTGTGCCGGCTTGAAGCAAACTATCATATCGCCTGATGGGCCAAATTGAGAGACGTTGTTGAATCGGAGGTTATATTTATGCTATCAAACGCTGCAACGCGGTTCAGAATCGTTCAACGCCATTTAGTTTGCGTTTTTTAGCTCTATACATGATACTGATACTAAATTGAGAATATTTAGTTTTTTTTCTGTATGTATCTATGTTTCTACATAAGTCTTAAAGGAATAAACTGAATTTTATGAAACTTGGTTGATATACATTTAGGCGTACGAGACTCAGGATAGGCTACTTATTTTATTTCTACTGTCATGATAAGACGTAGAAATGTACGCAAACTAAGTCGCGGGCACTGCCAGTTACTTATAATTTTTTTGTCGCATATGTATGCAAGGATCGCACTCCTTTTCTTTTATTTTTCGTTAAATAACCGTACCTAGTTTCCTTTCACAATTTCGTGGGAAGTTCCTATTACTACATCTGGCGCGCGCACAGAGCGTGATAATCTGCAACAGCTGCAGTCAGCCTGCATTTAAATCTAAAGCGACTGTAATGCGCCTGCATCCGTGCGGAATATAAAATCTTATATCTGCAGGAATACGCCGCTTGACTTCAGTTGTAGGTATTTCGCTCGGAGTCGAATATGTTGCGTCTTACAATAATTTCTGACCGACATATTCGTTAATATACTTTTATACTCGACAAAATTTTTGCTCAACTTTCGAAACAAATTTGATCCGTAACGGCCAATTTTTTTAATCTCGTTATCACTTTATGACTCCACGTTTTATTCAACACTTGAACATTGTTGCCTCCGTTTTATACTCACTGACTTATATACTTACCTAAATTTCAAAACTTATTTGATCCGTAACGTATATATCTTTGTAACTCGTCAGCACATTCTGTCTCCGCGTTTTATTCAAAACTTGTAATTTGTTGACTCCATTTCATATAAGGAATTTGCCCGGCTAATTTTATATTCGTAAAGATTGTAACTTATTAGATCCACTTCCTTTTTTTAAATCTCGTTATCACTTTATGACTCCACGTTTTATTTAACACTTGAACATTGTTGCCTCCGTTTTATACTTACTGACTTATATACTTACCTAAATTTCAAAACTTATTTGATCCGTAACGTATATATCTTTTTAACTCGTCAGCACATTCTGTCTCCGCGTTTTATTCAAAACTTGTAATTTGTTGACTCCATTTCATATAAGGAATTTGCCCGGCTAATTTTATATTCGTAAAGATTGTAACTTATTAGATCCACTTCCTTTTTTTAAATCTCGTTATCACTTTATGACTCCACGTTTTATTTAACACTTGAACATTGTTGCCTCCGTTTTATACTTACTGACTTATATACTTACCTAAATTTCAAAACTTATTTGATCCGTAACGTATATATCTTTTTAACTCGTCAGCACATTCTGTCTCCGCGTTTTATTCAAAACCTGCACTTTGTTGACTCCATTTCATATAAGGAATTTGCCCGGCTAATTTTACATTCTTAAAGATTGTAACTTATTAGATTCACTTCCGTATGTATACAAAGGCGGGGGAAACATTGACTAATAATAAAGTACTGATAAAAATAACAAAGCGAGCAGATCCGATGGCCGGTGGGGCAGAAAGGTTCTCGAATGGTAACCACGTACCGGCAAGCGCAGCGTCGGACACCCATCGACCAGAAGGTCGGACGACCTGACTAAGGTCGCAGGAAGATGCTGGAAGCACGCGGCTTTCTACCAGTCGTATTGGAAATCCTTGGGGGAGGTCTATGTCCAGCCGTGGACTTCTTGCGGATATGATGATGATGCCAAAAATAATAGATACCCAGACAGAACCAGTTGCAAAGAAAATGAAAAAGTGAATGAGAGAGACATCAAGAATAACAGCAACTAGAGTGAGAACAGTTGACAAACTGAAACACACCTGTCTGTAAACAAATTGCACAAATCTATATAGAGATATACAAAAAGAGAAAAATCATCAGAAAGATATAATGCAAGTGACTACAAACAAAATGAAATAGTTAAAACAAATACTTTTGGTTCTATGAAATTAATAAGAGTAAAAAATAGGGCAAAGATTAGTATCAAATACTGAGAGTGATCAATCTTGTGAAGAAAAAGGAAAACATAAACAGAAATAAACAAAAATTATAAATGGTGATGAATTTAATAAATAAATATATAAGGAAGAAAAAAAAGTCCAAAATATACTCAAAAAACTATGATGAAAATGATGAGCAATCAGATGAAGAAGAAGTTGAGAAAAAGATGAAAGAAAACTCAAACCAAACGGAGCAGCATTGCGATTGAATCCGTGATGCAGCACTGAAAATCATTCGCATTGAAGAAAACAATCCAGAAAAAGCTTTGTGTGAAGAAGTATTGCGCAAAGCAGCAGTTTTCTAGAAAAAAGGCATAAAATTATCTTTAAAACGCAACCCTGATATTGTAACACTAATGTGACCTACAAATGTGACACCCCGGATAGTATCTAATTATCTCTGAGCAGTTAATGACAAATCTAGAAAAGACTACTTATTTTTTTACAGTAATAATAACAAGCCGTGAGGTTTCTGGTAGAGTAGAATAGGACCACTCCTAGACTTCCCATGGATGTCGTAAGAGGCGACTTAGGAAATACAAGCTAAACAGAGCTCATAAACATCAATGAAACCTCTCCAACCCGTCTGGCCAGCGAGGAGAGTGTAGGCCAAATCATCTGTGCTCTGGCCAAGTATGGCTCCGGCAGTACAGAGAGAGTCATGCTCCTGCAGTGGAGACTAAAAAGACCTGATGATGATAAATAATAACAAAAAAAAAAACTAAATAATAAATATTATATTTTTCAATTATGCAACAATTTGTTTATTTAAAACTTCGTCAGTTAACCTATTTTGATAATTATTTTATGTAATGTTTATATCAAGCCTGATTAATAATTCCAAAAGTTTGCTTGTACCTATTTTAAAAATTCGAGGCGTGTTGTCTGTATTTATAACTAAATACACTATTCCATTATTACGATTTAATAATGTTATTTTCCAAATTACGTTCCTATCTGAATTGTGAAATTCATGTTTTTTTTTTTGTTAAAATAGTAGAGTACTATCTATTTTCTGACTAGAATTTGGCTCGTTTTTGACCCTTCGTACGGAACCCTTCGTGCGCGATTCCGACTCGCACTTGGCCGGTTTTTATTTTATAAAATGACACATGAACCCGTATTTATATGTCACATTAGAACTAAATATCGTCCTCAGTCAACAAAACGCATGGCTGTCGCAGAATTATAGGTATAAGTGGGCTGCTTCTTGCAACTGGTGTCGTGTTTGTTGTCTTTAGACAAAAAAATAACATCTTGAGGGTCCCGCTTAACAAAAACCGCCAATGTCACAACAGGTAGTCTGGTTTCAGTGCACATACCGTGATAGGCCAGCCTGATGTAACAGGCATAGTGTTTGTTGATTCATCATCAAATACAACCACAGATAAAATCAAAGTCAAATAGAAATATTTATTTAAAGCAAAATACAACTTAAACAAATAAAATAATACATGTGAAATAGACTTTTACAAAAATATAGATACCAAAAGATTTAAAAAACATTTGGGCAAGTAAATATTATAAAGAATATATTTTTTTCCATTAACAAACACATCACGAGCCATGAAAAGAAATGTTCTGAAGTGGCACAAAATAGGGATGTTTGGAAGGAAATGGGACAGACCTTTGCCCAGCAGTGGGGATCACGCGGAGATTAGGGGTTAGTTGTTTTATTAACAACTTCATACCCGAGACGGCTCTGTTTTGTAAGGTTTTATCAGAAGTTCTTATTACCACCCCTCGGCTCCATCTCCAGACCCTGAATATCATGTAGCATGGAAGTGCTTGCTAATACAAATCAAATGAGTCGAAACACGACGAACGTATCTTATTTCGTTGAGGAGTTCCTACGGTCACCTTCTGACTTCATCATCAAACCAGCTACATGATCTTGTCACCGAAGAAACGGGATGCGTGTTTTTTTACGAGTCCACAACGGATATCTTGTTTAGTTTAGTCAGAAGTTTCCTTCACCTTCCGGCCCCATCTCCCCTTTTTTGCCAAGACGCAACTAATGAACACCAACTTAAATGGTTACGAAGCAAAACTCTAACCTACATAGTGAGTAGCCGGCAGAAGCCAATCATAGATACCGACAGGTATGGTGTGCTCTGATTGGCCCATTTGAATCGGAGCAAGAAGTGCTCAAAAGCCAAAAAGGTGGATTTGTATAAAAATTGCGTAATTCTTATTATTACTCGCGTCGACATTTATGGCTCCAATCGGAGTCATATTTTGATGGGCAAACGGCAATGGAGTCAGAATATCAAACCGGAGTCAGAAATGTAAACGGAGTAATTAAGTGCTGCTCGTACGGCACGGTTGAGCCAGGAAGTGCCCATGGGGATATCTATATATATATATATATATATATATATATATATTAAATCATAAGCAAAGAAATATGTTGCGCTTAGTGGTTGAGAGGTTAAGACAGGAAAAATCGGATATCGCTTTACGTAATAAACAGTAAACAAACATTCACACCATGCAAATAGTTCAGTTTACTAGCTAAACATATTTACTTTTTTTTATGTTATAGGACGGCAAACGAGCAAGCGAGTCGCCTGATGGAAAGCGATCAGCGCCGCCCATGAGTGCAACACCAGGGTGTAACAGGAGCTCACTCATCGATCAAAGCATAGAAGCGGTAAAGCTTCTACTCCGACGTCGATTTTCTGTGAGAGTGTGGTACTTCCCCGGACGAGCCGGCCCATTCATGCTACTAGCAAAAATTAATTTTGCCGGTAGCTTGGCTCTACCACTACAAAAAATACATTTACTTGTTAAAATTCTGTTGTATTGGAGGTATTGAAAGAGGTATTTAGAATATATGAACAGAATGGAAACTAATCTTGACCACAGATTTGAAATAACTTTTTTCCCAACCAGGAAATATTTATTACATAAAATAACTTATTGTGAATCTTATTGACGTATAATAAAAAAGCTTATTTTTGTATGGACGGCTAAGCTACTTAAGTCGTGAATTTAGACCCTCAGCCCGACAAATAATTCGCCCCAAAATATTAATATTTTCGAGTACCCTTTTACTTAAGGGCTATTATATATTCTAAGTAGGTACATAATTTATGAATATTTGCTTTTTCAGTACTTCGTCGAGTCCTATTATTGACTTATAAAGGGTAATTCACCATTTTTTCAGACGCACAAGCGAATCGTTATTATTTGTATAAAATAATTATATCTCAAACAAGTACTCATATAAAGGTTATTAACAGAACATTAATAATAAGTAAATTGAAATTAATGAATTCAAATAATGGGTACAATTCAGTACCATGACTCTTAACAACATTCGCCTACAATTTTATATAAAAACATGAAAAAAAAAACCGGCTAAGTGCGAGTCGGACTCGCGCACTAAGGGTTCCGTACATTATATATAAAAAGTTTGAAATTATTAAAAATATTTTTTTAATATGATGTAACTCAAAATTTATGATTTTCGCAATTTTTTCTATATCTGTGCTATAAGACGTTGCTTCTTACCAAATTTCAAGATTCTGAGGTAACGGGAAGTACCCTGTAGGTTTTGATTCCCTTGCAAAAGTCGAAAAAACACGAAAATTTGCAGCATAATCAGCTGTATCTTTTGATTGCGGTGGCTTAGAAGTTTGATTTTTTCACAACTGCAACGGACAGCAGATCTGAGTATTTGATATGAATTTCAGCTTGATACCTCTACGTGTTCCTGAGAAAAAGGGCTTGACAGACAGACAGACAGACAGACAGACGGACAAACGAGTGATCCTATAAGGGTTCCGTTGTTTCCTTTTGAGGTACGGAACCCATAAAAAAAGAAATTTTCTTTAGAAATCTGTCGTGGAAACGTAATACAGGTACAAAACGTGGCTTGCCACTGCCAGAAAAAGGAAAAAGAAGATTAGTATAACAAAAAAAAAAACAAATAACATTTTAGATCATTTGAGCTAATTAACACACATATACTTGAAGCCATTTTGAAAACTAATAGTATACAGCGTGTTAATTAACCCTCGAAGTTCCCATAATGGAGTGAATTAACCCCTCAATATGAACAACTTTTCCTATGGGAACAATGCTGGGAACTCAAATTCGACATTTCCATACATACTGGCCGGGCGGCAGAACTATTTTGTATGGAAAAGCGGATGTTTGTTTTTTGAGTTCCTAACATTGGTCCTATAGGAAAAGTTGTTCATATTAATGGGCTGAGTCATCTCTTTGAGGGAACGTCGAGGGTACATTTACACGCTGTATATTAGGTTAATTAAGATTTTCATAAATGATACCTATCTACCACAACATAACTCAAGACCATTTCAATTTACCCATTGAGGAAAAGACAATAGGTTCTCAAGTTCTGTTAACAAAATCTTATTGAATACAATTCAAACATAGAACAATGCGAGACACAACAATATGAAATCCTCACAATTCTTAGTAAAACTGGTCAATATTGGGCCCCGTCTCGTTGTCACCAAGTTGTCAAAATTCTGATCTGGGTACACAAATATAGCCGTCCATGATGAAATTCAGCTTATTTCTAAAATAAACCTTATGGCAATAGTTTCAAGATTCTTTTTGTTTTAGCGTCGTAGTTTGAGAGTAAAGGGCTTCGGCAATACATATGTGACAATGTCGCCCTTTCACGGTATTACTGGGGATAATCAGATTGGCAAATTGACAATTTGTTGAACGAAGACGGATCTTCGGCTATGAGACAATCCTTTTTAGCTAAAACTGACACACAGTAGATATACGTATACTTGTACCGTCTTGTTATAAAACGAGGACTAATTTTAGTACCCGGTTTAAACCATTATCCGACGAAAATAAGTAGATACTTATCACTTTGACGTTTGGTCAACTGTCATTGACTATTTCTTTTGGATGGTTCATGGTTTAAACCAGGTACTAAACTTACTCCTCGTTTTAAAATAAGACTGATAGAGTCCATACCTTCACTTATTGCAATCTTATTGCAAATAGGGAATAAAGGTATCGGAATACTACCTTGGATAAATGGGGTAAAATCGAGTAGCAGATTGGGAATGTGGCGCGCGCGTGCCCGTGTCCAAACCGCCAACCATCGGCCAGGGAGTCGAGGACATCCCTGATATTTCTTTTATCCCTATTCCGCTTGTATTATTCACGGCAGACAATATAATAATTATTTACTATATTATAACTATAAATTAATACATAGAGTTCATAAATATACATATAATCCATTTAATTCAGATAAAGCTATCAAGAACCCTAACCCCTAACAGATATTATTTCATAAACCATTTTCTATAAAAGTGTGACAACAAAGAAGAAGAAAGCATGCATAATAAATTAATTATAATAATACAGTTGTTACATAAGTAAAACAACTACTGAATATTAGTTTACAAACCACGTCAAGTTATTTGAGTCTTTTTGATGTATTTGAATAAGTGGAAAACATATCAATTTCGTATTTAGTTGTCATGGGTGGGTTGCTAGCAGTACCGCCTATTTATATGTTTGTTCAGCGTTGCTTTTCTCCCACCCACCCCATTCCTCGATCGGCTTCTACAGTCTGTGAGATACAAAAATAAAAGAGTTAAAAATTTGACGATGTTCTCAAAACAACGCTCTTACAAAGTTGGTTTATTAATTTCCTAACAACGTACTTCCAGATTCTTTCGAGTGAAACATCCGGGAAAATATCAAATAATCCGCTTCATAATTTCTTTTTGGATAACCTTTACAAGATACGCAGGTAACGGAAACTTTGCCCTCTGTTGTAATTAAAAAAGTTTAATTGTGAATTTAGTTCGTATCCATTAAAATAAAAGAAAAATTCCATTGCCTTTTGAAATATTTTCTTTCACAAATTGATTATCAAAAGTTGATCTCACTTTAAAATCAACTAGGTAGGTGTAGGTAACTATGTGATGAAAAAGGATATTCAAGCAATTAATAATTCACTTAGGGGATCTACCTTGAAGACTGCTCAAGACGGCATAAAATAATTGGCACAGTTTGCACATGATTATGACCATCCCATGTAATCATTTCGTTTAATCTACATACTCGTAAAACATATTAAAAGCTTAAGACGGTACTGCACGAAAGTGTAAAAATTGACGTGTTTTTAAATCACTAGTACTATGCGCTGTATTAATTAAATACATCAAAAGTGGAATTTGAAACTGATACGTATGAAATTTAAAAATGATATATTTATGGTATGTTATCTAAAAGCATTTTACTTTGAAAACTTTATAATTTTTACCTCTAAAACAATAATTCTCACATGACAATATTTATGTGATGATTTTAAAGTTTATATTGAGAAATATCTAGGTACTGCACTGTCTAGGGTTTACTTTAGGCGGATCACAATAAAACACTTCCATTCAGTAACATGTATAATCACAGACAAAGAAAGCCGGCTGCTCGGCCACAGATTACAAATTTTGAATACCCACAGATAACTAATAAAATAATCCATACATCACACCCTCACCCTTATTTAACAAAGTAAATCTAACAAACAAATTACATCTAAGTACACACAAAAAAAAAACATACAGTTAAAGAGACTCAATCAAATTCTAAGTCCAACCCAAAACGTTTCACCGGTTTTCTAACTCTTTTTGCGCGGGCCCCAGGCGAAGCGTCAGCACTGACTCCGCCCTGAACTACTGGTTCTTGCACAAGTCCCTCTGGCGCCTCAGTGACTTTCACTGACGATCCAGAAGTTACCTGTTGGTCAGACGAGCCCGGCCCCTCGACATCGCTTTGGCTTACATCGGTTTGTAACGTAACAGGGTGCGACACGGAATCATCCTTAAATTCTGTAACTCCGGGTGAAGTAGTCTCCGGGTCTAAAGATGGCACACCGTAACTACAGCGTTTTTTTCTTAACTGATCGATATGCCTTTTAACAGATGGACCACCCTCTTTACCAATTACGTAGTTTCGTGAACCCACCTTTTCTTCTACTCGACCTCCAAACCACTTTCCCCCTGCATAATCCCGAGCCCAGACCTTATCACCAACGTTAAAATCTCTCAAAATTCCTCCTGCACTACAAATTTGTTTCTGTTGTACTTCATTTACCTTAGTATCTAATTGCCTATCACTCCTTAACAAATCGAGTCTGGTTTGTAAATTCCTACGTAATAACATCATAGCCGGTGATACACCAGTCGTACTATGCACCACGTTCCTGTACATCATGAGGTAACTCTGTAAGGCTGCGTCTAAGTCACAGTTATCACGTATTGATTTCTTAATAGCCCGTTTACACAGTTTAACAGCGCCCTCTGCCGCCCCGTTAGACGCTGGATGGTACACTGGACTAAAAGTGACCTTAATTCCATTTTTAGTCATAAACTCTGCGTACTCCTTACTCGAAAAAGGTGGCCCATTATCGGATACTATTTCTTTCGGTAGTCCGAAACGGGCAAATGTTTCACGTAAAACTTTTATCACTGCACCGGCCGTAGTCCGCTGCATATCGAATGCCTCTATCCATTTAGAAGTCGAGTCGATAAGTACTAAAAATGTTTTACCGTGCATCGGTCCCAAAAAATCGACATGCAGCCTGGACCAGGGCTCCGTGACGTAGGGCCAGGGCTGCGGCGGCGCGTGCGGCGGCGCGCTGCTCTCGCGCGCACACGTGTCGCAGCGCCGGCACGCGCCCTCTATGTCGGCGTCTATGCCCGGCCACCACATTATACTGCGGGCAATACTTTTCATCTTGACAATGCCCAAGTGCCCTGTGTGTAATTCTTTTAACAAATAACTTCGTAAAGCTTCCGGTATAACTAATCGATAACCCCATACTATGCAATCCCTATCTAAATATAATTCATTTCTGCGAACGAAATATGGTTTTAAATTTACATCATTGCACTCATTCGGCCACCCTGACTGCAAGAAAAGGAATACTTTTTTTAAAATGTCATCCTTATTAACGTGACTCTGAACGGTCTTCCTAGTTATTGGTAAGAAATTCTGAATAAAATGTAGGTAGGTGACCTCTGTCTGTGCACGCTGGCGGTCGTTTTCTCCTGCCGTAGGCAACCGCGACAGGGCGTCGGCGGCATTGTTTTCACTGCGCACGTACTCAATACTATAGTGATACCCGGCTAAGATGACCGCCCAGCGTTGCATTCGACTCGCCGCCATCACGGGGATACCCGTCTTATCACCAAAAATTGTTACCAATGGTTTATGGTCTGTTCTCAAAATAAATTTCCTACCATACAAGTACTGGTGAAATTTTCGAACACCGTATATAATCGCCAGTGCTTCTCGTTCTATTTGTGAATATGACTTCTCAGCTACGTTCAGAACACGGGAAGCGTATGCGATCGGCCTCTCCTCTCCCCCGGGCATGAGGTGGGAGATGACTGCACCGACGCCCACCCCACTGGCGTCTGTCGTCAGGACCAGTGGTAAGTCGGGCGAGTAATGTGCCAAGATTTCACTGGACACCAACACACGCTTAATTTTGTTAAATGCCTGTGTACAGTGTTCACTCCACTCAAACTTAACATCTTTCCTTAACAACATATATAGGGGTGCCAAGAGTGTACTTAAATTAGGAACAAATTTGGCATAGTACATCACTAAGCCTAGAAACGACCTCAATTCTGTGATATTCGTCGGTGTCGGCGCTTTATTTATTGCCTCAATTTTTTCCGGACATGTATGGACACCGTGCTTACTAATTACGAATCCTAAGTATGATACCGACTCGGCAAAGAAGGTGCACTTCTCTTTTTTTATTTTCAGTCCATATTTTTTTAACCTATCAAATACTTCATGTAATGTTGCTAAATGCGAACTATCATCAACCCCAGTTATTATCAGGTCATCCAAAAATACCCCTACACGCGGCATATCAGCAAATAGTTGCTCAAGTTTCCTTTGGAAAATGCCTGGACTCGAAGCCAGACCGTATATGAGCCTATTGTACATGAAAAGGCCCTTATGTGAATTTATAACGGTAAATTTCTTTGACTCATCGAGTTCAAATTGGGCGTACGCTTGAGACAAATCCAGCTTCGTGAATTTCTCTCCCCCGTGCAACTTGGTGAGCAAATCTTCAACTTTTGGCAAAGGGTAATGGTCCACCTCCAGACATTTATTTAAAGTTAACTTAAAATCCGCGCATACCCGTATTGTGCCATCTTTTTTCATGACCGGCACGATCGGCGTGGCCCAGTCAGACGTGGTCACCGGCGTGATGATTCCGTCCCGCACCATCTGGTCGAGCGCGCGCTCCACAGGCTCGCGCAGCGCGTAAGCGAGGGGCCGCGCGCGCAAGAACACCGGCCGCGCTCCCTCCCGCAAGTGGAAGCCCACTGTCCCGCCGGTGAAGCGTCCGAGGCCGTCTGCGAATACCTCACAATATCTGGAACTGAATTTATCGATATTGAAAGAACTTTCACAGCTATTTACTTTAAGACAATCGAAAACTGGTATTTTGATTTCTAATTTATTAAGCCACGACCTCCCCAGTAAGTTAGTCTTTCCGTTTTCAATAACATACAAATCTAATTGTTTACATGTAGATTTATACTTGACCGTCGGAGTAATTTTTCCTATCGGTTTAATACTTTCTCCAGTATAGTATCGTAAAATCAAGTTACTATCTAGCAGCTTACAATGGGCAAAACATTTTTCATAACAATCTAGACTTATGCATGAAATAGCGCTCCCCGTATCTATTTCCATATTTAACATAACACCTTCAATGTAAATATCTATCGTATACGGTCTAACACTTTGACAGTCACTAACTCTTAATGAATAGTTATTTACCTCGTCACTGTTTACACCATCGTCGCTGTCATACCCCATTTTTTCTTCCAAAAAATGCACCGGGGCCCTCCTTAGTTGTGGACACATTTTCTTTAAATGTCCTGCACGGTTGCAGACTCGACACACATACATCTTGAACTTGCACGTCTCCGCTGGGTGATTGCCGCCACAGACCGCGCACTCGGTACTGCCACTGCCATGCTGTTCGTACCGGGAGCCACCTCGCGCCCTGCCGCGGCTCGCTTCCCGGCCGCCGCTGCTGCCGCCAGCTGAGGCGCCGCGGTGTGCGCGAGCGCTGTTCCCGCGCGCCGGCCCGGCCGGCCGTGAGCCTCCGCTCGCACCGCTGACCGCCACCCGATGCACAGACTCTGCGATGTTGCTTGGCTTACTATCTGCGGTCTGGTTCCTGACACAACCTTCTACCAACGCCGCGTTCGTTTCGGCCGCCTCCATCGACACTGCCAGCTTGTACGCCCTGTCGAATGATATCGTGTCCTCTTCTGTGAATATTTTTTCTCTAATATTGTCGTTTACAATACCGCACACAAACTGGTCTCGTAAATTTTCTTTTAAACTGTCCGCCGTAAACCCACAGTCTTTGCTTAATTTTTTGAGCTCCTTCACGTAGCACGCTACACTTTCACCCGTCTTTTGTATACGTTGTCTAAATTTGAAACGTTCTGCTAACATACTAGGTTTCGGGTTCAAATGACCTTTAACGACCTTTACTAACTCAGCATATGTTTTCGAGGCGGGTTTCGCCGGCGTACACAGGCTAACCATAAGTTCATACGCGTCATTGCCAACCACAGTTATTAACGTAGCCACTTTTAACTCCGGTTTCACTTCATTGGCAACAAAATATTGTTCTAATCGGTCCACGTAATTCTCCCAACTGTCCTTGTCAAGGTCAAACGGCCCGATCTTGCCCACAGTCATTTTAACTTTTCCACGTAAGTAATTATACGTAAAATAACACCTTCGAGACACACGCGCGTAATTCGCTCGTCGCCACTGAGAAATATCTAGGTACTGCACTGTCTAGGGTTTACTTTAGGCGGATCACAATAAAACACTTCCATTCAGTAACATGTATAATCACAGACAAAGAAAGCCGGCTGCTCGGCCACAGATTACAAATTTTGAATACCCACAGATAACTAATAAAATAATCCATACATCACATATATATATAAATAATAATTAACATTATACATAATTGTCTAGAATTAAAGTTAAAATATTTCATTGTAATGGCAATACAGGCGTCATTCGTTTGGTCGTTTAAAAACGGCCAATCGAGTGGGGATTGTTGACTATACATAAACCGTTCTGAGCTGTCATTCGATTCTCCGACCCCGTCGCACTCGCCACCGGAATAGAGTGCGTAGAGTAGGATTAGCTCCGATTACTGGTGACCGCCCGGCGGTCCCGGGTGACTTGCACCCAAGATAGGCCCTTCTGGCAACGTAGCTTTCGCCCCATAAGGCAAAAGATGAGAGTTGCTGCTCTCCAAAGGCTTTTGCCATTGATTCTCAGATTGGCCCTTCAGGCTTGCATGCACGCATACGCGGCCCATCAGGCAATATGAGAGTTTGCTGTCTCTCCAAGCCTTGCGCACACAGGCAACGCCCAAAGCCGAGGTCCGTCCCTCCTGGGAGCCCTTTGGTGATGTTGCCTATAAAGGTTGAGGGCACTCTGCCCTCGCCTCAAACGCCCGGTGAAGTAGCGAAAGCTCACTTGGAGCTAGCTACATAGTCATTTCAAAAAAAAAAACATTCGATTCATTCTATCTTCAGCAGTTGAACTGAGAGGTTGTGCCTACGTTGAATTATAACACTATTATTGTGTAACGAATTGATAGTATTCAAAGTGAACGAGTAAATTAATTATTAATTTTATATGAGTTTGAATTTTATTATATTTATATGTACGTCTCGGAGGTCGCCCCCTTCTTATTTATTTTTTTATAAAAATATAAATATGAAAATATAAAAACTTTTTATGAAATAAATATAAAAAATCTAATGGCTTGCGTAGTAGCGATGTTTTTCGTTCGCGTGGCACCCGCTTAAATACGTTGATAACATTTTTTTACTATGTTTGTTTCGAAAAAACTTGTGACCAAAAAGGAAGAGTCTTATTTTTATAGAATTTTACTAGCCAGCTACATTTGTTAAAAAGCAAAACTTAAGAACTAGGAGTATTTTATGATGCGCACTCGCAAAAGGTGCTCAGGTAAATTTTAAAAAGAAAAATAACGAAATCGAACGTTCTTTGTTCCTCGTGACTTTATCGTACATTTCAATTTACCAAACTATAATATTTAAAAATTTATACAGCTTGACAAGAAATATAAGATAATTTTAATACTTTATTATTATTAATTTAGTTATTTTACAATTAACTTTAAATTCAAAGTAAACGGCGAGCGAGGGAATGGTTGAAAATTGATGCGGCTGGCAACCATTATTATTTTGATTCCGTTTTTCACCTAATGCCCAACAATATGCTAAACGTGATTTTTAGGTCTTAATGTCTTGGGTTCTGTCTACCCTGCTACGGAAAAGACGTGAAAATATGTAAGAATGTAACTTTAAATTAGTTGTAGTTTTTCTGATAAAATACATTTTTTTTTGTTAATAGTATCTTTTGTTATTTTCAAATAATTTCAGACGTATGTGTGAAAATTTTCAGTAGGATTGTATTGAACGATAGTAGTAAAAGCTAAAAACATATAATACGAATACACTTTTGCGTTTATCACACTTATCAACTCGTAAACGAAACGTAAGCGTATCAACAAGAACAGTTCAGTATTCTTATGAATGAAACTCTAGAGAGTGCAGTAGACTGCAACGCACACTATACGGATTTGTAACGTAATCGCCTCGCCTCGGGATAAGCTCGCGGTCAACTCGCGGTCCCGCGCTTACGGCTTGTCGTCCAGGCGCTCCGTAAAATGCAGTATGTTATATAAGAGATACTTTGTCATATGAAAATAAATATTTAAAAAAAATCATCATCTATCAAACGTGTTTTAATAGTTCGTAAACCTCAGTTCTCCGTGCTTTATCCATATTTTTTACCCAACATCTTCTACGTTTCTTTCTATTTTCTTTTTCCTCTTCATCAAGTGTAATGATTGCCAACTCGTGTATTATGAACCAAAGCATAACCGTGCCCTACACGGCATGTTTGGATTCAAAATGATCTGGTGCCAGCCAGACTAGAGCGGTTGGCGAGCGGTAAGCGCGGCATCGTCGTCTAGCCATAGCCGAGTTTACATCAGGTTGACGCTTGATGGACGGCGATACGCTGTCCCTTTTCGAGTTAATAAGTGTGATGTAATTTTTTTTTTGAAGGACTATGTAGCTAGCTCCAAGTGAGCTTTCGTTACTTCACCGGGCGTTTGAGGCTAGGGCAAAGTGCCTTCAACCTTTAAAATGTTATTATTTTTTCTACGCGACATCCTCACTGAAAGTAGTCGATCCCAGTATATTACAGCATTTTAGTTCAAAATGTATTTTATGTAGTAATGGAAAATGAAACTGATATTGATGAGTAACAGGATTATAGGCGTTTTCAGCCGAATAGGTCTCTACAGTCAACCTTTGAAAATGTCAGCTAAATCTGGCCTACTATTTTCTATTTAAATTTTAACTACTAGGAATCTCACTTAATGACAAAATAACAAACTGACCTACCCAGAAAGAGGGTAATGTTTTTCGCGCGTACGTATGTACTCGTATGTAAGTATGACTGTTCTTTTTTGGTCTCATCTAGCCTAAAAGCCTTGACCGATTTTCAAGTGCGAGGTATTATTAAATTTTTATTCTTCCCCGGAGTGTCATAGGCTATGTGACGTTAGCAAAATCTTTATATAACGGACGTTAAACTGCCCTCGGGTTTTTTAGTTTTAGAAATGATCCACTTTATTTTATTTTGTTTTGATTTAGCCTTTGGTAGTAAAATCTGTGGATTGCCTGCTTGAGGAGTCGCGGCACGTCGCCGCTCAGACGCCGCTTTTTAGGCCTTCATTTAGTTCATTCATGCTACTAAGGAAATACTATTAAAATTAAAATGCTGCAATGTTTAGATATTAATATCTTTTTCTTTTAATGGACCATCCATGCAAATCTTTAAAATTCTATTCATACTAATCCATACTAATAATTGCGTAAGTAACTTTGTTTGTCATTTCAATACATATTAATTTATTTGCTCTACACTTTAACTATCGAACCGATTGGTCAGGGATAGGCATGGAGAAGTAAACAATGCGTTTTTCATCCTTTAAAACATATTGATACTAAAGTATCTAGATCACCGATAGTGAAGCCGCTGGCGAAAGTTAGTATCCCAATCAATACTCATCATCATACTAATAATAAATCTGTAAGGGTTGGTCACGGAGTAAGTTACTTTGTTTTCAGAGATATCATGTTTATAAGCTCTATATTATATATTACTGAAACTAAATTAAGTAGGTATTTTTCTGTTTGTATGTATATATGTATATTATATGTTCTCCATAACTCTTAAACGAATTGATTGAATTTCATGAAACTTGGTAGGTAAACACTAAGACGTACGGACGAAGTCATGGGCACTGCTTCTATAATATAATTCAGTGGTCGGTAACTGAAGTGCATATGTATTACACACGTCAAAGATCGACCACATGGTCGCAATCTTATGAAACTTATTAGATAAATATTTCGACGTACAGGACACACAATAGGCTACTTACATTTTTTCTCCAGTTATGTTAAGATGTGGCCTCATACAAATGTACGCGAATGGAGTCGCGGGCACAGCTTGTTAATATAATAAATGCGAAAGTGAGTTCGTTTGTTATGCCATTATACTTTAAATCCTACTGATAATCAATATTTTCTGGAATACGGAGAAGGATATAGGCTATCTTTTATCCCAGAAGAGGCTGGATGAAAGCTAGTTCCAAATATATTTAAAAATTTTATACCTTAAAAAAATTCAGACACGAATATGTATTTTTTAATACATTTACAATTTTAATTCGGTATTTCGTTAAAGAACCCTAAAAATTGGTCAACTGAATGATTCCTGGATTTAAGGAGTCTCGGCACGTCGCCGCTTCTATGGCGCTTTTTTCAGCATGAATGCCAGGCCTTCATTTAGTTCATTCATGCTGCTAAGGAAATGTTATTACTGATTGAAATGCTGTGCAATCTTCTGTTATGAAAAAGAAACCTGAAAATTTAACAATTGTGTTAGCCACTAACATATCAGCCCTAAATAGCCTAATAGCCTCTCCAACCCGTCTGGCCAGCGTGGAGAGTGTAGGCCAAGTCCTCTGACTGCTCTGGCCAAGTATGGCTCTAGTAGTACAGAGAGGGTCGTGCTCCTGTAGTAGAGGTAAATAAGACCTGATGATGATGATGATATCAGCCCTTGCCCAGCACTGCCACCGTATAGTTATGCCACTGGCATAGGCCTTTCTTTGCATACGTCATCTATCTCTGTCCTGTGCTTTACACATCCATGTACGATCCGCGACTTTAACTATGTCGTATAATTCCTCTCTCTTGTGTTCTAGGCCACTTTGTTAATATACTGCTCCACCTACCTTCACTCCATCGGGCCAGGTGCCTAACACATGTAAAATAAAGATTAGCTATCGTTCCAGGGATTAGATGCCAAGCATAGTTAACACTTTATTTTAACTGGTAATCAGCAGCTCCGGACTTATCCAAGGAGGCTTTTAATCAAACCAAGTGCACATTTTTACAGTCATATTACAGCATCGATGCTTTCATTATTTTGGACATCTTCTTACGCCCACTGCTGAGCATAAGCTTTTCTTCGCCTATGCCTCTCATCTCTGTCCTGTGCCTCACTCATCCATGTACGATGCGCGATCTTAACTATGTCGTCAACCAATCTTATCGCTGGACGATCAACTTCTCTCTCTTATGTTAGGCCACTCTATCAATATTCTGCTCCTCCTACCATCACTCCATAAGGTCAGGGTGCCTAACACGTTTAAAATAAAGATTAACTATTATTCTAGGGATTACATGCCAAGCACAGTAAATACTTAATTTTATTTGTTAATCAGCAGCTCCGGACTTATCTAAGGAGGTTTATAATCAGGCCGGGTGCACATTTTTTACAATGTCATATTACAGTATCGATGCTTTCATCAATTTTGACCCTGAGCTCTGACACACTACAATTAAGGATGCAATAAAGTGAATGCTTAGTTGAGGAGACCATTAATAATCATAAAGAATAAATAAATAAATTACCCCCTTTTTTTAAATTGAAGTAAAAAATGCCTTACGCGCTAAGGATGCTGGGTATTTTCTTGAGATGGGAAAAAAACACAGAATTCCCGACACTGTTACCGTTACCGCACCGGTATATAAGTAATCGAACCTTTTTTTTACATGTGGAAAATGCGTTTGCATCAGCAGATCAGTATCTGCTACGGGGGTACAGAACAGTTATGCGGGACTCGCACCCGTTAAAAACCACATGATTGCTCTCTCCTCGCTATATTACCGCAATGGTGGGCACGGTGGAGCTACCACCACTCTTCCACCATCCACTTATAATTAACCGAACCTACGATTCAAAAATACACACACGTAATTGTTCAAGTCTGTCGACAAGCCCGAAGGGCCTCTCTTTTTTTAAGTTAAAAAGGTAATGAAAATGTCTATATTAACAGAATTTCAAATTTCAACTTAATAGAACTTATAGCTAATGCATCCCAAGTATTATATATCTGACTACAGCCTAAAATGCATGAGTCGAATAACCGACGTGTGGTGAGACAAATTTATCTGAAATTCTATCTCAGTAGCGCGCTGATCTTTAAGATGCGTTCTCAGTATCACTTCTTATTTTGTCCCGGTTATTTTTTATATCTTTAGTGTTCTCAAAAGAATAATATCTTAAGTATAGTTTTGTTACTTATTTAATGCCTAGCTTGTATATAGGGATAAAAATAGTATACTCCCCAATAAAAATGTATAAAATATAAGACCTGCAATTTTTGGAATAAAAATTCGAATGCTGTTTTTGGGCTGGGTGACGTATGTCGGTTGATTTTTATTTTTATTTTACCTGTTCACTCGTATATATGTATTTTTAGATTTAATCAATTATTTGTCAAATTATATTTATATTTTTTTTACGAATAAACAAAGTTCTTTGTAGAACAGGTAATTTTGACTCAAAACCAGTTCTTCCGAGGATAACTGAAATTGTTGCAATGTACTTATTTTAAAAAAGCATGTTCATAAATAAGAACAGTTTTTTCAACTATCCTGTGCGTATTTAATTTTTACATTTTAAGCTTAATTATGTTAAATAAAAGAAGCATACCCCATTTATTTTATTTTTCAAATCGGGTTATAAATAAAAGTGATGAGGTAACACACATTAAAAAAAGCATACAACTGAATTCAAAACCTACTCCTATTTTGAAGTCTCTTAGAAATTTGTGACAGCTCGATGGTGCCCAGATTCATATAAAACATTGCCTGCATGTAAACAGGATCTAACTAAAGAGAAGCAACGATGATATAAATCCCCAGTTTTGCTTCTAGATAAATATTTTGCTGCTTCGCACGGTAACATTTTGAGCTGGAATAATCTAGGCAGACGTTCAGGCTATTACTAACTTTAAATAAGGGAGATAGTGGTTTAAATTTTGTTTCATAAAATATGCTAGATTGTATTTTAAACTCCAGCGTACGTTTAATATATTTTCATGTATCCCTGCTTGAGCACAGACTAAATAATGATGAAAAATAAATCTGTCTTCATGAATTCTATTTTTCTTTGTTTTTCGTAGTGACCAATCTGGTGTTAAATTTTGAAGCTGAACCGACTGCCATTAATGATAGCCCGGACTAACCCGAAGCACGGAGGAGATCGAGATAGTTTTATGCTACTGATGGCCGTCACCTATCCATTATTAAATAAAATATATTTCTTCCTATAAAAATATTTATCTATTTTCTCTGTCTTTGGTCTTTTATCAGAGTCTTCTCTATCCTTGTGTGTGTATATTTGTGTATGTAGGTTTATGTATATTGGATATATATATATATATATATATATATATATATATATATATATATATATATATATATATATATATATATATATATATATATATATATAGCCGTGTGGTTTTCGTCTTCCCATGGATGTCGTAAGAGGCGACTTACGAAATACAAGCTAAACAAAGCTCATAAACATCACTGAGACCTCTCCAACCCGTCTGGCCAGCGAGGAGAGTGTAGGCCAAAACCTATGTCTGCTCTGGCCAAGTATGGCTCCGGTAGTACAGAGAGGGTCATGCTCCTGCAGTGGAGACTAAAAAGACCTGATGATGATGATGATATATATATATATATATGTATGTATGTTGAATATATAGGATTATATATACTGCAATATATAGGATTAGTATCCGAAACAAACACTTTTTAATTTTGAATTATGTAAAATAACTGCGCCTGTGAATAAATTTCCAATTTTTTCTCTAACTATCAATAGGTAGCCTGGAAGAGATTGCCTTTACTGATAAAAACGCCTAATTGTACACAACTTAATAAAAATTACACATTTGTATTATAATATGGTGCAATAAAGAATTTTTGTATTTGTATTGTATTGGTATTACAGCGGGGACTGCGCCCTGGATTGCTTAACATGCTTAAATGCTAATAATATTCACGATCACTGGGCCATCGGACTTCTGCTTTTGTAAAGAAGGTTATCTCTAGTATCATAAAGCGGGTTTCTTTACATTTAAGAACTAAATACAGTGCGTGGAAAATATTACAAAATGTACTCATAATACTAAATCTAAGTGTATCTACACAATAATTTACACCATACAAAAGGTAACTTTTTGTAGTTTTTCTCACGTACACTTTTATATACAAATGCCAAAAAGGGGTGTTTTATTTTTCGAATTAATGTATGTATGTTAGACCATATTCTTTCATAACTTCTAAATGTACCCTTATTAAATTAAGAAATAAAATATGGTGATAAACTTCTAAATGTACAAAACTGTTATTGGAATTTCGATAGAATCCTTATCCTTATCTTGAGTGACACAGGCTAGCTATAATTGTATTTGGCAGGGGAGGCGTGGTTTTATGTCCCACTGTTGGGAAAAGTATTTGTTCGCATATTATGATTTTTTCCTATTCCTTTGACCGGCTTCTAAGGTCTTCGTGGGAAGAGAAGCATCTGGCACATTCTACGTTTTTTCCTATATCCCAGACCAGCTTGGAAGAGAGTTTGTCATTTATGAATACGTAGAATTATTTCGAATACAAGCCAAAAAGTGTTGATCACACTTTGTTCTGTGCAGACTTATTGTAATAAAACTTCACCTGCAGGTTATCTCACTCGTGGTTTAGTTCTGGAACTTTGTACAATATGCAGATCTCCCAGTATATGACTAAGGCCCGTTCCTAACGAAGCTTCTAAAAGAAACTAACCGCTGTTCAGTAAACAATCTATTCGTCAATAAGTGAATAAAAATGAACGAAATACTTTTGATCTTTGCTATAGTGCATTTATGTAACATACATAGTATCACGTCTTTTTCCCTTAGGAGGTAGACAGAGCCTAGGTCTATGAGACCTAAAAGCCACGTTTAGCATGTTGCTTGGCGTGTAGGTGGAAAATGGAATCAAAAATAGTGATGGGTTGCTTGCCGCATCGCCTACTAAGATGGTTCGTTTTTACCCATTCCCTTGATCGGCTATTACGATCTGCGCGGGAAGAGAAGCAGCATTCCACGTTTTTTTCTTTTTTCCTAGACCAGCATGGAAGAGCTTTAATTTTCATTATTTATTTAAGTAATGAAAACAAAAAAAAACGCTGCACAATAAACCCTTCAAAAAGTTAAATAGTATTTGATTTTCAACCCAAATCTTGTAAAAGGATGAATATGTCTAGTAAAACTCTCAAAAAAAAACTGTACCACAAACAAACAGTCAAATACCCATATTCTTACGTCGGAGGTTATAAGACTGAAACAGAGGATCCACAAACAAATAATAATTTATTGTTAGCATAAAACATATTCTATGAGGTTTTGCGAACCGCGAAGGAATGGAATTCTCACCCCGCGTCACTGTTTCCCGACTCGTATAATTTAGGGATTTTCATTTCAAGGCAAGAGTGAATAGGCATTATTTGAGTTTGCGTGTACCTCCCGAGACCTCATCTTTGCTTCCCACCAGGCAAAATAGAGGTCAAACGCACTCAAATTATACATAAAAAAATAAAATTCGCTGTATGTAAAGACTGTTTACGGACTTTGCATGATAACGGTGGAAGACAGATAGATACATCACAAGCCAAACGTTTCGGCCGATCGTGCCTGCTATCGCTTGTACCGCGCTCTCGCTTGCACACGAAATGTATAGTGGTTAAGGCGTTTGCCTGTAGACCCGGAGGTCGTTGGTTCGATTCCCACGGGAAGCATACTTTTTTAAGTTGTTTCCAATTTGGTTAGGACTTTGCAGGCTTAAATAAGTCCCGGCTGCCATCTGGTAGTCGTTAAAGGAACCACGTCAGAGACCGAGAGGTGGTTCCGAAGAACTCTGTCACCTCTGCATTGTCGATGGACCGTGACACCTACTCGAAATGATGATGACGTCAAAAATGTTTTGTATTTAAGAAGCATCGTGGGAGGCGAGCTTTACGAACATTTATTAAATCTGTGTTTGAGTTTCGCAGACAATTGCAATGTAGAGCTGTTTCAGCAATTTATCTATTACATTGCTGAATGTTACAAACTGGAATATTTAATAATAGTTTGTAAACTTTCGCGCTTTTAACACATAATTATGTATACAGGGTGAAATTGAATTCATTAGCAAACGTTTAAGGAGTGACTCAGACCACAAATCTAAACAACTTTTATTACGTGACGAACTCCGAAATTGCAAAAAAAAAATCAGCTGTTCCATAGATTTTGGCCAAGTAAATATTCCACTTTTATAAGAAAAAGCAGATAATTTTTTTACGATGTCGAAGCTGGTCCCATAATGATATTTGTTCAGATTCGTGGTCTAAGTTAAACGTTTGCTAATGAATTCACTTTCACCCTGTATAAACGTGACTTAACACCTTAACATAGCTTCTTTTTAGGGTTCCATCTCTACTAAAAAACAGAATAAAATTAATATAATATTATATTATATTTAAGGGGGCTCCCATACAAAAGATTTGTTTTGCTCGTTTTTGCTCGATATTGATAACAGCAACAGGTAGATGCTTGAAATAATCACATTATTCCTTTTTGATTACTGCAATGCACACATGTTTAATTAATGTGTGGTAATGCCTATTGAGTATATTAATTGTGTTTTATATGTTTAAGTTTATATATCTTCTTACTTTTTGTTTTTTTTTTTTTGTAATATATGTGTGTTGCTGTGTCAAATAAACGTATGTCTATGTCTATTAATTAGTTATTAAAATAAATAATTAAATTAATATTTAAGCTCCCATACAATAGACATGATTTGTTGCCGTTTTTATAGAAATTGGTACGGGCTTCGTGCGCGAGTCCGACTCGCACTTGGCCGGTTTTTTAGTATGAGTTTCCGTTGACGTTTCAATAGAGTTACATTCATCATGGTCGCAAAGGCGGAAACAAATAATAAAAAGGTTTGTACTAATTCCCGTTTCTATACTTAATTATGTATTGTAACTGTAATATTTAAAGTAGCAAACCAATCGTTTTAACTTGTTTCCTTTTTTTGGTGTTAAGTTTATGCGGTTCAAACTCAAGCGCCCATCTATACTTCTACAGGAAATATTTGATTATTTGTTTGTTTGTTTGCATTGAATAGGCTCCGAAACTACTAGACCGATTTAAAAATTTCTTTCACCATTAGAATCCTACATTATCCCTGATGAACATAGGCTATGGATTAAATACATATATCTACCCGTGCAAAGTCGGGGTAGTTTAGAATATAGGCTTTTGTAGCTTCGTGACTTTGCATAATAGTTTTTGACCTGATACCGTCTTATAAATCTATGAACGCCGGCTGCACGCATGAAAAAGTGTCACGTTCCGTGTGTAAGTAAGAGCGCGGAACAAGCGATAGAGAGGCACGATACACCAAACTTTGGCTTGTGACGCATCTATCTCTGTTCCACCGCTATTACGTAAAATTATCGTCCGAAAACCGACTTTAAAGATAACGAATTTTTTTTCTTGAATCTTATTTAACTGTTTATTTCCATTATTAAAAATTACGTAAGACATCAGTACTTCTATAACATTTTTTGTGATTATTTTTTTCTTATGAAAATGTGAGGTGCAAAGAGCTGAGGCGCGAATGAACTGAGGTGCAAAGAGCTAAGGCGCGAAGAGTTCACACTATACGTTCTTATAAAAGCTTGTCGTAAAAATAATATATTTTGTCCTAGTTAAATATAATTTCTTTTAATTACAGAATTTATAGAGTCTTTGGAACTCAAAGCGTCCGGGCGTCCTTAACTAAAACACACTAATTAAGAAAGTTCAACAGTGGCACAAAATAAATAAATTAAACACCCAACGGCGGACATGTTTGTTGTTAAATATTTTTAAAGCATTTGGGTGGTGTGATCGCCTCCGTTTTTCTTCATAGACACATTGAATTCCGTAAATGGAATTTATTGTAAGCAAAAACAAATCCTTCCTTAATAATATTATAAATAAAAAAGTGAGTTTGTTTGTTACTCTATCACGCCATAACGACTGAATAAAAAACATTAAAAATGGCAAAGGAGGCGTGACACACGCGCCGGCATTGCACACGATCTGCTCACTTGAATCACCTAAGTAGTTTGTCCCGCTAACGTCAAAGGAGCAAATGTAAGATTTACGTGAAAAAAAATTGAAAAATGCCGATATGTGCTATTCTAACGTGTAAAGTGAGAAGTCCCAGTGAAACTTTGACCAAAGGAGGAGTTTCTACAGAATTGTGTTGCGTTCATGTTGCGTTAGTAGTATGCTTGAAATGACGCGAGACGCTGGTTTTAATAGAAATCACGCGTGATAACACTTCCAATGTGTTTGTTGTTCTGTGTTCAGCCCTTTCGTAATATTCAGGTGTTACATTTGCCTGTCATTTAGTGGAGAGATATAACATTAAGAAAATACATTTGACTGGGCTTAATATACTTACTTTTGTATATACTCACAAATTACCTTTACGCAAATAACAATTTAATACACCTGGTTGCGCCAAATAGTTCAAGCAAAATCTCACTAGATGTCGTAACTGCCCTTGAACCCCGATTCAAAAGTTTGACAAGCCTGCGCGCCCACGCCGCAAGAGGCTGGCTAGTATTCTCCGTACCGCCGTCGCGCGAGGTTATCTCCAGAAGGTGACACGATATGTCCTTCTGCTGCTTGTGACTTCATACGCTGTGAAGTTTGCTTGCCCGCTTAAAATCCGCAAGGCTGACTAAATTGGCCAGGGTTACAGACCCACCGCTCGTGATAAATAACCCATGAACCTTATATACGCGTAAACGATGATAATTTAAGAGTGTGCCGAATGTACACGTCGTAAGCTGATGCTGGTTTCCTGGTTTCCTGAGAGGCTGGTCTGCGTACTGGTAAGTCACTTTGGGGTCGGGATATCCTGAACAGATACGAACGTTTAAGAGATTTGCTTGAATCCAAAGGGAATGTTTGGGTCCTTTTAGTATCCGCACCCGCTAAGAGACGCAGCACGCCGCGGCGTCTCCATTTCTCCTTCGAGCCGGATAGGTATTTCGAACCATTTAATTTCATTTGGATTCATAACAAGTTCAAATTTCTCGATAAAAAATTTATTGTAATGATATCGTTGTTGCACATCGTCACACGACTTTCGACCGTCCTGCTTATGCATTAGGGTTCAATTTGTCATGCTGTCATATTGACTACCGCATTTGAAAATATTCACAAATTTCTTATTTTCGCATATTCCATAGGTAATCTATACATTACTATGATTTAATGCATTGATTTATATCGCCTAATAAGTTAATTCCCGCAAAAGTGTTAATTTCGTTGAGATAGCATTTATTTTTATAGAATCGGGTAGTTTAACCCATCGTCGCATGATCGAGACACGCCCAGTGCCGCGCGTTCAACTTTAATTTCGAACAACTAATCGTCTGGGTTTGATATCATTCGCGTATATGGTATCCATTCATGTTATGAATTTTGTTATGTTTGAATTAATGTCATTCAAACACTAATCTCCGCTTTTCGCTATAGTAATTCTGTACTCGTGATCGTAGTTACGTAACGCGCTAATGCCTGGTGCTAACGATTAGCATTTTATTTCGGATGCTTTTTATTCGATTACTTATACAGTTTTTCCGCATATTTAAGTAATAAACAGTCCACTCCGCTCACCGCATTATACATAAGTCTGGTATCTTTTCAATCTCGCATAAAGCTGTTTGTTTGTTACACTTATAGTTATTATTTTTCTTTTTGCCTTATTTGGGTTTACTGTTCGTAATTATGGGTGACGAAATTCAACTTAAGTTGTTTACGGCTAAACGTAATGCGATTTTTGCCCGTATTCAAGCAACTTACGACAGTTCGTCAGTGCTTACCACTGATAAATTACGTAATAGTTTTATCGCTAAGGCTAAACAGATAGACTTATGGCGAATTGAGTTTGTCAAGATACTGGATAACATTAATACTATCTCGCTTTCGTTAGACGAAAAATATTTTTCTTCACCTGCTCCCAAGGTGACTCACGCGCACATATCAACCAATGCAAAATGTTCACTCTGTAATAAGGTGCATAATCACCTATTCCAATGTGACACCTTTAAAACCCTGACGGCTAAAGCTAGGTATAATTTCATAAAGGACAAAAAAATGTGCCTTAATTGTTTGAGCCATCGACATACAGTTTCTAAATGTCATTCGAAAGGTACATGTAGGGAATGTAAAGCAAAGCACCATTCTCTGTTGCATTTTGAGACATCGTCATCGCCGATGACGGTGACTTCAGCCGCGCGCAGTCCTTCTAATGAAACCGTCGCCGCGCCCGCCGCATCGAACGTTTCCTCGAACCCGCCGCCCGCTCCGCTCGTCACTTCTGATCGTGTAGCCTTATGCACGCACTCTGCAGCTTACGGCACTAATTGCACGACAGAAATTCTCGCTACTGCTAAGGTGGTAGTAGTGAACAAAAAGGGGAAAAATGTGCTAGTACGTTGTCTGCTTGACCCAGGTTCGCAGAAAAATTATATTACTTGGCGCTGCGTCCGTATGCTTGGCTTGACTATTCGAGCAGACGACATAAGCATTGTTCGAGGAATAGGTGGAACTTCTCAACCTATACGAGGTTCCGTCGACTTCACTTTTAGCTCGCGTCTCCGCTCACAACCTAAGAACAGCATCAACGCGCTGGTGCTCGATGAAATAACGGGTCAAATTCCTTTGTGCCGTATTAACACTAGTGAATTGCACCACATTGACACTGAGTTACTGGCTGATGACGCTTGGGGAGTGCCGGGTAACATAGAAGTGTTACTTGGTGTCACGCTTTTTGCTAAATTGCTGCGTCCGGGTCATGTTACTGCTAAGCCAGGTTGTCCTGACGCCTTGGAAACCGTGTTAGGCTATATTCTTATGGGTCAGGCTCCTATCTCAGAGTCCCCCACGGACACGCTTTCATTTCTTTCAACATCTTGTACCGATTGTTATAACTTACGCAAATTTTGGGAAATTGAAGAAGTATCGCCGCCTTCCACTTCGAGTGTAGATAACGAATATTGCGAGAAATTTTATCGTTCTACCACAACTCGTACACCGTCCGGTAAATATGTCGCCGCTTTACCGTTCAAGTCTGTCATACCCGTTTTAGGTAATTCCTTTGATATCGCACGCCGTCGATTTTACAGTCTTGAACGAAAATTTAAATCGCACGCAAATGTAAAATTACTTTACGATGAAGTAATTAGAGAATATTTAAATAACGGCTATATATCAGTAGTAGGATTATATTGGGCCAATCAGCCCATATAAAAATCAAATCTAGCATATAGAGCGAATGGAATGAGCTCTATATGCTATGATTTGATTTTTATATGGGCTGATTGGCCCAATAGAAGATATAGACCAATCTTTTTAGAATCGTGATCACTTTATTTTAAAAACAGAGGGCTCCCTGTCTGTTTGGAAAGAATAATGCAACACTCACCGATATTGATGGTTCAACCCGACTCAGATTAGAACTTAATTCAAAACGTAGCCCTTGTTTGTTTGGAAAGAATAAAAATACTTACCAATATTGGCTGTTCCACCTGAGCCCGAAAATACGTTAAAAATCATATTACGCCCGATGACTCAAACTCTACCGAGCTAGAACCGTCATATAACACATCTAAGAATAAAATAAATATAATAGCAATGTTGTAATAGTTCATTTTGCTAGAAAACAGCACAGGCGGCAGTCAAGCTAAATAAACTGTCTGATTATGAAATTTATTAAACAAAAGGAATCTTTAAAATTACAATGTATTTGCCCCACTACGCTAACAAAGAAGGTAAAGCGACATGGCAACTTATTACCGAATACAATCCGTTGTATTATATGCGGCCCATCAAATTGTGGAAAAACCAATTTAGTGATAAGCTTATTGTTGCATGAAAATGGTTTACGCTTTCGTAATCTATACGTGTATTCAAAATCCTTATACCAACCGAAATACTTATTCCTAGAAAAAGTATTAAATATGGTACCAGGTGTATCGTTTTACAAATACAGTAATAATGCTGAAGTGTTAAGCCCACATGAAGCTGCTTCAGACTCTATTATAATATTTGACGATGTTGCCTGCGAAAATCAAAATAATATTAGGGACTATTTCGCTATGGGACGTCATAAAAATATTGACTCTTTTTATCTCAATCAAACTTATACCAAAATACCAAAACAGCTTGTGAGAGACAATTCAAACCTTATTGTGTTATTCAAACAAGATGATGTAAATTTAAAACACGTTTATGACGAACACGTGGGTTCTGATATGTCATGGCTTCAATTACGTAAAATGTGTTCTGAAGTTTGGAATGAACTGTATGGGTATGTTGTAATTAATAAAGACTGTGAACGGAATAAAGGGTGTTACAGAATGAAATTTGATACCTTCATAGTTATAGAATAGCATTCATAAGAAGATGGCATGATGATGATTACTCACTTTCATTGCGGATCTGGACAAGGACGTGTCTAAAAATAATGGAAAAAAAACTAAAAGAACAAATTGTGAAGTCCGCAGCTGCTGTAAAAAGAAAGGTTGATTTGATAAGAGATACGAAAAACGTGAAAGATATGGCTTTAGAAACTTTATTTAAACCTATAATCGATCCACTTAATCAATTATCTAGCAAGAATGATAGAATAAATATATCCGCAACAAAAAAATATAAGTTGAGTGACAGTGAGGAACCATATTATACTAAAGAAGATACAGAAGAACCCGTAAGTAATAAATTTAGCGAATGTGATGAATCTAGTACTAAAGAAGATTTTGATGAGCAGAGCAGGAGCATGATGAAGAGAACTTTGATTCCCTTGAACACAATACGAACAAAACACTCACTGTACCACCCTCTGAACATAACTTGAGTGATGAGTCCTTCAAGTCTCTTCTCTCATCACCAAGCTCTAAAGATCATACTTTATCATGGACATCCGAAGCACTAACAGATATTCCAATTGGAATCAGACATGATCGTGGAAAAATCTTGCTAGGCAATACACGTATCTTTGACCGAGACCAAACATGGAAAATAGGAACTCGTGTTATTAAAAAAACACCTGGTTTAAAAGACTTATTATTTAAGAAAACACCAAACATGGATTTGATAACAGAAGAAGATTTACAACATTATAAATTGCTGCTTATTGAAACCAATGCTCATAGACGTAATTTTGATTCAAAGAAACCTATTAATAGCAACAAAGGTTTCAAATACATGAACATAATTAAACCTCTATTCAAATTTTCAAGAAGTGTAACCACTAGTACCGAGAGTCTTTTTAAAGGGACAGGAATGAAACTTTTGAAAAACCTTAAAAAAAATACTGATTTGATATATTGGAATGATCCGAATGAGTTAGTAGAAAGATTACAATTACTATTTGCATCCCAAGATGCGGGTAACACTGGATTAGATAATGAAATTATTTCAATTATCGAGGAACTACAAGAAGCTGGCATCATTGGCAGAAATATAAAGAGCACTCATTAAGAGATTTGAGCAGTCTAATTACAATATCCGATCTATATACTTATACTGCAATGAATATAGACAAATTTGGTCATCACATTCATAAGCGTTTAAGATTTTCTGAATATATTGACATTCTTAACGATACATTAACCAAATCAGAAACCGGAGATTTCAATTTAAAACTATCAAGATTACGGGGATTGCTGCATCCAGAGGAAGACAACGACGCTGTTAACAAGGCATATTTGGATAAAGAAATTCAAAATTTAAAAGCTGAAATTAAACAAATCCCTATTAATGTAAGAAATTACCTTAGTGGCTTGGAAAAGGCTGTTTTGTCTAATATTAGTTCCAGTTACTATACCAAAGCTGAAATAGATTCAATACTAGCAAAGTTAAATAAAAAATGAGTAAACAAAACATAGTTGACGAACTCCATAGATCAGCTAGAAGAAATTTCCCACGTCGATGTACGATTATAAAAGGGATAGATGATTTATGGCAAGCTGATCTTATAGACTTACAAAAATATACACAGTTTAATAAAGGATATAAATATGTTTTAGTTGTTATTGATGCTTTATCGAAATATGTCTGGGTTAATCACATAAAAGCAAAAACAAAAAACTGTGTTACGAATGCTATGCAGCATATATTGACTGAGTCATCCCGAAAACCTAACCATTTGCAAACAGATTTAGGTAAAGAGTTTTACAATGAACCATTTCAAAGTTTAATGAACAAGTATAAAATAAACCATTATTCTACTTACTCCGTAAAAAAAGCATCAATAGTTGAACGAGTAATCAGAACATTAAAATGTCATCTTTACAAACTATTTAGTCTTTACGGACGGTACCAATGGGTAGGTATAAATTTGAAATCCGTAGTTCAACGTTATAACAACACTCCTCATAGGATAACAAAGTTTAAACCAGTAGACGTAAATCAGTGTAATCAGTATTTGGTTAAGGCTAATATAAATAAAACCCAAAAACAATATATTACGAAATCTCTGTTTCATGTTGGTGATCAGGTTCGAATTAGTAAATATAAAGGAGATTTTAGTAAAGGTTATACTCCTAACTGGTCAACGGAAATATTTACTGTTAAAAAAGTTAACAATACGAAACCACCTACTTATCAAATAGAAGACAAACATAAACAACTAATTTTAGGGAAATTTTATGAATATGAATTACAGAAGACTAAATTTCCAGATCTTTATCTCATCGAAAAAGTTATAAAACGAAAAGGAACAAAATTGTTCGTAAAATGGTTAGGATTAAGTGATTCCGAAAACAGTTGGGTTGACAAAAGTGCACTGTTACAGTAATATAAGTCAAGTATCGGGGCGTTAAATATCAGTTTGTGCTTATCGATGAAGGAAGGAAGTGGTATTATAAACAGTTTGATTGATAAGTTACCGTTTGAACTTCATTTACCCGGGTATCAGTTCTGCGGTCCGGGTACAAAATTACAGAAAAGGTTATTAAGAGGTGATCGAGGTATCAACGATTTAGATAAAGCGTGTATGTATCACGATATTGCTTATACTAACAGTGATATAAACATTCGACATAAAGCTGATTTAGAACTTTTGAACATGGCTAAACAAAGGCTAAAATCCAAAAATGCTGGAAAAACAGAAAAAATTGCCTCTTGGATTGTAAAAAATGCTATGAAAGCGAAACTAAAAGCAGGCGCGGGAGTGCGACCATTTATGAAAATTGTAAAAAATATACAGGCTCGATTAAAAAAAATAAAATGTAAAGACAAAAAGACTGCTATTAAGTATGCTTATGCAGCCGCAAAGAAATTATTTACAAATAAAAGTGGTATGCGCTTGCCACGCTATATTCCTATTCCCAAATGTGGTGGAATTTTGCCTTTGATTCCAATCTTTGCTGGATTATCGGCTTTAGGTTCACTAGCTGGCGGGGCTGCAGGTATAGCAAAAGCTGTGAATGATTACAAAGTGGCAAAACAGAATCTTCAAGAGTCTGAACGACACAACAAAATGATGGAAGCGGTTGCTCTTGGAAAAGGATTGTACATCAAGCAACATAAAAAAGGAGCGGGTTTATATCTGAAAAATCCAAAAAACTAATAAATCGGCTACCCAAGCGGGCACTTACTAATTTTGATTTAATAAAGTATGCTAATGATATACCCTATTTTCGTGGCGTGTTTATGAGAGATACTTTGCCTACGAAACCAAGAAAAATAGAGTGTGCTATACTCAACCTAGATAGTTGCAACAACCCTGGGACTCATTGGGTAGCCTATGTGAAGCTTAATAGTTATTCAGAATATTTCGATAGTTTTGGTAACCTAAAACCACCATTAGAGTTACTAAAATATTTAAAAAATACTTCTATTAACTATAATTACATTCAACATCAGAACTTTGGTTCCAAAAATTGTGGACATCATTGTCTGATTTTTTTAATTGACTTCTGGAAAAATGTATTTAAGTAGAATAAATAATAAACAAATATTAGTACAAATATGTCTTTCACTGTGTCAATAACTGGTGTGGGAGGCTCCTTGACAACAAATTATTCACCAACTTTAGAACTACGCGGAGACTATGAATGTGGGCTTTTATACTTTTCTACGTTTAATTCCATTCCGAACATAGATAAGAGAAATAATAAATTCTATTATGGAAATGAAGTTATCGAGATTCCTGAAGGATCTTACGAACTTCAGGACATTCAAGATTTTTTAAAAAGTAATATTAAAAATGCGTTCTTCCAATTAACTTGTAATAACAATACACTGAAAACTAATATTTTTTGTTCCGAAGATGTTCATTTTGAGAGAAGTGATTCAATTGGTAGAATTTTGGGTTTCGGAAGGGAGACTGTAAAAGCTAATAAAAGCAGCATGTCTCGGTATCCTGTAAGCATTATATCAACTACCCTCGTGCGCATTGAGTGTGATGTAGTGAGCGGATCTTTTGTGAACGGAAAAGCTAGTCATATAATTCACGAATTTGTTCCCAACGTGCCACCTGGTTATCGTATAATTGAAATACCCAGGAACGTTATTTATTTCCCAGTCAATCAAAATTCAATTACTGCTCTGAATATAAGATTGCTGGACGCTGAAAATAATCAAATCAATTTACGCGGTGAAGAGGTTCAACTTTACTTACATTTTAGAAAAAATGATAAAATTTGATAAAAACCCTATTACCCCTTGTCTTCAAGTCAGTTACAAGAAAACATCTCGGCAAAGAACACCTCTTCAGTCAGTAAAAAAGCTTACAAAGAATAATCAATTTTTTTTAAAATTGGTTGGTTTATTAAAATGAATATGTATATTTTAAATATATCTCAACCAACAGTCTATGACAACAGCATCGAGAGTTTCGAATTCCACTCGTACAGACCGTATGTGACAAGTTTCAACAAGAATGATGAGATTCGAATACCTATTAACCAACAGGACTTGTATGTGTTACCCGCTCTCAGCACTTTGTATATTGAGGGCAAAGTAGAATTATACGATAGTAAGACTAAAGAAAAACTATCAAGGGTCAATTTTGTAAACAACCCTGCATTGTTTTTATTTCAAGAAATTCGATACGAATTGAATGGAGTTGAAATTGACAGAATAAAAAACGCTGGTATTACTACCACCATGAAATCTTATCTATCGTTAAATGAAAATGAATCTAAATCCGCAAAAGTTTGGGGATGGTCTCCTACTGGAATAACTAATGTTGATAACGGGTCATTTTCTGCTTCAATACCACTAAACAAAATATTAGGTTTCGCGGAAGACTATGAGAAAATCATAATAAATTCTAAACACGAGTTAGTGTTATTAAGAAGCAACAGTAACATTAACGCGTTAAAATTGGATAATGCGGAAATTCTTGATGATATAATTATCAATAAGATAGTTTGGCGGGTTCCACATGTGAAAGTATCAGATCGTGAAAGGATTAACTTATTAAAACATTTAGAAAAAGATCGTGCCATAACATTAGCTTACCGGAATTGGGATTTATATGAATACCCACTGCTCCCCAGAACACGCAAACATACTTGGGCAATTAAGACTACATCTCAAACTGAAAAACCGCGGTTTGTTGTTATTGCGTTACAAACCAATCGTAAAAATCAGTCACAAATGTCAATGGCTGAATTCGATCACTGCAATGTTCGCGACATAAGAGTATTTTTAAATTCTTCATACTACCCTTATGAAGGATTGAACGTAAGTTTCTCAGAAAATAAGTTTTCTTTATTATACGAACGATATGCAAGATTTCAACAGTCTTATTATGGACGTCGAGCGGAACCGTTGTTGAGCTTGAAAGAATTCAGAGACATTGCTCCTTTATTTGTTATCGACTGTTCCCGCCAACAGGAGACTTTGAAGGGCTCTATAGACGTGAGAGTCGAAATTGAAACTGACCAAGAAATACCTGATCAGACAGCAGCATATTGTTTGATATTAAACGATTGTATATTTGAATACAAACCCTTGAGCAACATCGTAAAAAAAATATCATGAATAATAATACAATAATCGTAGATTTACAAGGTTTTAAAACCCCTTCCAATGCATTCATAATAAAGGAATGCGCAATAGCTACTGAAGAACATACTCACATATTCCTAATAAAGCCTCCTTATGCTTTCTCCCAACTTACCCATGAAGAAAAAAAGCGTGTTTGGTGGATAGAAAAACATCTAGGATATCGATGGAGTGAAGGATATATCGATTGCAAAGAATTTCGTAGGATTATAAAGTGTTATTTAAATAAACGAAAAATTATCGTGAAAGGTGAAGAAAAGATAACGTGGGTGCAAGAGTTATGCGACCACAAAAATATTATAGATATAACTGATAAAAATGTCCCTAATTTTAAAGAGCTTCATAATAAATACTGCAAAGAATTATTAACATTGAATTGTTTTGTTCATCTAAAACACTGTGCATTAAAAAATGTTTTATGTATCAAGAAATGGTTGTTAGAAAGTAAGCTAATTATATATATAAAATTGTATGTGCTTTATTAACTGTATATGAAACATGACTTGTATTTAGTAATAATAAAACAAAGTTAATTAAAACTGACTTTTATTTATTAATATCTTTATAGTATTAGGCTTAAAACATAATTAATATAAATTTATCTAATATAGTAGAACAATAATCGGATTTAAAATATTACACTTAAAATTATACATAATTAAGTTATATAATGAATAAAACATTTATTATTAATTTTAACTTATAGAAAAGAACAAAAATTTTAACACAAAAAAAAAACTTCCTTATTAATTGGAAAAATTAACAACATTGCAAACTTTTATACTACAAATAATCATTAGCTAATTTTTTTGATATTTTATTAATCACTATTTCCGTAAGGTCCATAACTTCATCGATTGAGTCTTTTAAGACGTACTGCACATTGAACACTATTTTTTCGAAAACATCGCACTGTGTACTACCTTGGCTGGAGCAATCGTTTTCTAAATCATACACTTGGATTTTGATCACTTTCTTAGGCTTATTTCGTTCCTTTCTTATCACATAAGACGAAGACGATAATTCACCATGTTTCTTTAACTTTTCTTGCTGTATCTGCTGTTTCTTTCTCTCAGCCGCAACAGCAGCTCTATTTTTTAAAACCTCTTCATAATAGTCATCGACACCCACATAAGGATCTTGCACATCTTCTTGTGAATAAAGTGCGATAGTTTCTTGAGAATCAGACATTATCTGTAAAGAAATAAATTATGGAATAAGTTAATGTATAATTACCTTGAATAATAATATTAGTAAGTAAACACACCACAAACACAATACTCACCACAAAAAAGTTGACTGCTTTTTATGAAAGCTATAAAATATTAGTGTAATGTATTAGAGCACGGGCTGCCACAATGCGACTGACGGAAAATATTAAGTGAAAATAATTATTTGATATCTAATTACTTGCGGTGCGCATTTGCACTTGCGCTTACTAGGCTAAAATGGAGGATCGTGTTGGAACAAGACCGAGTAGCAATGCGTTGTCAATCGCACGTTGTCATTGATTATTCGACATATTTGATACCTACATTTTAGCTTCAATAGGTTCAATTTTTTTTTGACTTGAATATTACTTACAATTAAACAACAGATTATTACTTAAACGTTTATTTAGGTCCATAACCCTCTAATCTTATTACTAATACAATACAACAAAATAAAATTACAAGCATAATATGTCCACATTAGTTTAAATAAAATATAGTTTTGATACATTTTAGATTATTGCATTTTTTTTTTATTTATTCGATAAAAACATAAATCTTATCATATAGTTAATACAAAACAACAAAAAAATTACAAAGAAATGTTTAATTTAAATAATATGTTGTCATTAATATTAACACATTTTTAATGCTTTTGTTACATAAATTAATTTCGATTATAACTTATATTTTGTATGCATTAATAAACCATTCTCAACAAATATATTAAAATAGACTCGACTTATGTCCCCAAGACAAAGTTGATATTTTATCTTTAAGAATAATTCGTTTATCGTCTTCGGAAGACAAAGCAATCTTATTAACAGCCTGAGTAAAGACCTCATGCTTCAAAGATTTAAAAATAATGTTTTTTCGTCTTAATAGTTTATTACGCATTAACACCTCATTATAATCTTTCATACCCAACTTTCCGATGACAGATTTTCTAATACCTTTAGCCTTTTTAATTTCGCTGTTTTCAGTTTTTATACAATACAACTTAGACCGCAATCCAACATAAGCCGTTATCGCAACTCCTGAAAATTCATCCTTCATCAGCCCAGGAATCTTTTTATTTTTAGGAATAATGCCGTATTTATTATTACTATCGTAATTACTGGTATCAAAGTAAGGCTGTAAATGTTCTTTAATATCTTTGTATACATCATCTGTTTCTATTGAATACAAAAAACTATCCGTATCAGTATAACATAATTTTAAATGTGAATCGTATTTAGGTTTCATAACGGAATAATGAAAATCATACATATGGTTTTTAGATATTTCTAAAACTGTAAATCCTATATAGATGGGCTTATCTAACACCACTGAATCCCGTTTCATTTGTATGGCAACAAAATTTTCTGAAAAAGCAGTAGCACTGTGAAAATTAAGTTTAGATATTAATTGTTCTGCGGCATAATGTTTTTTGGTTACGTTGTTCGTATCGCGCCATCGGTTAACCAAATGAACATCTAATCTATTTTCTGTATTTTCTAAAGTCTTTCCAAAAATACAATTATTTAATAATTTAAAAAAATCTTGTTCGAATGCTGACTGTGCTTGTTGTCGTAACTTAGTATTTAAATCAATATACTGTTTCAAAAACGGGCTTTGTTTAAATTTTATTACTCTATGAATTTTTTGTAATATCAGCCCATGTCGTATGCATGTTTTTAAATGAACATAATGAATCACGTACTTAAATTTATCATGCAAGTTAGGAATTAATTTAGGTATCTTAGATCCCGGTGGTGCGAACTTTTGAGGGCAAAATGGAAGATCATTGTGAAGATCATGAAGATATTCGGGATAGTATAAATCGACTTCTAAGATATATCCATACATTGAATCATTAGGTACTTCGAGAATATTTAATTGATTGATTTCTGTTTCATTCAAAAACTTGAAATTGGAATGCGGTAAATATGAACACATTGCATAACCATATAAATTATTACAATCAATGTATAATAAATAGTTATTAGGTAAAGATGGATCGTAATTTGAAACATATTTATTGTTTGCCTCATAATATCTATTAGAACAAAGACAAACGCCGCCACGTATACCTTTCTGAATCATTCTAATCATTTCTAAATCTTCCATAAGTTCCAATTTGACTTTGGTTTTTAATAACATCGCATCGAAAGATAGGGCTGGCGATGTTAGGTAAAAAGCGCTGTCTAGTTGATATGTGTATCTGCACATCTTACGGAATTTTTCGAAAATGTCTGCAAGTAAAAGGACATCTGTCTTCAAATATAAATCAGTATATTCACCCATGTTTTTTAAACGAAAAACGTTCCAAATTTTTTGAGCATGTATGTAATCCGCTTTTGAAATAATACTATCAGATAAAGTGCAATAAAAACAATCACGAGGGGGTAGCTTTTTTTCTTCATAACAATCCCACTTAGTCATATACTCATAAGGGTACACACCTTTTCGTGTTAAAAGGTTCAAATGTTCCTTTTTGGGGAAAAAAATAGACAAATGAACAAAGTCGTTGGCATTTAAAGTATCCGCAAGTTTTTCTAAGCTGGTACTTAAAAATTTGAATGAATCAACAAATCGAACAGCTACAAATTCTTTACCATTTACTTGAAAAAATTTTGTAAATGATACATAATTTTCTTTCGTTTTTGCGATAACGCGTATATTACCCGGTGATTCTCCCAAATGTTTCATAAACAAGTGACTATCATATCCAGATAAATTGTGAAAAAACACTGGAACAAATTTTGGAAGGCGAAATTTTAGGTTGCAATATGAATGAGCTGCTCCTCGGTATTGTCCTGTTAAGTGACAGTGATCTCTAACTTTATCATCAAATAATAACCCATCGCAAAGAAAACAGTACTTTGAATTATTGAATTTGTTCTGTTCCTCTAATGTCAATTGTTTCATGGGGATAGTTTTCTTCAATATCTTATAAATATTGATAGTATCGTTAGAAAGGTTTTCTACAAATTTTTCAACACAATCTTGCCCACGATACGTGACATATTTATTAAGTGAAGCATCATATGAACAAACAATGTAATATGCAAACGCGGAAGGTAAATGTTTTTGTAATGAAGTTGTACATGTAGTATTGGACGTCATGGTGCTTGAAACTGGTTCTAATAAAGATTCAAAATCTGCGTACACCACGAAAGGCACATATTGCATTCTCTCGTAATGTCTAAATTGTATTATGCTTCCAGGATCGGGGAGCACAGTTTTCACTCCACCACAAATATGATCGTTTAATTTAATTTCACTGTGAAAAAAGTTTAAGCAATCATCGCAAAAAAAAACTTTGCCATGATGCTTTGTTAGTTGTTTTTTGAGTAGTTTACCCAGATCTTTCACTAAACAAAAATGCTTACGCTCTTTTTTTTCTATCAGCAACAAATTGACGTGGTGTTTTTTTTTATGTCCCGTTTTATAAAGAGGGCCTAAAATATCAGATTTTTTTGATAAACCATAAACGTTAACACTGATATCACAATTATTTTTCTCGAATATTTTGATATCTGAAAGCCCTACCGGAAATGTCATGTTATCAGTATTAAGTATATTTTTAAAATGTGGATATGAAGATACCCTCTGAGCATGTTTTTCAGCAGGGAATAATGCCGCTACTATACACCACAAAAAACAGAAAGAATCATTATTTTTTATATTAATGCATGCTCGTTTATTTTTAATAAATTTAGGTAATTCAATATATTTTGACGCTCTTGTAGGATTGTACTTATTAATATTCACTTCCAAGTATAAATTCCTCAGAAAAGCCCATCCACTATCTTTTTGTTGAAAATCATCTATATTTGATGTTATAGTATTGGTTATTTCTGAATATACCTCGCCAAAATAAAAATTCTTATGTAAGACGATGTTTTCAGTAGCAAAAGATCTTATTTTAGAAGTATCAGTATTCGGAAGGGCAAATTCGGCAAAAAACTCGAAGTTAGTTTTGACGGAAATAAAACTCGTTAATCTAGCAAGAAGTAATTCATGAACACGAGGTCCTATCCTTTTAAGAAAATCGATGGGTGGTCGTGTGTCACAGTATTTAAAGGAGACATCACGTACTCTATAAGAAGCAATACGACTTCGAAATGCGCTGTTAATTTTCTCAATATCATCACTAATTTGTATAGAGCTATTATTTTTGTGGATATTACTTCGCAAATGCGCCGAAAATGCTCTATTTTTTATAGTAATATCACATACTGTGCAATATACAGATTTGTTCGACATCGTACCTACTTAAACTTGATTTATAATTATAACTGTATGATAAGATCTTTTTCTCGACAAATGATAACAAGAGTGGTACACTTAGTACAGGCTACGGTTTGTTACGCGCTACGAAGCTACGAAGCTACGAACCTGCTACTAAAAGCTACGATGCGCACATACGATGATGTCATACATAAACCAACATGGCGAGCCTCGTGGCGCAGTGGTTAACAGGCTAGCCTGCGACATGAGAGTTCCCGGGTTCGATTCCCGGCCAGATCAAGATGAAGGGAATGATCTTTTCAGATTGATCTGGGTCTTGAATGTTTATCTATATAAGTATCTATTAAAAATATATAGTACCGATGAGTTAGTATCCTACAACAAATGTTCACACGTTACTGTAGGGCTAGCTCAATTTGTGTAATATGTCCCTATATGTTTATTTATTATAAACTATCGTATCCTACCCTTATAGCAGAGACATGTTATATGCTATAGACATATATAACACATCATCATCATCTGAGCGTATTCCCACTAACGCTTTAGAGCTCGGGGTCCGCTATCTAACCTATCTAAAGGTGGGCACTTTGCGGATTTCACAATGTATGCTTCCCGGTAGGATTCGAACCCACGATATCGAGATCATAAGGCAAACGCCTTTAGCGCTGTACCGCGGAGACGGTCATAGACATAATTACTAATACTATTGGAAACTAGACAAAATGTCAAAGTTTATTTACTGGCTTTGAAATAAATTATTATTAAAATATAAAACGTTAGATCGGTTTATTAATGCAAAACAAATCAAGTTATTTAAAAAGAGTTTATTATTAAAAAAATAATATAGTGTATCTTATAAATTGTAAATTTTTTATCAAACTTAAATTACAACATATGTATCAAAAATACTTAAACATGATAACATTAAAAAATAAATCATAATCCATCGCTGGGATCGAACTTATTTTTTTATTCTATGGTATGCCTTCATCAAACCCGAATTACAACATAGGTATCAAAAATATTTAAAAACGTTAATTATTAACATTATAACAAAATCGAAAACTAACTTACTACCCCGCCTGCAACACGTCTTAAACCCAAATTACAACATAAGTATCAAAAAATATTTACAAACTTAAGCTAAGTATTTAAAAAAAAAAACAAAATCGCTGGAAACAAACTTATTTTTTTTTATCGGCGAAAAATGTTCCCTCCGCCGTAAATTTTGGTTTACACAGTTTAATCACCTTTTTCAAGGTATTAAACTCAGGTGAATCGGATTCCCCTTGGTATTTCAAGGAGACAACAGCTCGTTCCCAGCGATCTTTTGGAGCTACCCCTTCTAAATCTTTAACATTATAGACTTTCAACTCCACAAACGCATCTCCTTTTAAATCTATGGTACGCCTTAATACCCCGTCTGCAACACGTCTTGTAAGGGATGATACCAGAGGGCTCTTCGGTGGAGGCCGGCGGTCGTCGTCGCTGTCCGAATCCAGACACCAACCTGTTGTTTTCGCAGGGCAAGCCTTCTTCTGCTTTTTGCCTTTACCAGCCGTCGGTTTCCGTTTGTGTGTACTGTAAAAATTAAAAAGACTTAATTAAAATTTCATCTAAATTAACACCTCCGTCCTGTTACAAAACAAAAAACTAAGAATGTATCAGTTGTTTTTTTCCGAATAGATCGCAAAAGCCTGTCTAGGGAATGCGCGAATAATAAGATTTTTATCTTATAGCTCTAGGTTTTGTCCCTGTAAGAAATATGGAAGTGGTTAATATGTACTAACACCAGTGTTCTAAATAAGTTATCTATAAAAAAAATTAAACGGCGTAAGATTGAGTACTAGCAACTGTTATGAATGTATGAGTAGGTACACAGATACATACTTCGTTACTGAAGCAATCTCCTCGTTGTCCGAATCTCCAAAGTCTACCGCTGCTCTCTTTGCAGCTTTCGATTTGTACTCAAAATATTCTGAGTCCGACCTGCAAAAAACATACAAGTACATAAGTAATATCACTGCATAGTATAAAACAAAGTCGCTTCCCGCTGTCTGTCTCTATGTATGCTTAGATCTTTAAAACTACGCAACGGATTTTGATGCGGTTTTTTTAATAGATAGAGTGATTCAAGAGAAAGGTTTATATGTAGCTCGTGTTATTATAAATTAGTAACTTCAATCAAATCTCAATATAAAATTCAATAACTCAAAAGGAATTTATAAAACAAATTACTATAGTAATAAAGAAAAATTGGTTCGCAATTTTTCTCAAATAAATCATCAACACTTCCTGAAAAGTGTTAAGTATAATTACATAAGTTTTAAAAAACTAGTTAAAAGACTTACGAACATTATTGCGATGCAGGGAATCCTCGTTTTGTAGCTATGTGTTAAATCTGTTCACTGATACAGATTCTGCAGCGGCAGGCGAGAAGATCGTGGTCACTGGTAGTAAACACTGTCACACACGTTTGATAGAGAGAATTAGTCTCACTTTAGGGAGCTAATTTTCTAAATAAATTGTAACAAATAGAATGAAATCAGCGCATATATAGAATTTTTTAGCTGATTCACCATGCTCGTCCAGGGCTTGTCAAACTGTTAGCAAATACTAAAATATAATTACTACACTAATGATATTTCTTTAATTTACACGATTTCTGAAGTTGTGACGTAAATGAAGGTTGAAAACCACCACTAAAATCAATCGTTAGCATTTTCGTAAATGTGTTACGAAATGTGGAATTTTAAGCCGTAAACAAAAGTTTAGTGTTACAATCAGTACTTTGATATTTGATAATCAAAGTATACAGCCGCCGCATATTCCATATTTCTTTAGCTTATTGCATCATGCTTACGTGTCAGTCTGGGTTATTCCATTCCCTGTTATTACAACCAAATTCTTGAGTTGTCCTAAAATATTTATTTTTTACTCTACCATAGAAATATAATAAACCTTAAATTTAATAAGTTAGTTTGTTATAGTTAGATTTTATTTTTATATTTTTAAGTTTATATACGTAGTTTATTTTTTTAAGTATGTTATTATGAAATATTACTAATTATAATATTCATGTTAAGGATTAGTATCCCCGCTAACTAGCACTCATCGATATTAAGATATACTGTAATTTTATAACAAATACATATCTAGATAAGCATCCAACGCCAGTTCAATCAGAAAAAGATATTTTTACACTTATGATCTGACCGAGGATCGAACTCAGGACCTTCATTGCCATAGCATGGAGCACCTGGCATCATGACCACTAAACCACAGAGGTCGTGTATAAACTTTCATAGAATTAATGTCGAACGACCCATTAAGGCTGCATCCACACTGTTGAATTAAAGTGTAGTAATTAATATATATTATTTATTAGAGAATTAGAAACACATCTTTTATGTATTCGAAACAATTTAAAAATAGATATTAAGCATTGAAACCCGAAGCTGTGTTTTGTTCCGTAAAAATATAATATCGCATTTCGTACTTTCCACTTCTATATTTATAAAATCTAAAGTTATAGTGTTAAACAATGAACCAAGTAGATTAATTGATCCTGTGGAAGTCATAAACAAAAACAATTATAAATACATAATTATATGGTCTGTTTTCAATAAGAATATTTTTATTATAAAACATGGTACATGCATACATATTATCACGTCTTTATCCCTTTTCAAACACCTGGTGTCTTTAAAATAAGATTTTTTTTTTTTAAATAAAGTATTGAAAAAAATATATTGCTAAACAAACAAAAATGAAACGCAGTGTGGATATGGCCTTTTTTGCCCTTAGCATTCACGAGTACGTTCCTAGAAATACCTCGCCATGTTCACAGCTGAAGCAGCGAAAAAGTTGTATAAGCAGAATGTTACATGTCTGTTTAGCGTTACAAACGAAAATGATCTTTATATATTACCACTATAAGGATCTGATTAGAAAATCCATTTTTCGACTTATGACTTTAGTAATTAATCAAGATTCATTGTATGCTCGACCGGAAGCTAGAATGAAATGATTTCGTCATTTGTAAGTGTGTCTGAGTACGGTGCGTTGCTAGTTCAGTGCTGTAAAAAACCTAAACTTTGACCTTCATAATGGAGTCTCTCTACTTCTAGATGCTATCACCAGTGTCAGGCTGACGGTAAATAGCCTACATCATAACGAGAAGTACCTTAGCGTCGACCATTGGGCGTGAATTGATGTTTAGTAACTTACGATACCATCGCGATGGGATAATCGTTTCCAAGTGCCAAAAGCCGTAATTGGTGAAGGGCACGAGCAAACGGCTTGGATCGATAATTCCCTGAGCATCGGTAACTGAGGTGAACTGAGCTCATCACCCCATAATCGCATAGCGACGGTCTTCATCGTTGTAGGGCCTTCAGCTTTGGTGATTCATGAGCAATCGGACTAGACTATCGTTAGAGTAATTTATGTCGGTCATGGAGCGGGTGTGATCTGATTCTATCTACTTTAAATAAACTAGTATACATATGAGATGGTGAAATCATGTACCCTAGTGCAGTGTTAAATGTGATGTGAGTTTAAAACTTCTGTTCGTGTGTTCTGATCTGAGTCGGGTTGAACCATCAATATCGGTGAGTGTTGCATTATTCTTTCCAAACAGACAGGGAGCCCTCTGTTTTGAAATAAAGTGATCACGATTCTAAAAAGATCGGTCTATATCTTCTATTGGGCCAATCAGCCCATATAAAAATCAAATCTAGCATATAGAGCGAATGGAATGAGCTCTATATGCTATGATTTGATTTTTATATGGGCTGATTGGCCCAATAGAATCCTACTTATATCGTTAGTAAAACATGATCTAAAGGACATGTCACAAGTAGGACAAGCTCGTGAGCGATCCGTTACCTACCATATTCCTCATCATCCTGTGATTCGCGAGGATAAATCAACCACTAAATTACGTGTGGTTTTAGACGCTAGCGCACGAACAGACAACGGTACGTCGCTTAATGAGGTCCTTCACGCAGGTCCCGCCCTTCAGGCGGACCTTCTCAACATTTTGTTGAATTTCAGACTTTCATCGGTCGCACGTCTTTTTGACCTTGTGGCACCTATCATTTTATACGCCAAGCTGCTAATTAAAGAGCTTTGGTTACTCAAACTCGATTGGGACGATGTTCCCCCAACTCGAATTATCCGCTTATGGGAGCAATTTCAGAGTGAGTTGCCCCTCATTTCGCAATTAAACTTTCCGCGTCACGTCGGTGTTGTAGACGGCTGTAAGATATCTTTAGTCGGATTCGCTGACGCCAGCGAAAAGGCTTACGGTGGAGTTGTCTACGACCACGTCGTTAGACCTGACGGTACTGTGGTCGTGTCGCTGGTCTGTGCTAAGTCCAAACTGTCCCCACTACGGGTAGTCAGCTTGGCCCGCCTCGAGTTATGCGCTGCATTGCTCTTGTCGACTCTACTTAAAAGAGTTTACTCGCTTTACGCTCCTCGACATGCCATTGAGGCTGTCATCGCCTTTTCCGACTCAACAGTGGCGTTGAGTTGGATTCATTCAGCACCACACCGCTGGCACACGTTTGTGGCCAACCGCATCGCTAAAATACATGACAATTTGTCAGCAGATTACTTTTTCCATGTCCGAGGATTGGAAAATCCCAGTGACTGCCTTTCACGCGGCCTTACCCCGGCCCAGTTAGTCCAGCATCCTCTGTGGTTAACTGGCCCGCCGTGGCTGGCATCGCATCGCTCTGAATGGCCTATTAAGCCTTTCACATCCAGTGAGTCACAGGAGCTTCCCGAAATGAAGCCAGTCGCTCTACCTGTGCTCTCACACGCGAATTCGAACGGAACTATTCCGTCCGAGAATATATTATACGCTAGAGCTGCTAGATTTTCTTCCTGGCAAAAATATTTAAAAACAATTTGTTTTGTTTATAAATTCGCAAAACGACTCCCTAGAGGACCTATTACTGCGTCTGATTTAGATTTTGTCGAAAATGTCGTATGGAAATTGGTACAAGAGGTTCATTTCGCATCTGAGATCCAACACTTATCTCGCAAACAGCTTTGTTCTAAACAAGTGCAGAGACTGAGCCCATTTCTTCATAATGGACTTATTCTGGTTGGAGGTCGACTCGCGAATTCTGAGTTAGAATTTAACGCTCGTCATCCTATCCTCCTGCCCAGTCAGGATCACATAGTAGAAGACTTGTTGAATTCTAGACCGTTGTACCCACTCAGTTCTGATCCGTCAGAACCGACCGCATTAACCCCCGCGCATTTTTTGCATACGAAACCTCTCGTGTTTTTGCCCGCTCGCGACGTCGACGAAACACGTTTGCACCTTGTTACGCGAAATGAATTAATGGATAAATTAGTACATTCCTTCTGGAATCGGTGGCGTAAAGAATACTTGCACACCTTACAATCCAGACAGAAGTGGAACACTCCTGCTTTTCCTGTAAAGGTCGGCATGGTAGTTGTCTCTATGCAGGATAACGTCATGCCCTTGCAGTGGCCTCTAGGTGTCATTACCGAACTCTTTCCGGATAAAAACGGAATAGCTAGAGTCGCCTCGTTAAAGACTAAAGGCGGGGTTATACTCAACCGCCCAGTTGTAAAGCTGTGTCCTTTACCGACGCAATAGTTAAGTTAATGCTTATCTTAGGTTAGGTCATAGTTCATAAGCTTGCACACGCGTGCATTAGATTAGTTTATTCTACCGCTATTATACCGCTCCGCTGGGTCGTAACTGACTCATAGATTCAGGTAGAGTTTGTGACGATGTGCAACCCACAACTAGTTTACTAGTTTATTTTGATTACAATTTTTTTCTCTCTTTCCTTTCGCTTCCCTCTTTTGTTGGGTTTTGAAAGTAGGTTCTTTCAAGCCGGGGAATGATGGTTGCGCCAAATAGTTCAAGCAAAATCTCACTAGATGTCGTAACTGCCCTTGAACCCCGATTCAAAAGTTTGACAAGCCTGCGCGCCCACGCCGCAAGAGGCTGGCTAGTATTCTCCGTACCGCCGTCGCGCGAGGTTATCTCCAGAAGGTGACACGATATGTCCTTCTGCTGCTTTTGACTTCATACGCTGTGAAGTTTGCTTGCCCGCTTAAAATCCGCAAGGCTGACTAAATTGGCCAGGGTTACAGACCCACCGCTCGTGATAAATAACCCATGAACCTTATATACGCGTAAACGATGATAATTTAAGAGTGTGCCGAATGTACCTGTCGTAAGCTGATGCTGGTTTCCTGGTTTCCTGAGAGGCTGGTCTACGTACTGGTAAGTCACTTTGGGGTCGGGATATCCTGAACAGATACGAACGTTTAAGAGATTTGCTTGAATCCGAAGGGAATGTTTGGGTCCTTTTAGTATCCGCACCCGCTAGAGGACGGAGCACGCCGCGGCGTCTCCAACACCTTTATTTCCCCATTGTGATTTGCTATTTATAAATTGTTGCATTTATGTCCATAGAATTGATGTTTTAGCTGACGTCACATTCCTCATAAGACCCTTGGGAAGAATACAAATCTAACGAGGCCTCATTCTTCAAAATTGGTCAACCCATTGAGGCTACAGAAGGTAACGACTGTTTGCAAGTTTTTAAATTCAACTAAAGCTATAATAACTTTAATTAAAAAGAAGAAATATATCGCAAAATACCATACCAACTAAAATTGCCGGTTCGTCGCAGGCGCTAAAGGCTTGTACCCGCTGTAAGTACCTATCTTATAAAGTTAGCCAATTAACTGCGAACAGTTCGGGCATTAAAGCACCCTTTATTTTATATCTAGGGCGTTTAGACACTTTTGCGGCTTGCTAATGTGTAACTTGTTAAAACTTTGTAAATAAGCGATGACTATTTTATGTTGACTTGTGAGACTTGTCGTTGAAATTAAGTACTAAGTACCCATTAGGTACTCTAACACTTACAAATTGGAATGGATTTGAATAGACCTTTTGCTATGGTTTTCTTGACTGACCGTCGACCGGCTCGAGGCAAGCCCTGGAGTAGACCCTCCAGGGCAGAGGAAAGTATAAAGAGGGATGGCCATCCCAAGTAGTCATGGCACCGTACTGTAGCAGTGAAGATGAAGACAATTGGGTTGACCTGGCCCAAAATTAAACACGTAGCCAAAGACCGATTGCGATGGCAAAATACTGCAAAAATGAAGCCCTCAGCCCCACCTGAGAGCCCCTAAACCATAAGAAAGGTAAGTCAAGAAAGAGTTCGGTTATCCGCACAAGAAAGGTTGCATTTAAGAGTATTTTTTTTTTATTTTTTTTTATTTAAAAAAAAAAATGAGTGGTTTGTCCATATATATTTATTAACTCCTGCTATACTGCTGCTGTACTGGGTATATATAGACAGAGTATATATAAGAAACGTGGTTTTTGTAAAAATATTTTACGGTGGTACGGAACACATAGTGTGTGTGTGTGTATGTGTGAATCCGACTTGCACTTGACCAGTAATTAATAATAGCATGAAAGAACAACAACAACTTCAAGAACAAGATGGATTCATACATCACATAATCGCAAATAATTTTATCCTAGCGATTCATATTCCATGTAAAAAAAAAAAAAATAACTTACATGTAAAAAGGTTCTTTGAGCATTTTAGCAGCGACCTCGAGACCTCAAAAATGTATGCCGCAACAAATTACTTTCTCTCTATCGCACAAATAAAATTCCCTGCGAGAAATTCATCAAGGTCACTCCTTCAAAGATAAATATTTTTTACGGTAAAAATTCAAAGTTGACGGAAAGTAACTGGGGACTTTTCACATCGAGGTTGAATGAAAATGTGAAAATTATTCTTTATTATAATGCTGCAAGTACAATTTCTATCGTGCCAGCAAGATGTTATTATGATATTTACTAGATTATGCTTAATAATGTAAACGCAATTCTTTTTAAATATTGTTGTTGTTGTAGTAAGTTGACTAGTATGTCAACATCAGAATAACAGAAGAAATAAGGGTTCATTATTATAAATACAAGTATATAATAGTACCACAATATGGGGTATACACTAATGGTATAGTGCAAAATAAATTCTCATATGTAATTTTCAAAGGTTCAGCCGCATACAAAAATCAACCAATTTAACATTGCTCTGAAGTTTGAAACTGAAATGTTTTAATATAAAACTTTAATATTATACTATTACTTGCTTTTGAAATAAGTCAAAGAAATACAATATTTAATTTTTTTTTAAACATTCCGCGTTTTAGGATTGACTGTTTTGAGTTTTTATTATAATCTTATTTCAACCATATTTATAAATAGATACAGGTTCTCCCTAGTTTTGGAATCAATGTTAATTCTATGACTGTATTTCATTTTTCTGACAATAAAAGCATTTTAATTATTTATTATTAAAAAAAATTAAGCTATATTATTGTGCATTATGATATTTTTAGAATAAAAATTAGGCAAAATCTTTACTAAAAAATATTATAAAACGAAAACATCCTGTCAGGTATGAAGTGTCCCTGCGCAAGGCGTGACTAGCCGGGCGATTGCCACAAACGAGTGGGATTTTTGCCTCTCTTTGCTGGCTCACCCGGTTTTTTGCCCTAAATTGGGCGAGACTAAAGACCGCTACGCGCTTTGTTACCCCTTATATAAATTCAAGACGTTGATGCTGAATAAACTAAGAAGTTAAGACTTTTCACAGAAAATTTAAGACCGCATTTTTTTTGTTTATGTACCCTTTAGCTTCTTGTAGCAACAAGTAACAAATTATGGATCTTGGGTATTTTGATTTTGTATTAGAATGTTTAGTGATCTATTTGGTGTCATTGTAGGTATAACTTTGGTTTTATCGCGTTTATTACATTATTATTACACCTAACGTTTCGAAAACCTCAAAGTGTGCAAGTAGACTAAGTTTGTCTTAAGTGATTTAATTCAAATGTGTAAAAAAAGGAAAAAGATATTGTCGCTGAAATGGAAATATATCTGTGAATTTGTAATAATATTTTGATGAATTTTGACAAAGATTACTACCGATGGACTTTGTCCTGTTTTAATATTCAATGAGGGGTATTCAAAGTGGCATAATTAAAAAAACATCTCATTACATGATTGATGCAAGTCTATTGTCAATAATGGACATTTTCTAAAGTTTTTTTTTTTTGCAAAATTACATTTTGTGACAAACTTTTGTTATAAACAAATCCGCACTGTAAAGTGCTTTCCAAGATGAATCAAATGAGCCCAAACACGATTGGTGTGCCTTGTTTTGATTAAGAGTTCCTATGGCCACCATCCGACTCTGTCATTAGAACAGCGTAACGAATCTATAATATTGTATTGTCATCCGATTTACACATTTCAAAATTTAAAAAAAAAAATTTTAACTCTATCGGTAACCGGGAAGTGGATCAAATTGAGTTAAATTTGTTTGCGGACAAACATCCGGACAGGTGAAACTAAATAAAAGCTTCTAAAATGAAAGTATCACTTAATATATTGACACTTACCTTGTTATCAACCTCATACATCTAATTAAAACATTATTATTTCCGTGCTCTTCTGAAAAGTCCTTGACGAACTGTAAAACAGGCGAGCGCCGCTAATTTTAGTAAACCCCCATTGTATCGTGATTAGCAATGTTTTAAATAAAATAATATATGAGGTTGACAGTCTTGTGAACTTATGACACTTTACAAAACCACCAATTTTCATACATTTTTTTGCATTAAATTTAATTAGAATTTTACTGTTTACACTTTCTGTAGCATAACCCAAAGCGTTTAATTTATGTTTTGCCAGATTTTTTACGACAAAGAAGTTCATTTAAAGCATCTGTTACTTAATTACAAATAAGGCATTGTTTACACAACATCTAAATTATAATAGCATTTTCTTTTAAACCAAGTTGCTAAGACTAAGAAACTATTGTTAGTACCAATAAGGTTTTATACAAGTTGATTTTAAAAGTCGTTGTAAATTGCCGTGAGGTTTCTGGCAGATTAGAATAGGGCCACTCCAAGTCTTCCCATGAAGGTTGAAAGAGGCAACTTAGGAAATACAAGCTAAACAAAGCTCATAAACATCAATGAGACCTTTCCAACCCGTTTGGCCAGCGAGGAGAGTGTAGGCCAAATCCTCTGTCTGCTCTGGCCAAGTATGGCTCCGGTAGTACGGAGATGGTCATGCTCCTGCAATGGAGACTAAAAAGACCAATAGCTATTCCGCCATCTTGGGTCTTCCACCACGTTGGATTTAGAATGACGTCATACAGCTTACCATCCATACACCACCATCCAAACTAAACGAGTATACTAAATTTCAGCTCATTCGGTGAAAGATATCTGTTACAACATTTGACCTCGAAAAGCTCGTAAAAATGGGTTTTCCACCCACACGAACAGAAAGAGCTTTAATAAGTACTGTTCTCACTCACTTACGCACTGTAAATATTGCAAGCAAATTGTGCACATAAAAGAATAACAAGTAACAACCTTTCATAAAAGTATATACTTTATTACAACTCAAACGTAGGTATACACAACTAACAACATAGGTATACATAAAATGTTGAAAAATAATATATTTTCAGTATGACCCTCGCATGCACAATAGCACACGTCCCATAATTTACAAGTATCTCATAAAAGCATAACTAAAGCATGTTACAATTTATTTAAAAACCTTATTGGGCGTGATTGTGTCCATAATTTACCGTTTAGCCGAGAAGGATTTATTCGACCTTGTTAGTTGTTTTGCTGGCCTTTCTATTTAAAGGTAGTGGTGTTTTTTATCAAAGAACCACGTTCTTATTAAGGAAGTTAAAAATGCTACCCAATACAAATAGTAGTAGATAAGTTTAAGGCCATCTCTTCCTATACTATCAAACTAAAATACGAAAATATAATTTTGAACCACCCGAAATTCAGGACGTATTTCAGTAAGTAATTCAAATAAACGCTAACAGGTGGCGCTGAGGAGGAAAAGCAGTGAAACACTACTTGTAGTAATAAAACGTTGTTAGATGTCGCATTAATGATGAAAAAGCCTAGAGCTTGCGTACTGAACTATATTTAATTATAAAACTGTTTTTAAATTTAAATATACATTATACACCAGGGAAAATATTTTAAGGTGTAGGAAACATCTAAAAAAAGTGTGACTAAAAAGTTGAACAAACTACGAAAGTAAAATAATGAAAGATATTAATTTAGTTCCTTCTGTTAATGCTGTACTGTCTAACTGCCTCCGTGGTCCAGTGGTTAAGGCGTTTGCCAGTAGACCCGGCCGTGGTTCGATTCCCACGGGAAGCATACTTTGTTTAGTTGTTTCCAGTTTGGTTAGGATATTGCAGGCTTGAAACACCTGATTGTCTGATAAAAAAGAGGATTCCGTGCTTTGGAATACACATTAAGCCGTTGGTCCCGGTTGCCATCTGGGTGCCGTTAAAGAAACCACGTCAGAGGCCGAGAGGCGGTTCCGAAGAGCTCTGACTCCACGGTGTGCGTGCATGATCGATTGACCGTGTCACCTACTCGAAATTATGATAAATTGTCTGACTTTTTTTTATGATATAACTACCTTTCGCCCACGTCTTTGCTCACATTAATAGGCGGATGAAACGTACCTATGTCCTTCTCCGTATCATTACCAATGCGTGTGCAAGATTTTATGACGATCGATTCAGTAGAGAGGGCGAGAAAAGGTAACTAAGAAACTCACTTTCGTAATTATAATATTAGTTGAGATGTCCAAATCTTCGAAATGCGCTTCAAATTTGGTGACGTACCTTTCTGTTTGCTTGAAAATATTTGCATAAACATATCGCTTACCAATTTCACTCATAATCGCGTGTTACAAAAACATTCCACACTAAGGTTAGCCAGCAAAACAACCAACAAGGTCGAATAAATCTTTCTCGGCTAAACGGTAAATTATGGACACTACAAAATCACGCCCAATAAGGCTTTTGTAACATGCTTTAGTTATGCTTCTATGAGACACTTGTAAATTATGAGACGTGTGCATGCGAGGGTCATTTGATTAGAAATAGCGACTGAAAAATTAAATTTTTCAACATTTTATGTACGAGTATACCTATACTGTTAGTTTTCACGTTTAAGTTGTAATAAGGTTGTTATTTGTTATTTTTTATGTGCACAATTTGCTTGCAATATTTACAGTGCGTAACTTAGTGAGAACAGTACTACGGTTTGTGTAGGTGGAAAACCCAATTTTTACAAGCTTTTATTTAACTTGCAATGTATACAGCGTGTAAATTGACCCTCGACATTCCCTTTACGGGGTGACTCAGCCCATCAATATGAACAACTTTTACTACGGGAACAATGTTGGAACTCAAAAAAAATTCGACATTCCCATACAAACTGGCCGGACGGCGGGACTCTTTTGTATGGAAATGACGAATTTATTTTTGAGTTTCCAGCATTGTTCCCATAGAAAAAGTTGTTCATATTGATGGTCTGAGTCACCCCGTAAAGGGAATGTCGAGGGTCAATTTACACGCTGTATAACTATGTATGTTCGGGTCAAATATTGCAACTCAATGTTGTAACAGATATTTTCTACCGATTGAGCTGAAATTTTGTATTCTCTCAATGAGTAATGAGAGTTTGGATGATGGTGTATCATGGTAAGTTGTATGACGTCATTCTAAATCTAACGTGGCGGAAGACCCAAGATGGCGGAGTAGCTAGTTTTGATGCACTAAGACAATATGGATATCAAATTAACGGGCTGAAAATAACTCGAAACAAAGTGATGTATGTAAAAGCTTGTTTTTAATAAGTTTTTACTTTTGACTTGTTATGTTACTAGGTTTCGCCCGCTGCTCCGCCCGCGTCAATGTCGATCCCTCGGGAATAGTACTTTTCCCGGGATAAAAGGTAACTGCATGCAGCCACAATAATTAAAGCCAAGCAATTGCAGTATAAATTTGTCTGGGTACGCGACGGACGTATATATGTTAGGAAGAATTAAACCACCCAAGCCATACATGTCCGTAGCCTTGAAAGCCTAAAATTAATCTCTTAACGTATCTAACGCGAATGGCCAATACATGCATTTATCAAAATTCAACTGTTACTATCAAAATCTTAGAGGAATGAGGACAAAGACGGAGAAGATACGAATAGAAATACAAAAAACGAACTACGATTTAATTATATTCACCGAAACTTAGCTGAAACCAGAAATTCAAGACTGCGAGTTTATCGACAATCGTTACACTATCTACAGGAGAGATAAAAATCCCAGCGATGGGGGTGGCGGCGTTCTGATAGCTGTAAAGAAGATTTTCACGTCGTCCCGGGTCCTAGCATGGGAAACAGTCTATGAAGACATATGGGTAATGCTTGAAGTTAAAGAGCACAATCAAGAAGTCAAAAGACTAGGAATTTGCTGTTTCTATCTCCCGTACCCTAAACAGCATATTTTAGAAAGCTTTTGTAACAATGTTGTGTCTGTTTTACAATCCTTGGACAATGTTCTTATTGCTGGTGACTTTAATCTTAAATGTATTTCTTGGTCACGTGATGAAAATTCTAGTATAACCACTCCAAAAAACTATGGGAATTCTTTAGGAACTACACTCGTCGATTTTATTAACCTTAATAACTTAAACCAATTAAATTATGTAAGGAACTCAAACGATAGAACTTTAGATTTAGTACTAACGAATATAGAAAATGTTAAACTTGAAAAGGCATCTGATTCACTGAGTAAAATAGATCTACACCATCCCCCCCTAAATTTAGTTATTGATGTGACAATACCGCTACTGTCTAGACAGATTCAATCAAGGAGAAATTTCTATCGTGCAGACTATTGTAAAATTAAAGAAGAATTAAAGAAAATTTATTGGCCGATAAAGTTCTCACCAGCTGAGGGCGTCGATGCAATGACTGATATTTTTTATGGAGAACTAAACAATATCTTAGATAAATATGTTCCAAACTGTAAACCGAGATCGTTTAAATACCCCCCATGGTTTAATAAACCTTTGATACGACTTTTTGCAGAAAAGGATAAGCTACGGAATCGGTATCGTAAATACAAAAATCCACGTGACAAAATTGAGTACAAAATCCTACGGGAACGTTGTAACCGGTTCGCTGCTGAATGTTACTCTACATATATCCAAAGAACAGAAAATATGGTGAACTGAAATCCTAAAATGTTTTGGAAATTTCTAAATGATAGGCGGAAGAACACGAATGCCTTACCATCCACAATGATTTACGATAGCGAAACTGCATCTAAAGGAAACGACATAGCAGAAGCATTCGCGAAACATTTTCCTTCATCTTTTACCGTACATAATACAGTAAGCACTCCGAGAGCTACTTCTGTTCCAACTGAGACTGTTTTGAGTGATGGAATGTTAAGCAAAATTTGCTTTACAGAAAAAACTATCCATAATGCATTAAAGCAAATAAATCCATCAAAAGAGGCTGGGCCGGACGGTCTTCCACCCGTGTTTATAAAAATATGTGCGGCTGAACTCACCTATCCTTTATATCTTATATTTAATCGCTCAATCACGTCCGGTGTTTTTCCCGCTATATGGAAAGAAGCGAGAGTCATTCCAGTTTTCAAAAAAGGGGATAAATGTAGCGTCAAGAATTATCGACCTATTTCCATATTAAGTGTTTTGTCAAAATTATTTGAATCACTTGTTTGCAAAGTTTTCACTAGACATGTAATGCCCTTGTTAGATCAAAAACAACACGGTTTTTGTCACGGTAAATCTGTTTCTACTAACTTAGTCGCGTATGTGTCGAGTCTTATCAGCAATGTAGACAAGCGAACACAGGTGGACGCTGTCTACACTGATTTTAGCAGCGCCTTTGATAAAATTAGTCATGATCACTTGTTACAGAAGTTATCAACCTTTGGCGTTTGTGGATCATTGTCTCTATGGTTCGATTCATACTTGAGATCTAGATTGCTAACTGTAGTTACAAACGGTTACTCATCAAAACCATATGTGGCAAAGTCTGGGGTACCCCAGGGTTCACATCTTGGACCGATTCTGTTCTTAATCTTCATAAATGATATTGGCAAATGCCTTAAGTATAGCGATTATTCCCTTTTTGCCGACGACATGAAACTTTACAAAGTTATAAATTCTAGTGACGATATCAGAATGTTACAAGAAGACTTAGATCGTGTAAGCAATTGGTGCAATGAAAACCTCATGATTATGAACCCAAATAAATGCTTTTACATTGGATTTAGCCGAAACAGAAATAGATTTTGTTCTAAATATAAAATTAATGGTATTGAACTGCAGGAAGTAGAACATATTCGGGACCTTGGTGTCACCCTGGACAGAAAGTTGAGTTTTGTCCCTCACTATGAGTCTATGATCTCGAAAAGCTTTCAGATGTTGGGCTTCATAAAACGCAACACGGCTAGCTTCAAAAACACCGCTACTTTAGTAACACTTTATAATTCATTGGTTAGAAGCCACCTGGAATTTGCAAGTATTGTTTGGAACCCTTTTTATAAAAAACATATAAATAATATTGAGCGCGTTCAGAAGGCCATTTACATCGACCATTTATCCAAATTTAAGATGGAATCTCTCGTTGATAGACGTGAATTACTAGATGCTACATTCCTTCATAAACTAGTTAACAATGCAGTTGAGTGTGAGGACATTCTAAGTAATATCAATCTCATCGTGCCTAGGAAGAACTCACGTAGAAAGCTTCTAAATACTTTTGTCATTCCACGCGCACAAACTAACCTTGGATCACATGCTCCCTTACCGAGAATGCTTTCTACGTACAATAAATTAAACGCCAAAAATGACAGTCTGGACATTTTCAACGATTCATTGTTTAAATTTAAAAGTAAAGTTCAGTCATTGCATCAACGTTGACGTTCAACGTTGCTAACACTTTTCTTACTTTGAATTTGTTACTGTGTAAGTTATTTATATAATATTAGGTTAGACTTATTCTAGTTGTTTATGAATGTTGTGTCCACCTATAATTGGGTTGCATGTTAGCATAGAAGTGGATGTTATTTGATAGTGGTGTACATGTTACCTGTTGGTGAACCTTATGAATAAATAAATAAATAAACCTATGTCCATCTCTGTACTCCAGAGAACTTGTGTGCAAAATTTCATGATGATCGGTTTAGTATTTACGGCGTAAAAGCGTAATAAACAAATAAACTCACTTTTGCATTTATAATATGAGTAAGGAAAAGGATAGGACGGCAAACGAGCAAGCTTATTTCTCGATCTCCATGCTTTTTCGTTAAGCTATGTCAGATGCCTTTATGCAGCTTGAAAAGTCTGACACCAGTGTTGGCTTCTTACACACTATAGTCAAGGCAAGGGCTTTAAATTATAAATCAACGATATACTGTATTATTTTAATCAGACGGCAAGAAGTTCGAAAGTCCAATTCCATCCCAAGAGAAATCACAGGGACTCACGTATCGACTTTGGTTACTCAGTCCAAAGGCAAAAACTTTTGGAATAGCCGTCCTGAGGACCAACTTGTCAAGATTATTTGGAAGGGTTGCGCTAGCAAAAACATTTTGTAAAGTTACTCGTGCAAATTAATTTCTCAATGAGTTCACTTAAAAAGTTTATGTCACGAGTAATTTTTTGGACAAACGTAAATATTTATATGTAACTAGTTTTCGCCCACGGCTCCGCATCTACGTCGATCCTTCGGGAATAGTACTTTTTCTCGGGATCAAAGGTAGCCTATGTACTTCTCCGGACTCCAGAAAACTTGTATGCAAATTTTCATGATGATCGATTCAGTAGTCATGGCGTGAAAGTGTGACAAACAAGCAACTCACTTTCGCATTTATAATATTAGTAAGGATAAGGATACCATATTTTTTGACGTGATAACGTCATATTAATCGATAAACACCGACCGCATGTACGAAAAATGTACCGTTCCGGAGCAGCAGCAACAACAGCAGCAGAAGTAGTAGTAGTATCTATCACGCATCTATCTCTCACCTTTATTAATTAGAAGTATCATCCGTTAACCGACTTTACAGACAACCATTTTTTCTAATATACAGTTACAATTACGTAATAAGATTAATTATAGCATTATTTCCTTATCATCTCACCCGCAAGAACTCCACTGCTGGACATAGACCTACCTGAAGGATTTCGATGGGGAAGGTTTGGCCATTCTCACCACGCTTGGCAGAAGGGATGGTGAATGTTTGGCTCATCTCGATTCCGATGCTGCTGCCATCGAAACCTTTTGAAGCATAAGAAGGGGTTCTTCTTCTTCTTAAGGTGCCTCTCCAACTAGTGAAGGTTGGCGATCAGCTTGGTACAGTCATCTCTGTTCTTGGTTCGACGGAACAGCTCAGCCGCTTTAGCAATCCCGGTCCACTGTCTTATGTTCCGCAACCATGACTTCCTTCTTCCTCCCACCTTTCTTTTTTTTTTAAGGAGGGCTAAATAAGAAGGGGTTGGGGGAACAGGATAAAGGTATGCTATTTACTTGGATAAATTTACTTGCGTAAATTGGGGATGAATAAGTAGTAGCTCAGGAGGCCGTGGTTACCCGATAGCTTTTTAAGTTCTGATTATTTATTGTTTTGGCCAACAACGGCTCGTTTGTAATTAAAACGAGTAATTCCGCAATTTGTTCCATATACCTACGGCCCGTTTTGCGACGAAATGCAGAAAATCAAAATTAACAATATTTTCATTCTGTAACTCGTCCCATATTTTTTTGTATGGAATTTTAAACCTTATCAACGCTTTGTATAGTGAGTGAGACATTTGTAGAATACTTTTAAAATGTATGAATTATGACACGGTAATAGAAAATATTTATGAATTTTCTTTAAGATGAAATGTAGCTATGTATTAATCCAGGTAATAACCTATCTGTGTGCAAAATTTCGTCAAAATCCGTTTAGCTGTTTAAGCGTCAAAGAGTAACAAACATCCATACATCTATACATACTCACATAGTTAGTAAGGACCTACCGTACCTTATTTCTAAACTTTTTCTATTTAGAATTAACACACTGCACGCAACCAACCCAACATGTGAAGTATTGCTTAATGGAGCATGCATCAAGATAACTAGGGTGGAGGCTAATAGGATAAAGCAAAATTACAATGGCCTACGCGATGTTACGCATTAAACAAAAAAAGTTACTCGTATTCTTAAAATATTATCAACTTTAATAACTTTACTGTCAAGCCAACGACACGTTTGCGTAGTTACTGATACACACTTTCTATCTCAAAAGATTATGCGGGTCCCGCGCACGATCATGTTAAAAGATGAGAAGTCTTAATCTTCTCATTTCTATATTTTTATACAAAAAAATAAAAAAGGGGGCGACCTCCGACATGTAAATACAAATGTGAGAATTATTGCTTTAGACGTAAAATTTACAAATATTTCGAAGAAAAATGTTTTTAGATATCTTATCATATATATATATCGTTTATAATTTTCATATGTATCAGTTTCAAATTCCAACAAGGGGGATCTTGTGCAAGGATCTATCTTTTGATGTATGTAATTAATTCAGCGTATATATTCGTTTCGAAACGCTAGTAGCTTATCGATTTTGCAAATATTAAAAATAATAATATGACGTTCAGAAAGAGATACATGATATCCAAATTTGAATAAAATTCTATTTCATTTCATTTCATTTCATTATAGTAGTCCTTAACATATTAAGCAACATTAGTCGCAGTCCCCACTGGGATGGGTGACCGCAAGTGGTATAAAAAGATTTCGAGCTCCTCCGTGCTTCGGAAGGTACGTTCAGCCGTTGATCCCAGCTGTCATCATTGATGGCAGTCGTTAAGCTATGTCAGATGCCTGTAGACATATTTGTGCTTGATTCAAATTATTTTTCCTTTTTATTTATATTTGACAGCAAACGAGCAGACGAGCCACCTTATGCAAAGTAGTCACCATCGCCCATGGACATCTACAACACCAGAGGAGGTGCTGATGCGTTGCCGACTTGTTGTACCTTAAATATTCGTTCGGAGTTCCAAACATATTTCCTTATTTCACTGTAACATCTTGGTTATTTTTTTATTAAGTCGGTAATCCTTGTCTCCGATCCCCAATATGTTATCTAATGACATTTCATAAGAATCGTAACCAATAAAATAGTAACCTGAATATGTCAGATTCAGATACCATCATTCACGATTTCGGGGGAAGTAGTGCTGCCTAAAGATCGATAGTTTAAGAAACGAAAAACGCCATAATCATTGATATAGCATGGCGGATGTCGTTGGACAGAATATGCGTGCCAATGGTCTCATATCAAAGAATGCCAAAGATCGTGCGAAGTGGAGAAAAAGCCGGATAGCGGACCTCGGGCTCCAAGCTCCCCAGCTGAGGATGCAACCAGGAACACGCTCAGATGATAGAGAGAGAGACTAAAGATATTTATAACAATAGGTAGGTACTATCAATTGTAAAAAAAATAGAAATACTTGTGATTCCTAATGTTGTCGCGATTGTTACATATTTAAATTAAATCACTTACTTAATACCGTTTTATCGCGTTTATTTCATTATTATTACACCTAAATTGTATAGTTTACGTTAAGTGTGATAATAATTTAATAAAAGCGATATAAATAAAGTAAATTAATTTAAAAGAAATTCTATTGTTCAGACGTAAAACCGTATAGGTACATTTTTCGATATTATTTTCCTCAATATTACATTACATTACAAGATTGCTTTGCAAAATCGATGTTATCAAGGTCGGTTATTTGAGCAAAAATACTAGTGATAAGAGTAGTATTAAAAGTCTAAACTATAGATAATCTTCCGTAAGGCTATTGACTGTCGAACTATAAACAGGCTATCGATAGAACAACTATCAAGTGGCTACACTATGGTGAAGGGGCCGAAAAACCAATAATAGTGTCGACCCTTTTTCAAACTGTCATCGTACAAAGAACGGTCGCATTATTCATATCACTAAAAGATTGGATTGACGTAAAATTCACAATACGCAAAATTTCTGATACAGGTTAACGTTCCTCTAATATAATCCGTGACCCATAAATGAAAAACGAGCTTTTACCCGCAACTTATCTCGTAAATTATAGCTAATAACTCCTGCTATTATGATATATTTTATTATTTATTACGTCTGAACATTGAAAAATTTAATCAATATCCAGTTGTTTTTACGACTATCAGGAAAAAAAATCATAATTTTAGTACGAATAGGGTAGTTTCATGGGTCAAACAAATCACATTAAAATTAACCCTTCAATTAGATAATCAAAAAATATAGGACACGTATTTTTTTCTTTTGTTAAATAAAAAATAAATGATAAAGATAAAGCGCGTCAATGTTCATGAGTGGGGGCTCGAGACGTCAGTATTTACTAAAAAGTGTAGCAAACTATGACGTCACACAGAATTTCAAACGCTCTATCTTTATCATTTATTGTTTAATTGTTCATTTACTGTACAATGTTTTGATTGTCTAACTGAGACGGGCCTTTTAGGAATATACGTATTATGGAGCAAACTGTGTAATTTTCAAAACATCTTTTAAATAATAATTAACTAATTTAATAATTAAAAAGACCAGACAAAAGCGAATCGGATTTGCACCAAAAAGGGTTTCCACCACCGTAAAAAGCAAAAAAAAGTTTATATTAAATCACATTTATCATGATCACTAGCTTTCGCCCGCGTCAATGTTGATCCCTCGGGAATAGTACTTTTCCCGGGATAAAAGGTATGTTAAAGCCTATGTCCTTCTCCGAACTCCAGAGAACTTGTGTGCAAAATTTCATGATGATCGGTTCAGTAGCTACGGCGTGAAAGCGTAATAAACAAACAAACTCACTTTCACATTTATAATATTAGTTAGGATTATACTTACACGTTCGAGTATGGTATTCAATTTTAAACAATCAATTGAAAGAGTCACAATTATTATACACTCTTAGGAAAAGTATGCTATTTGCAAAATGCATTCGATTTTATCATATAAGTTAACAAAAATATTAGATGTCATAGCGTTAGTTCATAAATGTCTGCAAGTAGGTATAAATGTGAGTTTTATTTCTATAAAATGATAATTTCTAAATGCCTTTTTTATGTATGGGGTATTGTTACATCATGTCGGGAATTACTGGCATTTAGCCTACGATTATATTTACTTATTCGTAGCATTTAGTAAAATAAAAGTTGTATTTTAGGCTTGTGTACCTATTTTGTAATTATTCATGGTATGTCAAAATAAAAATATTTAAAGCATAATTTTATATATAAACTTAGGTATATTCTTAAACAATTTACTTTTTTTTTATTTTGCTTCAATATAAGTTTCATAATAATTTATTGAACTATAAAATAACGGTAAAACCTTTTCAACCGCGAATGCGTCTCTAAAGGATCCATTAAATTGTGACAAATGGGTGCGTAAAGGTATATTCCTACATACATCCGGAGCTCTATCCGGGAGCGCAGCAATTGCCTGATTTGCGGTATCACTAAAACAAGACCAAAACGCGTCCCTAGTTATTTACACATATTATTAAAAAAAGATACTTATAGTATATAATATATATTAAGACCCTAAGCATAACCCGCTCAAAACGTTTGCAATAAAATATTTCAAATTGAAATATACTGTAAAAATACGGCGAGATTATATTTCTAGTAAAAATTTAAATGGCCTAGCCAGAAAGCAGTGGAAACGACTTAGATCTATGCCAGGCATAATTTACATAAAAAGATCAAAAAACTCTAGGCAATATTCAAATATGATCAGGAATTACTGATAAAAGCAAAAAAAGCACAATATTGAAATACACTGAAATCAATTGTAAATTCTTACATGAAAAAAAGCCATGCATATCAATCCTTAACAGGGTTTATTTACCTATCTTATGTTATCTTATGTGGCTGGCAAGTTATTGCCCGCGATAGGGATGACTGGAAACAAAAAGGGGAGGCCTTTGCCCAGCAGTGGGACACTGAAATAGGCTATTAAAAAAAAATGTTATCTTCGGTGGGGCCGATTCCGAATCGGAAACACATCTATTTGTACTTACCCCATGTCTTACACAGCCCACACGGTTAAAAACCGAAGAAGGACTGCATAAGCTTCAGAACATCTCCCAGTGCGTAGTATCTGAAGTCCTCTAACTCGAGATAAGCTGATCCTAAGAGGTCAAAACGCTTACCAGCCCACGAGACACAAACAAATAAAATGTGTCTCATTGTCTCCTCCGATTCCTCACATACCCTACATAGTGGGCTTTTTTATTTACCTAAATCTGTTGATTGACATTTTTTTACTGCCTTCTTAGTGTTCACTAACTAGTCCTTGTATACGATTACTAGAGATTGCGTCCTGTACCTGTGTGTGAACTGTTAACACCACCTTTCTTTAAACTTTTCACTGCAGTATTATAGGTAATGGAGAAAGTAGTCAATCTTTTTCAATCTCAGAAGGTAGTGTAGAAACGTGACCCTAGAGTGTCATAAGATCGAAGAACTAGATTTGTTCTTTCACATTGTCTTTGATAATTTATAAAAGTTACCCTCTTGTCTCGTCTTAATAATAGTCTCATCTGATCTAAGTAGTATTAACATTTGGAATATACAGAAAGTAAGCACCTAATTAATTCCTTCATTAGGTGCTTACTTTGATTTGAATAAGACATTGCATAAGTGAAAAGACTGGCGACCCCCACTCTTGATAGTTTCTGGTGCAAAAGATGGTCATATCTACCGCAATTTTTTTTTGTCAGCTTTGTAGCTGAAACAGTTAGAGAAATAAAAGGGAGAACGGTAAGGGTAAGAAAAGAACGGTAATAAAAGCGCCTGTTTATTTCGTACTGTAGCAATGACTTACTTTTTGTAAGAAAATTGTATTGTAACGTATTGATATTTAAAATAAAATGAAAAATAAATGATTGTTCCATTTCAATACTGTATCAACTCTTTGTTATTTTGTTTTCATTTTTCTATAGAACCACTATACAAGAACTTATGAAAAACCTAGATGTAAGTACAAAATGTACTATCGAATATATTAAAATGAAAACACACACGTAATATTTATCATCGTCATCATCTTTCTACGATTCACAGCTGTATATAAGCCTCCTTTTGTTTGCGCCATAACTTCATTCTTCTCTATCTCCAGCCACCTCATTCCAGTTCTTTCAAGAAATCTGCCTTATGTCGTCCACCCACCTAGCTACCAAAACTCAACACTATGTTTCCTATTTCCGGGATACCACTCGGTGACATACCTACTCCACCTACCATCGTTCCTTCTTGCCAAGTTTCCTGCCCGTAATTATTAATGTTGTAGCGTGTCAAATACAACCTCCAAGTATTGGGTGGACTGAAAAAAAAGCGTAGGTTTATGTCAGATGTCAGAATGTCTGAGAGAAAAGTCTTCGGTGAAAAGCTTTTGAATTAATTTCCTTTGTGTCGTACCTACATTTTAATAATTTGTTAAGGAAAAAATTTGTTAAAATGTGATATAAATATTTTTGTTGGAAGTACGGAAGCCGATTTTTTTCTCGACTTAGGTACTGTATGAGCATTGATATATATGCATACAATTGTATTCCATTTTAGACCTTATCACGTTGACTTAAAAACCGATGTTTATACATATCAATGCTCGTGACTGTACATAAACCTTGTGATTATTTTTTACTGATGAATAAGGGACCTCTTTGTGAACGCACTTTACAGCTTCCGTCTTTTAAAGTATCATCAGAAGTTTATTTCTGACTGTACAAAACAATTGTTCTTTATTGGTGTCCGAATTTCTAGTGAAAAAATAAAATTAACATAAACAAGTGTTAATTCGGACAATGTCTCTGAATATTAGTGTCCGAGTCGACAGCAAGTCATTTTGATCGATACCGCTTATGATAGCCACCCCTTTGTGAACGCATATGAGGGCAAGAAAAGCCCTAATAAAATACTGCAAACTGTTTCTCTCTACTTTGACATGTTTAAGTTAAACTTTAAGTATACTGCAACTTTATGACTCAAGTTCGCGTAAGATCGTGATTTATTTAGGAGCCAAACGGTCGCTACATTGTTGCGTAACTCTAGTTTGGCGGTACAGCGCAATATCAGCCAAAATCTTCCGGCTGCCTTAACAAACTTCACACTGTGAGAAACAATGTTGTATCGGTAAGACTATGTGCACAATACTCATGTCGGAGAGTTGAATAAAGAACCTTCTTCAGATTAAATAAATAAATATATAGGGTCTTTTTAGTCTCCACTGCACGAGCATGTCCCTCTCTGTACTAACGGATATACCACACTTGGCCAAAACAGACAGAGGAGACTAAAAAGACCTGATGATGAAATATATAGGAAAACGGTTAATAGGTAAGCCAAAAACAAGACGGACAGACGGCTTAACTGCTTTTGATAAAATTTGGAGAGAGATGGCAAAAGATAAAGCAAAGTGGAAAAATAAAGGGGAGGCTTTTGCCCAGCAGTTGGACTTATATAGCTAATAATAAAATATATAGGGACATATCACACAAATTGAGCTAGCCCCGCAGTAAGTTGTGAACTGGTGTCGTAGGATACTAACTCAACGATACTATATTTTATCATCATCAGGTCTTATTAGTCTCCAATTCATGCATGACTCTCTCCTCGCTAGCCAGACGGCTTGGAGAGGTCTCATTGATGTTTATGAGCTTTGTTTAGTTTGTATTTCCTAATTCGCCTCATACGACATCCATGGGAATAATTGGAGTGGTCGTATTCTACTATGCCAGAAACCACACGGTACACTATATTTTATAAAAGATACATCAACCTATAGATAAACCCCGACCCGGGTCAATCTGAAAAAGATCGCTTTCCATCTTGACCTGGCCGGGGATCGAACTCGGGCACCCGCGTGTCCCAGGCTGGCGTGTTTACTACTGCGCCACGAAGCTCGCTAACAGATTGAGCTAACCCCATCCCATAGTAAGTTCGAGACTTGTGTTATAGTATACTTAGCATGATATATGTATTTAATAAATATACATATATATTGTATTTAATCAATGTTAAATAATGTCGTGTATGCTCTCAGGAGATAATTTATGTTATGAAAGTACATTATTGTATATGTATTATTCTCAGTAAGTAAAATGTAATATTTCTTTGTAAGAATGAATAAAGTTCTTAAACCTTAGTACATTAATAGATTTACCTAGAGAATTATTTCATGTCTATGAGATTTACATCCAAGACTCAGGTTAATCTGAAAAATATAATTTTCCATCTTGATAGAGAGGATATCTCGCAATTTGTTTTGAAGGTGATTTTAAGTAACGTAGGGGTATTATGGAATGTGATTAGATAGTACCACATAGGCTGCTAATAGTCGGCATATTTGTATAGGAAGCAACTTTAATTTTATTCTGGGTCTAATATAGATTGACATGTTCAAAGTTCTTCTACCTACGGTCATTGTGTATAGCTCCAACATACATAGCATCATGTCTTTTTCCTTGTGTATTTCCTAACCGATTTCGGCCACAGCGACTGTTAAACACTGATGAGATCTGCGCTGGTTTGCTCTTACATGTGCTCTTTAGTGACTATGTGTTTTCCCTTGCGGGGTAGACAGAGCCTAGGTCTAAAAGACCTTATGGCCACATTTAGCATGTTGAAGGGCGTGTAGATGGAAAATGGAATCAATATAGTGATGAGTTTGCTAACCACATCACCTAATAATATGATTCCGCAGATTTTAGCCAACATGCACTAGGGATTACCATAAACATGTTATTTTCTTATTATTTATGAGGGATACTTAAGTCTGTAGATATTGGAAACAATGCTTATTTACTAATATTATAACGCGAAAGTTTGTTAGTATGTATGGATGTTTGTTACTCAATGACACCAAAACGGCTGAACGTATTTACACGAAATTTTGCACACAGATAGGTTATGGAAAGGTTATGTTTAACACATAGGCTAGCTTTCATCCTGGAAAAAAGTACTTATACCGCGGGCGACAGCTACTCAACATATAAGTTAAGACTTGGCCTTTAATTAACGTCCGAAATGTATCAAATATAATAAATGTTTACTTGTCATAGAGTTTCTATGTAATATTAATGTTTTCTCAAGTTGAAGTGAACGTATCTTGAGGTGATATCACATGGGATAATTATTATGAACTCGCAAGACAGTGTTTCACCAAAGTTGCCGGCATCCAATTTCTAGTTCTTTCACGAATAAGCGTAACTCGTATTTTTATCCTAGCGATGCTCGTGAGGAGTCGTGTTTTTATATATTAAATAGTAAAATGTAGTATAGTATCTGATTATTTGTTAGATCTTTACGCAAAAAACTGGATGAATGTAACACGACTAAATTTCATCTCACTTATTCACCCGGCTGAATGGAAGAGATTTTGCAATAAGAACGAGAAGATTTACTCTTTCGTGCCTGTAGGTATTTTTATATAAATATTCTTTTCTATGCACAATAAATAGGACACAATAAACGATACGTGGATATAGTACTCGTAACTAAAAACAGAGAGTACCTAAATACTTATATGTAAAACTATTTAATGAATGAGCCACAATATGGTACAGCTTCCTTTACATACGTTATCAAAACAAAAATGCTTAACTATCACTTTAAATTTGAGCAGGGGGTACTACTTTTGTAACTACTCACTACGAAAGTGTGACACTCGTCTTCGAGCGATATTGTTCTTCATGTTTGTAAGTGGCCAACACGGATATCAGATTTTTAAAGCTGTCTACAGGTCTCTGGCTGATCAATAGCCGGGACCAATTTCCGCAGCAAAATATACGGTACTGATAATCCTGTGTGGATTATATTTTGTACCGTATTATATTTTGATGACATTTAACTCGTATATTTTATATTTCTATTAATATTATATTCCAATCAGATTATAAATGTCTGAGAATACGCCTAAACCGTGAGTAAAATCGTCTATTACTGTAGTAAGATTGTAAATGATTCACACTCAGTGAGCTAAGTTGATTATCCCATTATCATCTATTCTAGTCGCCTTTAATGGAGGCACTGAGAGGAACATAATCTCACCAATGGATAGTAATAGCACTTCAATGAACTGTCTATCTGAGTCTGAGTATTGTTAGATGTTCTTAAAATGAAAAATGCACAGTTCGGCAGACAATTTTTCATATAACATATATGATATGATATGATACAAAAATGTATACACACATGTATCGTTAAAAAAATGGGGTGCTAGTTTGTATGAATAATCAATCAGTTCTAAATGTATTATTCATCATCATTTGACTGGCGGGTGGCGAGCTCAGTTCAGATTTTTTGGCTTAGTGCTGTAACGTTGCAGCACGCCACCTGCATGCTGCATCTCGTCCAACCTCATTTCTTTCTCATCCTGTCCATTTTTCATTCCTCATTTAATTTCAAATTTCATACCATTCCATTCCATTTTTAGATTGAGAGAGATTTTAGAGAATGAGTGATGAGAGAGAGAGAAAGTATTCTCTCTCTCTCATCACTCATTCTTCAGTCTACTATCATCTCTCGAACCATAACGGTCTCTGATATTAATTATTAATGTTATATTGAAGTCAATATCTATATAAGTTGTGAAGTTGTAACAATAAAGTTAATCTCTGTGTCTTCTGTGTGTCGAGTCTTCTGTTCTCCCTACTACTTCCTTGTATGTGGGATTTCGACTAGAGCGCCGGGACAGTCGAGCCCTCACAGTGCGTTTTACGCTACTGCTCATTGGAAGCATTTTCAAGCTGAAGAAGGATAAGGATTTGTTTGAATTTAGAAAGGGAATGAAGGTATTGGAATACTACTCACGCTGAATGGGGGAAAAACAGTTAGCAGCTCGAGAGGCCGGATGCGGCCCGGCCTCCCTGCACACCTCGATGATACCTAAGTTCTCAATTAGGTGTTATTGTTAAGTTAGTCACCTTGAATACTCAACTAAGGGATACATTTTCTTAAACTTTTTACTAAACATTTTTATTATAGAAATGGAAACGTGTGGTTGACCAATAACGTTACTGTATAGACAGATATTGAAATATTACGATATCCTTGCATTTGGTAATAATCGATTCATTTAGTAATATAATAATTATATGATGATCACCAAAAAAAACGAGACACCCGATTTAAACCAGATTTAAAATAACGAGACCGCTATTTGCATATTGGAAACCTGTTAAAAGTGTGTAAACTGCTAATATGATTACTAAGTTTAACGTTATTTCAGATTACATCGATAACCAATAAGTAATTGTAATACCTATAGCTCTTACGTGTGGGATTAACCTGTAGTAGTTTTACAGGTAAATTAGATTATCCAATCTAAAACTTAGTTCATAAGATATCGTAAATTGATACTAGTATCTAAGCCGAATGATTGGGTTTATTTATGTACTAGCGGCTCGTCCCGGGTCTGCACGGGTAGATATAGGTAGTTGGATTTTTATTAGGTATTTTCTTCGCACCTTAGGTTACATTATAGAAGTTGTATGTTTATACGGAATACTAAGTTCTTTGAAAATATTTTCTATTGCCTATATTAATCAGGGTTAATGTAGTTATTGCCTATATTAATCAGGGTTAATGTAGGATTGTAATGGTGAAATATTTTTTCTAATTGGTCAAGTAGTTTCAGAGCCTATTCATTGCAAACAAACAATCTTTCCTCTTTATAATATTAGTGTAGAAGTGTAGATGAAGATTATTGTAGATTTGGATATATAGAAAGAATTAATTTTTTTTTATTTTATACATTAGAAAAGCACAGTATACGCACTAAGCTGCGTGCACACTAATAAAAATCTTTCTTCGTGAAATATTTTAAAAATTAAAACACGCTCTTTAGAATTTTGCATTTATGATTTATTAACTTTCAGAAAAGTTGGAAAATTTATTCAAGTTACAAAACGTGCCGTTCATAAAAACGTACTAACTGAATTGTTTGAAAGTTTTCAAGGCAAGCATTCCTTAATTAGGCTATTCTACTATTTAAAAAAAAATATATATTTCAAAATGTTCTTAAAACCTCAATAATTAACTGATATTTTAATTTGCTCACAATAATATCGCTTTCTTCGTAGTAAAAAGAATTTAAATTTAAAAGAGTAATATCCACGTTAAAACAGCAGCCGCCAATATTGTCAATCATGATGTCACAAGTACAAAAATATACAAAATTCAAATGAACGCAGTCTTTATTCATGTATTTTAAGAGTAGTGTGTAAAAGCCACGAATATTTAGTCTTATATATTTACAATGTAAAGATATCTCAACATTTCACGGAGGTTAATAATTAAAAATTTGTTTTAGTTCCACTGACGTCACTATCGAGAAAACATGGCGTCTGGTTACTTCAAGCTCCGCATACAGTATTTTATTTTTACTAAAGTAAATGCTATGATTTCAAAATTATTTAATGTAATACTGAAGTTCTTATGTTTACAATTTTTGGTAAACGAAAATCGGACGTTGATACCCTAAACTTAGTGGGTAGAAAAAAAAAACAATGGGTTGCATTCCGGGAGTGCCGGCAGAAGTGAAAACTCCGCGTAAAAAGATTGGGAAATATTACTTCCTCTCCTACGCGGCGCCGTCGGTCTCAGGTCACGAGTCCGTTTGACGAATTTTTTACCCAACCAAAAAAATTCATAACTCCGCTAAAGAAGTTTTCACTTCAAACACACATCAATATTAAAATTAAAACTGAATCATACATTTAAAATCTTCATAATTTATAATATTTGGGTCGATATGAATTCTCAGATGACATGCGATAAAATATTATTTATCACGTTGTGGAAAATTTAGCTTGAAAACACAACATGCAATCATACACGTAAATACAGCGTGTACCATAATCAAAGATTCCATGAAGGGGTGACTCAGCCCATCAAAATGATGAACAAACAAAAAAAAACCATTTTCTTACAAAAGTGTTTGGCCGGCCCGGCAATTAATATGAAAATGTAAAATAATTGAGTTCCCAGCATTGGTTCCGTAGAAAAAGTTGTTTATTTTGACGGGCTGAGTCACCCCTTCATGAGAACGTCGTTGGTTATTTTACACGCTGTATAGCCGTGAGGTATATATTTGTTTAATTTGTGTCTTGGTGTTCACACTTTAACATTTAATTTACCTAATGTTAAAGTGTGAACACCAAGTCACTTAATGTCTTTTAATCAAAATAGAAAGTTGTTTAATACAATAGTAAAATTAAATTTAAAAAGTTGACAATTTTATGATACAATTTAAACCTAAGTACTTTATATTGTGGTTGAGACCAATTCTCTTACAGCGTTGCGGTAAAATTTAGTTCGATTCTCACGTTGCATTTTCAAAACGAATTGAGCTTGGAAAATGCCATCTTCGAGGTTAAATATTAAATATAGCTGTGAAGTGCTCGTATTTATTTTATCAATTTGAACATGTGCTTACACTTTAACATAAAGAAATTGAAGCAAAAGTTGTAAACTTACAACTTTTTTAGTTTATACTTTGCTTGATACCAATTCTGCGGCCTGGTTTTTTGTTATTCGTGTGTGGCCAACACTGGTGTCAGATTTGTAAAGTTGAGACATCTGACATACGGGACCAACGGCTTAACGTATCTACCAAAGCAGGGAGGAGCTCGAGATATTTTTTATGCCACTTGCGGTCACCCATCCTAGTGGGAACTGCGCCCGGGGTTGTCTAATATGCGTAAGTGTTAATATCAGTCACGTCCACGGGGCCATTGGACTCCTCAGTTTTGCGGTAAAATTAATTATCATTCTCGTACAAATAAAATGTAATATAATTACATTACATAATTGTGTCACAAAAATATTAATTAATGTATCGATTTATGAAAAAAAAAAATTGCGTGCTCTAAATGTATCCGAATAAGCAAATTAGCACCTTATATAACAACCACTGTACCTTATTCAATAGCAAATAAATCATTTCAACCTAACTAATCTAATTGATAACCTCCTTCTTTTTTTGAAGTCGGTTAAAAATAAAATATCGTTGGGATTAGGTTTTTCAACTTTACCTTGTTATATTGATTTGTATCTTAATTTAATTTTGCTTCCATTTTGATCCCAAAACGAATTAGATATTGTCTATGAAAGTTGTAGTTCAACCCTCGTCAAAATTTCACTGCGGACTATTTTTTAACTTCATTCATTATAAGAGATATTTGATCACATGTTTCAGGGACAGGGTTCGGTGATCTCATTAATATATTTTAAACATAAAATGTCAGCTACCTGGCTGCCATGTCTAGGTGGTCGTAAATCGATAGAGAAACTGGTCAAGTGCGAGTTGGATTGGTACATGATGCATAAATATTAATGGATGCCCACTCTGAGGGCATCTATGTTTACATCTTTAAGATTGACTTATAGTCCTATGTCCCCTATCTGGGGCAGAGGGCGTCCACAAAGACTCTCCGAATCTCGATCTGTCTTGAGCTTGAGCTTAACTTCACGCCAGGTCTTGCCGATTTTTTTAATTTCGTCGAGAACGGTATCGCCAGGTCTGTTTAGGTCGGCCTACTTTACGCTTTGCTTGGGGATTCCACTTCAAGCCTTTTTAGATATGTGTTCTTTTTGACTACAAGGTTTTGTTTAGTTTCACCTATCCCGAACGGTAATTTGTCAGTAATCAACTATTGCGAGTTAAATTTGTTCCACTTTCCGGTTACAAATTGAGCTGACATTTTTCATGCATACATCGGATGACAATACAATATTATGCAACTGTTGCGCTGGTCTGATGATGGAGTTAAAGGTGGTTAATTGGCCATAGGTACTCTTAAACTAAACAAGGTACACCAATCGTGTTTGGGCTCATTTGATTTGTCTTGGAAACCAGAAATCACTTTATGGTGTAGATTCGTTAATAAAAGCTTGTCACAAAAATGTAATTTTTCAAAATATCTTGTAGTTGCAAACAGTTTTTCATCTCCTACATCTAACACGGTTTATTGTATCTGTACTCGTATTTCTCATTATATATTTTTTTCTGTTTTTAAAGTCTAATCCAACTTAAATATTACTAATATTATAAATGAGAAAGTGAGTTTGTTTGTTTGTTACGCTTTCACGCCGTAAATACTAAACTGATCATCATGAAATTTTGCATACAAGTTCTCTGGAGTACGGAGAAGAACATAGGCTAATTTTTATCCCGGGAAGAAGTACTATTCCCGAGGGATCGACATTGACGCGGGGGTGGAGCCGTGGGCGAAAGCTAGTCTAGCATATATTTAGATTAAGATAAGTCAAGGTCGTCCGGCCATCTGGTCGGTGGGTGACCGACGCTGCCCTTGTCGGTACGTCGCTCGTTGCCATCCGATAACCCTTCTATTGCAGGAAGACGCTGGATGCAGGCCACTTCCAACCGGTCGTTTTGGAAAAACTAGTCTGAATTGCGTGTGACATACGTAAGACCAATTCACCCAAACACGTGGGCTTCGACAAGGTCGAAGGTTCACCCGATTTTATGCCAATACCGAAACCGTTTCTTCGGTCGTTTTCTATACATAATCAGTAATCGGCTTTATTTGTTGATATTTCCGGGTCCGGACCCGATCGTGTCATTCGCGTTTGTCTAATGGAACAACAATTTTCCCCAAAAAGGCACCAAAGGGACACTCCAAAATGACCGGGACGTGATTTTTATTCCGAATGAAGCATACTTAGACCTTTATACAAAAAGAAAACATAAATTAAAAATACTCGGAAATCCTTGAGTGGATAAATATTTATTTAAGTCAATTATGGTAAGGTATAAATAATTTAATATGAGATGTTAATGTAAATCTTATGAATATTCTTCTGTAAATGATTAAAAATTTAAACGTTATGACGTATATTTTTCTTTCCTACTAATCGCAGCATTTTATCAGTTGCATACTCAGACAGATGAGACGCTTAGAGCCCGGGGTCCGCTGATATAACATCATTTATGCTGTAATATAATAGGCTAGTTTCCTGGGTCAAAATTCAAATTCAAAACGTTTATTTAATACTGGCTGTTGCCCGCGACTTCGTCCGCGGCAATTTCTGTTATTATGATTAATTAGGTTTTTTCTTAGTATAGATGAATAATTTTCCCCCGATTTCAAAACATTTTTTATTAATGCTTCGCTCCTATTGATCGCAGCGTGATGTTTTATAGCCTAAAAGCCTTTCTCAATAAATGGAATATCCAACACAAAAATCATTTTCCAATTTGAACCAGTAGTTCCTGGGATTAGCGCGTTCAACAAACAAACAAACTCTTCAACATTATAATATTGGTATAGATAGGTCATTATGACTTATTATCATACATTTTCAACCAAGAATTGTTGACGTCAGTACTTTACTTTTGGCTAAGTTTAGTGCCTCTTTCAAAGCGGAGTGCAGAAGAAGCGCCAACATACTGTGTATTTTCTCCAATCGACGTCAACTTACAATTTTAGTTTATCTTAAAAACTAGGTATGTGGACTGAGTATACATTGTCCTTATTAAAGACATTAAACAAAATTGATCACTCTCCATGTTTAACAACCCATGGAGCTCCTTTGTTGTCGCCATTTTCGTATGCCTTGTTCTTGAAGCAAGCCTGCTCCACAGACCAAATGAAGAGAGTTAGTATAATGCCTTGCAGGCATAACTTTCTGCTTAACTGTAATACACAGTAACTGCATACATTGTATGCAGTTACCATGTACCGTATACCGTGTACCGTGCGCACAGTTACCGTGTGCGTAATATACAGTAACTGCATACATGTATGCAGTTACCGTGTATTTGTTGAGTCTTTTTGTTTCCATCTCAGTGAACTTGACGGTAATAAATAAATAAATATATACGGACATACCACACAAAATGAGCTAGCCCCACAGTAAGTTGTGAATAAAAAATACTGCACTTTAATTAGATTATCGCCAGAGCGCTATTATCAAGACAAATTAGATCGTAGTCAAATGTTGAACTTTCACAGGTGCCGCTCTGTTTTCAATAAAAGATAACATTATTCAATATTGTATGGAGAAAGTGATTAAAATATTTAATCTGCTTATCAGATAAAATTTCACTGCTATTAGTGCACAAATAATAGAACGTGTACCTATGTTCTTTTTCTACCTATAAGAATCGCCTTGGTTTTTATGATAATGCTTAGCATAGCCTTGGTCTCGTGACCAGCCTCGTCTACGGTGAAGCGGCGCGTAACGCGGCGCATTGAGCGGTGCGTGCTGTCAAATCTCAAACATATGGCGAAGTACGCAATTTTTTTTTAGATCTATGGCGAAGTATGAGGCCGTTTACGGAGAGGCTTTTGCGTGCGTTTGCTTGAGATATGACGTTTGGTTATGTGACACGCGCCGCGTGCACAGCGGCGTTGGACGCGGCAATACACGCTGCGTCGTCGGTGACAAGGGAAAGGGCGGGGTAAGCAGTATCGACACAAATTACAAATTAAACTAAATCAAATTTACTTCATCAAACTATAATTGACCTATTATTGACAGAACTGTATGAGTGAAATTGACGCGTACACCGCGGCATGAAAATGCCACACCATAGGCGCCACCCAACGCTCAAGTCCAGTCTCTAAAAACGAACTTTTGTTGGACGTTGAATGGGTATATATCGTTTTTAAATTTTATATGTATCTGTTTCAGATTCCAACTAAGAGGCGATCCTTGCACAAGCAAAGATCGATTTAAATTATACAAATACTTTTGATGTATTTAATTAATTCAGCACATAGTACTAGTGATTTGAAGACACGTTAATTTACACAATTTCGTGCAGTACTGTCTTCATATGTTTGAGATTGAGAGTGCGATGCCGCCTGCTACGCCGCAGTGAACGTGCACACATCTCCGTAAACGGAAAACGCTCGACGTGTCGCCCAACCGGACAACGCGACGCACGACGCTCCACGCAACGCCACGCCTCTCCGTTAACGACGCCAAGAATAACGTCTAACTAGAACTGCGCAGTCTCGACTCAATCTTGTCTCAAACTAATCGTTATATTATTATATATTTAACAAAGTCTGTATTCCTATTAGAACTTTTCCCAAAAGACGATTAAAACCAAATTATGTTTGGTATAGGCCGTATTTTTTGCCATTAGTACTGCTAAACGGACTCAAAGGGCTTGCGTGTGGAAAATAGTTTTCCGTTAAGATCTCTAATATAGTTTACATTAAATACAGTAAACTTATACAATTTGTCGAGACCTTTACGGAGTAGACAGTGCCTAAAGCCATAAGATCCAATGGGTGATGAAGGAAAATAAGTGATGCTATTGATATGATTACTTAGGCTGATTTGAGAGTGACGCGTTTGAGCTGCGCTGTCTAGACTCGCGCGCTTGCAATTCTTTTCATACGCAGTTGAAACGCACGCGCAGTTTACGACGTCGCTGTTGCAATATTTTCCATAGAAAATAAACAGAAAATTCTGTTATTAATGCGCTTTTCCTTTCATGCGTTTTATCACCAGCGTGCGGATCCTGGACTGCTATTTTTGAAATGACGCCTTTCGTAAACGAGCGATTTTTCCATACAAAAATCGCTCGAATACGAGTGTCATACTTTCAATAATAGTACCCCTCTCCGCGTGCGGATGATTACATGCTACTGGCCACACGCAGGAAAAAGATTTCGTTTAGGCGCTTTTCCTGTCATGCGTTTTATCGCCCGCGTGCGGATCCTGTCCGCGTGCGGGTAATTACACGCTACTGGCCACACGCAGAACAAAGATTGCGTTTGTTACTGCAGTGTCGTGCGTGTCGCCAGTGACTTAAGTCATGCACAAAAACGAACGTTAAAAACGTCTTTTTTATTTGCGATTATATACACCATGCGTGCGACCCGCGTCACAGTAAAAATAACACTGAAAATAGAAGAACGCCGCCCGCATCCGGCTAGCACGCACGCGCGCTGCGCTCCCGCAGCCAATCCGCATTCCGCGCGCGTGCTCACCGCATGATAGGAAAAACATGTATGAAATGGTAGGATGCGGGCAACCTGCATGCGGACCAAATCCGCATGACAGGAAAAGGGTCCTTGTAAGTGTCCCAACGATGACGACTATACACAACTGAACAATGCAACGAAACACGCGATACTTAAACTCATTTCACACCACGCGCTGGGGTACTATTTTTGAAGGTGTGACACTCGTCTTCAAGCGATTTTTGTATGGTAAAATCGCTCGTTTAACGGCATCGTTTCAAAAATTGCAATCCTGATCAGCGGCGGGCGCATCTCGCCGGTTCACAATCTCTCGGCGAGCATCTAATGGTCTCATGGGAAGTCAAACAGTTGGTTAGTTCGTTATTTGTGTTTAGTGTAAGGTACCCAAATGGTGAAAACGTAAAATGAATACTAAGCCTTCGTTGTCCGTCCATCCGTCCGGCTGCTCGTTCATCCATCTTCTACAAGCTTCCACTGACTTAATTTTTTTACTAGGGCTTTACTTGACATTTGACTTCATCAACGACATCTCGACCAAAAGGGACTAACTAATCATTTTTCAAATGTCATTTTGAAAACCCCTCATTCTAAACAACAATTCGATTCATTCATCAACCAACAGAAATTACACCCAAAATTACTTGTTTTATATTTAAAAAGGATAACAACCATTCGGATCATTGATCAACCAAGAACAATTGCATACAAATTTATATGTTTAATATTCATTCAAAGGTAATGCTCGTATCCATTGGGCTCCAACAGTCTATGCATAAACGACAAAGCGAAATGTCATCGGTAAGTCACGTATCTCGATACTACACTACTAACTTGAAATTGGTGTTTGCTATATTTTTTGTTTGATTTAGCATTCACAATGCTATTTTGATATAGTCTTATTAAATTAAGAAATAAGATATGGTGAAATAATTCTAAAATATGAGTTTGAACCAGCGACCTAGGTCTATGTACGACCTAAGCTCTGCCAACTGAGCTACCACATGATTCAACCTCGGCGCCTATGCGCCGGATATGGTGGAGAATTTCTGCGCCGAGGTGCACTTGTCCATGGGCAGCAGCGCTCACTTACCATCAGGTGACCCGCATCCTTATTGGCGTTTCTATGTCATAAAAAAAAATGCTCGTGTAAATCACGCGTTCAAAAACAGAACTCATCATTCATTTCGAGTAGGTGTCACGGTCAATCGACAATGCACACCCTGGTGTCAGAGTTTTTAGGAACCGCATCTTGGCCTCTGACGTGGTTCCTTAAACGACTTCCAGATGGCAGCCGGGACTAACGGCTTAACGTGCCTTCCGAAGCACGTTATCATCTTTATTATCAGACAATCAGGTATTACAAGCCTGCAATGTCCTAACCAAACTGGAAACAACTTAACAAAGTATGCTTCCCATGGGAATCGAACCCACGATCCCCGGGTCTACACGCAAACGCCTTAATCACTGGACCACGGAGGCAGTTAAACAGAATTTTCTCGTGGCAGTATAATAATGGTAAAGCATCTTACAGAACTTCAGAAGCATCTTACGGAAACACAAACTTTACACACTTTTCAGTACCTTAATGCATACAGGGCGTTAATTTTCCCCTCTCATACGGAATCGAGTTATCAACTGGACACGCGCTTGGCGCTGCGGCGTGATGAGACATTTGAATATATTACTGGCTTTATTGAGTTAGTGTACTTTTTCCGGCCGCCACTCGTGTTTAGCTATTTATATTTACTCTTTGGTCTATTTGTGATTATTTTCTTTTACCCATCTTTATTCGTCTCTATTTCCGCTTCTATTGTTTGCACTGATGCGTTGAAAATACTATTATCTCTCGAATTTCCGACAATATTCATCATCAGGTCTTTTTTTTAGTCTCTACTACAGGAGTACGACCCTCTCTGTACTACTAGAGCCATACTTGACCAGAGCAGCCAGAGGACTTGGCCTACACTCTCCACGCTGGCCAGATGGGTTGGAGAGGTGATCAGATGTTTATAACCTTTTTTAGCTTGTATTTCCTAAGTCGCCTTCTACGACATCCATGGGAAGACGTGGAGTGGTCCTATTCTACTCTGCCGGGTACCACACGGCACCTACAATATTAGTTAGTTATAAATTATATTGCAATAAAATGTAAACTTTCCTTGGAATGGAGACCTGATGTCCAGAAATACAGGCTTTACCTAGCTTAGGCATCAGTCTCCCACATATCGACTGTGTAATTTATGAGCTGTAATTTTTTTTAATATCTTACTAAGTATATAACGACTTACGAAACATGGGCCGTACTTCGATCTCTCCAGCGATGCCGCATCGATCATCGGTATATCGAAGTGTTGAAGTGCTTATACAGCAACGCCACAATGTCAGTCCGAGTACAGGAGCAGAGTACGAGGGCTATCCGACTACAGAGAGGTGTGAGACAGGAAGATGTGATATCTCCAAAACTGTTCACCGCTGCTCTGGAGGATGCCTTCAAGCTGCTGGAATGGAAAGGACTTGGCATTAATATTAACGGCGAGTATATCACTCACCTTCGATTTGCCGATGACATTGTTATAATGGCAGGGTCCCTGGAGGGTCTGAGTGCCATGCTCAATGACCTCGATGAAGTTTCCCAACAAGTGGGCCTTAAAATGAACATGGACAAGACGAAAATAATGTCGAATGTCCATGTTGTGCCTTCTCCAGTGCTTGTTGGGAGCTCCATACTTGAAGCTGTTGACCAATATATCTATCTGGGTCAATTGATCCAGGTTGGAAGTTCCAGCTTCAAGGATGAGGTCTTTCGACGAATCCGACTCGGCTGGGCAGCGTTCGGTAAGCTCCGAAGTGTCTTCTCGTCCAAAATACCTCAGTGCCTCAAGTCGAAAGTATTCGACCAATGTGTGTTGCCAGTGATGACTTACGGGTCCGAAACGTGGTCGTTTACTATGGGCCTCATAAGAAAGCTCAAGGTCGCTCAAAGAGCTATGGAGGGGGCTATGCTCGGTGTTTCTCTGCGAGATCGAATCAGAAACGAGGAGATCCGTAGAAGAACGAAGGTCACCGACATAGCTCAGCGGATTAGCTCTTTGAAGTGGCAGTGGGCGGGGCACATAGCTAGCTCGAAGAACCGATGGCCGATGGGGCAGAAAGGTGCTCGAATGGCGACCACGTACCGGCAAGCGCAGCGTTGGACACCCACCGACAAGGTGGTCGGACGACCTAACCAAGGTCGCAGGAAGACGCTGGATGCAGGCCGCTTCCAACCGGTTATATTGGAAATCCTTTGGGGAGGCCTATGTCCAGCAGTGGACTTCTTGCGGCTGATGATGATGATGATGATGATGACTAAGTATATAACAAATTATGCTGAATATTTGTCCAGACCTACCATTCTCTGTACTCTTGTTATTTTTGTCAGAGAATAAAAAAAAAGTTTAACTTTGATACTTAATAAAATATATTTTCTATGTTCTTTATTTCCACAGATTAATCATAAATTAACGTGGTCTCAAAAAATTGCATGATATATAGAGTCAGAAAAAATCTGATGACTATGATAATTCTACGTGATAACGGTGAAGGAAAGATAGATGCGTCGCAAGCCGAACACAAGGAACGTGACACATTTTCGTGCGTGCAGCTGGCGTTCGTCGATTTATATAAATGTCAAAAATATAAATGTATGTTCTATATTCTTTATTAACTTTATTCACTTCACAGCTAACTATAGTAACAGGATGTTCTTTTTCCGTCCTATGCGGAATCTAGTTATCAACTGGACACGCAAGCGGCGGCATGATGAGACATCTAAATATATTATTGACTTTATTGAGTTAGTGTACTTTCCGGTCGCCACTTGTATTCATCTTTTATTAAGTCTACAGTCTATTTTCGTTTAGCTCTTATCTTTTATCTTTTATCGTCTGAACTTTTCTTTTTAACCGACTACAAAGTACAAAAAAGAAGGAGGGTCTCAATTCGTTGGAATATTAATGTGTTGTTTTAATTATTATTATTTAGTTTTAATTTTATTAGTATTAATAATTAATAAGTATTATTTTAGTATAATTATATTGTACTAAAATAATACTAATTATGTTCTTAAATACAAAAGATTTGGTCAGTCGATAAATTTTATTCTATAATAATAAATATAATAAATATATACGGACAAATCACACAGATTGAGCTAGCCCCAAAGTAAGTTCGAGACTTGTGTTATGGGATACTAACTCAACGATACTATATTTTATAACAAATACATGTATAGATACACATCCAAGACCCAGGCCAATCTAAAAAAGATCATTTTCCATCTTGACCTGGCCGGGGATCGAACCCGGTCACTCCGTGTCGCAGGCAGGCGTGTTGACCGCTGCGCCACGGAGCTAGTCAACTCTGACTCTATAATTGATGCAATGTTCTTAATATATAATTTTTCATAAATTTAGATCCTTCTATAAAATATTGGAAAACTTAAAAAATATATTTATACAGATTTACATTAATAACAGAAAAATCGTTTTCAAGTTATGAAATAGAGAATAGATAATAATTATTTTTTAATAGGTTTATTTTATTTTTACTATTCTAATTACTGTAATAAGATACCTACATTTTTTTTATTCATATATAAATACTTAAATCTATAGGGACAAATCCCAAAATAACTTCGAGACTTGTGTTTTATGGGATAATTACTCAAGTCTCAACAATACTATATAAAAATACCTACATATATACATGAACATTCAAGACCAAGGTCAGTATGAAAAACACCACTTTCCGTATTGATCTAACCGGGGAACGAACCCGCGACCTCCAGTGTGACAGCTTGGTGTAATAACCTTTAACTACTCGTCACATAGGCTTAAAAATAACCATGAAAATTTATTTAAAATTCAATTTGTTTATTGGAATATGCTACTCAAATGAGACATGCAAGTCTCGCAAAGACATCTCACTCCCAAATCTAAGTATCTGAACTAGTTCAAACATTGAAGGAGTGTGGAATAAACAGTCTAGCTCTGTTAACTTATCTGAATAGAGACTAATACCAAATCCTAATTCGATCTTACAGGACAAATGCACACTAAGGAACTGAGCAGACTTGCTAATTTTAACCGAGATTTTGCGATTTGAAGTTAGAAAACGAATGATACTAATAAATACACATCTCACCCAATTACAGAGTGGTCAATTCAGCGCATAGTACTAGTGGAGGGGTCACGGGAAAAAACACATTTTTTCTTTCAATCTAAAACTCCAATCTCCAAGACCCTTGAGGTCACGCCAGTACTAGGTGTTATCTTCCCAAACAAGCAATAGAAGCCAGGCGAAGAAATAGGCAAAATTATGGAATCATGTCAAAAGACAATGTGGCTAGCGAGCCCTCCGCTAATTAGATCCCATTTACACATATTCGCCCACCAATGTCGATACTTAAACGTCGTCGTCTGTCGTCCTCAACTACATATCTGGTAGTTGCAGGTATGGCTTCGGGTCGCGCCTGGTCTCCAGAGCTGCTACGTGGTTTTTTCCATCATCAGAGTCAGTAGTATCCAAAAACCTTAATTCCCTTCCCAAATCCAACTCCTATCCTTCCCCAGCTTAGAAATGCTTCCGATAGCAATATATATCAGGTATTTTTAGTCTCCACTACAGGAACACGACCCTCTCTGTACTACTAGAGCCATTCCGATAGCAGCAGCGATCAAATTACAAGAAGCCAAAGAAACTGCGCTTGCCAACCTACCTGCAAAGCGTGATGAGTAAGGTAATATCCCCCCATGGAACCAACGATCCTTGGGAGAGGCATTTGTCTAGCAGTAGACTTCTAACGGCTGGAATGATGTTGTATGATATAATTTTAGACGATTATGCCAAAAGTAGCAAGTCTGATACGGTTTGTAGAAGAGCCTCAATTGCATCAAGCAATCTCAGTACTTCGACCTGATTGAGACCGCAGCTATTCAGATCTGCCATTAACTTAAAGACATTTCAGTGCTCAAAAGGCTGGATTAAAAAGCTTTCTCGCTGACATTGATTTAATTGAGCTTTATTCACTTGAAATATGAAATAAAATAGATAATTTTTGATACTTAATTGTTCTGTTAGAGTAAGCATTAAATTTTGAATTGTTATGTTTAAATTGTCATTTATAATTAAATACAATTTAAACACTCACAAGCATGAGCTTAAGCATGAGCTTAAGCTCATGCTTGTGAAATAAACAATAGACAAATATTAAATAAATTATCACTTTTAAATGGCAATTCAGAAAAGGTAAGTATTTGAGTTTTGTATAGGTAGGTACTCGTGCCGTATTTAATCAATAGAGGCCCTGGGCAAATTGTAGGGCCTTGACTAGGCCTTGACAGACCATTGCTTCAAAAATAACTGTACTGCATAAACAACTGTAGGTCTACTGTAGTTACTGTACAGCGTGTAAATTGACCCTCGATGTTCCCTTAACGGGGTGACTCAGACTCAGCCCACCAATATGAACAACTTTTCCTATGGAACCATGCTAGGAACTCAAAAAAGAATTCGATATTCCCATACAAACTGACCGGGCCGCAGAACTCTTTTGTATGGAAATGCCGATGTTTTTTGTGTTCCCTTAAGAAAACGTCGAGGGTACTTTTACACGTTGTAGATACATATGTTGTAAATTATTTCATGATTTAAACTTTTCTTCTTCATTTCCGAACGGTTATTATTCTAGGAGTAAATACAAATTTAGGTAATATAAAATTGACATAAAAACCAATAACTTACAGTGCCAGATACCAATAGTATTGTATAATATAAATGGCTTCTTCGTCTTTCAGGTCGGTAAAAAGCAACAAGATACTCGAAACACCGGAGACGTTTTACCTCTGAATAACATTACCACTCCATTAGGAGCGCCCTTGATGTCTAGTTTCCCCAAACTGAACTTGAACCCTGACTGTTTTCCTAACTGTGGTTTTAGAATTGCTGATTCAATATAATCATTGCGAGGCGTACAATTCTAACCACAAAGCCTGAATAGAATTAAATGCTTGAGAATTTGCGCAAACCTCTTGGTTACAAGTACTCACACAGCAATTACTTATTCCATTGTACGTAACGAATTTACGGGTAACGTTTACATGAAGTGTGCTGCTGTTTCTATATTATTCTTCTTGGTCTATATTTTAAATTAATATTTTTTATTTATATACCACAGTAATACACACTAATGATAACATAAATATTTTACAGATTATATAGTTCCTGCAAACCGTCGACCCGCAGCAACGTGCCTAAAACGCTGGCAGCATTTCCACGATGGGTGGCAATTCTTGTCCTCTGAGCCAGGTAACTGCTTTCTCTCCCAGACAACCTTTATACCGCATATGAGAACTTCAAACTGAAGAGTTTGCTTTCGCTGCAGTTTTAAGTTCTCTTAAGCAAGCTCCGTGGCGCAGTGGTTATCACGCCAGCTTGCGACACGAGGGTGCCCGGGTTCAATCCCCGGTCAGGTTAAGATGGAAAATGATCTTTTTGACCTGGGTCTTGGATGTTTATCTATTTAAGTATTTGTTATAAAATATAGTGTCGTTGATTAGTTAGTAACACAAGTCTCGAACTTACTTTTGGGCTAGCTCAATCAGTGTGATTTTTTTTTATTATTTATTTATATATATTGAGTATGATATGCAATATGTATCAGAAATAAAATACTGCTATGGCATGTTTTTCTGGAACCAAAGACTTATTTCGTGTTTACGATCGCATGACGAATGACAGCACTTTCCTTAACGACTATTTACTGCTTTCAGATTACCTACTTGCCTTACTGTAGCAATTCCTTTTTCCGTAACGTTTACTTTACATTGGATAATATTGGTATGTCTGTTGTATATTTTATGGCTTTTATTTGCTGGCCTTTGCTTTCCAATTGCTCAGGCCTCCCCTCATATATCCCTGCAGGGAAATGCCATAATCAATCAAGACTGTTCTATTAATACCAGCTTTAAGTCTTTCATTACTTTGAGAACGTGTGTCGTGAATTATTCGACGATACTATATTTTATAATAAATACATATGTAGACAAACATCCGAGACTGAGATGAATTTGAAAATATCGGTTTCAATTTTGACCTAACCGGGGATCGAACCCGTGACCTTCCGGTTCAAAGGCATTTTCGGTGGGTCTAGTCGTCAGTCGCATGCACGCGTCTGCCCGTGACGGTTGCGCGAACTTTGATCTACGTAAAAATGACGGACGTTCTAAAATGTAATCAGTGTAACATCGTTATTGATGAGTTGTTATCCTACATTCAGAATAAAATTTCAGTGATCGATGAAGAAACACTTGTACGTATATGTAAGTCTTCGTTTTTTAGCGAAGAAATCAAGAAATCGAAAGCACTTCTGTTCGATTCTGTCCCAACAGATTTACGCAAAATCATAAGAAAAAGTAAAGGAAAGGAGGAGCGAGATCTGGCAGATATCACCAATCTGTTTAAATCTGCCGATCCAGATGTGATTCCAGTCTTTGTGGCGCGGCAGTTAGAAAAATTACCCCCTATAACTTTTGACCACTTGGACTGCACAAAACTATTGAAGGATCTGCTACGTATGCAAACAACAATTGATGAGGTGAAAGCAACATATGCTAAATTGGACGACTTGAAGGAATTACGGCGTGATATTCTTCAAGTTCAACACGATTCTCTGCTGCCTCCGACATCTGTGTTCAAAGTAAATACTAAACGAGGGGCTTGGGTGATGGACAGTGGCCCTACTGGTCTGTCACACATCAATTCTCATTGTTCTCAAGACGAGTGTCAGAATGAATCAAAAATTGATGCTTTTGTGAATAAGCAAACACCACCATCATACCGTGAGATTAAGCAGGTAGAAGAAAAACAAACGCACCGAGAATCGCAACGGTCAGCAACAACCGAGGTGGCTGTGAGTCATCAAGCGCAGAGCGAATGTAAAACCGGATCTGCAAGTGTTGCCGCGATGTCAGCGCCATCGAGCCCGCCACCGGTGCATTTACCGAGTACAGCGCCACAGCTGATTGCCATAGATAACGGGACATCTAATGATGTAAACAATATCGGTGAAACCTGGAAGACAATTTCTTATCGTAAAAAACAACAGAAATATCGTTATGCGGGCAAGAGAGGCATAGCGAGAGACGAAGAGTTCAACTTCAAAGCTGCCGAGAGACAAATTCCAGTCTTTATCACAAATATACATAGTGATGCTACCGAAGAAAACATTATTAATTACATATGCAATAAGTCTAACGAAACGGTGTCTCTCGAGAAAATAAACATGAAAAAAGGAAAAGCGCATAATGCATACAAGTTTTTTGTCTGGAGTCGAAGTTACCACTATATCTAGATGAGAAAATATGGCCCCGAGGGATCGTTTTTCGCCGTTTTGTGAATTTTAAACGGCGTTTTCCGAATACTAACGACACAGACGAACATATAAATGGATAATAGCAAAAATGACATATACCGTTTCGCTAGCTTTAATTGTAAAGGTGTAATGCGATCTGTCGACGGCGTCAGAGAACTATGTCGGACGTGTGACTTGATTGCGGTGCAGGAAACATGGTTACTGAATGATGATATACCATACCTAGGCACGATAGACAGTGAGTTTGGATATACGGAAGTCTCGGGCATGGACACATCTATTGACATTCGGCAGGGAAGGCTGTATGGTGGTGTCGGTTTATTATGGAGAACAAGTGTATTCCAACAAGTGTCAGTGTTGCAGTGTAATAATGATCGTATATGTGCGGTGAAGATAACTACCAGTGACCAACCATTGATAGTCATGTGTGTTTACATGCCTGTCAGCAAAAGGGCCAACGTTCCGGAGTTTACGGACTGCCTGAATGCGGTGAGCGCTATTATAGATGATTATGGTATTGAATCCGTATATATTTTGGGGGACTTAAATTCTGATTTACATGGATTATTCTATAACGAGCTTATGCATTTCTGTGACGAAAACTATTTATCATGTATCGATATTGATTTTCTTGGTGAGAATTCGGGTACTTACACTTTCATCAGTGATGCCCACGGGACTTGTAGCTGGCTTGACCACTGTATAGGGACACGTGCGATGAAAAGTGCTGTAACTAATGTATATGTCAAATATGATACCCTTTGTTCTGACCACTTCCCTCTCATCACAGAGTGCAATTTAAAGTTGTTGCCACCACAGTTACCCCGTGCACCATGTTTTAATATGAACAAAGACGCAGTCTGGGGAGAAAGGGATGAAGAACAGGTCAGAAAATACACCGAAGAGTGTCATAAAAGATTAAGACTGGTAGACTGTCCTAGTGAGTGTGTTAGTTGTGCAGATTATTGTTGTAGTAAACCTGATCATAGGAAAGCTCTCGACAGTTTATATTCCGAGATTGTGGTCTGTAAAGCGTCTTTGGCAAGTAGGCGCCACAACAGAAAGAGTAGGAGGGGTCCGCGGATAGTTGGCTGGAACAAACATGTTGGAGAGGCTCACCGGATTGCCAGGTTGAAGTTTACAGAATGGGTTTCGTGTGGTAAACCTAGTAGTCGTATTATGTACGAAAAAATGTGTGAAAGTAGAAGGGTGTTCAAATCACGGTTGAAATGGTGTCAGAACCATCAAGAACAAATAAAGATGGACACCCTCGCTCAGAAACATAAATGTGGTGACTTCCGTGGGTTCTGGAAGGCCACTTGTAGAATGAATGTAAAGCCTGGCTGTCCGGTGAGTATCGATGGTATAAATGACTGCGGGAACATTGCGAATTTATTCAGGGATTATTTTTCCGTATGCTGGTAAGCCGGTTGGGCCATGTGGGGTTAGCTTTGGTGCAAAAGATGTTGCAAAAACCATAAAAAACATGACCAGAGGTAAATCCCCGGGCCACCATGGGCTCAGCATTGAGCACCTGCAAAATGCTGGACCTCACATATACAGAGTTCTGGCCATGTTTTATTCGCTGTGTGTTAGCCACTCTTATCTGCCCCCGGATCTAATGAGGACTGTCGTGGTGCCTATTGTTAAAAATAAAAATGGAGATCTTGCCGGTAAAACCAACTATAGGCCTATATCCCTTGCCACAATTGTAGCCAAGGTGTTTGACGGTATGCTTAATACTCAGTTAGACAAATACACCAATTTGCACGACAATCAATTTGGTTTAAGACCACATTTATCTACAGAATGTGCTATTCTGAGTCTTAAGCATACCGTGAAATACTATTTGAAGCGTAAAACGCCTATTTATGCGTGTTTCCTCGACTTATCGAAGGCGTTTGACCTGTTTGCGTATGACGTACTGTGGGATAAACTGGAGAGCATTGACTTACCGCGGGAACTTATATGTGTCTTCAGGTATTGGTATACGCACCAGGTAAATAGTGTCAGGTGGGCGAGCACAATGTCAGAGCCGTATCGACTAGAGTGTGGTGTCAGGCAGGGTGGACTGACTTCACCCACCTTGTTTAACATTTACATAAATGCATTGATTGACGCGCTCAGCAAACAACATGTTGGGTGTCACGTTGGTGGCGTATGTGTCAACAACCTGAGCTACGCCGACGACATGGTTTTGCTGAGCGCGTCAGTCTGTGGCTTGCGAAAGCTGATAGCAACGTGTGAGGAGTACGCGAGTAAGCATGGTCTAACATATAATGTAAACCAAAAGTCAGATCATGGTCTTTGAAGCGGCTAGTGCTGCGTGTCCAACAAATGTGCCACCCGTGTACCTGTATGGTGTTCCTCTGGAGAGAGTGTATAAATTTAAGTACTTGGGGCATGTAGTAACAGCTGACCTTGCGGACGACGCAGATATTGAGCGGGAGCGGAGGGCACTGTCAAGAAGGGCTAATATGTTGGCCCGTAGGTTCGCTAGATGCTCTAAGGCAGTAAAAATAACACTTTTCCGAGCTTTCTGCACCTCCTTATATACATGCAGCCTATGGGCAGATTACAGGAAACGAAGCTACAGTGCAAATACAAATACAAATACAAATACAAATACAAATAATCTTTATTGTGGATCACAGGTAAATAAAAAGTTCTTACAATAGTGTTAGTGCAGCCGTGTCCTGCCCAAATTAGGACATACAATAATTTAAGTCTTTAATCTTTTAGAAATTATAATATCAACATTGTAAATTGTCAATTAAATAATCATTAATAGTGTAATAACATTTTTTAGTCAAAAATAATTTTAATTGTCGTTTAAAAGTCGTCACATTTAGATCCTTAAAACTGTCAGGTAACTTATTATAAATAACAGGTGCCATACCAAATACACTTTTTCTCATAAGGGCCGTATTATAACCGGCATTTACTAATTTATATTTATATTGTGGTCGTATATGTTCTACTCTCTTTCTTGTATCACTTAGTGTAGCAAACAGATGTTGATTGGATTTGACAAATACACAAATTTCTAATATATATATGCATGGGAAGGTCAACAATTTAAGGGATTTAAACAAAGGTTCGCAACTCTCTCTCGGTTTCAATCGGCACATTGATCGCAAACATCTTTTTTGATGTTTAAATATTATGTCTCTTTCACCTGAATTGCCCCAAAAAATAACACCGTATTGCAATGTAGGAGTCACTAAGCCATGATATGCTACAAGAGCCACCTCTAATTTAACCTTTCTTGACAATCTAAATAATGCATAAGCCGATTTACTTAATTTTTTACATACTTCTTCAGCATGAGATATCCACGTCAATTTACTATCTAAAAGAAGTCCGAGAAATTTACTAGTGTCTACATTTTCAATATTTTGTCCATTATAATTTATGTCAACTTTAGGTATGTCTAATCTTTGATGAAAATGCATAATTTTAGTTTTTTTCAAATTTATTTTTAAATTATTAATGTCAAGCCAATGTATTATGTCCTTTATAACGTTATTTATGTCATTTTCATATTCATTTAAATCGTCACATCTAATTATTGCCGTACTATCATCAGCAAATAGAACTAGTTTTTGCCGTACATTTTTAGGCAAGTCATTTATATAAAGAAGGAAAAGTAATGGCCCTAAAACACTGCCTTGCGGCACGCCATATCTAGTTACCCTGCTGTCAGATAAGTCTTGTTTTTCCATTTTAGTTTTAGAGCATAAACTACTTATCTCAACATATTGTTTTCTATTATGGAGATATGACTTTAGAAGACTTAATATATTTCCTCTTATTCCATACGCATCCAATTTATTAATCAGTCTCTCATGATTCACATAGTCAAAAGCTTGGGTCATATCCGTGTACACAGCACATACAGGTTTCCTATCATCAACATAATGCATAACAGTGTGAAGCAGGTCATATATCGCCAGATTAATAGACTTGTTTTTTCGAAATCCCGTTTGTTCGTCACATAATATATTATATTTCGTCAAATAATTATAAATAGATTCATGCAAGTATTTTTCAAAAATTTTTGTGAATATTGAACCTAGTGCTATTGGTCGAAAGTTTGTCATATCTTCTTTGTCGTCTTTTTTATAAAGTGGCTTAATAATTATAATTTTTAATTGTTCCGGATATACTCCAACCATTATGCACCTCCGTGTTCAGTTTAATAACGCGTTTAGGGCGTTATTGGGGCTGCCCCGTTTTTGCAGCGCCTCGGGTATGTTCGCAGCACCGCGCACTGACTGTTTTCATGCGACTATGCGCAAGAGGGCCGCATCTCTAGTGCGCAGGACACGGGCCAGCTCCAACGCCGTCCTGGCGCTGATTGCTGACAGTGTAAACTGTCCCTATATCTGGCATTGCTGTAATAGACACCTAAGCAGCAGTGCTAGATGTAGGGGTAGGACATTATAATTATAAGTATTTTATTTTATTGTATTTTGTGTATATATAACTTACATTAATTATTAATTTGTTTGTGCTTATATGGGTTCTGTAACCTGAAATAAACGTATTTTATTTTTTATTTTATTATATCGTCGGTTGCTGTATCGAATAACTTTAACTGACGGTTTATTGTAGCGAAGATACACGGTATCACTGGAACGCTACATCAACGGTTTTTACGTCGATGTAGTTAGCTCAACAGCTAACTACATCGACGGCGCAAAACATCGATCGTAAACTGCATCGATGACTAGACGATGTGGACAAATAGTAAAATTAAGCTAGAAAACATCAAACAGTGCGAACTGAGGATTATACTTACGGCGGGCGGTACTTTGGAGCCTGTGAATTGCTATTATGGCAACATTTAAAGAATATTGTGCTATTCTTGATGTTAAAGTACATTTCAATTTGTGAACGTCGGACGGAATAGTACAATATCTTCATCGAACACCGATATGAGTGGAGTAGATAATAATGATGCTGATGGTAGCTTTTTAAAGCTGGGGAAGGATAAGAATTTGTTGGATTTGGGAAGGGAAAGAAGGTATTGGAATACTACTCTTTGTGATGAATGGGAAAAGCAAGTAGCAGCTTGGGTGGGACGCCGCGGGCGCACGCACCCATGCCATGCTGAAGAGGTAGTTGAGGATGACACCCCTGACTTTGGCTGTCGAGTAAAAATGGTTATTTTGTGCGAAGTGCACTTAACCTGGAAGTAAAGCGTTTACTGATTACACAAGGCTATAAGTCAATACAATATTAATTGCCAGTTCATTCATATTATCGAACAAAAAGCAAATGATTTAGAAATGCAAATTCGTACTCGGAATTTCACTTAGCTTCTGTAAATGTAATAATGGCGGATGGAACCGAAAAGGGTTCTCAGAATTTTGAATACGAGTTTGGGAGTGCTATGTCGAGGAGTGAGTTCTATGAAATTTGTTCAGCTACTAAACATAACCATTTGATCTTGGAAATCATATGAATGTTATAGGATGTTAGATGCCTTTTAGCAGCTTTTAAAATTATAGTGATATTCACGCTAGGCACAGTGGATGCTATGACAGAATCCAAAAACAAATATTTCTTTTGATGATTTAATTGCCTTCAAACTGAACTGCCTCCGTGGTCCATTGGTTAAGGCGTTTCCCTGTAGAGCCGGGGGTCGTGGGTTCGATTCCCACGGGAAGCATACTTTGTTTAGTTGTTTCCAGTTTGGTTAGGACATTGCAGGCTTGAATCACCTGATTGTCTGATAATTAAGATGATTCCGTGCTTCGAAAGGCACGTTAAGCCGTTGGTCCCGGCTGCCATCTGGTAGTCGTTAAAGTAACCACGTCAGAGGCCGAGAGGCGGTTCCGAAGAATTCTGACACCAGGGTGTGCATGGTCGATTGACCGTGTCACCTACACGAAATGATGATGATGATGAACTTTTGATAGCCATAGTGATTGTTTATTGTTATTCGTGCCAACCAACACTGGTGTTAGATTTTTTTGAAACTATCTTAAGTCATCTGATGTTTGCCGTCTAATAATGGCAGCCAGGATCAGGAGCTCCAGATTACGAGTATTAAATTATCTATGAAGATTTTACAGTTCACAGATAAGAGTACAACTCTTTACAACTTTGATATCATAATTCTTAATCGGCAACGCTTAATTATTGTGCTAATCTTACTGAGATTGCAGCATGTCTGTAAATATCACGATTTTATTCGCGGCCTATTTTGTATTTTTTCCTTTTTAAATATTCTTTGAAAGTATCTTATTTCTTAGTTGATCGCATAAATCTTGACGATTCAGAATCGCACACAAAGGGTTCTGTACCACCATACTATCATCATCATTAGCAGCCTGCGGCAATCCACTGCTGGTCGTTTTATATTAATTACCTCTAAATACAAGAAATGCTCAAAACACATTTTTATAATATGTACTCGTATGTATTGTATATTTTTGGTGTCATAGCGGCAAATTTGTTAAATAGATACAATTCTGTGATAGACGGACGGACAGACGTAGAAATGGGATTCAATATTTACCCTTTTAGTAAGGAACTCTAAAAATGTTGGAATTCGCGGGAACATGTGTTTCTGTTTACATCTGAATGTATTAACATCTCCAATGGTACCAAAACCAGCCAGATTCATAAGTACAGCATAGGTAAACGAAGAAATCATTACAATTTTATTCCGTACTAGCTTTTGCCTTCGGCTTCGCTCGCGTTAAGAAGTATAAAGTCTCAGCCCGATCGGTTTAAAATTGACAAAGATTCATACAAACTTTCATCCCCTATTTTATCCCCTTGGTAATTGATCAAAATCCTTTCTTAGCGGATGCCTACGTCATAACATCTACCTGCATGCCAAATTTATATACTGCCATTATATATCTCGGATTGGTCTCAAGATTTGACTGGCAGAGAATGCCTTATTATGCAATAAAGTTTTAAATATTAATAAATAAATAAAAAATTCAGCCCGATCCGTCCAGTGGTTTGGGCTGTGCGTTGATAGATCACTATGTCAGTCAGTCACCTTTGAGTTATATATATTTAGATTTCCCTGACGAAATGCCTGGGTTGCACACACAATCCTGGGTGTGCAACCCAGGATTAAACTCGACGACTGCACCTAATCACGCTAGCTTCTAAGGAAAAAGCACGTACAAACCCAAGGAATGTTGAATTGGTTTTTTTTTATGATATCGGACGATAAACGAGCAAGCGAGTCATATCAGCTCGGAATATGTTCAGAAGCATTACTTTGTCACCAACATGCATTCCCGAATTGAAGCGAAATTCGCTTTGTGCTGACACCTGTGCTGCATGCAATAACTTTTAGTTTTTAATAATTTTATAATCTCAGTACTATACAGGACTGGATTTTATAGATACTTATAGGTACTTTTATTATCAATATAACGGTTATCTACTTCTGTGTACGAGTAAATCATAAAAGACGAATAGGGATAACTTGGCCATCATAATAAATAGGAAATAAGCTAGAAATAAGCTTCGTGTACTACCAGTTGTACTTTTCGGTAGTATTACTGACACGGAGGGCACACTCGCACTATACCATAAATAAAGTTTTTTTTTTAATTTTTTGTTTTTAAAAAATGCCACTTTTTTCGTAACAGACCTTTATGCAAATTCATAGTTTTTCAAAAACTGCTCAACCTTGTCAATTTGTATTCCTTCAATGGCCACAAACTGAAATTAACCATAACATTTTCTATCTAAACCTCTTTAAAAGTAACATATTAAGATTTAACGAGCAGAACTACGTACCAAGCCGGTAAACATATAAACCACCGCAGTCCCATTAACTTTATTTGCGCTAAACCCTATTTTAATGAGTAGTGTACTCGTTTCGTTTATTGGTTCACGCCGAAAATGTAGAGACATTTTGAACGAAGTAACGTTTCAGTAATTCTTAGTTTTGGAAGGATACACTTTTTTTATGTATATTTGATGGCAAACGAGCAGATGAGCCATCTGATGGATAGTAGTCACCGTCGCCTATGGACATCTGCATCACCAGAGGAGCTGCTGATGCATTCCCGACTCTTACTATACCTGTAAAAACGCCTTGTGAAGGACCCCAAGTAGCACACAGGGAAAGCCTCGGGACGGAGCTCATTCTACAATCCTGCTGTACGATGGAAAACGCTCTGACATTTTTGGAGACCCATGTGTCAAGGATCTGGGGATGAACTTTACTCCTGTGGCGGGCGGTGCAGTGGCAGAAAAGTGACGGTGGCACCAATTCAAAAATTACTTCAGAGACGACGCACATACGTTGATTTTCGAAATCTAGGCGGCCAAAAATATTTTATTGCTTTAATTCATTCTTAACATCTTAATAAATAAAAACACATATAATTTAATTATTTTCTTTAATTAAATTCACAAGATAATATTTTTAATAATATAAAATAATGATATTAATATAAAAATCGTACATATATAAATGAAAATTGTTTTTAAAATATAAAATTGTATATGTACAGTAACACTTATTCATTGTCCTCATTGTCACTATTGTCTGAAAATTCGGAGGGTTCATTTGGCTCTGCCGATATGAGCATGTCGATGGTTTCCGGGCAAAATGTTTTTGAATGATATCTTTTTGGAAATCTATTCATGCAACTTATCAAGGGGTCCGAACTCAATAATAATCTGTAATATCTTTATTGCACTCCTCTCGCGAAAACTTGCGAGCAAAGTTTCCAGGGATTTGTTAGTATTTCTAATAATTTCATACTGCCGTTTCGTCAAATCTGCTTCAACGAACATAGTCAATGCTTGAAGTGGCGTCAGTGGCGTGATGCTTTCTTTGCATTTTTGTGCTTGATAAGCTTTTTTATATTTTCCAGCAACAGTTGGTGTGTTCGTGATTTCTTTAAGTATATCTGAAGCATTACGGTGTCCTTGTTGCCTCAAAGTAGTTTGAGCAGCGTGCATTAAGTGTATCAGTCGAGTTCGAACGTAATTCCTCAGTTTTACGTCTTTTGGTGCGCTCACTCGAATCTTTAAAGGATTTAGCAGGACGGCCAGGACGAAATAATATTCGCGTGGGAAGTTCGGATGTTCCATCTAACCAAGACTCATTCATTTTCAAAAAAACATCTTCGCGTCTGTAAGATTTGGCCCATTTTTCCTTAATTGCAGTTTTAAAATAACCAAAACGTTTCTTCAAAGATGCCAAATCATCTTTTGAGTCGCCGTTATGCGATATCAAGTACTTTTCTAGATAGTTCAATTTTTGATCTATGTTGACCAAATCTGGTTGTTGCATTTGATTGTACAAATATCTACGTGTCACTTATCTCACTCTAGAAGAGCTAGATGTACCTAAAACAAACAAAATCTGGATTTAAAACAAATATTTAATTCGTCGCATTTTTTCCGTATGTAATGTAATCGCAAATATTTCACACATCTGCAGTCATCCGCAAGTTATTTAAACATGAATAGGTTAAGAATACCCTCAAATAGTGATATCAAAAACAATCACTGCCCGGAAAGACGCGGAAGTATACTAAAACATCCAATGAAATAAAAAAAAATGTAAAATCCTTCATGAGAAAACACTACTGCTTAAAAGTTTATTTATGACAAATTTGAATTGGTTCTGTTGCTTAAAAAGTATGATAAATATAGTTTCTTACCTGGATTATTAGAATCCATGACAATCACTTCAATAACTGCAACGGGAATGAAAATAATTCGTTTGGAAAAAATATTAAAACACAAGGAACGGTAAGCGATAACGTGCGTAGTCAGAGACAGTTAAGTTCAAACTGTCAGTGCGCGTGCGCGGTGAAAAGGATCGAAAGGAGGGGTAGTCATTAGCGTTCCCTGATTGGTCCTTAAGCTATTGGCATGGTGTTTTTTGCATGTGCAACGATTTCGAAAATTCCAATTATGGCCGCCTAATTATGCTCAATCAACGTATGTGCGACGTAGGCACAAAAAAGGAAAACTTTACAAAAATGTTTACATTATGATTTCAGTGTACTGCCTGGGACGGCGAGTAGACAAATAATGATTCGATACTATGCAAGGTGTACATCATGTAGGTCGTGTGTCAGCTATTTTTTAATAGTATAAATAGCTCCATAATCATAATGTGTAAGCATTAACTTATAAACCCAAATAAAATTACCTATCTGTGTCCTACTTCCGTTCCCCCCTACATATTTCCTTTTTCGCCGTCGGCGGCCTGTGATTGGTCGCTCGAAGAGTCGAAAAAATATGGCGATCGAGTCTAGTTGAACAGCGCCGTGCGCTGATATAATTTCCAAAAATAACGACTTCTAAGGACTTTTGCTGGCCAAAACAACCCTAAATCTTCATCGCGTGTATGTGATGGTGTACCACTAGTGTAGGCAGTAAGAAAATAACGCAGTTCAAACACAAAGTTCGCCAGCCGTTCGACACGAAGTCCCGTCGCAGGCGAATCCTTGTCCAGAGTCCTGTCCATCGTGATCCAGGTTAGTGTTTACTGTTTTTCCTTGCTGTGATTCTGGGGTTGATCGGAGAATGCAGTGATCCTTCCAGAAAGTCGCAACACATAAAATATATCGAGATATATATTGATAGTGCAATGAGACACTCATCGATCAATCAGCGATAATATAGCGCCTGGACACTGCCATCGAGAAAGGACCCGTCACACCCAACCATTATCTAACCAGCAAGAACAATAAACCATTTTAAATATGGTGAAAAAATCTCAAGCGGGCGGGATTTGAACCTGCGACCATAAGTCTATACATGAATTACCCTCTTCCAACTGATTCGCCACCGCCAGTTCTAATCTCTGCGCCGAAAATCAAAGAATCAAAAGATTCAAAGATTTATTCTGAAAATAGGCCTTTTCAGGCACTTATTAAATAATACTTATTGAATTATATTCAAATTATGAATTATTGTTCAAAAGCTACGAACTTCTAGCGTTTCGGAACCAACCACCGCAGTGAAGAAGACTTCGAAAGAAACTCTTTTCAACAGTATCGGTCGCCTATTTGCCTGAAGGGCTTTGTATGATATTTTATATTTTTATCTTTTCTTTTGTTTTCTGATGTCATGTTAAATACAATTTCAATATAAATTATTTTGTGGAACACGTTATGTCAGCGATCGAACCTGCAACAACATTCATGTTACAAAATTAAGCAAGAACCTACAGAATGTCCATTATTCACAAGACTTATAGCATTAATTTAATAAAAACGATTCTTAGATCTTAGTTGTATTTTGACGTATTCGTTGTATAAATTTAATACACATAGGATCTTAAAAAAATATAATGTGGTCTACACTCGCTTTGAAAAAGATTTTCTTGTGAAATCTAAACTAGGTAGCAAAGAAAATTTTCGCAATATAAACCTGCAATAATACCTACCAATTACTATACACAGGTAATTACCAATGAAAGCAAAAGCACGGTACACAAACTAGGGTTTAACACAAATTGGGTTCGCACTCGAAAGTTAATGGAATTGCGATGGTTTATATGTTTACCTGTCTGGTACGTGCTCGTTACGCCGTTAAAGTTTACTTTATAGGTCTTACTGGCGACTTTACCCTTTTAAGAGTTAATAAAAATCAATTTTATTACCATTCATATATTCAATGATATTTTTTTATTTATTGATACTTAGCTGATTTATAAGGTCATAATGAAGGTAGGTAGTTGTGTAACGTTGCAGCATGCCACCTGCATGCTGCATCTCGTCCAACCTCATTTCTCTCATCCTGTCCATTTTTCATTCCTTATTTTAATTCAAATTTCATTCCATTCCATTTCATTTTTAGATTACTTTCTCTCTCTCTCATCACTCATTCTTCAGTCCGCTACCATATTTCAGTCTACTAGCATCTTTGAGTCTACTACCATATCTTGGAGCATAACAGTCTCTGTTATTAATTTATTGAAGTTGTAACAATAAAGTTATTCTCTGTGTTCTGTGTGTCGAGTCTTGTGTTCTCCCTTCCTATTTATATGAGAACTCGGCTAGAGCGCCGGGTAGTCGAGAGTCGAGCCCTCACAGTTGGTTGGTATAGAAAGAACTTGGACTGCTGAAATTAAGGTGTTTTATTATAACACACGCGATATTATATTTAGACAGTACACAAGAGATTTTGCTTAGTTTAGGAACCGAAATACAACTGAATCATATATGTGCGGACGTTGCGGACCATAGAGATAATGTCTATGGTGCGGACCATAGAGATAAGATAATCTGCGGACACGAAAAAGGAAACTTTTTGACTTGTTTTTGAACCTTAGTTTTTAATAGAAAAGAATTCTTTGTTGCCAGCAACAATATGATACTTTGACCTTTGACTGACTTTTTTTAAATTCTTGAATCCTTCGCCCGACTTTTGTTTGATTGCGTAATTTAATCACTACTTAATATAAAACAAAGTCGCTTCCCGCTGTATGTCTGTCCTTATGTATGCTTAGATTTTATTAGATCTAAGCAACGGATTTTGATGCAGCTTTTTTAATAGATAGAGCGATTCAAGATTTATATGTATATTTCACCCGTGCGAAGCCGGGGAGAACTTCTCAATAAAAAAGATAGAGGTGTGTTTTATATTAAGCGAAACATTATTGTAATTCATAGGTTTAATGTTATTTTTTTTTGTTTTCTTAATTGATACATATCTGTTTCTTCATTTCGAATTCCTAATATCTTTGCCTGACAATGTTTGATAATAGGTAATTTTAAACAAAAAAAAAAAAAATATTTGTTTTTGAATAAAATATTTTATTTCAGAAATATAAAAATGTTTTAGGTCTTTATCAAGAATGCTTTCGGTCTGGAGGCAGGAAAAGTGCTACAGCGATACCACCTGAAAGAAAAATAAATTTCGAACTAGTATTCGTAAGCTGCTTCTCTCGGGTTAAAGCTGATATATAAGTTAAGCTGTATAGCTTCTTGGTTTTTGGGGGTGTAAGTGACCAACACTGGTGTCAGATTTTTCAAGGTGCCCAAAGCCTGACATAGCTTAACGACCGTCATCTAGTCATAACAGCCGGGACCACCGGCACCGGTTTGAGTTAGGTTAATGCAATTTCGTATGGTAGGTACTTGCTAAAAACGTAGCCTTCTATTGTTAAAGATTTTTATTTCTTTTATTTACAAATAAACACACATGCCTTTCTTCTATACAGTGTGTTTGTTTTTGAGCTAACGATAATTTAAATTCACTTTCTCAACATCAATACTAACGAGTTTTGTACATGCTCAATACATTTTTGAATGAGTAGGTATTTATTTAATTATGGACAAAACAAAGGCTTACAATAAAAATACTGAATTTATTAATTATGTTAGAACTTACTCTAAGGTTTTTAAAAAGGCGTGCCTGTGCGCAAAATCTTTATATACAAGAAAAGCTATTCTAGATTCTCATGATAAGATAAAGACCACTTGGAAAATTATTAACATGGAAACCGGGAAAACTAAAAATCGTGACAACAAAATAGAATTAAAAGTAGATAATAAGATCCTCAGTACTAATGAAGACGTCGCAAAATATTTCGAAGATTTCTTTACTAACATTCCCGTAAATACTACTGCCTCCTTACGTTCATCATCTGAGGAATCTAAAAAACTATTAACAAGCTGTATACCAGAATGTAACAATCATTTAATATTTTAACATGTAACACCTCAAATAATCATTGATACATTTAAGAGTTTGAACAATAAGAAAACTGGAGATTTGTGGGATATCTCTGTAGCTGTCATTAGTAACATCATTGAAGTAATTGCACCATATTTAGCTTCTATATTTAATAAGTGTGTAGATACTGGGACATTTCCTGACTTGATGAAGTTAAGTAAAGTCATTCCTTTGTACAAATCTGGCGATAAAAATGATCCCACTAATTACCGTCCCATTTCTATTCTGCCAGCGCTTAGTAAAATATTTGAAAAAATGATTTTTAATCAGTTATTAGCTTTTTTTAACATAAATAGCCTTTTCCATCGTGAACAGTATGGATTTACAAAGGGTCGGTCAACTACAGACGCGGGTGTAGCTCTGTTGAAATACATATATGATGCTTGGGAGGGAAAACAAAATGCTATTGGTGTTTTTTGTGATCTTTCCAAAGCCTTTGATTGCGTAGACCACAATACCCTTCTCTCCAAGCTGGAGCACTATGGAATAAAAGGTAAATCTCGCGATTTCCTTGAATCTTATTTAAGTGGCCGAACTCAAAAAGTTAGTTTAGATAGGGTACAATCCTCCGGATCATCGGTTAAGATGGGCGTACCCCAGGGCTCTATCCTAGGGCCTCTGTTATTCCTCATTTACATCAATGACCTACCTTACTGTGTCAATACATGTAAGGCTGTACTATTTGCCGATGACACTTCTCTTGTCTTCAAAATTGATAGACAAACTAATTCTTTTGACGTGGTTAATAGTACTTTAGCTCAAGTGTTGGATTGGTTCACAGCGAACAATCTATTGTTGAACGCTAAGAAAACGAAATGTATTAAATTTTGCTTACCAAATGTTACAAAAATTCCAACACAAATAGTAATGGATAATGAACCACTAGATTTAACTGATAAAACAACATTTCTTGGAATAACTCTTGATGCCGGGCTTCAATGGGGTGCCCATATTACTACGTTAGCGGGTAAACTTAGTTCTGCAGCTTATGCTGTCAGGAGAATTAGACAACTGACTGATGTTGATACTGCGCGTTTGGTATATTTCAGTTACTTTCATAGTGTTATGTCTTATGCGATTTTACTATGGGGTAACGCTGCAGAAGTAAACACCATATTTGTCCTGCAGAAACGCGCTATTAGATCTATATATAAACTTGGTGCTAGAGAATCTCTTAGAGAATTGTTTAAAGATATAAATATTTTAACTTTACCTTCTCAGTACATATTTGCGAATATTATGTTTGTGCGCTATAATCTTGATTTATATAAGAAAAATAGTGATATCCATGACCGAAACACGAGAAATAAAAATAAATTAGCTACACCAGTATTGCGATTGCAAAAAACTATGAATTCATTTTTGGGTTTAGGAGTACGCTTCTATAATAAAATTCCTGCAGAAATATTAGGTCTGCCTTTACTTAAGTTCAAAACGATTGTAAAAAACCAGTTAATAAAAAAGGCTTATTACTGCATTGGTGATTATATTACTGATAAAAATGCGTGGAAATTTATATAAATTTATTTAATTTTAACAATTATTAAATGTTAAAATTAATCTATAGTATGAAAAATTGTATTTAATGTTAACAATGTATTCAGAGCCCTTCAGGCACGTAGGGACCAAGGCTGGATTGAGTTTCTTTCGGCGTATTCTTCTCACCAGTGGTCGTTCCGAAACGCTAGTAGTATTTCAATTTTGCATATATAAAATAATATATAAGAAATAAAAATATGACGTTCAAAAAGAGATACATGTATCCAATTTTGAATAAAAATCTTTGACGTTTGACTTGACTTTTGACTTTTGGAACAGCCAATTTATTTTGCTCGATTTTAGGCTTGGTCCCATAACAAATTCTTTCGTATTGATATTGAAAACTTGAATTTAAATTATCGCTAGCTCAAAACCAAACACACTGTATAATATCAGTCTAGATATTTGCAATATTTTTTAAGTAAAACAAAAATGTTGTTTATTTTGACGAAGTAAGTAAATTGTATTTGTTGTGCGGTTTTTTTATGTCACTAAGCAGGTAAACAGGCATTTGGCCCACTAGACGCTTGCGCAATACTAGGGTCACTCGTACGTTGCCTACCTTAAAAAAATCTTCTCATGCCTTTTTTGAAAAACCCTATATTCTCTCGGGAAAACCACGACAAGGAGTTCGTTCCACAACTTTAAAATACGTGGAAGAAATTTCTTCTCAAAACGTACTATACGCTACGGTTTTGGATATAAGATGTAAGGCTTTGTCTTGTTGAAAATCGTCGTTTACTACAGAGATTTTCAAGTATATTTAATTTTTTATACTTACGTTTTTAGTATAATTTAGGGGTTTGATAAATTCAACTAAAGTGAAATTTTGCAGCAGTTAGCTTGATAAACGCATTATAAAATATTTAAAAAAATCGAAAATGAATAAAAAAATGGCTACATTATTGATCAAAACTGACAACATCTGAAACGAGTTCATTTCATGACCATTTTTAAATAATATATTTAAAAAAACGCAGAAAAAATGATGTTAATAATATAGTCCATTTCAAGTTTAAATAAAAATGTGTTTAATTGAAAATCTTTGTCGTTAGGAATAAAATGGTAAGCGAAAATAGGGCAATTTTATAGGTAGAGTCCCATTATTAATATAACCATGACTTACTTATAACAAATAACGCCCAGGAGTAGAAAATCAAACTACAGTGACCAACAATCACTGCTCCAAAAATGTTAACTCCAGCGAATGAAGACATTCTTGCTATCATAGTTCCTAGACTCGTCGCTAGCCCCCTGAAATGAAAAAAGTCTTATCGATTATCCGTTGATCATACAATTTTCACGTTTTTCCCAGTTGCATCCCCAGTTGAGGCACAGAATAAGTACTAGTACTTACGTATAGAAGTCGCAAAGTCATCTTTGAATACAAAGAAATATCAACTCAATGTTGATAGCGATACGGTGTAATTTAGCTTGCGTCAGAACGCAGCACCTTTTCGTTTAGATACCCTCAGAATCCATTGCAAGCTAATTATATTCTTATAGTCCTAATCATACGATTCATACTTTCGTTGAAGTCGGAGAATGCATATGACCAAACGCACATCGCCCCTACTAGATTTTCCCGCTCTAGCGTGGTCGCCGCGCCTAGGTATATTTCTGAAACTCTTACATCATGATTAAAATTGTTTTAATTAATTGTTTTTGATATTTAAAATGTTTTTCGGATAAAATCTGTATTACCTTTATTTGTACTTGTATTGCAATAAATTTTACTTATTGTATGTTTATTTTCACAACAGATAGACCAATTTATGGCAAAATTCCAAATTAAAAACTTCCGCCTCTCACAGCGTTGTGCTTTGCCAAAATATTGTTCATTGAAAACATTGACGTCTAGTTTAGTTATTTTTTTAATATCCTGGAAAAAGTACTGTTTCCGCGGAATCGACATTAACGTGAGAGGAGTATTACAAATGCGGGACTGTTCCGAGAATTCCTATCATTAGTTTTTTCTTTGATTGGCTTTCATGCTATACTTATTTAATTTAGGTCATCGAAAAGATATGGACATACCTTTTTTGAAGAAAAATGGAAAAACAGTTATTGGGGAACTATACTACCTACCTCTTTATTCTTATATATACATATAATCTTATATATACATACAATAAAAGAAAGTCGTGTTAGTCACACTATTTATAACTCAAGAACGGCTGAACCGATTTGGCCTGGTTCTAACCAGGTGACGGACATAGAATACTTTTTACCCGACTACACAAAAAAAGAGGCGGTACGAAGTTCGCCGGGTCAGCTAGTAAATAAATAAATATATACGGACAAATCACCCAGATTGAGCTTGCCCCAAAGTAAGTTCGAGACTTGTGTTATGGGATACTAACTCAACGATACTATATTTTATAACAAATACATATATAGATAAACATCCAAGACCCAGGCCAATCTGAAAAAGATCATTTTCCATCTTGACCTGGCCGGGGATCGAACCCGGTCACTCCGTGTCGCAGGCAGGCGTGTTGACCGCTGCGCCACGGAGCTAGTCAAGCTAGCTAGTTATCACATAAAAGCTTCGAAAGCTGCTATAAAAACAAGAGTGGGCTTTTGCCCATAATAACTACTATCAAAATTTTGAATGTGAAAGATTGTATGGATCTAACCATTGTTAAAACTTACGCGAGATGACATATTTAAATGCTAAAACAACAATTTACTCACGTATTATTAGTCGGTATCACTGACAAGTTTCAGCCTATACAGAATACCATTTTCAGGGTGAGTCTGAAAGTCGTCACGGTCCGGCCGGCGACTCCATTCACATTGTGATCGAAGATCAGCCGGGCCGTGACGACCTTCACACTCATTAGTAATGCGAAAGTAAACCATTGTTTTAGCATTTAAGTATGTCACTTATGATCAGGGGTGTCATCCTTAACAGGTTGATCGTTAGTTGCAGGTACGGCATCGGGTACGCGCACCTGGCCTCTGGGGCTGTTCTGACTTTTACCCCGTTCATCATCATTATCATCAGTTCTTATTAGTTTCCGTGCCTTCCGGTGTGCATGGTCGATTGACCGTGACACCTACTCGAAATGATGATGATGAATGCAGAAAACAGGAAATAATAAACAAAATTGATACTTACCTAAAAGACGTAGGATACATATCGTTAAAATACATCGCAACATTCCCAATTCCAATCCCCGTGATCATAATCATAGTAAACAGGGCCACGGTGACTAGCGCTTGCGTTATTAAATTCACAAGAATCAAACACGCAGCAGATACTACAAATATACAGATCAACGAGAGCCTCCTCCATCTTGCTACAGCTGTCATGGCCAGGTTCAGAACTGTGAGGACTAAGCCATAGAATATTCCAGTGAATATTGTGTATTCGGACATTTGGACGTCACATGTGATCTGAAACGATAAATGTGTATTTATGGTTTTAGTATTGGATAATTTTCTGTTCGGTTCACGGGAAGGTCACATTAGGCGATGCGGCTGTCGGATGCCGGCAGAATTGAAAACTTGAACATTTTGGAATGTCACGTGTTCATCTTACGAATTTTCGATCAGGCTATGTGTCCTGACGCAAGTTTAACATTTTTTCGTATACCGAAAAGTGCACAACGCCACTAAAGAAGTTTTTACTTCAAAAACAGAGATAAGATACCTATATCCATTAAAAGTCAAAAGTCAAAGATTTTTATTCAAAATTGGATACATGTATCTCTTTTTGAACGTCATATTCATAAAGCATAAGTCATTAAAATTGTTAAAGATATATTTAAAATACGGATATTACCTTTTCAATCTCATTGTAGGTGGACATATTTCCCGTGATCCGTTCACAGAAACTCTGATCTTTTTTTGAGAAAGGGGAGTTGAAAAGGTTGTTTATCAACAGTGGGAACCACATGTAAATCACGTTGATGCTGAAATATAAACATACATTTTACCTTCTGCACGACACATAATTCACACCTCGGGTTCCGTACCGCCGTACAATATTTTAATACAAAATCCACATTTCATTTATCGGCACCTGATGTACCTATAAGTGCGCTTCAAACATATATAAAGGGTTCATCTATCTGTGGTTTGATGTGCAACATCTTTGACGAAGTTCTTGGCAGGAATTTCGGAGGACTGCACGGGTTTTGTTTTGAATTGTTTTGCAAACTGTTTCTAGTGGACCTTATTGGAATAATTAAAACTGTCTTTTACGCCTCAATGCGACGTCTGTGATCAAGCCAGTAGATTCGTGGGAATTGTCGCCAGGGGCTCCATAGGATCAACAAAATGAACTACACCATAATTTCGTTGATTAATAATAAGACTCAGATAAAAAGCAGGAAACTCATTTATATTTGACTAGCTTTCGCCCGCGGCTCCGCCCGCGTCAATGTCGATCCCTCGGGAATAGTACTTTTTCCCGGGATAAAAGGTAGCCTTTGTCCTTCTCCGTAGTCCAGAGAACTTGTATGCAAAATTTCATGATGATCGGTTTAGTAGTTACGGCGTGAAAGCGTAACAAACAAACAAACAAACTCACTTTCGCATTTATAATAGTATCAGTAAGGATTATATAATATTATCCTTACTGATACTGGCTAAATATGTCAAGTGTGAAAGCCATAAATAATAATAATAAAAAAATCAAACTTTGACAGAATCGAAATTGTACATATTACCCCACTAAAATTATTAAATTAGTATGTTTTTAATTTTTTTTTTTGTTTTAGCGGATATACACATTCTGTAAGAAATCAGATATATGCTATACGTTGTACTTCAATATCAATTAATCAATTGAAATGGTAATCAATGATCTCGTCAATCGTCATCAACGTTGATGAATGAAGGTTAAATTCTCAAATTGCACTTGTACCAATAAACAGAAATTGATTCAGGCGTTGTACATATTGTAACAAGCAATAATCTATCTTATTGCAAATATATGTAGTTATTTTATTCCAATGTCTTTGCTTCCATTACACTTCAAAAATATTTTCGATTTTTTTTTTATTACTAACTTTATAAACAAAAATGAATCGCCAAAATGTATGTACACGTATAACTTGTAAATTTATTGATCGATTTGGATGAAATTTTGTATGTATATTACCAGTAATCTGTACATCTCAGTGATTATATACAATAATCTAGGCAATGCATAGAATACCTGGTGCGTGCAGGCAGGTATTCTATGCATCCCAGGTACGAGTAAATATGTTAACTATAAATGTTAAAAGTTTGGGGTGGTTGGGATCTACCTCCTAGCGGTCCACCCCGGGCAACGGAACCATTATGGTGACGGCAGAACGATTCCATCAGTGGTGGTAGGCCCCCAAGGGGCCGTTTGGTTTGCGACCACCCTCCTGCCGAAGTCAGACGCCAATCAGCTTGCTGCGTTTCGTCTGTGCGCAGGAGTACCAGAGCCTTTTTTGGGAGATGGAAAGTTGTCAGTTGCGTTGCTTGATGCCGCTTATGGATCTTTAAGTGACATCAAGTCGAGAGGCAGCGGGATCCGAGGCACGGTCTTGTCGGTGACCGACCGCAGGAAGTTGGGGGCCCAAGTAGCGCGCTAGCCACGTGCCAAAGGCTGCTCCGCCACTTCGCGAAAAATCCTGGAATGGCTCCACCGTGCCAGTTGGCGACTGGATGGGAAGATCCAGTGGTCATTTCAGGGCGGCTCGGGCGTCACCACAGTCTCCAATTGAGCTTCTCACTGCTTGGCTCAGCTTAAGGGATCCTCCTCGTAAAAGCAGCGCCTCGACTTCTGATTGTCTCTCAACCCCACACTCCATTGATGAAGAAAAACAAAAGGAACAAGAATAAGAATCGGCAGCATTTCTTCCCACTGAAAGTGCATCTTACTAACATTGCACTCAAATCTAAAATCTCAATCCTGTCTACCACCACATTGAGACTGAGAATCCGCACTTGTTTTTTTTGACCGAGACGCAAATTAAAACCCCAGCGGATACCGCGTACCTCAACTACACAGGCTACTCTATGGAACATAAGTTTAAAGAAAATGCTGGGGTCTGTGTGTAAGTTCGTGGTGACATATGTTGCAAGCGTCTTCGGTGTTTTGAGGCTGCCGGACTATCTACTTTGTGGGTTATTGTTGATACAGGTACTGAGAAAACTTTATATGCCTGTGTATATCGGTCACATAGCGGAGACAAGGAGACAACTAAGCTTTTTGACCACCTTACTGAGATGGCAGACATAGCCCAACAACGGTACCCTGCGGCGGAACTCTTATTTCTCGGGGATTTTAACGCCCACTACGAGGAATGGTTGTTTCCCTACGATAAAACTTGCCATGCTGGGAGAGAAGCGCGCAAATTTGCAGCATCGCTGAACCTCACCCAGCTCATTAATGTTGCGACGCGGGTACCGGATGTTGCTGACCATACGCCCAATTGCTTGGACCTTCTGCTGACAACTAATCCAGACAAGCATTCTGTTTCGGTCACTGCTCCGCTTGGATCATCCGACCATTGTTTGGTGAAATCCGTATCAGTTTGCTCTCCTCCTGATATAAGCTCTGTAGGCACGAGAAGAATATGGCGGTACGAATCAGCAGATTGGGATGAGATGCGGCATTTCTTTGCGTCTTTCTCTTGGAGACAGGTCTGTTTTTCCTCGGGCGATCCCTCATGTTGTGCCGAAGGCGTTGTGGACGTGATTCGGCAGGGAATGGAATATTTTATTCCGTTCTCCGATATCTCGCTCGATCATAAAACTCTTCCTGGGTATAATGCAGAGTGTGTCCTCGCTGAGGCTTTAAAAGAATCTGCATACCAAGCTTGGGTTAAGGCTCGTGACACCAAAGCTAAGGCTCGGAGGGTCCACGTAAAAAGAAAGCCTTTAATTCTGCCGCTAAGTCCTGCAAACGAGTCCTTCGGAAGGCTCGATTCGATCATGTCAGTCGTATAGGGGCCAAACTTGCCTCCTACCTTCCTGGTAGTAAGCAATTTTGGTCATTGTACAAAGCGGTCAAATCTAACTTCTGCCGTCCCTCACTTCCACCTCTGCAAAAGCCTGACGGAACACTGACTCACACTGCGATGGAGAAAGCCAACTTACTCGAAAGGCTCTAACAATCCACCATCTATACCTCACTGCAATTCCTCTATGCCATTAATTACCATACACCAGAAAGAGATACGACGAGCTCTGCAAAATCTTGACGTGAATAAGGCCAGTGGACCAGATGGTATACCTGTACGTGTACTGAAGCAATGTGCGCCCGAGTTGTGTCCTGTACTAACACGCCTGTACCGCCTCTCTCTACAAACAAAAACGGTGCCCGGAACCTGAAATCTTGCAAATGTGCAACCAGTACCCAAGAACCGTGTTGATCCCTGTAATTACCGACTCATTGCCATCACCTCTATGCTCTGCAAGGTCATTGAGAAGGTTCTTAACAGTAAGTTGCTGGCATACTCAGAAGAAAACGATCTACTCAGTGACCGTCAATATGGCTTTCGCCGTGGGCGGGCTACTGGAGATCTTCTAGTATATATCGCGCACTGCTGTGGCGAAGAAATTGAGAAAAACGGGGAAGCGATTGCAGTTTTCCTCGACATCTCGAAAGCGTTCGACAGGGTTTGGCACGCAAGTCTCGTTAGCAGGCTTCCAGCTTATGGCATCCCTGCTGATTTTTGTAGCTGGATTTCAGACTTTCTGAGAGAACGATCGATCAGGGTGATCATTGACGGGTGCTCTTAGGACTACATGGCCATTGACGCCGGTGTTCCTCAGGGGTCTGTTCTCGCTGCAACCCTTTTCCTGCTCCACATCAATGACATGCTACAATCTGGCGTTGTTGGTTACGCAGATGGTACGGTTGTTGAGAGGTATTCGGCCAGCGCAAAAAGCGGCAGGGATGATATACGGTCAAAGAAGGAACCCATGGTTGAGCGTACAGACTTGGCCTTAAGTCGGGTATCAATATGGGGAGAGGCCAACTTGGTCTCATTCAATACCATCTACTTGACCTAGCGCCTACTTTCCAGGGTTCACCTGTATCTGTTACTGGCAGCCTGGAACTCCTTGGCATGGAGCTGAGTTCAAACCTCAACTTCGGTACCTTCATTGAGTCTAGTGCAAACTGCGGCAAAAAAACTGGGAATCCTTAATAAGGTTAAGCGGTACTTTACACCTGGACAGCTTTTAACACTTTACAAAGCTCAAGTCTAATCCTATATGGAGTACTGCAGCCACCTTTGGGATGGCTCAGCTAAATACCAACTTGCCACATTAGACTCGGTGGAATATAGAGCAAGGAGAATAATTGGCGACGAAAGGCTTCGGGGAGTGTGCACAAGAACTGCACGAATTAATCCCACCTTCCCCTTTTTACCATCGGACGGCACGGCAGGTCTACACCCTTTTTTGTGGATATTCCACCCATTTGCACCGTAACCGTTTTTCAAGGTCTTTTATTATCCGCACTGCCAACGAGTGGAATTCATTGCCCGCGTCAGCGGGCCGAGTACATATAACCCGACAGCCTTTAAAACTAGAGTGAACAGGCATCTTCTAGGCAAGCTCGCTCCATCGTAGATCTTGTCTTTACCCTCTATGGGTTGTCTAAGGTCAAGAGAAAGCCTATTCAAAATAAAAATAAAAATAAATGGTATATTTCCTATACTATTTCCGATCATCCTGATTTATTATTTATTCCGTTATAAATAACCTTTTGTAGCATACATAGATACCATACCATAAAGTACCTAGGTACTTTGTATTCAAAACATTGAGAGAATGGGCGAAAATCTAGGGAATCATGTTAGTACTCGTAGGTGATGCGGCTAGCTAACCCATCACTATTTTGATTGCGTTTTTCACCTACACAATATGCTAATCATGGCTTTTACGTCATACAGACCTAGGCTCTGTCTATCCCGCAAAAAAAAAAGACTTGATAATATGTATTGTATATGTATTAAGGAACTCTACTACCAAGGGTAATATAATCGATATTTTTCGACATATTCTAATTGGAGTTTACTCTAGATTATTTGACTACATTATATCGAAACTCGGAGTGCTTCACGCTTGCTTCACGTCACGTGTTAATATTTTTTGTTTACAATTAGTCATACTTACGTGCTGTAGCAAATACTAAACAAGTAAAACAGTTGCATAGTCCGCCATAACAACGGCGGAGTGAATACAGGTACAGTTTTCTCCGCTACAGACCTCCAAAATGATTGTGTAATCGTTTTAGTTTCTAATTGTTTCAAATTACTTACCTGAAAAAAAAATGGTATATGACCGACATTATCATCGCCGATTAGTGGTAAGTATGTGTCTTATGAGGATCGTGCTCCTGTAGTGGAGACTAAAAAGGACCTGATGATGATGATGATGATGTGTCTTCTACAGACTGCATTTCGGAATTGCATGATATAATTTCCCTTGCACCATTCCACCATCGGGCGATTTGACGTAGACAGGGATACCATTATGAGATCGATGTTTCTGCTCGAAGTCCCCTCTAAATTCGCTTTCTCCTTACTTATGCGAACCTCTAAGGAATGGAACACCCCATTGTATTCAACTACTGTTACTATTCAAATTTGAATAAGAAGATGTGTGCAAAAAAACGATATAATACAATCTGTTTAACCGCTTGGCTGTTTTACAAATATAATTATATACATATAAAACTATTTTCATTCAAAATTTACATTAAACTTGCATTTATATTTTATATTTTCAACGTGCATATATGTCACTTTAACGAGTTTTTCCCAACTTCAAAAAACATTGAACGCTGTTCTCGTTCAGTAATTTTTTTTGCAAGTCCTTGCAGTTTACCACACGACTGATATATGACATGGCGTTTTTTGAAGTAATGTGTATTTGTGTGTACATCATAGAATAGAATAGAATAGTAATTTATTTCTTAGAACATATTATGGTGATAACATAAATTCAAGATGTTAACAATTAGGTAGTACAAACATATTCTGCCATATTCGGCGTAGGATATTAATTTTTTATACATTTTTTGCGTCTATTTATCTCCTGACTAGTTTGTTTAATAAAATATAATAAAATAATAATTAGTCATACACTTATCTATTACAATTAATTAATTTATTTAAATAATTCATTAATTTCATAGAAACTTTTGCTTAAGCAAATTGCAATTGAAAATTGGATTTGAAGTTATTTAAAGGGCGTATCTCTCTTAAATCTACTGGCAGCATAGAACATAATAACCATTACACAATGTAGTGGTATATGTTCTTACAATATAAGGTTATATTGTCTATGGGTGAGAGAATACAAAATACTTACAGGATAAGCATTGTTTGTTCTTTTGTTTATCTTATATACTTTTCTGAGAACTTCCAAAGCTTTTTCAGTCTCCCCGATACTGGCCAGA